>OY019134.1:822500-1422500 GCA_955652365.1 Eristalinus aeneus
TCCCGCTGCCGGAGGTTGCGCGGGGATTTGGCCCGAGCTTGGATTCTTCTTTGCTCATGCTCCTACCCCTCCTCCCCCTCGCAGCTAAATGACCAATTACGAGGCAACCGTCAAATGTCAAACTAAAATTTACAAACCCATCGCAAGTCCTGAACCCACTCTCCCGCTTCCTACACCGCCGACGGGGTCATTATTTTCCGTTTTTTTTTTTTCAACCCTCGGCCGGGCTAATCAGTCAGCAGTGACGACGGAGGTAGCGGTGCGCTCCAGCGGACGGACGGACGGTAATTGTGTGTGCCGAGGAGCCACGAACAAAGGACAAACAAATACGAGGGAGAACTACTAAGTGGAAAATAATAATAATTCGAGAACCCATCAAAAGGATAACAGCTTGACGGGGAGTTGGACGGGTGGGTGAGGCGAAGAATCACGTGAGTGACCGAATTTTCGCCAGGTCCACACCTCGCCATGTCCTTGATAACGCCACCGGTGCCACGCCGCGCGCACAGTCATGTTTAGCCAACGCGGGTGTGGAAAATTGTTATTTTCCTCTACCTGCACCCCCACTGCGCAAAGGGGCAAAGCATCGGGGCTGTTGTTACAGGAAAATAAACACGAGTTCTAATTACCTTCAAGTTGGGGCGTGAGAGTGCCCAAAACGCGCACAAAGATTGCGTGCGGAACGCCCAGTTCCCCTCCGACGACGTGAAAGGTCAAACCTTCTGGTCAGACTACGTGTCTCGATTTCTGCCTTGGCTTGGATTTTGAATGTGGCCCTCTGCTCCGCCAGCGAATTTTTGAAGTTTCCCAGAAACGAACCGAAATGACTGACATACAGGGCCAAATTTCGCTTGCCTGCCGCGCCGCCTCGCCAGTGCACCGAGGTGTGTGATTGTGAGGGCAATTAATTGCGAGAGTCCGTGCGCGGCGCGGCGCGGTGAATTTTCTCGTGTGGCGCGTCTCGTGTTTCGGCAAATGATTTTTAATTTGTCCAATTTTTCTTCTTTTTCCCCATCTGCCTTGTTAAATGGGTGTAGTCACCGAAAATGAATGATGATAGATGAGTGAATTGATAGAAACGAAAACGAAACGAAGTGGCCGTCCAGCGCGGCCAGCAGACAAGAAGACGGACAAGACGGCGCGAATTTCGTGTTCGTGATGGCTCCACTGATGGGTGGCTATTTTCTGTTTTTCGTGTGTGTGTTTGATATGGTCTCTCTGCGTTGGTCTCCACTAATTGGTGGTCATTTGTCAGGGAAGACGGAACCGAGCGAGCGAATTGTGATGCGATGCGTGGGTAGGGGTTATATTTTTGAGGTTATGGGTTGCCTGGAGGCTGGGAGTTTTTCATTTGTATCGATGAATTATGGAAGACGCCCGCCCTGCGTGTGTTGGATTGTCTTATGATGGATTTGAATTTTGCGTGTGCATAAATAGATGCCGCAGTTGAGTTCAGATTGTTCATTGAAGGAAGTGTGCGAGGATTACGGGGGTTGTAGTTTTGCATTAATCAATTTGTCAAGTTCGGAGAACAGCAATTGAAAAAAGGGACTAGGAGAAGGACTCTAACAGGGATTGAAGCAGGGATTGAAACAGAGATAGGAATAGGGATTAAACCGGGAATTGAAAGAGAAATGGGAACAGGGATTGAAACAAGGATTGAAACAGAGGTCGGAACAGGGGTTGAAGCAGGGATTGAAATAGTGATTGAAACAAAGATCGCAACAGGGATTGAAACAGGGACTGAAAGAGAGATTGAAACAGAGATTGAAACAGAGATGGAAACAGGGACTGAAACAAGGATTGGAGGGGAGATTGGAAAGAAGATTGGAACAAAAATTGAAACAGAGTCCAGGTCAAAGGAAAAGAAAGCGAACTCGAAGTATTTATCCAACGTACCACCAAAATTTCACCTAAATTGTACTTCCCTTTCACTACCGTAAGGGGCAGTCAAATAAATCAAGCAAGTTCTGTCCAAAATTAACTCTTACCTTAGCGCCTACTCAATCTCTGCTCTACATAAATCTCCGCGCCACACCTTCTGTTTTCCAATCCTAAATCAAAACCCAGCCCCACTCTGATGCATGCACGGAGAAACCTAGTGCATTTGATGAGTTGCGATGCAAAGAAACCTCAGGTCATGCGAAAGCCCGAAAGCCCAACGCAAGCCACTTTCATCGCCTGTAAATGAGTTTTATGGGACCACTCGTAAAGCCCGGAACCGAGACCGAGAGTCAACAATAAAACGCCGCCGCCTGAAGATCAAGATTAGGCCGCTGTTATACCTGATGTAATCACTCCACTAATCCGCTAAGAAGCTTACGTCCGAAAGGAGACTCTTCGTCCCCTCCTACAACCAGCCGCAGACTCGTCTCACGCAGCGATGAACTTCCCCTCCCCATCCTTCCACTGGCTTAATTTTCTCTCTTTTGTTTAGCTGCAAACAAAAATTTTCCACACGTAACCCAGTTGAAACGAAGCGAATTAAAAATCATGCAAATCCACACACAACACCGACAGCCGTCCAAACAATACAACCGGCCAACATCTTCCAAATCAAACAAACATTGTTTAACTTATTTCGCTGCTGCTGCTGCCTGCGGCTGTTGCTGTAGTTGTTGCTGTACTGCTGCCTTGTATCTTATCTTGTTCCATCTCCATCCATTTTTGCAATTCTAATTCGTTTTACCTTCACCAACCGCAAAAACCATAAAAAAAACGACAGAACTAGTGACTCATCTTCTGCACGCGATGGAACCAGTTACGTGAAGCTGCTGCTGCTGCCACTCTGCCGCTGGCCGCAGTGATCCGTGGCTTCAGGAGTAGCAGCGCATAATTTCACTCTTGGAAACTCGAAACAACTTTTGTGCAACAATGGTCAATGGGAGGAGATACATTCGTCTGATTTTTTTTTTCGAGTTGAGTTGTTTGTGATCATATTGTTTTTTTTGCTATTTTTGAGTTTTTGGAGCGGATCAACAGCGGCGGAGGGGGAGCGACGCAACAGTGGCCTGGTGATAACGATATACAGTTGGCCTTTTGCGTTGAAGAAGCACTTCCGGTTTGCCGGAGCGATGAAGTTGGGTCAATTGGACAGCAGGCGGACCGTTGGTGGTGGGCGAATGGGACTTAATGCAACGTTTGCATACATTTGTAGCGCAATAAATGTAAATTGGGTGAGAGTATCAATAATTCATGGCTGGTTACGAGGACGGATGAGATGGGATGATGTGCTGGCGGAGGCAGAAGCGGAATGGGTTTCTTTATGCGTCGCATGAGTGATGGAAAGGTGTCAACTGGAGTTGAGTTCTTTGTTAGAGAGATGTTGTGGCAGAAAGGTTGACTTTTCCGGCGGCGCCAGTTGATTGCTGGATCGTCTGCTACTTTCTCCCGGAATTGGGTAACTCAATCAGCTTCTGGCGGATTGATTTCAAAATGGATGTCCTGGGCGGGGACCGTTTAAAATGTAGATAAGGATGCTGATCGAACGCTCTTACCACGCATTTCTTCTGTTCAAAATTCCAACGCACATTCAGCAACACTTTTATTCTTCTTTTCTTCTTGTGACGCTACAGTCCGGGGTGGACCTGGACCTCAACCAACATGCCTCTACAACCATCTATCTATCTTTCACCAGCTGTCTCCAGTTGCGCATTCCAAGTTGGTTAAGGTCCTTCTCCACTTGTGTGCGCCACTTTAGTGTAAGTCGTCCTCTGTTGTGTTGCCCTAATGGCACGGATTCAAAGACCAAAGGACCAGGGCCTAGCTTCGTCATCAACTACTCGTGTTGCTCTCGCACTGTTCTCTCACGAACGGCGAAGTTTGAGAAGCTTTCTTAGACAGTTACTACTCTTTTGAGTAATATCAGCAGATGTAAAGAGTAGGTGCCGTGAAAAATTCGAGGTGTTGAGCCGGGAATCGAGCCTAGACCTTCAGCGTGTGAGCGTGGGTATAGTGCCACTACACCACGGCGGCCACAACACTTTTATTCAGCAACACATTTATTCATCAATAGTCCTTGAGTGCAAGAAATGTCTATTAACAGCACTAAATTCCATTCGCAGGTGGGAACAGTTTCTTACATAAAATATTTTCAAAGAGGTCTCTAGACCACTCAAGTGTAGCAGACTAAAGATCAGACATTGCACTGTGGATACGCAAAACTTTCATCCACCCATGCCCAGTTACAGAAACGGCTTTGAAGTCGCTCGAATCATACATTCAAATTCAAATGCTGATAAGCTCTTCATTCACTGAACTATTTATCACCTAGTCCCACGCCATTTATCGTTCACCGAGGCTCCCTTTCATTGGTTTATCGCATTCAGGTATCTGAAATTAGTCTCATTTTAAAATGCTCAATAAAACCTCATTCACACAAATCTGGGGGCGGCCTACCTCCGCCGTAAACCGGATTAATCCAGCTCCAGGTAACTTCCACTCAACTACAACCATTGATTTCCCTGCCCCTAGTCACCGACACATACATAAAATAATGACCCGCTTAATAAATTACAGATAACAATTAAGCCACGACATAGAACAGACCGCAGTCATTCGCCCAAGAAATTTAATCGGTTATTTCCGGAAATAAAGGGCATTAAAGTCAATCCTCGAACACGTTCAACGGTTCGAATCAAACGATAACTTGTTCTTCTGTCCGTTGACTGTGGTGCACATCCCCAAGGTAGCCAGAAGTTAACCGGCAAATCAACAACGAATCCATTATCTCTGACGTCCTTTCCCCCATCGTCGCTCCTCGCCCTTTGAAGTCCAATTTCAATTCACTTTGAAGTACATAGTTTTACTAACACACACGTTAGTTGTTTAAACAATACGCGTTCCTCTCTGCAAAACAACTACAAGGTCAGCGCAAGCAAACAAACAGCTTTTCAGTCTCTTGGCACCCAACACAGTTGAATTTCAAATTCAGAAAATTCCATCACTCTTTGACAGTACATTTCCATATTTCTATTCACGACCCAAGCAGCGACTGCCCACAGAAAATAAAAAAAAAAACACGAAAAAATTCGTAAACAACAATCAGGCGCAACGTGGAGGGAATCCGAACGAAACTGCAAAACAAGTCAACGGAATTCTACCAAAAAATAAGGCCATCAGAAACAACACCATCACCACCACCAACACCAGCACCAGCACAACCGCCAGCGAACAGGGCAGCAGTTGGACTCACATATGTTGATAAAGGAGTGACGCGCTTAGATTAGGCACGCCATTGCTGAACGCTGGGCGTTAATCTCTTTTCGTGACAACGATGACAAGTGCCCAGGGTGCCGCTCAGCTCGTTGCAAATAGTCTTTGCTGGTGACATTGGCTTGCACAGCCATGATCTTTATTTTTTCGATTGGACAGTGCAGCAAAGATCGAACTCTGAGGTGGTTGGCGAAAGTGAAGTGTGCAAACTGCCTCTACACCTTCAGCTGTGAAGCAGGTAATGCAATTTCTGGGCTGTCTTCAGACAATCCTCAACAGAAATTCGATTTGACTATATTTAAGTGGTTTTTCCTTTTCCTTGAGATGCTATCAGCGAAAACTGAGGTACACATCGCAAAGAGAATGATAACACATCCCTCAATAAGTCCTATAATATCCATATTATTTTAAGGATGTACAAACATTTAAATGATACCTGACAAATTTTCGTGAAAATCTGATTATTAGGTTACAGGTTACAGTTCCTCAAGTGACGCTACTTTTGCGATTTTTAAAACAATGGAAAAAACAGAACTTCGTGTATTGATTAAACTTTGCTCTTTGATGGGAAAAAATATAGTGCAAGCTCAACATTGGCTTGAAAAGTGTTACAGGGAGCCTGCTTCTGCAAAAATAACTATTTGTCTGTGGTAGGCTGACTTTAAACGTGGCCGTACAAACATCAACGATGCTCAACGCTCTAGAAGACCAATTGAGGTGCTACAACCGAAAACTTAAAAAAAAGTACACAAAATCGTTTTGGAAAACAGCAAAAAGGAACTGCGTGAGATAGCTGACACCTTAACGATAACAGATGGCAGTGTATACACTATTTTGCATGAACCAGTGTCTATGAGAAAGCTGTTTTCGAAATGGGTGCCGCGTTTATTCACAATAAACCAAAAACAACAATGTGTCGATGATTCTGAGAGCTGTTTAGAGCTGTTTCGCCAGAATAAACAGGATTTTTTGTGTTGGTATGTCACAATGTATGAAACAACAAGAGAAATAAAAATGCACTGAAATCTAAATCTAAAATGGATTCCCCACTACACTCGAGAGCCAAATTGGCAGTCAGCGGAGTGGACAGCTGCAGGTGAACGACGCCCAAAGCGTCCACGTACACTAAGGTGGTCTGGCAAGATTATGGCATCCGTATTTTGGGATGCGCACGGAATTTTGTTCATCGACTACGTTGTAAAAGAATGACCGACGTGGCGTAGTGGGTAGAGTGCGACACTCACACGCCAAAGGGTCTAGGTTCGATTCCCGGCTGAACACCTCGAATTTTTCACGGTACCACCTCTTTCGAGCTGTTGACAACACTCAAAGAGTAATAACTGTCTAAGAAATTATTCTCTAATTTCGCCATTCGGAGTAGGCAAAAAACTGTAGGTCCCTGCAAAACATGAGTAGTTGATGAGCAAGCTAGGCATGGTTCCCCTGTGGACTGCCGTGCCACCCAATTATTATTATGAGTATTACTATTAACTTAGAAAAGGATCAACAGCGAACCCTTCATGACACTATTGGTGTATTTGAAGGAAGAAATTGCAAAAATCGGCCCCAGATGAAGAAGAAAAAATCTTCACTTCCACCAAGACAATGCACCGTGTCACAAGTCGTTGGCTACAATGGTCAATTTGTACGAATGGTGCTTTGAAATGCTCCCGCATCCACCGTATTCTCCAGATCTGGCCCCCAACAACTTCTACCTTTCTTCAGACTTCAAAAAGATGCTCGCCCGAAAAAATATGGCTCGAATGAGGAGGTGATCGCCGAAACTGAAGCCTGTTTTGAAACCAAAGATAAATGGTTCTTTAAAAAAGTCCAAAAAAGGAAATGTTAGATTATCACGAAAATTTGACAGCTATCATTTGAATGTTTTTGTTTCGTAAAAATAATAAGAATTATTTGTTAGTGGCGCCCTCTATACGCATGTCCCGGGACTTATTGAGTGATGTAGTAATTGGAGCTTCTTCCTCTAACTTCTAATGACGGTTTAGCTTGAGAGGTGCTTTTCTTACGACTCATAAAAGGAAGTCGTTGACCAGTGTGATCTCTGCAGTCTCAAACAAGAGGAACAGCATCCAAATGACTCCTTTGCCATGATCTAAGATAATTTTTTCATCCATCACAAGCCCTGAAACATTCGTTTCAGGCATTTACGCCGAATCCGGCGCATTCATTGGTCTCCTTACATTTGGTTCATACCCCCTCCCACAGTCGACAGTGAAGAATCGAACTAGAAGGGTGCTTTAGCTGAAGAATAGCTATCCAATAGGCGGATGTAGGCGAACCAGTGTCTTTGACGGCTGGTCAGCTTTCAACATTCTGGAGTAGCTCCTACAGGTCCTTTATGGCTGCAACGTTCAAAAAAGTCTTTTTCGTTGACCCCATTGCCACTCTCTCTCTTTCATTGAAACATTTTACTTCCCCTCTATAAAATTAGCCACAGTGCCTTGGACGTGCTCAACTAATTGCCACCTGCTATGAAATTCTAAAACTTTCTCACAAATCGCGTGACTTCTGGGTGAATTTTCAAAAAAACAAAAATTTACATGAATATGATCCCTTTCCGGCATCGCCCGTCCATTACCCACCCATTAGCAGGCCGTACGTGACAAATCCACATCTAGCCAAGGGGAACCACCGCGTCAACTTGTCAAATCCTTTCCGAAAATTTTCACTCGCCTAATTATTCCGTCAGTGAAACGACAAACAAGGAGTTAATTCGACCTCATCTGCATTCAAATCGATTCCGAGTCTACCTGCACTTCCACCTTGCCACCAAAGAAAGAACGGAACAAAAAAAAAATTATCCACCGTCTGCAACCATTTCACCTTGTATCTGATGTGTCGTTTTGACGGTCGGGTGTAGTTGCACACACATCTCAAAAAGGTGCGTACCCGCCGTCACATCACTGGTTCTGTCCAAAGCGATTAAGATTGCCGGCCGATGGTGTGCCCAACCGACCGTGAATTCATTCCCCCGCCACGTCCTCTAGTTTCGCTATTCTTGTTAAATTTTCACGGATAATTGAGAAGCAGATATGTTCGTCCGTCGGGTGTGTGTGTGTGTTTGTGGGGACTTGTGTAAGTCACTTGAAAGTTCGTTAAGACATATCTAGCGAGGGAATTGACACAGAAATTGCATTCACACAGAGACGCACACGCTCCCTGACAACAATGACGACCTTCTTCGGGGGTAAAAACGGCTCTGGTGGAGGACAGGCGAATTTATTAAGTCAGTTAAAATGTATATGAGGCGGGAGTGATAACACACACCGGGCACTTCGGGTTCCTGGAAACGTAGCTAAATGCTTTCCGGTCAGTTAATTTGACCTATTTCATGAGATAGCTGAGGTGGAAGTCTCCAAGGAATTTACTTATGGAAGGAGTGTTTTTCTTTCATTGGGAATGAAGTGTGTGTGAGTCCTTGGGAATTATAGTAACGGTTGACGGGGCTTTCAGGTTTCCGTTGGCAGCAATCGGTGATATTTGGCTTCCGGTTCATGCTTCATTTTGACTTCACATGAGTGATTATGGCAACCGATGATTTGGATGATAAATTCCAGAAAATATGTAAGACTTGGGACGGGCATATGAAAAGGGAGGGGACGCGTATAATGGTTAATGTTGACCCCATCCAAACGAGCTCCGTTTTTTTGAAACGAGCCCCTGTTTGAAGAAAGCTCTGATGTAAGACACGGTGCAGTTAAAAGCCCCCAAGAGTACACATCAGGATATGGTTCCAATCGCACGTTGACATTGCCAGCGATTCAGTTAAAATCGTTTCTAATTTCAAGTCATACTCAAGCCGTACCTCGTTTTCAGCAGCGCTAGAGCTCATATTACACTTCTGTGTATGTCACACTTTATATACCTTATAGCGAACTTAATCAGAGATAATGTCCTCAAAAGGATGTTTGTCCTCCCGACTTGCTGTTTCAATTAGAATCTAGCTTGAAGAATTGATCCCAAGCGTCACTGACAAGAGACGTGGCTTACATCCTTATATGGCCAAGGAATCGTACTTCAGACCAACCGCTTTTTGTTACTCCATCAATTTGGCTAAGCTTGTCAATCTTCGCTCTAGAGAAGCCACGCGCGACCAAGTCACTTAAAAAAATTTTCAAATCAAACGCTCCTTCCTTCATTTCTGTCCCATTTCAATATTTCGTCGAAGTCAAAGTCTGATGAGCAGGGTGGAAGAGAATTTCTAAATTTAGACACAGTTCATTTCCCGCCACTTCAAAGGTCATACCCTCGTCGTCCTTTGTCCACTAGAGCACTTACCCGAAACGTGATATATTTTGATTTGCCGACTTCCAGGGAAAACGATCAGTGTCTCTCGAAAATAATCACAAATTTGTACCTGCCCTAGATACATTTGAATGTCCATTACCATGGACGATGTGCCTTCCTAATCTGTGTTGAGTCCTGGTATCGAATAAACAACGAAATTATCAAAAAGTATCGTACATCTCCGGCCAAACACGTGCAAACTTCCTTTTGAAAGGACGAGTGCGGTGGAAGACTCAATTTGAAAGGACGATTTCCTCGCCCCAGGCTACCCACCATCACCGTCTATGCCATCCTCTCACTCTATCGTTCGTCGCTTTATCAATGGAGCTCACAGGAACAAGAACAAAGCGACTGCAAAGTGAAATCGAGGCCGAAGTTGAAACTTTAATTAGGATTTTCCTTCCATTGTTTGTTTGGCCATTGTCTTTCGGCTAAAGTGCGTATAGCCAGCTTATTGATGCTCCTTCCTTGTGTTATCCTCTTTTTCTTCGTACACACACAAACACACACTCATGTGTGTCCGGAAAAGGTTGTTGAAGGAGTCCTGCCCATGTTTGTCGAAGGCCGGGGTATCTGATACGATTTATTGAAAGATTGTGGATGTTTTTCAGTGCCTCTGCTACCTCTGTCGTTATTCATAAGCACAGCCAGTCTTCTTCTCTGAATGGTCTTTGTGTATGGATGGCGAAGGTTTGCCATTGTACCGAAACGTGCTCTGGCCACAAATTGACCAACATCTAGCCACCACCATCGCCCCCCGTCCGTCTTCGAATCAAAGTAAAGTCTTGAAGACCGTGCTCAAATTCGAATTCTATTTCCCCTTTGGGAGATTGCGAAAATAGATCCAAAAGGAAGTATTTCATAGGGAAAGCCACTCCCTGGTGCTGATGTATCTGTGCGTGATTTAAATACCATTTCAGTCCGGATGGACACACTCAAAGCTTTGCCGCTGCCCTGAGAGAACCGGAACGAAGGAAAGAAATTAATTACTTTGTAATGCCTAAGGGCCTTCTTCAGATTCTGCCAGTTTTTGTCGCTCAGAGCTCGTCTCTGTACAGACAATCCGGTCCTTTACTGCCACTAATCAGGTTAGCAATCGCGTCTGCTTTGTCTTTGCGTATTATTTACTGTTTTTGCGTTTTTTCATTTTATTGTCTCCATCTGCATGGGAGACGAGAGGGTATGCGATGGATTAAACGAGACAATTTTTTGTTCGGTTTGTCAATAAAAAGCGATTACAACAAACGCGACGCATTTCAAGTCAGCCAAGCTCAGACAAGCTGAGCCAAGCCCCCTGATTTTCGTTTTGGGTGTAATTGCATTCCCCACCACACCCCCGACGTCCACACTCCATCGAGTTTATTAAGTGAGTTACGAAATCTATTAAATGTCAATTAGCAGATCAGCGGTGAGCCGAGGGGGGTCACAATAAATTTGCATAAAATGCACAAACACCACACACCACATCTCTCCGGTCTTATGAGCTAGGCCTATGGCAGCGGGGGCTACGATGTGTATCTTGGCAAGCCGAGTGTGTGTGCGCCGCTTGCAATGTCGCTTATCTTGTTGCCAGCGACAGCAGCAGGGATACATAAGAGAAACGAGTATAAAATAATAAAATCATACAACTTGACCCGGAGAATGAGGTGCGGAATAAATTAAGTTTTATTGCTGAATTTTTATTTACCGTCCAAGGGAAAAAAGGTGTTTCATTCACCTCGTTGAGGCCTGTCGAGGGCCTGGCGGCGATGATGATGCTTCTGGTTCTGTTCTCCTTTAATGCAGGAACGTGATTCGACGTAACTTTGGTGCCTTTGTACGACACTATCCCTCTCTATCCGGGCACTCAATTGCTGAGCCAAACTTATGGATTGTCACACGCTTGGTGTGTGTGGAGTGGAGCGTCATTGTTTGCCCTAATCGTCTTCATAAATTTTCTTCAGATTTCTGCATGGTTTGACTTGGTTTCGCTCGTTTCTGTCCGTCTCAGCGATGTTCAGTGCTTAGTTCCTTTGGGTTTATTGCCTTCTGAGGGTTGAAATGGTTGAAAGGTAGGCGCTGTTAGTCACCGGGGAGGGTTTCATGTCGCAGTCCTGACTGGATGTTTTGTGTGCCGAGATTTATGCGCATTTCTGGAATTGGAATTGTCAGTGATGAGTTTGACAGATCATTGCGGCAATAAAAGTTGGCTTTTGTTCGTCGGCCCGTCTGTGCTCGTAAATCCTCGTCAACCTTTCAACTTCCTGTGCAGTCGCTCGCTCTGGTGTGTCAATGGTCGTGACCGGGTGATGGTGTAATAGAATCAAATTGATGCTCATTCATTGAGGATGAGGCGCAGTTTCCCATCGGAAATTGGGTGAATTTTGAAAATTTCAAACACAGTCACGAAATGAATTCGTTCCGAGGTATTTACGCCGCAAAATCGACTGAACGAGACGAAATTGAGGAAGTTCACAAATGACTGAACTGAAATTTGGACAATTTTATGAGACGGAATTTTTATGACCTCCGAATTGATGCAAAATTCGACTTTTACAACAATTTCATGGCGTTCTAAAATATTCCCTGTTTGTTTCTTGTCCCCCTTTGAATTAAGCCTCGTTCAAACTCCTGTGGAGTGTGACTTCAACGCCTTGTTGAAGCACTTTTAACAAGTAACCCCAGTCAGTTATTCTTATCTTCAATCAATTGTATTGTATCAAAAAATTCGGACTTTTCACAGGAAAGTAATCCACTTGACCCTCGCGACCCATGGCAGCACGTCCTGTCCGAACAACAGGTGAAGTCACCTCGCAAGCAATCAGCTGCCCATCTTATTCATCAGACCAAATGCGAATCGATAGCAGCGACACCAACAACGACTGCCAACTACGTGCCCCAAAACGACATTCATTCTCAGTATTATTTATGCGGCCGATATCCATAGCAAACGCCAGAACTGGGAGCTGTGTGGAGCAGAAGGAGGTATGGCCGGGCGGTCGGTCGCGCGTTGTGAGTCGATACCCGCTGATCTAATGGCATTGTGCCGACAAGCAAACACACAAATAGATAAAGAGACAAAAACGAAAGAAAAAAATTAGCAAATGAAGGAAAAGCTGGAAAAAAACGGCAACGAGCCAGCAACAACATCTCACACACAGGTGAGTAAATAAATCGATTTCATCGATCAAGGTAATGAGCGGAGCGCAGCTCTAGTCTGTTGCCTGTGTGCGAGGCAAAACGCAGTCAAACACAATAATCAGGTGAAAAAGTCGATAACCGCCCGCATCCAACGAGGTCACCTCCATTGGTTGCAATCGTACATACAAGCCGTGTGTACGCACGAACACACACAGACACACACATGCTCTACTACAACGAACGGCAGCTCTACTGGTTCTGGTCTATCAACTTGTGATGAATCATCCACGCGAAGTTGGGGAGCAAGTCGCCTAAGACTGCAAACTACTCAGGCGTATACGTAACCTCTAAGTGCAATCGGTGCATCGATCATACCCGATGCCTGTCGCTTCAACATCGTGGAGTGTAACTGACTGGCTTGTATTTGACTGGGTGATGGCATTGGTGAGACTCTTTGCTAATCTAGGCAAATTTGAAGGCTCGCAGACCTCGACTCTCTCGCTCGCTTCTGTTCGGTGCAAGCACTGACACAGTAAGCCCCAGTCTGAGTCATGGGTTGAGTTGGAGGCCCTCATGCTTTTCTTTTTTCTTCCGTGCTGTGAGTCATGTTCGATGGTCTTTTGTTCTGATGGAGGAACACAGTTTGACTCATATTTGTTGACGATCAATGGCGAGATCACGTTCACCCTCCACCACGCCCACAATCCCTCGCAAAATCCTAATTACTTAGAAAACCACTTCCAGCTAAGCATGTGTAATCGATTTCTTAAGGATGCCCTAAACAGTTCATCTCCTTCGTCCTTCTTTTCGCTTTTAAACAAGCACCCTGACCACACGGTTACTTTGAAGAGCAGGAGAGAGAGAGCGGGTCTAGCTGTGCTGTGCTAAAAGGAAAACATTGTGGTCCATGCACAAACGAAACGAATCTCATTTCGATTCCAATATACAATGTAGAACCAAGTCTCATTCAACCAAAGTAGCTTTTAGAGTTTTGGCTTCTTACAAAGTTTGTCCTCCTCTCGGGACCCTCTTCACGCCCGCCCACAGCTTACACACAGCAAGCGAGCTCTTCTCCATTCACAGAGTGCCTTAAAAGGTCAAATCAAAAACAGTTTGTGCAGTTGTTGGCCAACTACAACCGTCCCTCCGACACTCGGTCGAAACTCGTGGTCTGGTGGCAGTGACGGTAATACTAGGCAATGGTGTTGGTCTTCTGGTTAACCCCCTCCTCACCTTCCCTGCATCATCATACCCCAGAAATGTTTGCATACAAAAACGAAACGAAAGGCGACCGAGAAGAGGGAGATAAAAAAAAGGAAACCGAAATGAACCGGTGGCACAGCAGAAGTGAAAAGAAAACGGGGACAGCACACAGAAGTCGCAAAGAAAAGCTTCTCGTCTCAACGAATTCTCGACAACTTTTCATGCTGGTGCCTTATAATACAACCGACTGAAAACCTCATCCCGGCAGCCCATGAAGTTGCCCTCATCAGGACTGCCTTGTCGTTGACGTTGCTTCCGTGTAGTTTGGTAAACTTTGTTCGGTTTTCGTTGACGTGGGGGAGGATTGGATGCCAGAGAATTCTTTTTTGCGTTTGAAAATGATTTACGACCTTAAAGCCAATTTCAGTTGCATTCGTATAGATGTGCATGCGTGTGAATCTTCAGCAATAAGTAACTTAACGTCCCTCCTACAAGGGCACGCTTAACCCCTAAACAGCGTGCGAGTACTTAAAGCGAAGAAGAACTTGTTTACTGTACGACGACGCACGCTGACAAGAAATCTCATCAGCATATCATCAAAGCAAATGGCAATTCAATTGAATATCAACCCCTGCCCGCGTTACATCATCCCCCTGGGAGGCGAACGGGCAAGTGATGGAAAGGAGAGCGAAATTTTCGATTTTCAAACGGCACCAGGGACGAATGATGACGGTAAACGTTAACGTTTACGCTCATGCAAACTAATTTGAAATTATTTTACCCTCACGAGAGGGGAGCGGACACACGACACACACTCACACACACTCGCATTCCCGCCGATAGAGAGAGCGAACGAAAATATTATCTAAAGTGTGCTCTAAATTGATTTCGGGTATCTCTTTCGCATGTTTATTGAGGGAGCAAAGATAAACTGGTGAATTGAAGCAGGGAAAGCTGTGCGATGAGGGTGGAAAAAGTTGAAAAGTACAAAAAAGGACGAAAGGATAGGGATTGGTATTTAATGAAGCATACTCTCGGGGTTATTGGGATGCGATATTAAAAATGAATTTTTCGTGTTTCATTTTCATTTTGACTGGTGTCCTCTCGAGCGAGCGAGCGAGAAGTGGATGTAAAATAAAAGTGATTACAAAGAATGACAGGAAGCGCAAAAGACGCCCTTAAGTCGCCTCAATGAGGCCTATAAATGGTAATTTTATGTAAATGTCGGCACGAGAATTGATATCGAAGGACAAACGGGGCAACCAGGAGGAGAAAAGCAGAAAATCTCATTTCCTTTATCCTGTGATAAAGACTGCACCTATAACCCTAACTCACGATAAGACGACTAGAGTGACTTAACCCAAGCGCAGCACCCATAAACTCGATTTCACTGGAAGACTTGTGAAACTTAATGAATCCGACAAGCCGGCAATTAATCACTTTGCTGCTCCCAATATGGGTTTATTGATCCTCCACCGTACAGTTCAGTTGCTCGGGCTAGGTTCGTTCAGGTAAGGTCCAATACAGCGCTTCAACTGTTCGCCGCTTCGGGGTACAATCGTGGCGAACAACACAATTACCCGATCAAAGTCTCTCAAATACCACGATGACGATGCGATCGTGGTCGCGGTCGCCGCAACCGGCTGAGGGGAGTCGACAGGGGAAGGCAAGTTGTTGATGGGCGCAAAGCGAATGAAAGAAACCGAACATGTGTATGTGGTTTTGTATCTCTGAAATTTGGTCACATTTTGAGGTTGTATGGATAGCCTTTTGGAGCTGAAGTGCCTGCTTGGTATATCATGGATGCATGCGATACATAACAAATGTTATTATCCATCCACCGGGACAAGGAGGACAAGGAGGACGAGGAAAGTCAAGGGGCCCTGAAAAGATTTTCACCTAAAAGCGGTCTGTCTGGTCCATGGCAACGACGAAGTGGCTGCTTCTTGGTTTCGTTTCATTTTGTGTACCTGCGGAGGGAGACAAACCGAAAACGGGAGCCGGCGGGTAGGTGGCAGACGGGGTAGACGAAAAAAGGCTTAAAGACAGAGAGAGATCAAAAAGCATAGATTGACTGTGCCAGGGGATTTGTGTAGAAATTAATGACAACCGTGTCGTTTCGAGAGAGCTGAGTTGAAATTAGAGAATTGCTTCTGGTTTTTACTTAACAGGGTAATAAATGGCCAGTCGTACGATCATCCTTGTATCTGGCGGCGGAGATGGTAATTTGTTTTACGGTTCTTTGGAAATGTATCCCTCGGGCGAGATATATGTGTGTGCCATGGTATTGATGATGATCGGCAATTTTTTGCTTGGCAGCGATGAGGGAAACTCTGCCTGGAGTGGAGTGCGAAGGAAAGGTAGCGATTTGAGAACTAAGTGGAATGGGTGTATGGGACTTTGTGGTTATGAATTCTGGACTTTAAACCGGGCATGTGGTGTGGAAAAACTAAAGAATTGAGTTGCTCTCGGTGAAGAGTAGGCTCTAGGAATAAAAGGAATATTTTTGTCCTTTGCCCTCAGTGCATGTTGGTGGAGAGAGGCAAGAAGGAAGAGTCAATGTGTAGAGATCACTCAATATGTCTAGGGACACATGTATGTAAAGGAGGCGCCACTAACAAAAATTATTGCTTGAATTTTGAAGGGCGCCACTAAAAGACATATGAATTGAATATAGGGGGCGCCACAAACAAAAATTATGAATTTAATATTAATTTTTTTTTTTTTTTTTGTAAGTGGCGCCCCCTACATGACCCGGGACTTACTGAGTGCTGTGATAAACTCAAGTTCAAGTATTTTTTTCTTTTCAGGGCATAGCACAACTCCTTCTCAGCCCAACTGCAGTTTATTTCTCCGGAATCGTCACTGCAGCGAGGCGAGATAACTGATCCCTACGGTGATTTTCATTTCCCACGACTCACTCTCCTTAAGAAGAATTCCCCGACTTACGGGGAAAAATGATCCCATCTCCGTACTTGTGGGAAAGAACCACCCGAAAAACAAATCCACTTGTGATGGCTTGCAATGATCGAACCATGGCCCTGAAAGTTGGTGATTAGAATAACCAGCCAAGAAAGAGAACAGTTCAAGGTCTCGCTAACCGACTATCGTATCGGCAACTCGAACAAGTTATGCCCAGAATAGGAGGCCAATGCGGAAGAGAAAGTAGTACGGCGTCTTTTCGCACAAAGATAATACACTCTGTGCCTCAATTAGTCTAGCCGCGCCGACTGAAGTGTACTTGGGTGAAACTGAATCTGATACGCGATTGGGCAGTTTGATTAGACGGTGTTTCAGTATCCGGTTGGAGGCGGATAAGTTTGAGGATGAAATTTCGATTGCGAGTTACTTGATCAAGTCAGAGACTAAAGATGATGAAACTTTGAGACTAGATAGAGAGACAGAGAGACAAAGACTAAGGATGATGAAACTTCGCTAATTCTAACACTCATCCAAGAGATGTTCATAATGTGAAGGGTGGTCCAACGGCAGCTGTCTGCTTGGGTAAGACAAAAGTGAAAGCTTGGTTATGCAGCTGCGATAAGTGAAGATTCATTAATCAATACGCCTGAGTACTTTGCAATCTTAAAGGAGGAAGAGGTTTCATCACACAACGCATAGATCAAATTTGCGAAAGTTATTCCTGTAGATGGCTCGTCAAAGAGTTAGTTTGTAACTTTCACTCCAAAGGGAATATGTTCTATCAAATCGAAGATGCTGACAGAGAAGTGTGAGAGAAGGACAGAGCAGTCCAACAGCGCATATAGAATAAGCCATTCTGACCATTTTCCTGACAACCTCGGCGATCAATGTTTTGAGAATCCGAAGCAAACGATTCTTGTACCAATATCTGCGATGCTAGAGCGTCTAGAGAAGCAGCATCTAGGTAGACACGAGCTTGCTTTGTGTCACTAAAGATTTGATGTTAAAGTCTGCGTCTGTCTGAAACCCAACTTTGCTCCATAGTCCCTCTCAGTTCCGAAAATTAATCATTCCCTTTATGCCCCTCGCACAGTTCCGGCATCAGCTTCCAATTTCCAAATCAAACCTCTTCCCTCATCCTAGAAAATGTTCACTCAGCAAATTCTATAAGTACAAACTACCCGCTCCCACTACCATCTGCGCGTTAAGGTCTTAAAGAATTTATTTATTACCTCACATGACTTTTCGCCTCAATTCCCTTTGACAGCTGAAAAGTTATTTCTTTCACCTCCCCCATCCCCGCCACTGCTCGTCACCGACCATCTCTGCTCTCTCTCGACTGAAAATCTCGCTCGAGGACAATTTAGTACCACGCCAATCTGTACGTCCACCGGCTACACAAACAGTTTAATTAAGTTCCTCATAAATCTGCTCGCGTCACGGCGCACAATGGCTTGGGGTAACTGAGCGCTCAAGAATTTAAACACACACATACACCACCAGCATGCGCTCTGGTAAACAGAGAAAAAAAAATTCTCCCTAAATCTGCAGCTCGCTGACCTATAAAACAATAAAGAGGAGCTTCCACTCCCATCCATCGGCAGCAGCAGCAACTCCTCAAAAAGGATCTCCATTATTATTTGGTTTAGAAGGGGGGAAGCCAAATTGAGAAAAAAAACTTAAATGTCCCCCATGCAGGGGGCAGAGCGACGGAGATCTGTATGCACATATATTAGACGTAATCCTTTTTCACATTTTAATTTGTGTGTTTGTCCCCCCTGTCGAGCTGTACACAGATATCCTTCTTTCGTCCTGTTTGTTTGTGTTTTTCTAACTCGTTTCGATTATTTTATCGCTCGCTTTATTTTTCTTTTTCTCGCTTCCTCCTTCTCGCTGCATATTTTTCTTTCACTTGTTGTTCTTCCGACTCCATCACCACCGGCGGTGCGGCGCATGGTGATCCACCTCCCGTCCTTCTTGGTTATTGCCTCTCTGCACAGTTCGGTGAACAATTTCATTATGTGTTTGTGTATCCGAAAAAAGGATTGAAGATCTCGACTGTCTCGCTCCCCCTCTTCGAGTGATTCGCGCATCCCTCGAATCAATGAGATTTCTATCTGTGTCAATGTTCCATCCTTTTTGTTCCGTCTTCAATTTTAAAATCATTCCCAAACCAGCTAGCGAGAGACACCCGAGCGCACACAGCCCAGGACGAAGGACGACGACGAAGAATAACCATTAATCAATTTGATTGACATATTTTTATTCCGAAGTTAACATCATCAAATTAAATTGATTGCTTCGAATGATAATCTTTTTGGAGTTATAAGGACCTTTGTGGTGTCATCTTGTTTTCGTGTTTTTTTTTTTTTGTTTCCTCTCCTTCCCCTTGAAATCCAAAGGAATGACAATATTGAACGCATACAGAAAAAAACACACAAACAATCCGGGAAGGGAATTAAATAAAAGAAGACACCATAAATTTGTCAGAAAGGGTGTGGAAACGCAAAGAAAGAAATAGAACGTAGAATAAAGACGCATAGCCGTACAGGGAAGGGATGAGTGTGTGTGTGTGTCCACGAAAGGACTTGAGGAGTGTCCTCAATGTGCATCATCCATTCAACGGTTGTATAGACAGGGAGAATGTGTTCAATTTTAAAATTGGACATTTGAGTGTTGCAAAGGAGCATCAATTGAATGGGCGACACACAGGACCACAGGAGCACTAGCGAGCACACAAGGGAGAGTGAAAACTACACAGACAGGACATGAAGAAGATAATTAATTGGATGTGCGAGCATTTGTCACTTTGTCAGTGGATTGCAATTGACACACTCAATCTCACCGCGCCATTGAGAGATGTAAAGTCATTAATGCCTTGAGTTATATTCATTCCGCTGCTGTGCAGTGTGTCTGGCTGACTGGCTAGATGCCTTGCTGGCTGTGTGGAAAATTACTGGCAGGATGGATTGCGGATAATTAAATGCCAGCCAATGGAAAATGGAAGGAAATAATTAAAAACAACAAAACAAAAAACAAAAAGTTCCATAACAGAGTCCTGCGGAGAGGACATCATTTATCGTCGTTTGTGTGTTTGCTCCTGCCGAGCAGAATGCCTTGCATATGGAAGTCACTGTCGGGTGGAGGATGGAGACAAAATGAGAAGAGATGTGCGCATAACAGGATGTGTGCTCAAAGTCACAGGACGACACATAAATCAGAGATGGATTCGAAAGAGGGAAAACGCTGCTTTTGCTTTTTTCTTTGTGCAAGCGATACGTTTTGCATTTTATGAGATCTTCTCCAACTCAAAGGTAGTTATTTACTGCGGAACGTTGTGAAGTCTCTTCCATGTCCGCTGTCACGCACAAATTGCATTCTAAGCTTATTTCATTTCTCGGTACTTCAGAGTGCTTTAAATGTCTCTTTAAAGATTGGGGGTATTCCTGTTTGTGTTTGTGCCTGCCAGTGCTTTCTCAATTTAAGTTAGTCAAAGCCACTGACATCTGTGAGGACATCAGAATTTATGCGCCAATAACTTAAGTGGGCGTGCATTAATCTGAACTCGGGGCCAGACGTTCTTGATGAGATCAGACAGATTTTTGCAAAAATTCAAACATTTTTGGTGTCATTCTGAGTTTTCGCGCTGAAAGTATAGTCGCATGGCAAGCTTTTACTTGGATTTTACTTTCAAATCCACAAAAAATCAGATTGTTTTGCCTATGAACAAAAAATTAAGATTTTCCGATCTTGTTTCCAGTCGTGTTTGTGATCTAAATTCAAATTTCTCCGTTCTTAAGCACCATTCATCCTATTTCTATTATATATATCATTCACATATCACTCTTTTCGCCTCACATACCACATCTCACGTCTCTCGACACCAAGATCATCTTGTCCAAAGAAAAGATTCCATAAAACTGGAACCCAATCAAGCGGACATTGTGCACCTACCTCCAGGGGATAAGCCATCCATCCTTGGGACGGCATTCAAAGTCATCCAACCCGAAACCTTATCCAATCGTCATCTCCGCATCAACCCAAACAGCCGGAAATCCTCCCTTGGCTCCTTGAGATTTAATGTCAACCGTCGAATCTACGAATTGTCATCTATCTCATCCAACCCAAGCCCACCCCACCTCACCACCACATCGCATCACATCAATGTCAAATGAAAACTCTGACGATCCTCCCAAAACCTACATACACCCACCCCGAGCTCCCCATCCACCACATTTTGCAACAAAGGTGAAGCCACTCAAGCGTCGAAAAACCTATCTCATCCCACTCGAAAATAATCCAATATCCTAAAGATATGTGCAAAATGTTGAACACCACTCAACGGTAATTATCCTTTCGCTCTCACACAAAAAGCCCATCATGCAGACACAACACATTGTGTCGATACACGCTCTTGTCATCGCGCCGGGCCGCCGATACGTGGTGGTGGTGGTAGTGCTGATGGTGGCAAAGGTAAACGACGACGGCGCTTCGTGCCCTGACGTCAAATACGCCAAATCAGTTGATTTAAAATGCTCCAAGGATAACACACAACTAGATTTCCATTGCATTTCCTTTTCACCTGAGCATACATTCCGGTGCTCATTACTTTAACCAGAAATCTGTCAGGGAGACGGGCGGTAGGTTTGGATGAGGGGTGTGTGCCAGGGTACGACAAGGTACACGAAATAAGAATAAGGATCAACCCCAGAAATCAGGCAGGTGGAGCCAACAACAAAATCGTTAGAATTTGTATCTCCCAGATCGATTTACATACATGAAAGCCTTTCATGTAAGTTGACTGTGGGAGGGGGCGACGCTTCACGACGAGAACGAATACACTTTGGCTTCATTGTACGACACACACAATAGGGAGGACCTGTGCCAGCAGCAGCGGTAAGGTGACAAGGGCATGCTACCATTATCGAACGAGCGAGCATGCGGCGAACAGGCGAACAGGCGAACAGACGAATTGACAAACAGATAAAACAGACAGACTGAGCTCACCGAACGCGCCCAGGGACGACAGCGGCAACAACGACAACGACGACTGGAAAAAAGGACGACAAATGAACATTCATTTTGAATTTTCTCTTTTAATTAAAATCAAAATGAATGACAAGGAAATGTTACAATTTGTTTTAATGATTATTGAAGTCCTTTTCATTGGCATCGAGCATCGACAGAGCGGCCCGGTTGCTGTGCTCTGTGCTGTGCCGAGCCAATAGGCCAAATGTACTGTGCGCCCAACACGTTCGAGCCCGTCCCCGTATTGTCGTTACCTTTTGCATTATCGATCGCCACCCGAACGAACGGCAGTGGCGTGATGAGCATTCGGGGATAGGGAGAGGAACTGGAGATCCAACGGCAAGGACGGGAACGAGGACAAGTAACGAGTAAAGAGAGGAACGAGCCAACGAGCCAACGTGCCATGGTATGTATCCAAAGAAACATTCGGTTGATGTGTCCAAACTGAAAATTACGTTCACGTACGCATTTGGGTTTGGCCGAAGGCCGAAATGAAAACGTATCCTTTACGGACGTCGACGTATACGTTGGTTGTCGTTCATCGTCAGTAGGTGAGCTTCCTGCTGCTGGATGGTTGAGTCAGGGGGTGGGCAATCGGATGAAATTGTATGTAAATTACATTGCCCGGATGTAAATTGGATGACCTAGCCATTGCCCGGTATCCCATTTATAGGACTATTGTGTGTGACAAACTTACAGCAACAACGCGGCCGCGTTAGGCCTCTCTGAATGGAAGAAGGATGATGCCGCAGGGGATGGAGATGTAAAAAGATGTGAAATTAATTTGAATATCTATTTAATGTAGATGAGATTCGTTTAAAGAGGAGGGGAGGGCGAAAAAGCATTTGGTCGGCCTCCGACCATCTCCACCACTGTTGCGAACTAAGTGCGCAGTGAAAGAGGAAATTTCGTTTTTATGGATGAAAATTTAGGGCTCCGACAGTTGGTACCGTAATTATGAAAATTTTAAGACTCTCGGCCATGGCATGTTGATAAAGTCAAGTGAGTGGCCGTTTGCTGCGAAGTGGCAGTCAATTTGTCTAGAAGAGTTGCGGGTGTGGTTAAAGGGAAAACTCTTGTCCTCGAAACGTCGGGCTTGTCCATGTCCTGATGGCAAACTGCTGATGTCACCACGATGTTAAGAGGGGCGGCAGACTGTATTCATTTGTCCGAGTGCAAATGGAGGAAGACAAGTGCAAACTGTGATACATTTTATGTCCAAGCGCCTAAACACTGTCGTCTCTGTTGAGGGGCTACCCACCCAAGACGAACGTTTTTCATCTAGACTAAAGGCACAACCAGCCCCTGATGCCCTCGGAGGGCCCATCCGCATAAGAATCTTTTTCGGGGATTTGCATCGCACTCCGTCAAACACGATATTTGTCTGCTCATATCTCCAAGGTGTCCCGTATCCAATTATGCAGCGTCTGGTGGACCACAGCACATCCCGGGATGTCACCTCTCTGCACAACTGCACCGACAGGGAAACCATAAATTTGATTATTTATCAATTCCTCGGAGAGGTTCGATGATATCCTTTATCGAATTTAAATGCAAACCATTCCAGACCATCCCCCGCCCGCCACGTCATGTCTATGGCTTCGTGCACAGACTGATCCAGCTCACAGGTCAACCTTGAATATCTGGATACGTTTCCCTCGACCGTGTTCATCTCTAAACCACTCGTCTTCATCGACAACCTCGGTCGTCGTGTCGGTCGTGTCCAGTCGAGAAAACCAATCAGCCCATCTATCAATATCAAATGCAGCCCAAAATCAGGAAACCTGCAACAAACCACTATACCTCCACCGCCTGCCCGTAGCCGACTGCTAACCGCCGATACCTCCGCTGCCGCCGCTGCCTCTGCCGACCATGGTCCCCCGTCGAAGGAAGAACCATGCAGTATCTTCTTCGTTGTAATTCGATATATTTCATCAGGTGTTTTCCTTTTTTCCTCGTCCCTTGCGTCCTCGTCGACTCCTTTTTCGACACACAATTTTTTCCTGCCTCTCGTCGATTCTAATTTATTATTTTATTTTTATCGTGGCTTGGAGTGAGTGGATGCGGGTTCCGAACAAGGACAGGTACCAGCAGCAATAGTTCCCTCCTCCCCACACAGAGAGGGATATGTATCTTCAAATATGTGCTCGGTGTGTATAATTTTTTCCCTCTGACGTTCGCTATCAACAATACACCAGGGATGGGCCCAGGCGACGGCAAGGCACGGGATAGACTGCCGCGGCGGCGACGAAGGAGCACATATTGAATTCCCATTTTTGATCCTTTTGTGTGTGATGGATTTTTGTGTGTTATTTGCCTTGAATCCATCCATCCATCCAGCCGGGCCCTCCTCACAGTGAGTGGGATGCGAACGGCTGCGCGGCGCGTTGGTTGAAGACTTTTCTATGGAATTCCGGGGTTTCACAGTGTAGGAGCGCAGGAGTGCGGGAACTGGAGCTCAGCATAATGTAAAGGATCTCCTCTCAGAGCGAAAATATTGTTCAATGCTCATTATTTTTTATTTTTTATTTTTCTTGCTATTTTTGGTTTTCATCTTCTGTTGGCTGGGCTTGAATTGTGAGTCCTTTTTTCGCGTCCCTCCTCCCCATCGCAACTGCGGCCGTGGTTGATAAGCAGGCAGGCGAATTAAATCGTAAACCAACAAATCACCAGTGCGCCATTGAAAATCGTTGATTTTCCATTCACAGGATTGAGTTTCCTTTCGGGGTACTCCTGATAAAGAGAGTTTTCGACTTTTTCAATATTTCGATGGATAATTGCAGTAAGAGCCTATCAAAGTACACTAGCGGATCTTCAAAGGATTTTCTGAGTTCGGTCCTTTGATTTCGTCGAGCGGGGGGATACCGATGCCAGTTCGGCTGCGGCCGAGGGAGATTCACGGGATTCGGCAGCGATGGAAATTTATTGGAGCGAACATAATTTAAGCTTGGTCGTTGAATAGCGTCGATTTAATCGGATTTTTTTTCGGGGGGCGATATCGATGGGTGGAGAGTTCCACGTATTAAATCGAAACCAAGCATTTGAGGAATGGAGGTGAAAAAAACGTGAAAATATTGTAGCCGCGTGATGAAACGAAATTTAAGATCTTTGAATTGGAAAATTCGATAAAAAATTTTATTTCGCATTTTTAAGGTTTCGTATGCAAAATAAAAATTGAAACATACAGGGAAAGTGTTTTAACATCATCCAAAAGCTTATTTCCGCCTAAGACAAAGTTTTACTTTGTATTACGAGAGAGAATAAAGAGCTTTGGAGCATACTTAGAAGCGGATGAGGAAGCCCTTAGTCTCTTCGAGACAAAAGTTTTGCGTGCTGTTTGCATTGATGGCATCTGGAGTAGGAGATTTCACGAAGAACTCTATGGGCTGTACAGCGATATGCGCCTGGTCAAGCTAGGCCATGTAGAGCGTATGAACACGACTATACCGATCCGAAATGTCTTCGAATCTGAGTCATTGGGACAACGGCCTGGGCTGAGGTGGCACACACAAGTGGACACAAACTTGGAGTGCGCAACTGGAGGCAGCTAGCGAAATATCGTGCTGGGTGGAGAGGCGTGTTGGTTGAGTCTCATGTCCACCCCACACTGTAGCACCGCGAGAAGAAGAAAAAAAAGAAAAAAGAAGAAGAAGAAGAAGAAAATGAAGTAGAAGAAAGTGTACTTACTTATTCCGAAATGTCCATGAATGCATGTCAATCTGTCTTCATAGCACACTACGAAAGCGTTCTTTTACATTTGAATACGAAGCAATTCACTCATCAGCAGAAGATGTGTCAGTCGCATCAGAAAAGAAAACAAAGTCAAATCCATTTCCTGAGTGGTCATCGCAGTACTTCTCTCTTCAAATTTACTGCGGACCACCCCTTGGCAGGTCTGATTAAACGTTTACGAGCTCAAATCGCTTCTCTGTTCCTCCTTTCTTAATTCATGCCCTCAGCATGGGTGTCCACAAGAAATAACTTTCGCTTTATTATTTCGTAAACCCTCCTCTCAATCAGCAATCCACCCGCAGCCACCACTTAATGTATTCCGTCGCTCATTTTAGGACCGAAAAATATTCAAAAAAAAACAACAAACAACAAAATCGAGAAAAATCATCAGACTTGTGGTGAATGCTGTTTTTTATTTGGCCGCTGAATTTTTATTAATACCCTCCTGCAGCAGGAAGGAGAAGAATCGACCCGCGCACCAACACCGCGCCACCGGATGGTGTGTGGGCGGCATTGTTGGCCAACAAATTTATTAATTTGGAACAATGTTCACTTTTGGTCGAGTACACACAGAGCACAGTGTGCTCGGGACGTTCCAATTACCACACAGCGGTGTTTTATTATCCTTTATGCGGCAGAGGCAGCGGCAGTGTGGTGGCATAGCGCGCGCGGGAGTGTTTCGCTTCCCCCTGGCACATTTCAAAGACTACTCTCCGTGTCCATTCGGCTATGTGGGTGTGTGAGGTCTTTTGCTTCATTTGCATTTCCCGACATTTTGGGGGGTTGTGACACTCACACACGAACGTTGATTAAATACTCAATTTCTATGCGAGTCTTGTAAAGGACTGGGTTCCAAAGTGAGGCGCTTCCCAGTACCCGGTAAGTAATTATAAAAAACAAACGCACACGTGCTAATTTCCCGTCGCAGGAGATGTGTTTTTTCGTGTCTTCATTCCCCTTTGCCCGACTGAATTGAGGCAGCAAACAGCAAAGATCTGGAGAGAAGCAGGCTGGGGCGGCGCACAATAGTCCAGGGATTAAGCTTAATCCAAACGTGTCCGAAAACTGTGTTGTTTCGTTTCTTTTTTGTTGGTCTCTGCGCCCTTTATCCTTTTTAATATTCAAAACTAGAAGGGAAGTGGGGATTTCCTTGTACACACCCGAACAGGTTTTCAAACGAAACGCGACCGTTGTGTACCTGTGTGTGAAGGCAGGTCCGGAAGAAGAAGGCGCACAAAGAAAAACTTACACCGGGAACCAAGGAGAGAAACAAATTTTTGGAATGAATGCGGAATTAAGGCTGAGGATGAATTTTCTTTTTTTTTGTTTTGTTCAGGAGGAGAAAGATTGAGTCCGTTCCGCTACCTTTTTATCCTTCTTGTCTGGAAAGATTTACCCGTGTCCGCTACAAAAATGTATACTTACGGCTGAATGTATCCCCGCACACAATGGCGAAAGGCAGAAAGAAAAGCATTTAAGGATTTTAATTTTTTTTTCCTCAATGCGAAAATCCCTTTCGAAACCGAGAACAAAATACAACAGATGTAGTACGTGGTAAATGGATGCACAATGGCACACACACTGAGTCCACTCATGATCCATCCATCCGCCACCCACCAGCCGAATTCGTACCCTTTCAGGATCTCAATCTACATAATGGACAGTCAGTCAGTGGAAAGGAAACGTGTGTTGCACGGACTCGACTGCAATGTACTCACCATGCATGTGGAAGCTGCGGCGGAGGGAGGCGGTAGAGGTTGCTCCAAATGTGTTAAACATTCAACAACGGAGATAAAAGCAAAGAAAATTCGAAAGAGGCACAAAAAACACCCAGACACACAGACAAGATCCTTGTTCCACGAACTTACCAAACCCATCCCACTAAGTCGCGTCCTAGAGTGCAACTTCATCATCATATGGATACGTGCAGGCAACGATATCCCCGAACTGCTGCCGGTGCTGCTTGTAGCCTATTCTTGTAGAAAAACGAGCACAAAACAAACAGAGGAGAGTAGAAAAACTTTCGAAAACTCCATTGTTGCACAGGCAGGCGGAAAATCCTCGAGAAAAGCAAGGACAACCCCAACAACAAGACCAGCACCACCAGCACTACTAGCCAACCAGCCAGCACCAGTAGCAACCCCGTCTAAGGAGGTGGAGTTGAAATCAGAAGGATTTTGAAGAATGAACTTTTCGGTGAAACTACCTTTGCTTGGCTGTCACTTCCAAAGAAAGGATATCATCGCTGACTGATGTTGAGCACAGCCAGCCAGCCAGCGAGCCATCCAGCCATCCAGCACAGAAGAACGAATGCAATCGAAGTTAGTTTGGATGGATGGAATTTGGATATGGTGCTTGCCGGTGCTGGCTTGTGTGCGGTAGTCCTTTGGCAGATCTTCACCTCCACTCACTCGCACTCAGCACCCCGCCAACCCACAGCAATGAACTACTTTGACTATTCATCTGTCCATTTTCTTGTTGGATTTGTGTATTGTGTTTTGAAGGAGAGCCAGCGGCGGGGGCGGCGTTCAAGAGAGCTGCCAGTTTATGGTTCCCTTTGCACGGAAGTTATTTATGTGCAGTCATCCATTTTAAATAGCGTTCTTACGCTAGGACGATGATTGAGTGTTGTGCTGGATTTGCTGCTGCATCTCGTGTCGAAAGGGAAAATTGCAAAGTTTCACGAAATTAAGCTTTTCCGTGTTGGCTCGTATTGGCGTGGAATGAGGATTTGTCTGTAAAATTGATGGACTTTGAGGGATAGGCAGTGTCGTGTGCGTGTTTGACTCATTCTCGTTAGGCACTGTCTTCACGTTGGGACATAATCACTTACCTGCGCACCCATGTGCCTCATCATTCGAGTGCTTCATGATTACCTGGAATCTCTCCTTTCCCCCTGACAAATGGGATCAATTAGAATGGCTGAGTGGATGCGATGGTCTTTGCCGTTTGCCCTTGTAAGTGTGGTTATTTAACCATCAAACATTTATATTGATCTCCTTTGCGCATTGTCCTTGGACTCGGCTGTTGTATGTCCTTGTTGTCTCCTTTGTTTACATAATTCTTCGTTCGGGCTAATTGAATTTGGGTATTGTTGAGTAATTCATGAAAAGGGAGTAGCGAACCTCTCTCGGGGCTTACATAATTTCCATATTCCCCGCTGTGTTTTGTATCTCATTAAAGGAAACTGTTCGATATTGTTACACTCAACACATTTGTGGGTCTTTATTTGGAGAGTTGCCGCTTAGCCGGAACAAATTTCATTGCAGCATTTGTGAAACAATTTGAATGACAATGTTGCGAAAGAAATACACTCTGGTGTAGCGGCTTTGTTACTTTTTTCACACAACTACAAAAGTCAGGGTGTTCCACTTACCTTTGAAATGATCCTGTGAGATGGAAACTAATTCAACAACATGTTGGGTACACTTTGTAATGTACAGCGCTGCTTCTCGAACGGTTGTATTTTTGGACATAAATTGGACTCCCGATAGGGCTGAGGGAACCAAAAACACAATGTAACGCTATGATGTGACACTTGGAAAATACATTCCTTGGGGAAATCAGTTACTTTTGAACTACTTTCCGATTACACATTATATCCCGAACTATAAAAAAATTAAATTAAAAGAGCACAAAAATGTTATGGCTGCTTGCTTTCGTGACGTGATAACAACTGTGACGCTTAGGACAGGATCCATTTAAGGAAATTAGAAAATACTTCTAAAGCTTCTGAAATAACCTACAAAGCAACATAGATCACACTTTCCATCCCGTGACGTTAAATTATGACTTCTTCTTCTACTTCTTGTGGCACTACAGTCCGGAGTAGACCTGAGCCTCAACCAACATGCGTCCCCTGACAATACGATTTTCAGTAGCCTCGTTTACTATAGCCGGTGCAGTGATGTATCTTAAGTGTTGTATCCGGAGACGCTTGACCAGGGGCATGTCGCTACACAGCCCATAGAGTTCGTAGTTAAATCTTCTCCTCCAGATGCCATCAACACGAACAGGACCAAAAATCACACGCAAAACTTTTCTCTCGAACAGACTAAGGGCTTTCTCATCCGCTTTTAGTAGCGTCCAGGTTTCCGCGTCATAAAGTAGGACTGAAATGATCAAGCTGTTTTATAAAGCGAGCTTATTCCTTCGAGAGAGGGCTTTTTTACTCAATTTCCTCTTGAGCCCCTATTTACCGCGGAGCCAAGATAGACCAAGTCTTTGACTACCTCAAACTTTCTGCTGCCTAGTATGCTCTGTCAGAGACGTCGATGTTATGTGTCTTTTCTGGATGACAGCATGTACTTTGTTTCGCCCTGATTACCCACAAGACCGATTTAAGCCGCTTCCCCTTCAATGCCAGCAAACGCCTAATTGACGGCTCGCTGTGTTGGTCCAATCACGTCAATGTCATCAGCAATTGAACTGACTTTTTGAAGTTGTTGCCTGTAGTGTTGACTTATGAGTTACGCACGATCTTCTCGAGGATGATGTTGAAGGAGTCACGTGACAGTGCGTCGCCTTGTCTAAAACCTTTTTTGACATTGAAAGTCTCGGTGAGTTCGTTGCCGACCTTGACGGAGCAGCGAGAGCTCTCTATTGTCAGTATTTCTGCGTTCAGTCCGCCCGCTCCAGCTGCTTTGTTCGACCTCAACTTCGATATTGCTATCTTCACTTCGTCTAAGTCGCGGAGTTATTGTCTATCATCGTCTATATTGAGTAGAAAATTCTGCCTAACAGCGAATTGGGCCGTTCTTTTCAAGCTCCTGCTTTTTTCCTGAGAAGCAGGTGCTCTTCCCTTCCTCTCTGTTCGTAGAGTTCACGAACAGCCCTCGTTGTTCGATGCAGCGTTGCCCTATAGGCATCTTGTTTAGATGCATGCGCTTGCCTGCTCTCATCGTCCAATTTGGGCCGTTCTTCTCATGCGCTTTCTTTTTTATTCTGAGCAACCGGATGTCTTCCCTTCTTCTCTGTTCATAGAGCTCACGAAAGCGCTCCTTGTTCGATGCAGCGTTGCCCTGTAGACGTCTTGGCAGCATGCGCTTACCTGCACTCGTCGCCAAAAGTGGGTTCCTTCTGGGTGGTGAAGTGAAACCCAGCACGTCAGTGACATGTTCCTTGATGGCTTCTTGACAACGTTTCCAGTCTTCTTCTTCGGTTAGTACAGGCAGCGTCGAACTCTGAGCGAGTTTCATGGAGAATCGGTGGGCAAAGTTCCCAACGTGTGACGCTTCATGCAAAATCAGAACATGAATTGATGATAAGTTCAAACCCTTGAACGCCTCTTACAATATCGAGGCCTTCAACCGGGACTATGATTCGTTATGGCTTTCAGATGCAGAAACGGAACATCATAGCGTGACCCCCTCAGCGACCATGTCAACCCCCTTCACACGGAACGCCTCGGGAAAATCAAACGACCTTCCCGACACTAAAACGAACGACATATTCCATTTCCAACAAACAACGACCTTTCATCCCATTAATGCCTCCACAGTAGTTTTATAAAGCGCCAGCCACTCAACACTCGCAGATTTCGGTGTAACCCATGCGCTCAGAGAAAGCGACACCTCAGGGTTCCCAGGTGGGACAGTCAGTTGCGTCTTGCCAACCGATTTTTATGAAGCTCACGTTCACTATGCGCGCAATTTTATACTATCTCGTAAATTTTATCCAAGCAGTAGTAAAAAAATGTTTTTTTCTTTTTCTTCTTTTGTCCTTATCGCCGAGCTCTCTGAATGTAGACGCACATAAACGCATAAAAGTACCAACTCAACCCAGAGGCAAGCGCACCGACATCGTCACACAAAGGAAACCCGTCCGAGACGTTTCCGTTGCGACCGACTTCATTATCAATGCCAGTGACAGCGGCGGTTTTGAGCAATTAAATGTTTCTCAAAAACCAGTTTGCCGCATATTTTATCATCTCAAAACTGTTCAACAGTAGCTGCGGCACCCGGCACCCTTCACACGCCTCACTGTGTTACTCTTGGGCCATCAATGCCGTCACTGCTGTGCCGTCGCTGCCGTCGTCACTGTTGCCGGCGCGAGTGAGGAAGAAAAATCTCTTTCAATCCCGGTGATTGATGTTCAGCTACGCAGTCTCATAAATTCCGAAAATGCAATCCCGATACCCAATCTCTGGGAGGCTATAAATCCCCATTCACACACTTTTATAGTACTTTGTGCGAAAAAAAGGAAAAATCTATTACTCGTGACGGGGACGGGTGACAAAAGCAGGAGAAAAAATGAAAATAGTAAACTATCCAGTCATTCAATAAATCCAATGACATTTTCCTATAAAGCGCTATAAAACGAAACAATTGACAGAGATCTCGGCCGAAGCCGAGGTAGAGCCGCGGGCCGCTGTGCTGCAGCTGACAGCGAGGTGAGATGCTGAGCTCGCACTGCACCACAGAGACAAATACGTAAAAAGATGGAAAATTTCACACCCCCCACTCCATTCCACTCGGCTCGACGGGGTACACAGGAGGACGGCCTGGCCACAGTTTCGTTTGCCTCTCGATGCGTGTCTGTGTATCCTCCTCCGGCCTTTATGGACGGTTGCTGGTGGTGAAGCTGCCACTGCTGCGCTGCTGCAGCCATTAAAACGATTCTTTATACCGTTTTATTATGGTCGTCGTGCTGTCATGCAAATTGCATCGTTTGCATCGTAAACGGTCAATGGTAACCTTGTTTGTACGTTTTTCTCCCTCTCTGGCTGTCTTGATGTTTTTTTTTATTTTATTCGCTTTGCTTTTCAGGTTTTTGTTTGTTCCCCCCTACGGGGACGAAGGGTACAGTGTGGGGTGCTCGTTGTGTAGGAATCGTAAAATTTGGCTATCAATTTGCTGAATTGAAATCAACACCTTGAAATGGGGCGGCGACAACCGATCGAATTTTATGATCCGATGGGTTTCGGTGTTTGTTTTGAAAGCGAACTCCAGTGCTGCGAGTAGATGTGCTGCGCTTTATGGTATCAACTCTCTGGGTCTGGTTGAGTGTTGTTTTCGCTTTAAATTGGTTCGCATCTTGGTGGGGGATGATGGGCGGGTTTGGTCGTAAAAATTGCGAAAACATCGCAACATTTGCATGCGGCCATATGCTGCGCTTCGTGGTCCCTCATTTCTGTCGGATGCATTTTGCCGCTTGATTGGGTTAATGTAAAATGTTTTTGGCAGATTTGTCCCTGTGGAAAAAGAATGGGAGGAACAGGAGAGAGAAAAATTGTTGAGAGTGCGAAGAAATTAAAAAAGAGGAGCGAATTCTAATGACGGCGAAGAAGACGAGGTTTCGAAGTATGCAGACGGTTTGAGCACTAAGACCTTAGAAATGCCGGCTTATGTCTGAGAACTGTCGACTGATGGTTCACTGACCTGCGTTCAACTGAACTGTTGGCAGAGTGCATTCAACTGAAGGTTAAGAGCCTGTCAAATAACATTTAGGTCCGTTTGGTGACGAACTAAAAGGCTTAAGATGTCTGATATTCGCCTATTTATAGTCCTAATGGCCCGGAAAATTTAATTAACGGACGTTAGCTAACGATTTGTTACTTAAAGCTGCTGACATATATCAATTCACGGCTCCAACCCATCGACTACTGACGAGAGTAACCAGCGATGAGGTACACTTGGGAAAGAGCAATTGACAACGATTCAAAATGAATGATGCCAATATGCAAGTGATGACGCCTGGCGCTCGCTTCCCAGGTCAAATGATTGACGACCAACCATTAATGACTGTGACCACGGATCGTTGACTGCTGATTGAAATAAAAACCAGCTGCCGTTTCACAGACTCTAATTTATTGCTCTCCATCGAAAGGAGTGCTTCATTGATGTAAATTTTAAATTAGCCCTCATTCTCTCGGTCAGAGCACGACGACGCCATGTGATCGCATTTTGCCGTTCACGGTGCCCTGAAATACGCACGTTTTAACATCATTCCACGGCATACTCGGCAGGATTACGAAAACAAATCAAAATCATTTCAACTTGGGATATGGTACATTTATGACTGGGAAATCTATCTCAGGGTCTTCACCGAAATTTCTAAATCTCCCTAAGCCACCCTCCCTCATACGCCACACACAAGGGTTGTGGCAAGTCGCGCGCAAAAATTATGAAAAAAACGTGCGAGCGCCATAAAAAAATGAATACATCCAATAAAATCTAGATATCTCACGAAACCAGACAGATTACCAGAGTTTATGCTCCGAAATCAGAAAATTTGATGAGATCCGTAGGCCGAAACAACTTAGTGACTTCTGACACGTCTACCGCTGATGTAGATCACGGTCGGGCGCGTGCGTATGCTGTGGCATGGAAAACTACAGTGAATGTGTCGTCTGATGGATTTTTCCTAATTGAGAGGTCCACCTAAGAGCACAAAAATCCACTTAATCTCGGTCAGCTTTCTTGGCACACTCGCTCGCTTCCCAACAAACCCACGTGCCTCGTGGCCACACGCAAATGCCATCCACACTGATTATCCACTCAATCTGTTCGAAGTCCACACCAACAAGTAAAAATAAATCAAACAGCCAACAAATCATCCCACGCCCATTGTAAGTTTTTATTCAAGCCAGTTGGACCAACATTAAAACATCATTGCTACAGCAACTGCTTTTATTCGAATCCCCCATCGCCGCTCCCCCTCGGCGAAACAAAGAAAGAAAAAACGCAAAATAATTTGTTGAAACTGAAAATTTTATGCGAACTCGTCTTGTTGATATTTCAAATTCCGAGCGAACTTTTCTGTGAGGGCTTTCGGCATGTGGCGGTGTTTGCACAGGGTGTGTATTGTATTGTGGGGCAGCAGAATCCGAAAAACCGGAGCGAAACAAAAGTGTATCTGGCTGTGCTTTTGTGCACTAAATACGTTCCCCTACATCTGTACACTCTGTACACACAGTGAGTAAGGGAAAATCCATCAAGTGTTTTGCTGCTTCTGCTGCTGACTCTCTTGACTAGTCGCACACTTGATTCCACTTCGTATCGACACCGACGACGGCGGCGGCGGGGGCGGCGGTGTGACAGATGGGTGATAGTAGCGCAGAGGGTGGTGGTGTAGTCAATTTAAATTAATTAAATATTTGCACACACATTCCAGTTCAAAGTATTTTCTGAACTAAATTTGCTGCACACTCACCGACAACCCGACAAATGTTGAACTAGTCGGCGGCAGGTGGGGATGGGGTGGCTGCTGAGAGCGGTAGCTTCTGTAGGTGATGGCTAGAGCAGTGGCCAAGTGGATTTAGACAATTAAATAGCGCATTTCTCAAATACTGTTGCAATTAGCTTACGAATGAAGGGTGTTGAATGTAAATTATAGGACGGAATGAGCAGGTAATGCGCACGTTGATAGGTTTGGAAGATTTCTGTCTTTCTCAATCGAGAGGAGGAACGCTGAATCGAAGACTGAATCGTCATTAAACGAAACCCTAAAAATGTGAGTTTCAATCATTAAATGCAAATTTGTGTCTATTCCGTGAGTGAACCAATTCAAAGAGCAGACACAAAGTTTCGAATTGTATAACTTAATAATTAATTGTATGGAGCGACAGTCCTATAGGGACCTATATTTTTTTGCCGACTCCAGACGTCGAAGTTTGAGAAGTTTTCTTATATAGTTAGTAGTCTTTGAGTGTTGTCAGCAGTTCGAAAGAAGTGGTGCCGTGAAAAATTCGAGGTGTTCAGCGGGGAATCGAACCTGCACCTTCGGCGTGTGAGTGTTGCACTCTACCCACTACGCCACGGCGGCCACAATTATATAACTTGCTGCAGATAAAATTGATTTAAAGTGACTTCAGAAACGCCAAAAAAGCTTTCAATCTTTGTCAAAACTTCCTTTCAAATGCTTGCCGTTGTTAAATCGATCTTAGAAAAACCTTGCTCGCTCCACCATCAAGTCCAGAGATGTCCATTATTTGATAAAGTTTTCCCTCGGCTTCCGCCAAACAACACACCGCTGCTGTGCTCTGCGGCACCAGCGACAACTCACGCTCGCTATTGTTGCTCGATCAATGTCATGGACACGCTTCGCAACTGTACACGATAATTAAACGCACGAAAAAGTAAGCATAGAGAAGTCGAACAAGAAAACACAGAACATGCATTTTCATATTTGCCCATGTTCTTCCCCACATTTAGCCCTTTTCCCCCTAAACACCCAAATTTACATGAGAATCGCGCTCCTCTGAGCGTAAAACCCGATGAAAAGCACAACAAAACAAAGCGAACTCCGAACGGGGGAGGAAGTACCCCGTAATTTTTTACATGATAAATTGGCCGAGACATGACACACGAAATACGACATTACCGGCTTGAGCCCCGGTATCACGCCGCCACCTCCACCGCTAGCACATCCGACTGCGATAAAGGTTCCGCCACCTTCCTCGTCTCGGTTCAGCCCAAGTTCCGCACTGCCAAATACAGGTCCCTCCCGCCACCAGCTGGCGAGCGACCTACTCCCAGTCAAGAGCTGCGCACGGCCCGGCCAAGAACGTTATTAACAATTAACCCAGAAACTTTGAAAATTCGTTCGGCAAACACCGTGCATCGGTGTTAATTTTTCATAAACAACACGCCTGAAGCGGGCGTCCGCGAAGGGCAACGAACGCCTGACGCCCCCACCCGCAATCGCGACGCCGACGATGCTAACGATGCTGCGAGTGCGTGCAGCCGCCGCTCCCACCTGTGCTGTCTGTCTGGCCATGCGTCTGATTGACGGAATGCCGGGTCCTTGATCCCACAACATCATCGGAATGTATTCGTCAATTGATTGTGTAAATATCCTTAGCCGTCTGCGGTGGCTGAGTATGGGGAGAGGAAGCGAGGAATTTAGCGTGAAATTGGCGGACGCGATTAGCACATCAGTGTATAGAGAAGAGATGGATGCTGATGGTGGGGGCGTTGATTGAACTCATCGATCAGGTATGATGAATGATGGATCACGATTGCCACGGAAGTGTAAACATTCGCTGACTGTACGCGCAATAAGTCTCACTTTCGCTGGCCACCGACGCGGATATATGCAGTGCGAGGTGGTCAGTGGTCGTTCGATCGCCTCTGCCTTGAAAACTCTGGGGTTAATCAATCTCACATGTCCACAGTACACACTTTAACATGAGTAAGTCTCAACTTGGGTGGAATATTGACTGGAACTATTGACGAAACTGAGTACACACGCGGCAAAGGACGAACAATGACCACAGCAGCGTCGACTGTTACATTGGGGACTCTGTTTTGAAGCCCACACGAGGACATGACGTTGATCGTGTTTAATTGGAAGCATCTGACAGGGTGGAATAGCAGGATTGCAACGAGCAGGGACATCGAGAAAGTAAGGGGCAAGGCTCGAGTTAAAACGAACAGAATGAGTCGTTGTTTGTTTCATCCGAGAACGAACGATGAAAGTAATGAATAGTGCAGTCAACGGAGTGGGGTGGGGAGCGACGCGAAAAACAAAAACAACAAGACAACGGTCAGGATAATTTGTATGGAAGAAACTAAGCCAGCACGGAAGAAACGAGTAGAGAATCCAATTTTGAACCCTTCACCGAAAGTACCAAGTCAAAGCGTGATAAAAACTAAAAAGGAACCTCAATAATGAAAATGAACAAGTGAGATCAAGTAACTCGCTACCAACACAAAAACCAATTCCCAGAACATAAGCAAATTAAAGTCCACGTGTCCTTCTCCAGATGAATCTTAGCCGCAAATTTATGATCTCTGCGACACATGCCTATCCCGAATTAGAATCAAATGTAGGTGTTCCTAATTTTGCCGTGAAAACAACGCACCGCACTCCAGTCCCGCACGTCCGATGAGTCGTGTCTCTACGTCATCAGGCGTTTGTAGCCACATTCACTGGCCAATGACTCTTGTCAGAATATTTATAAATTCCGCAGACCAAACGCGAAAACAAAATAAATTCCAAGCAGACTCTGTGCAGAGGCAGCAAGACATTCATCGATCACACTGCACACTCGACGGGTTTGTGTAACAACCCCAGCAACACGTGTTCTCTCCTTCTCCAACTTGTGCAGATGCAATTGATGCTGAGACATAGTTTACAGTCCACCGCCCACACGAGGACATCGCGAAACACTGCGGATACTTCCTGAGAAGATTGCAGAGAAGTCATTGGCCCAGTAAAATTCAGGAAGCGTGCAGTGAGGTGGCTTACGACGACGAAATATTGTAACCCATTAAAATCACTTTAGCAGCGCCGCCAGCCGTCTCCTATGTGCTTGGGTGAAGCAAGGTGCTTTCTTCCCTGAGAGAAAAAAATACACAACAAACAAACATTCAAAAAACGACAGCCATCACTAAGAAACGACTCTGCATCTCGTTGAAGAGATGACGAGGTGAGGCGGAGGAAAAAGGCAAGCCAGAGGTGGTAGAGGAGCGAACACAATTGTGGGAGATGATTTAAATTCTTGTTTATCTAGAGCACTTCCACACACAATGCCAGCGCACGGGGTCTGGGGGTGGAACGGAATCCTCTTAAGGGATATAAATACACGTAATCCGCGTGCTGCAAGAAGCAAGGCGAAAAACGAAATCCAAGAGAGAGAGCGCGCTCCAAGACACCAATGGGTTCTGCGAATTATTCATTCGTAAGTGGATGAGCTGATGAAATCACCACCCTCAACTGTGCACGAGCACCCTACGGTTACAGTGCAGCCTGGCCCCGAGACTGGAAGCGGTGGGCAGGACGCACACCCACCGATAAGGTTTTATTTTCTGTTTTCTCTTTCTTCTAAAAATACGTGAAAAAATATTATTTTTTTTTCTGCAATAAATCGTCTTTGGTTTGACGTACTAGATGTTTTTGTTTTTCAAGAAATCACTCAAACGCTCATTGTTTCTGCCGTGAAAGTCGGTTGACAAGTCGTGCTGTTGTTGTTGGGGCTGGCTAACTGCGATGAGTGCTGATAAGTGTCGGAGAAGGGGCGGTGGCGTTGTTTTTGTTGATTTCCCTAGGGGTGGACTGGCGATGGCCTTGGCTCTTGATTTTGTTTTGCGCTGTGCTGATGGAGGAGGGTCTTGCAATTTCGTAAGATACTTGATCTCAAGTTCCCAACATTGCATCAGACGACAACGGATGGTATCAGGAGCCGCCGAACCACGTGAACTTTGCTTGGTGAGAGTTGTATACTGACTGAGAGCAGAAATTCAATGCAAATCCGTAATCGGTTTCAGGATGAAATTATTGGACTCTGGGCACGTGTCTGAGCTTGACACAATTATCCAATCCTTCATACTAAGGCACGACTGTATTGAAAATATAGGTTGTGGCTTTTCTACAGATGCTGGAACTAAGTGAAAATAGCTATAAATGACAGCGAGAGGTTGCTGCTGTCAAAACTGTTACAATGCACGTGGTAGAACCCGAAGCTAATTACATTACAGCCAAACAAAAGTAACGAGTAGAAACTCGTAAACATGAAGTGGCAAGGAGGGAGTTCTCAGGCCTTGCAGTACAAGAAATAAACAGTTGGGATACATCATTGACACATGTAGTAAAACGAGTGTAACGAGTTAGAAAACTGTGAAGAAAGTCGAGGTATTCAAAGTAACGAGTAGATAACTCGTGAATGGGAAGCGAAAAGGAGCAGCTCTTACGGTCTTGCAGTACAAGAAATAAACAGTTTGGATACGTCGATGGCACATGTAACAAAACGAGTGTAACGAGCTGGAAAACTGTCAAGTAAGGGGGGACATTCAAAGTAACAAGAGAGAGTAAGTAGGAAGTGGCAAGGAGGGATCCCAAGGGCTTACAGTATACGAAATAAAGAGTTTCGATGTATGGATGACCCATGTAACAAAACGATTGTAACGAGTTAGAAAACTGTGAAGCAAGATGAGGCATTCGAAGCAACGAGTAGAGAACTAGTGAATAGGAAGTAAAAAGGAGCAACTTCTAGAAAAACTGTGAAGAAAGTTGAGATATTCAAAGTAACGAGTAGAGAACTAGTGAATGGGAAGCGAAAAGGAGCAACTCTTACCGTCTTGCAATACAATAAATAGTTTGGATACGTCGACGACACATGTAACAAAACGAGTGTAACCAGCTAGAAAACTGTCAAGTAAGGGAGGACATTCAAAGTAACGAGTAGAGAACTCGTGAATAGGAAGTGGCAAGGAGAGATCCCAAGGGCTAACAGTATACGAAATAAAGAATTTGGATGTATGGATAACCCATGTAACAAAACGATTGTAACGAGTTAGAAAACTGTTAAGCAATATGAGGCATTCAAAGTAACGAGTAGAGAACTAGTGAATAGGAAGTGAAAAAGAGCAACTCCTAAGGTCTTGCAGTCAAAAGAAATAAACAATTTGGATACATCGATGATACATGTAACAAAACGAGTGTAACGAGATAGAAAACTGTCAAGCAAGGGGAGAAATTCAAAGTAACGAAACATTACGCAAAAATAAAAAAGTATATTGCTAAAGCCCAAATGAATCAAAACTGTTTAGGTATGGGGCAAGTAAACCGTAATCAGTGTGAATGTTACGAGTAAGGACATGTGAGGACACTTGGGATTGCGCAAAGAAACGAGTATACATAGACAGACACAAAGGGCCGAGAAAAGACATCAAGAAAGTAACCAATAACGCGATCATTACAAAAGAAGTCAATGATATAGATACATTGCTGCAGTCGCCATGCGTTTACGTGACAAACAGAGATAGTACGTGGGAACCAACTAAACACACTCCCATCCATTCAGACTTCTTACGTTTAAAATCTATTCACCTCCAGCGCCTAAAGCACTCTCAATGCCAAATATTTTTGCCTCGCTACATGTGACCAAAATCTAGACTCAAGGAATTGCACTTGTTGACACTTCCTGTGGACGTCAGCATCTTGATTGCCATCAAGAAGATAAGATTACCGCCTGCACACACCCTCAGCACCAGCTTTGTTTTTGAATGAAAACATGCGTGTGGCCGGTTGCGTTGAGTTCAAACCGGTTGTCGCTTATCGGTCATTCCAGTTCTAAAATTCCTTCTCCCATCACCTTGCTTTCATGATGGTCTCTACTCATTTTGTCGGTGAAAATAGAACATCTTCCAACACGTGCGAACCACAGCATTTTTTTGGGGACACATTCTATTCGCAAAAATTTATTAAAATTCTCTCGCAAAGAGAAAAACAACATTGCTCAGGTGACAAATAGCTCCGACGGGCAAAGTCTAGAAAAATGACAAAAAAAAATATTTGCGGAAAACCAGACACACATCGTGCCAGATACGAAGAACCGCTCGACCTTTGAACGTTTTGCCGAAACCAGAAACAGCTTGGATACCAAACACACACAATCCTTTCCTTGACCTCGAAGCCCCACGCACCACACCAGCAGTGGTTGGGTGAAATTTTATTTTTTAATTGAAGCCCCTTTTCCCCCCTTAGATACCTTTCATCAGTTTGAGTTTGTTTTTCAATTTTCGCTTCTGGAGTAGAGTACTCACCGATTAGACCGCTGCCACCCGGCGTAATCAGCATAGCGAGGCCAAATCTCTTCCATTATTGATAAAACCACTTAAGCCGAGGGTGGAGCGGTGTGGAGCCAACACACACACACACACATTCAGCGAGCCTCACATCCCAGGCAACGGCAAACGTAAGCGAATTAAGCGAATTTAATTGAATTAACTCGTTCACTCGCGGAGGATTGCACGTTATCAGTTCGTTTCAATTTAGATAAGGCCGCTCGGTCGGTGTTCGAATTTATCTTTGCCCTGCAGAGCCCGTCGGCAGTCGATCTGACATCATTTTGCATTGAGTCTGACTCGGTCCTCTGTCAACAGCGGCAGAGGAGTACTTTGCGAGGTAGCTGGAGTGTGGGGTATGTGCTGACAGTTGTGGCAGCTGCAGCTGTAAAGGGGCGGGAGGGTGCGATTGTTTGCGAAGTTGGCTCTGCCTGAACTTGGTCAACAGTCAGCTTGATACAAGTGCTAATTATGCAAATCAGAGAGACGAACCACGAATGTTCTGATGTTGAAGGGTTGATTTTGCAGACCACGGACTCTGATGATGAAGCGATCGTTGAGCTGATCTCATCGAGGGCGACATCATCGTAACTAGGCTTGATGTCACCACCGACTTATTGATTGCTCCCGAAGGCCATCAATTTTTCAGCAATCGCAGCAATTAAGTTTGATAGGGGCTATCTGTCGATAGCGCTTTCCGGCTCATGAATCACTTATGGATCCAGCACTCCTGCCATGTTGTCTAAGAACTTTGTTTTCGAGCGATCACTCATTTCGATGTTGCTGCCTTGTCAGACACTGTGGGACATCAGAGCGGGGCAAAGATCATAAAAACTCGAAAACAGCACTGGCACCTCCAGCCAACGACTGAAAGTTAAAAAATACAATACAACCCACTTTTTCCATCAAAGTGACTCACGGAGCCCACGAAACTGCCTTCAACCCCAGCGCAAATGTCAACTATTTGTCCGTGTAGCTCAAAATAGAAGCAAAATGTGCTGCCCCCTTAGGGGTTGCTTATTCATCGTAAGTCATGTCAATTCAAATTCCATTCGATCCAACTCATCGCTCGACAAGGACACCACTCACATACAATTTCTTCCACACAGAGGGTGCTTTACAGGGGATAGAGGGTAAACGAAAAAAAAAAATAGAAAATAATTAAAAATGATAATTAGTCTAGGGCCAATTGAAAAACAAACTTTGTTTGGTTTTGCGATTGTTTTGCTGTGTGCGCTTAAACCCGCCCCCCACGCTCGTCTGTTTAGCTTTCCACTGAAACAAAAAACCCATGCAGAGAAGGTAATTAAACATTTTTGCATTCCCACCCCAATTGAAAATGAAACAAAAAACAGGAAAAAATTGCAGAAAAAGCGAAAAAAACTCAGGGCTTTGAGCTTTGAATAGCAAATGCCTTCCTCATCAATGAATGTGGAAGTGCGGCGTAAAAACTGCACAGAAAACACAACAAAACGCTCCCAATTGAAAAATCAACAAAAACACAAACAAATCACGGCAAAACAAAACAAATTCATCGAACTCGAACTGAAGTCGTGAAATTCCAATTTTAATGCGATTCCTCATTAAAATTCTATTTCAAATTTAAAAGCAAACATGGCACCGATACGTGGCCGGAGGGGAGGTGCGATTTCATGGGCTTCCATAGTGGATGATGTGGAGTGAGTCAGGCTTTGGGGTTGGGGCGAGAACGTACACAGGAAAAAAACGTCGAAAAACACCACGTTAACGAAGTATTTAGCACTGCACGAGTGGGTTTTGTGTTGGTGCATATTTTAATACTCGAGTTTGTGTTACACGCACGCAGGCAGCACAGCGATGAGTTTGAATATTTAAAATTGAAATTGTTAGTTGGGCAATGAGTCAGTGGCTGAGTTGGGATTTTAAGTTCTAAGCCATGATAGAAAACTGATGAGCGGAGGAAGTGAAATAACCAATCTTCGGCGAGTTGTACCTCTGCGACTGTTCTTGCAAGCCACCACATTAACTGTGGGTGACATCTACGAATATACAATGTCACCTATAACCAGCAAATTCAATTGGTCAGTTGGCGTAAAGCATTTTATGGGGGATAGGACTGACAGTAGGAAAGCGGGTGATAACAAACTGAGGTTGTTGACAAGCACCTCGAATACTCGTATTTTCGGTGGAAATGATGAACATGAACCTCCTCCACTTTCACCCCGCGAGGTTACTATGCACTCGACAATGCAGGAACATTTAGACCGGACCAGAAGTTCATTTCGGGGATTATCACTGGCACCAACTCACCACAGCCAGTACTGAGAACTGCTTTTGCTTTGAGCTTCTAGATTAACTTGTATTTGCTAAGAATAGGTCTCAATTGAAGAGAACAGTCTCCACAGTTGGTAAAAGTGGAATATGAAATAAGTTTTGGTTGACTTCATAAATGAGCATACGAAGTCGCCTGAGGAATTCCCTCCTTTATCGCTTAGTCGCTACGATCAGAAAGTGATGAAATTCAAATAAGGGATCAGTCTATTTATACATGGTGATCATCATGGTGTCGATTCGCACAGCTTTACCTCTCTAGCATGCTAAGGAACTCTATCTCAGAAAAGCCGCCCTCTATTCACGGCCTTCGCTACACCGGTGTGTCCTGTAGAAGCTAACTCTTCCCATCGAACTAAAGCCCTAATCAAATTTGTCAATTCGTGACCTTCGGGTGAACCGCACACTTCACAAAAACTGATAAGCAGCAAATCACAGACACAGGTTAGCACTTCGCTGACCCAATTCCCACCGCATCAGATCAAATCTTCAAGGATCCCGCTCAGAACACAGTTTCCAAGACAGTTTGTGTGCGTTTTCAATATTTTTCCACCCTCAATGCCAACCACAGTTTACACATAACCGTCGACCTAGATGCCAATTGGCATATGTCTCACAAATCACTCACCAGTCACTGTATCTGAAAGCAATCAAACAAATTACGATTATTTAGAGCAATTTGTCATAGAGCATGGCTCTGATATCAACTCGCGAACGCAAACAGTTCCCCCGTCTTATCAGGCTGAAAAGCGCTACGAACGAGAGCCCCGAAAGAGCGCACAGGGACCCAGTGGAGGCGGGGAGTTGGGAAAAAAACAGCACTCTAAACAATTTGGAAAATTGCTTATCGCCGCTGATAGCGAATGCAAGCACCAAGTAAACACAGGCACGCACACACTCGCACCCAACCGCAGAACGAGCGCGAACAAAACATCTTTGCGCAAACATTTACCGAGGTATAAATATGAGACTCAAGTGTACACTTCCTCGGTTGATAAACGATACAAAGATAGATTCTATTCTGTCATTGAAGCCATAACAGCCATCATGGGACTGCGCGGCGCACCGGCATGGGTGGGAAGGTGCGCAAATTGATTGTAGGACTTCTTCATTTGAGACTGATTGTCTGTGTGCCTGTATCGCGTTCAATTCCCAGCTGAACAAAGTTGGATGACAGATAAATGTTTGACTGATATGACAGTTCATCACCCCTTAACCATGCCCCTTCGGATACAAAAATAAAGACCTAGAAGCTAATTAACTGCTCCATGTTTACCAAACCCAAGGCTGGTGCACCGTTCGGTGCTGCTCTTTGTACTCGTCGATCACCGAAGACAGGGACTGACTGAAGCAGTGTTCACATGATGAATTGCAAGATGTAAGTTGAGATTTAATATTGACTGTGGCAAGTATACGCAAGTGGCAGAGAAAGACGTGATTCCAATCATGTGAGCAAGGCGGGGTTCCAGTTAGAAAATTAACTGCAAGTTGTAGTAATCCTTTACATCACAGCTAAGACGATTGAGATTAGAGCAGTCGTCGACGTCAAGTCTAGACTAGTTTGGGGCTTATCTGTGCGCTTCCACGTTAAGCTGTGAAGCAGTTTCTTCCCGATCGCATTATCGGGACGTTAATCTTATCGGCGATCGGTTCGTAAAATCTTGATTTGAACTTGCTAAGCTATTTTTGGAATCTTATCTCATCACTACTGATTGTTTACAATGATTTTTAGGCTAGTTGCTTGCATTGAATTTCCGATGGGGGAGGTTGGAAAGCGTCTTCGGATACAATGCTTAAGATGGCAAGGCCATGTAGAGCGTATGAACACCACTGCTCCGGCCCGAAAAATCTTAGAATCTGAGCCATTGGGACAACGCAGCAGAGGACGGCCAATGCTAAGGTGGCGCACACAAGTGGAAAAGGACCTCAACCAACTTGGAGTGCACAACTAAAGGCAGCTAGTGGAAGATCATGCTGGCTGGCGAGGTATGTTGGTTGAAGCCGAGGTGCACCCCGGACTGCAGCGCCACATGAAGAAAAAGAAGAAGAAAGTTGGATCGACAACTTAAATTAAGTCAGATCGCATTTTGCCTCGGAATCGTTCGTCACAAAGTCTGCATCGTTGCTCGAAGGGCTGGGCTCCCTGATTAATACAGAGACTTTAAAGTTCCCATCTTAGAAGTATTGCAATTTGATGTATGACGACCGGACCACCACCTCCATTTCTCAAAGGAACAAACCTCCACCTCCATCTCCATTTCTCAAAGCAATCAACCTTCACCGCGAAGGCTTAAAACAAAGAAATCGTCTTCGAATCTCCCCAATCAGCGATATTTGTTTCGAAATGTTGCTCGTAATCACACGCCAGCCCAGATCATCGCAAGTGTATCCTTTTCACAGTCCACCCCAGAGTACGCGCGTCATTTCCTTGTGATTTTTTAAAATTAACACGTCAGTTGAGCGGCGGACGTGCAAACACGCACCGAGAACGAATTGATAATAAATATTAATTATATAATCGAGCTCGCAGGAAAAAAAACACGTGAAATAATATTGTCCTCTCGCACAAAGGAGAACCTGACAGCCCCCACATCTGTATCTCTGTGTAGTCGGGCGCATGCTGCTGGGCATGCAAAAATTACCCATCCCTGTATTTACGATTTTGTGCTAATGAATGCCGAATACACTTTTGGATTTTTATTGAACCGATTTAATTGTGCTGGTTGGCTGACGTGACAACTTTCATTCCATTGTTGTGCAGTCTCCTCTGTCTCCGCGCCGCTCATCGTTCCCCTGGGGTCCTTCTCGCATTTTTCCTCCCTCATTTCGCTTTTGTTTTATTTTTTTAATTAATTACTCTTTATTCGAAATAATTATCATGATTTCCCACGCACGCTTTGATGAGCACATTGGCCCCCACATTTTTTCGTCCCCCACCTCACCCCGCTGCACAGTGTCATCGTTGATAATCGATAATATAATGAAAATAAAACAAAATTGGAATATGGCAGCGAGGAGAGATGTCGCCGCGCGTCTCGCGGCTTACTGCACGCGGTCCGGTGCATGGGAATGCCTTATGTGGAAATTAATTAAATTTTAGTTTATTTCTGTTTCGCTGCATTGTTCTTAATTTTGTGTCAGCAGGCGTGGGGCGGCAATTAAAAAAAGTACACATGCACGATCTGTGCATTGAATATTTGCCAAAGTTTTAATGGTGTGCCATTGGATTGGTGAGTGCAAGGGGGAGGGGTGCAGGGAGAGGGCGATAAGCGCGCAGCCTCGAGTTTCATGGGATTTTTGACAAGTCAAACAAACCGCTCACACTTGTGCGAAGGAAATTGTGATGGGATGTACTTTGGAGCCGGGGATATAGAAAAAAAAGTGGGCCATCAAGCTAAAGGAATTTTTATTGACATAAAGAGTGTCATCGCACGTCTGACATGGTTATAACTTCAGCTGCCTCTGTGCGATCGAGAGCGATGAACATACTTAATGGTCAGACCCCAGAGAGACAGTGAATGATCCAGTTTTTATTTTTTTGCTTATTTTTTCGAATTTGAAGGTCGCTTGAGTCATAATCTGGAGAGAGGTCACATTCGCGGTTTTTGAGCTTGATGTCTTGGGAAGTGCCAGCGATTGTGACCGACAAGCGATGATTGCTTGTAATGAAGGTTTGATTGCAGTAATCTGTCGGGAATCTTGGCAATATAACAATTTAGACGTTCTCCTTGTATTTTCTCCGCTGAACAAAAGACTCCCGTAACCAATTCAAATAGATCTATGGATTGTTTGCGGTCTGGATCAAGGCGAGCTGGGTCAACGTGGGGTTCACCAAATTCCTTCAAATAAGTTGAACTCGAAAACAAAGTCCCCAAATAAGCATGACTTTTTGGTCAGAGCTGCGGCCCATGACTCACAGCCACCAAAATTCACACCATCTAAGTTCAGCGCTTATTTCTGTCTCCAAACGCCATGCAGTTGACGACAGCATCCAGCAGAAGTGATTTTTTCTCGCTTCAGCCATACGTCATTTGTTTATTTCCTCACCCGAACACAAAAGCACAACCAAAGAGGAAAAAAACGAGAAAACAACGAATCTCAGCAGTCCAATCAACCAATAAAAGTATATATCACCTAACAATGTGTTTTCTGCAGCCTCAGCAGAGCACTGGCAACCGGAAATTACTCGAGAAAAAAGCGCCCATACCCACAGAGAAATTTTGGGAAACATGAAGCACGGCAAACAAGAGAACCAAAAGAAAGAAAAAAACAAGAAAAGCACAGCATTTCCAGTGAATTTTCATAGGAAAACCTTTTTATCGGGACCTCCGGGGTGCGGCAGCGGCGGCGAGTCGTCGGTAGTCAGAGCGCACAGCAAACTCAAATTAATAGCATTTCCCCATGCTTTTCGCAAGCTCATCTAAAATATCTTGCTCCGTGCTCTTTCGCCTGTGCTTCGTTCGATTTCGTGGAAATGAATTGTTTTTTGGATACATTAGAAGGGAAAATATATTACTTATGCTGTCCATGGTGGGCACTCGTACTTGTTGGAACAAAAGGCCTACGGAACGATTTGGCAAACAAACAAAGTCCCCGCCCAGACGGGTAGAGACTCCCCTGCGGATGATTGATGGCCCGATGCGGAGAGCTATATCGTTCGTGTCTTTCTCTGATTTGGGCAAATTTGTGACCGACGCATCGACGGTGGAAGAGTTTTTTTGACTGTGTTAATGCGCAACGTATTCTTGAACGCTCACAATTGACATACGTTCGGGTTGTGGTTCCAGGTCAGTCCAATGCGGGACCTCTCCCTCCTAGGCCCTGCAAATTTCAGACGCCGCTTCATTTCCTTACTCTCCGTGTGATGGATAGAGAGATTTGCATGATGAGGAGCTATTAAATAATTTATAAGAGGAAATTTCCTCTAAGACCTGTTTGCCGGCCGCAGTCTCCTGATGGAGGCACAGCAGCCGTTCGCCAGATCGAAATCGAAACAGCTGTATAAATTGCGCTCAGACGGTTGGCAAACAGTTTGGCGAACGCTTCGAGCTCTCTTCCGCATGGTTCTCTAATTAGATTCGATTAAGTTTAGGAATGACAACATACTCGGGGGAACGTCGTATTCAAATGGCGTTTGCCTGGTATGCCTGGGTAATTGGCATTTTGGAATTTATTTTCGATTTCGATAATGAGTTCGGATTGACAATGCGAAGTGCGCGTGAAATATTGTCTCTGCTCGCAGCATGAATACAGATGTGAGCGTTGTTCTTTACCGCGTTCAGAGCGCGCAAACGACGAGATTAGCTGCGAACATCTGTGTGTCATGTACGCTTCAAAAACTCTTCTTGCAGAATGCATTGAATGCTATTCGGGTTTATTCCATCCGTCTGCTGGATTTTTGAATCATTTGACGTGTGAGCTTTCGGGGTCATAGGAAATCTGTGCGCGAGGACGGGAAATTTGTTCAGTTGGGGGGAAGTGATTATCAGTCACGTTATCAACGGCGGATGCGAAATGGTGGACATCAATCAGCTTAGATACTTGAGGAACAGAGAGACACACTCAAAACAAGGAGAACACGCGGCAACGCGAAATCCTGGTAGTAGCAGGCAGTAGCATTTAGTTTGTTAAACAGAACATTTAGAGGGGACACATTTAACATCCCCTTGAGAGGGCCTTCAACTACTGTTGAAGGCCACCATCGCTGACGACAAATCTCCGCAAATTCTTCTCCTCTTTAACTCTTTAATCTAATCTAACAAAACTTTAATCTAACAAAACATCCGAAAAACAAAAATACAAAACAAACACCGAATCTGACAAGTATCGGAAGCACGCCGCGCCAATAAAATACAGCGCTCCTTTTGTGAAATGAGGAATCTTGTTCCGTGGTCGGCGGCATTCTTTGATGGCAACGATGTTGGCCGCTACCGTCTCACTCAGCATTCAATACTCAAATTGATCCAGATTTAGATTAACCATGAGGCATTTCTCGTTAAAACATTTCACAGAGCAGCGGTAGCAGCTTTCCAAGGTAAACGCCGCATTACTTAACACCTCCCTTCGATTCGATTTGACTCGATTGAGGTACACGCAGGCAATAAATGTATTAGCCCCACATTAAGATGTGCTAATTCCTGTGTGCAAAGAGCTGGCTATATCAATTGTGGAAAGACACGTCTGGCAGGCGATGGGAAGAACGGAAGTCTCACACAGCGAAACGTGTTTCAGAGGTCAGCCAGTGACACAGTTCTCTGCGATTTGTCGCACCCGCGGTGCATTTGATCTGTTCGTGAGATTGCGTGACAAATTCCCGCAAACATCTGATAATGCCGTGTTTGTGAGGTGACTGATTGAAGCTCCCAAAAATAGAAACGCTGATTCAACACGAATTTTTCCCAAAACTCGCTATCAGCAGCAGATCTCGATGAACAAATACCAACCAAATGACTTCTGTGCTGCTGGAGAATTTCAGTTATCAGATGTCGAAGAAGCGCCGCGCTCCAGTCACCCTATCATGAGGCGGTGGCGTTCTGACTCATGCCAGATGATAAAGCTGCCGAAAAAGCGAAAACAAAATTTTTTAAGTTATCAATCGCACGGCTGAATGCCTTCCACCAACGCACGACCTCTCTTGCGCGTGAGCCCACTGGAAGAATATGTTCCAGGGAAATGCGTGTTTTTTAATTAGAATTTCAATTGAAGTGAAACAGCCAAATAACAACAAATATGAATTTCTCTTGCCGGTCTCGGTACTTTTCCACTGGCTGGCCGTGCGCCTCTTTCTTTTAATGATGTGCTTGCTAAGCTGGATTGGCTTTCGTCGTCGACGGACTGCTGGCCGTGAAGTTTGACTCAGAAGCGACTGAGTTTCGCATGGTAACCAGTGAGGTAGACGTTTTTTTTTCTGTTCTTTCAAAAAGCGATAAAACTGTGAACAAGGGGAGTTTGAGGGAACACAAACAAAAAAACCGCGACCAGAGTGAATCAAGACATTTGCTAGGCGATAGCAGTGCCTTCTGCCTTTGATGTGCCATTGAGTCATCTTTCCCAAGATGCTTAGTAACGACCAATTAGAGTCTAAAGATTGAAGATACAGAGATAGACCGCCGCCTTTAAATTGTTTTTGATTCAGTGATGAGCGCGGGACGAGTGCAGCCGTATCCGCCGTGCGTCGCTGCCTCCCACAAATCAACCATCACTCAGTTATGCCATCATTCTACGAGCATGTTTTGCGGCTATGGTCGCTTTGCGTTTCACTGCTGAAATGTTATTGAAATGATCGCTGAACTTGTTGCGAATCATGTGCGCCTCCGCTCAACGATCTATGGTGGTCGTGCATATCGCATTGACGGTTCAAGAACGCCGCATAGGCCACCGGGGAATGGCGGAGAGAGAAATGTTGCCCACAGTGAGCAGCTCACTGCTTGATATGTAGAACAGTGATGTATCTTTTTTACGACCAAATCGTGAGTGGAGAATAATATGCACTTTGATGGGAATCATAAACATACGTTCATGTATGTGTGTCGGTGTGTGTGCAGAAGGTTGCTGGTAATTAAAATTATTTCAAAGAGACGAAGACAGTGGGAACTAATTAAGGCGCCTTTGGAGACGTGCAAGGTTTTCAGCAAAACAACGAAAAAATAAATTCAGTCTTTCAAAGTACCACTTCACGGATTTGCCGAAGGGTAAAACTGTGTTGATAATAATGGGAGCAAATGCACTTGTGTTGCGCCTTGCGTTTGTGAAAGTGATTTATTTCTATTTTTAATTAGTTTGTCGGAAGCCCCCCACAAGATGGGCTTCGGGTTCGAAATGGGCCTCTGTTTTCTTTTGCTGGAGGGAAGGAGGGAGTTATTTTACGAGGCATTTTATTTTACATGACTTTAAGAGGAAAAGAAAAAGGTTTTGGCAACGTTCTGATGGAGAGTTAAAAAGACTGGTGTGGAGAGAGGGTTTTTCTAACTTGGACTGCGAATGTGAAATGACGGACAAGGGCATTTAAAAGGTATTGTGGCTGAAAATGTACATATTTGATGTTGGCCAGAACAGACTTAATCGACACTTTTTTGATCAGTGGTTGTCTGTGGCTCCCGTGGCGTAGTGGGTAGAGTGCGACACTCACACACCGGCGATCCAGGTTCGATTCTAGGTTGAACACATCACATTTTTTCACGGCACCACCTCTTTCAAGCTGTTGATAACACTCAAGGAGTAATAACTGTCTAAAAAAAAAGCCTCTCAAACTTCACCGTTCGGAGTTGGCAAAAAACTGTAGGTCCCTTCTACTCGTGAGAGAGTAGTAGAGTGCACAACACGAGTAGTTGAAGAGCAAGCTAGGCCCTGGACCCCTGCGGACTGTCGCGCAAACCATTTATTATTATTAACTGTCTGGAACAGAGTTCAGTCAGATCACAGATTTGGCAGTGCGCTGTGAGATTTAAGGTTCACCTTTGCCGTACAACTTCATCTATTCTAGCTATTTTAAGAAACTCGGGTTTTTTTGTTTTCTGAGAAAGGAATCAACCTTCCACTTCAAACAAGTGAAATTAGTTAGAATTAACTTTTAATCGATTAAGAAACATTTACCAAAACATTTCCCTCTTTGCTTAACAATGTTGGGAATTTTTAAAAGAAATGTCTGGTTTTTGCGTTTATAAGAAGCGGCATATTCTAAAGGAAGCTGAAGCTAGCACGTAACTCGTAGCTACACACAAAGTGTTGCCAGCAATAGCCCATGCGACGCGGAATTAAAATTATTCTAAACCGAAGCCTAAGACAAAACTGCAGAGCGCATATCAAAGAAATAAGTGATAGTTTGTAGTTGGGGAAAATTTCAAATAAATTCCAACTGTTACTACTGAAACGTTCTTTATTCAAATTCCCCGCTGCTTCCCCCCGAACTTCTGGTTGTTCGACTGCTCAACTGGCTTGCAATTTTCTAAGCAAGAACGAAAAAGCACTATTCATGTCATGATGGCACAGTATGTGGTGCAAGATTTCCTTAATTGACTTTTGTTTTCTTCTACAAGTTAGTGTCTAAAGAACAAAAGAAAACGAATAAGTCAAAAAGTCAAGTGCTGCCAGCAACTCGAAGAGGATGGAGCTGTGAAAAATGCTATAACGCGATAATTGTCCAAGAATCGAACTTTGGCGTGAGTGACTACACACTTACCCCTAACCTAACAACAACTACTCCATCATTATCTGAGTTTAAAAAAAAATTACGTTCAACTAAAATTTCATTGCGAAACCAACCGGCATTACACAATTTAATTATCTCCGAGGAGTTTTTCTTTCATCCCCATTAGGCAGAACACACCTTTTTTACAAATTAAATGCAAATCAAGACTAATTGTTGTTTCATAAGAAAATCAATTCATTCTAAAGCATACAATAGACACACTCCCCACCCAATTCAGAATTTCTATTTGAACATTTCATTTGCAACACAATTACGAGCCTCTGCGCGGTATTCAATTTCATCCCAGTCTTTGCGTAATTCATTCTGACAGCCATTCACGTTCGCTCAGCGCTCGAACTCAAATTGCAGTCGAAATTATCGCAGTACTTCTCGCCTCAATAAAACATTAGGCGACAACGGGCTGTGAAAGATTGTCATAAGCCCAGAGACATTCAGCGTATGACTGCGAAACGCTAACAAATCTGTTTTTCTCACACCCGAATGTAAAGTAAGTTAGGTTATCTTAATAAGCCAAAACTAGATTAATTAGAATAATGCTAATTAGCCGGAGTAATAAAGACCGCTAATTCGCTATAAATAAAGCTCTTTTATAGTTTATTAATTTCTCCTCGTTTTATTGGTGTTCTATTTAGTACCTCCCGCACGACGGTTAATTGTGTTGTTTATCAATTTTATTTTTTTTTTCTTTCCTTTCGCTCGGTGTGCCCGGGACAAACAGTGGCGAGTTGTCAACGGAAAGATTTTGTGCCTTCCTTTTTCAGCTAATCTGCAACTTATTATTTTACTGTGTCAATATTGTAAAAAAAAATGACTGTTTAAGGGTTCTGACTTTGGTTTTGTTTTATTTTTATTGTGACTGCTGGGAATTTCCCCAACAGTTTGATGCTATGAGGTGTCTTTCACGTGAGGCGTTGTAAAGTTGCGTTAATTGAGAAAAATCCACTAGGGTGGCACTTAAACATTGAGGGTGTTTTGTGTTAAAATTTCGAATATGAAGTCACCTTCATACTTAACACTCAATAGAGTCCGTGACTTATAGAAGGACTCACTTTCAAACAAAAATTAATTTTTAACTAATAATTTTTGTTAGTGGCACCCCCGTTATGTCCCGGGACTTATTGAGTGATCTGTTAATTGATTTGTATGCACTATCGAATAAGATTTCCTATTCTGCGATAAATGTTGAATTCTTCTAAGAAGGTCGGGTTCAGAAAACGTTTGATAGGTTCAGAAGTGGCAACTGTGCATAGCAGATATTCTCCAACTCTTTTCACATTCACCTAAACAGTGGCGCAAAGGATTTGACGAAAATCCTCCTTCGAAACCGAATGAAAAAATTCTTACACATATTTTCAGATAGTTGGGAACACAACGTTGCTAGTAAGAAATCGCAGGCCACATAATGAACCATGCCCCTTATTCTGGAGAATAAACTTTCCAGACAATTGTCTTAAAAGCAGTGGATTTCTAATCTGTGGACATTTTAAAAGACTTTGCAGAAAATTCCAGTTAAAGGGAAAGAAACAAAGTTGGTTAAAGATAAGGATGACCTTTCGTTGAAACAGAAACCACAGGGTTGGGAACCAAGGCAAATCCCCTTTTCGAGGAAATTGGGTTTTCTGAGCTTCCACTGCAAACAAGGATTGTGGGAAAACAAGTGAAATGAGTCACAATTAACTTTTAATCGACTTAGGAACATTTACCAAAACATTTCTTTTTCTGTTTATACCTCCACCTCTTCTCTTAACAATGTGGCGAAAGTTTACTACGAAAAACCTTTTTTTAAATACCTGGCTCCTGACTGAAAAAGGGTATTCTGAATGAAGCTGAAGCTTATAATAATTGTTGGCGCGACAGTCCACAGGGGGACCAGGGCCTAGCTTGCTCATCAACTACTCGTGCTGTGCGCTCTGCCGTTTACTTACGAGTAGAAGGAACCTACAGTTTTTTGCCGACTCCGAACTGTGAAGTTTGAGAAGCTTTCTTAGACAGTTATTACTCTTTGAGTATTGTCAGCAGCTCGAAAGAGGTGGTGCTGTGAAAAATTCGAGGTTATAAGCCGGGAATCGAACCTAGTCTCTTCGGCGTGTGAGCGTCGCACTCTACCCACTACGCCACGGCGGCCACGGAGCTGAAGCTTGCTGAACTGAAAAATCTCACAAGACACATAACCCTTCCATAATGGAGATTCATACGTGACTTTAGATCAAACATTACATACAAAAGGCAAGTAAAACAGTTCAAATTAGTTTTCAGTTCATACAAATGGTGACTCTGCGTCGCTTCTACCTCTGAGCTTTCTAAGTCTGCAGTGTATAGCATACAATATGCATCTGCACAAAATAAGAAATCACTCAAAAGAGTTTGACGGGCACAACCCTTCAACGTAGCAGCTCCCTTGAGAAAACCACTACCGTATGTACCCTTTCCCACACTGCAAGGACAAATCTATAATTTTCCGATTTTTTTCTCTCCCGCTCTCTCGATGAATGCTTCAAAGAATTTGAATTCCCACACGTGACAATTAATGTTTGAAAAAAATTCCTCCCAAACACATGACTTCACCGATCACCGATACCACCATAGAAGTTTATCCCTCAATTTGGTTTGGCTGGGAGGAACAAAAAAAACAAAAAAACATTGCATGACACACAACAGAAGTTAATTTGTTTATTTTGATACCAGAACAACTATTTTTTAATTGAACTCCCTTAATTATTCAATAAACGCCTAACGATGTGGAACTCTGACACACCGCGCTTACTCACGTAAACTCACTGACCCATATTCCGTAAAATTTATAGCGGCAAACTGCACTTTAAGCAATTTCAGCAATATCTCGCACTTCTTAGCCGTTTCGCAAAAAACCACATAAAACAGACCTCCATCTCGGGGTGACTAAAGCGGACACTTAAACTATTTTATTTTGGGGCCAAATTAGTTGTGGCTGTCGCCTATAAAGGCTTAAGCACTGCGGAGGCCAGCAAAACAACCAAATTGCTGTAAGAAAGTGGATTAAGATATAACCTAAGACCCTGGCGAGCGAACATTACTCACTGGTGGCTTTGGAAAAAGTTGAAGGAGATCTGCTTGAGTTTTGGGGTGGAGCAATAAATTATGAACAAGAGAGTGAGAGTAAGGATTTGATAAACGGTCTTTTACGGATGATTGTGCAATTTCGTTCTTCGCCCAGATGATGGCTCTGGTTTAAGGCCTCGTTCAGTCGACGGTGAATATCTGGTAAATGTCTGGAATGTCCACTTGTTGGAAGCGAAAAGTTTAGAGCTGCCCATTTGGTAGGGAATATAATGATGTTGTTTTATGGGGAAAAGTTAATGATGTGAGACTAGTTGGGAATTTGATTGAAATGTTAAAGGGTTTCATTTGGAAGTGGTTGTTGATTTGAATTTCACTGGACATTTGCAATGATGTTTGGTGGTTGTAGGGACTAAGCGATTATTCGAGTGACTTCACTTGGAAAACTGTCTTCGTCTTTAATTTGAAAAGAATGTGAAGAGAGGAACTTTTAGCTTTGCTTCAGAATTTGGTACAGAGAGCAAGCAATTCGTTTTCATAGCTTGAAGGGCAACTGTTGTTGGTTTTTAAGGGTTATATGTTCAAAATTGCTTTCCATACCTACTGCCATTAAGACCTTTAAGACATCCAGTCAATTTTTAACCCGCTTCGGAACCAGAATTATAAATTACAACCATTAAGTTCTTCTCCTGAAATTGAGATCAGAATTTTATTTAGAAGTAAAAAGACCATTTGTCTAAGATTTGTCTTAAATTGTCTTCTCAAATTTCCCCGTTCGGAGTCGGCAAAAAAACTGTAGGTATCTTCTAATCGTGAGAGAGCAGTAGCGCGCACAACATGAGTAGTTGATGAGCAAGATAGGCCCTGGTCCCCTTGTGGACTGTCGCGCCAACAAATATTATCATTATTAAAACGACCATCTTCTGAAAGCAGTAGAAATCTAAATTGCTCTCAAGAAAAATATCCGGCAAATAGAATGAGCATATGTACACCACTGCTCCGGTCCAAAAAGTCTTCCAATCTGAGCCATTGGGATAAGGCAACAGAGGACGACCTGGACCTCAACCAACTTAGAACTGGAGGCAGCGGGCGAAAGAACGTGTTGGCTGGAGAGGCATGTTGGTTGAGGCCCAGGTACACCCGGGCTGTATATTTGCGCCACAACAACAAGAAGAAGAAATAGAATGATGAAAAACCCTGAACCGAGCACATTGCAGAGACACTCGAGTGACAATTTTTGGAATCTCAGAAAATTGAAAAATTGAGCTGAAAGGAGGAGCCGATAAGTTTCGGCCCAACTTCTCCCCATATAAAAATTCCCAGTCGACTGTCCAGAAAGCTTTGAGTATACCTTTCAACTTATTTGAGAATCAATTCAAACAAGGAACAGAGCTCCGAAAATTCGCTCTACGGAGAATTCATTAATATTTATTTGACAAATAAGGTCCGGTCTTCCATCAGAATAAATCGAAATTACTACTCTCCTTCAAAGGAAACAAATCATTCCAAAAGCATTTGACTGACAGTTTACTAAAATTTTCAAAGAAAAGTACATCTACAGAGGTTATCAATGCAAAGAGCTTCTTCTAGGAAACTTGATTTTCTTTGAAATTATGCAGCAGGTTCGATTTTCTTGCGGGAATTAAATTTCCTGCGAAATAAAGCAAACCTCTTATGGGCCATGGAAAATTTAAAATTTTAAAAAGTTTAGGGCAAAGTCAAATGACTTCCTGGAAAAATTTCTCTTTCAGTATGCACAATGAAAGATGAAGGTACTCAAAGGAAATAAACAGAGTATCCTAGATGGCATAAGGTTAATGTCTTTTATATTCTTTTTCATTTTATTCTGCCTGCATTTAGGACACTAAAAGGAAATTCCAAAATACATTTGATGTGTTGAGAACTTAGACATAGAATGAAGGGAAACGTCTTTCTAAAAACTAGGCAACTTGAAAGTACACTTGGATCAGAATTCCGCAGAGATTCTAACAAGTACCTTTTGAAAGTGGCTGACATATTAGCTGACAGAAAAATAACACGTTCCACAGAGCTTCACAGTAGTAGTAGTATGTCTTATTTCGTTTATAAGTTTACAAAGAAATTCAATTCAGACAATTCAGAGACTTGATACATTGATTTTTGTAATCTTTCTTCTTGAAATATTAAAAAAGCTTCTCAGAGTTTCGATCTTGTTCCACTGTTTCTTCTATTCAGATCATAAAAAATGGAGATGGATGATTTCGCGAAAAGTATGACATCCATTTTAAGTAACTTTGTACTTGACTTTTTATGAGGCATAAAGACGTGAATATGATTGTCTTTTTCAAGAAATCTTCTTCGAGTCTTCTACGAACCACATGTCTGCATTTTCAACTAATTCATCATGAAGAAGGTCCAAAAATGGACTTACCGTCACAGTTTCACTACAGTTAGAATTTGAGAAAGAAGACTGACAATCTTTCTCAGTGCATTTTCCGTTCACGCTATAGAAGTGGTGATTCAAGTGCTTGATCAAAATGCAAATAAACGGGGACAGACAAACAACAGCTTCTCGTCCCGTCATCTGTCAGCGAATCGTCGTAAGCTTATTTCAACTCACTTCCATAATGTTACGCAATTGACATACCTTCAACCATTCTCTGATTCATCGCGCGATAGCAAAACGAAACCCTTTAACCCCAGACACGGACTATTACGAGACAAACTATATCTGAGTACCACCAGCGCGCCCGCCGTCGTCTGCCTTCATAGCAAACTCACTCGCTCTATCGAGACTGCTGGGTATTGCGATTAATTTAAATTTCCAATTATCCTCAAGTGCTAGTCAAACAAACTGTCTAACACCACAGAGACTAACTTTAGCAGACACAAAAAACGGCTAGTGTTTTTTTATCGCCCAAGTAAACACACAGAGTCTCTGAGATAAGCCAGCCCCACAGTGCTGCCGTTAAACTGGTTGAACAAGTCCCATTTCGGACCCCCGAGAGATGTGACGGGAATGTGGGGAGGAAGGGAATTAGTTTATGGCAAAATGCCGGCACACACATAACAAATAGAATTACAATCCCATAGACCAGGTCAGGCACATACAATGTAATCGCGGTGCTGCTCAGTTGAGAAATGCTCGGAAAATATGAAACCACACACTTGAAAACAATTTCCCTTCTCCGCTTTAGACACGACTTAGATTTTTCTTTTCTGATTTTCTGTCTATTTAGTGATGTTTTGGAATAAATTCATGTTCAACACTTACCAAAGGGCAACGGAAATATGTGTTCTTGTGCCCCGATGGTTGTTTCTTTCTCAACGGAAGAAAAACGTGAATTCAACTGAAAAATGAAACTGAAAAGTAAAAAAATCAATCCTCTTCATTCTCAACTCTCTCTCACACTCAACGGACAAAAAACCCCGAAAAACCAAATAACAAAAAAATGCAGCAGTGAACCCATGGGATGTTTCGATTTGAATTGCATTTTTTTCTTTTCTTCTTTTTGGTTTGCGTTAAAAAATAAAAGAATTAATTTCAATTTTTTGGATTTAAATAATATTTTTCACTTTATTATTTCTCTCGATATTCAGCATATTCCTTAATTTTAAAAAATTCACAATTCTCTGAGATTTTGCACAATTTTTCATATTTTCATTATTTTTTGCTTCTTCGTTTCTTTTATCAATTATATCTTAAATTTAATTTTACAGGTATGTATATTTTCTTGTGGACTATCCACACGGTACGAGTTATGCGATAAAACAATTTTGTTTTTTTTTTACAATTCTTTACAATTGGTAATTTTCTTAAGTGTTTAAATAAATAAAATGATGATGGTGATTGTTGTCGTTTTTTTTTCTACTTAAGTTTTGTTTCATGATTTCTATTTCCTCTCTTTCAAAAAAAAAAATCGCCCTCGAAACTTTGAAATCAAAAATCCATCCAAACAAACAGAAAAATGTTCAAAAATAGAGAAAAACCCAAATGACTAACATAATAAAGAAAAAAAACTTTTCCCACAAATTAAGACTTTAATGTTTTCCTAAGAAAACTCGGTCGATCTCTCTTTTTCTCAAGATCGCATTTGAACTCTAGAACTTTCCAGGAATCTGGACACTATCAAGAGATCGAAAAATTCGAACACGTCAGTTGACAGCAGCAGTGAATTTTGTTGACAGTTAAATTGCAATTAATTTTAGCTGAACAATGACATTGCAAAATGATCAAGGAAATCAAGTGGATTTCGTCATCCACTGGCGCGGCGCTCTAACTTCAGATTTGCGTCAAAACACGACTGTGAACTGCTTGACAAGTTTGCATTTTCAGAAATTTTCAGAAAATTGAACAAAAAATTAAATTTGCCCATCCATACGATCCCGTACAGCCCCTCGATTTCCTAGGCCCTGCCTAAGCCCCAATTAAAATAAAATCTCTCAAAAAAATATCGCCTAAAACGATTGACCACCGGCTTTTGTGTTTCCGAAAAATTCAATTTTTCTACAATTTCCCCCCAAAAAATGAAAAGAGGACAACTATGGACAAAAAAAAACAACAACACCACAGTTGTAGTTAAGTACCACAAGCTATAACAACAACAAAAACTTCACCACCATCATCAGAACAAAAGCAAGAGAAATGAAAAAAAACTACAAGAACAGAGTACTCAATTCAAAAAAAAAAAATATCTAAAATTGACACCCGAAACACCCGAATGCACGAATTAAGCGACCGGAATCGACGGAGTAAATAGAGAGACTGAACCTCTCAGAGAAAAAAATTTCGCATAAAACCCCTTGAATGTGAGAGAGAGTAAGACTTGTATGCTGGCTGGCTCAACAGAGCTGTACATAAGGGCGAAGAGAGTTACGTTTGAAAGAGAACATGAAAATCATGTGTTTTCCTGGATTTGCCCCTAGTTGCCGGCCTGCTGACTGTCAGACGACCGACTGCGGTGAGAGAGTGTGTGCTGAGTGCCGAAAGAGAGACTTCTTTCCTAACTTACTTTTTCCTATTTACTCAGTCCGATTGCACAGGTAGTATGCCATGCAAAATGGATAGATGGATGATGATGATGATGTTGGGTTAAATTAAAGGTGAAGTGCTGTGCGAGGGGTGTCCTGGTGTTGGTGCTGTCGGGGGTGGTTGTGGTGCTGATGGTGGAGGAAGAAAAAGAGGACTTGGCTTAGAGAAGACGACGATGAAGAAGAAGAAGGGAAAACGATTTATATTTATGTTTTGTGCTCAGTGTGTGTCTTGTTTGGTTATTTTTCCTCTTTTCGGTGTGGAGACTGTTTCTTTTTCTGTACACGGCCAGATACTTATTTCCTTTCTCTCTCTTACTTTTACGCATACACCTTCCCTGCCGCACATCGTCGTACATCCATCCATCCATCCGAACGAACGTACATTAATATGTATGTACGGCCAGTCATTCGGATGGGATTGATAGAATTAAATAGGGAAATTCGGTTGCACTTTGATAAGCAATTTCGTGTTTCTCTTTCTCTCACTCCGTGTTCCTCCCGCTCCTCAGCGCTGACAACCCCCTTAGCGAGGTGTGTTAATTGCGTGAGCAAAAAGGTGTTCTGCAAGTTTCCTCTGATCTCACTCTTGTCTCCTTTTCATCTTTATCTTTCGGCGTTTTGCTGCTGCTCCATGCACATCTATACAAACATATGTGCGATGTACCGTTGGTGCGGTGGTGTGTGCGCTCCGCAGCACTGTGTGTTATCGCCACAAATGATGACTAAGAAACGTGATCGATCACGGTTTAGTTGAATCTGCTGATCGCATTGCAAATGAAAGAAAATGTGTTGATTTGGTTGTGTATCTGGATTTTCGCCAGTGCTGTGTTGCCGATTGGAGGAGGCTCAGCAAACTCAATTGAGCGAGGGGTTAGACAACGAACAACGAACCCTTTTTGTCATTGTGTCATATCTATTAAATACTTTCATAAGATACATAGATACGTATGTATCTAGATACTTCTGTGTGCATCAATCTACCTTCGATGGTTTAAACGTACACATGTGTACATTTGTATGTAGAGTGGAGCGCACTTGGCACACGTACATATGTTCGGTGGAAATTTCCAGATGCAAGTCCGATTCAGGGGCTGAGCAGGACGCAATCGTTTGAAAAAGGACCGGAATTGGTCCTTGATTATTTATAAATGCCCATTTTGGGATAATTACCCAGGCTATGAGGTTCAAGAGCTCGACACGGTTCGATTTGATGGAAAATTTTCCATCGGTGGGGTACACCTTGCCTATCGTCCTATCGATGTTCGGATCAGTACAACACCCTCCAGAAGGTGAAAAGATTGACCTGTAGTAGAATTGCGACAACTTCATGGTGTATATGTCTCTGTTCGAAAAACAGAAGCCATGTCATGATACAAGTTAATGATTGGCAAGCAAGACAGTCAAAGTTGTTCCGGAAGAAGAGAAGTTAGTTGGAGGCGGAATATATAATTTATGGCGACATTTTGTATTCCTTCATCCATTTAGAAGGTTCTAGAAAAGTATGTACATGTCGTGAAAAAGTCGAGAAGGAAGCACGGAAACCGAGAAAAAATTGGCAAAAGATGAGGCCAGTGAAGAGTTTTGATAACTTAGGGAACCTCCGTAGTCACCGAAGATGCGAACAAATGTAAATATGAATCTAGGAAGGTTCTAGAACGGTATATCTCGCGGAACATTTGAGAAGAAAGCACGGAAATCGAGAAGAAATCGGCGAAAGTTGAGACCAATGACGCGTTGTGAGAATTTAAGGAGACCCCGAAGTCGGCGAAAATGCTAACAAATGGATCTAGGGAGTGCGCAATCGCAGTCAGCTAGCGAAAGATCGTGCTGGCTGGCGAGGCATGTTGGTTGAGACCCAGGTCCAACCCGGACTGTAGCGTTTGAACAAGAAGAAAATCTCAAGAAGTTTGTTGCACTCAACTGGGGACAGATCAGTGAATGGAGCGAAAGTTTGTTTGGAAAGGTCATACGTACGTCGAACTACAGTCTCACAGAAAGAAATAGAACCTCCTGGAGGCTAGAAGTAGTAGACTCAAAATCGGAAGGGGCTCTTTGGACTTTTTCTTCTTCGGGTGGACCTGGGCCTCAGCCAACATGCCTCTCCAGCCAGTACGATATTTAGCTAGCTGCCTTCAGATGCGCCTCCCAAGTTAGTTGAGGTCTTTCTCCGCTAGTGTGCGCCATCTTACCCTAGGCCGTCCTCTGTTTCGTTGTCCCAATGGCTCTGATTCGAAAACTTTTCGCGCCGATTCACCAATTGAATTCATACGCTCTACATGGCCTAGCCTTCTTAAGCGTTGTATCCGAAGACGCTTGATCAGACGCATGTCGCAGTACACCTCATAGAGTTCGTCGTTAAATCTTTTCTTCCAGATGCCATCAACACAACCAAAAATCACACGCAGCAAATTCTCTTTAAAAGACAAAGGATTTCCTCATCCGCTTTTAGTAACGTGCAGGTTTCGGCGGTCTCTTGGGACTGTATAGTACAAAATATAGTAATGACCTTATCATAACTTATCAAAAAATAAAAAAAATCATAGAATTAAGCATCCAGACTTCAGTTGATGCCTTGGGCGAAAATCCAACCGACTGAGGCAACGATTAGCTATCTCCCACATATCGCAATCTAAGACCACATCTTACTCGGTTTTAATTCCACCTCCCTGGGTTACAGGCAGAGAGAGATTCTATCGCTTTGGGAAAATTCCATATTCTTGTCCAATTGTTTGCCAAAATTTGTAAGAAAATACAAAAAAAACCTCAAAAGATCATGTGATCGTGTATCTAAATGCACTCGCACTCCCAACAGATATGTACATGAATGCATCCCTGCAGCAGAGTGTAGGTGTGAAGACAATGAATGCCGAGCCGGGAAGGATCGTATTTCCTACAATAAACACTAAACCGCTTCTAAGATCGTCTCCTTTCTTATCTGACACAAATTTTCGTATCTGTGCCTGAGCCTCGATTTTATTATTCATTCGTTTCGTTACGTCTCGAATTGTGTGAAGTAAACACACAGCACAGCACCGCATAGCACTTTTCTCTGAAAATAGTTCGCTGCTGTTGCTATGCGGCGAGCCGGGGAAAACGATGATGAAATTGATTACAATTGTGAAACGACCGAACTGTGGTGCCTTTGTGCAACTGTGAGTCACACTCCTTGTTTTTAATCAATATCGTCCGATCTGATTGTTGCGCTCTGCAGCGAACAAAACGAACACACCAGACACCAGTGATTGTCTGTAGAAAGGTACACGTCTCATCAATACACGAAGACGAGCGTGTGTCACCTGTATGCAGTTCTTTTTTTTTTGCCTGTGCCTTAAGTTGTGTTTTATTCTGTTGTACCCATACTACTCCTTGAGATCGATGGCTTGGAGAACACTTGCAAAATCGTGACAAGTACTTCTCGCTGAGGTTGCCTCTCTCGTTCCCCTCTCTCTCTCGTCGTGTGTGTATATGCCTGTGACTAACTGCCAACCTGCCACAAAACCTGCCTCTGTTTATTTTTTCTAAGGTGTGCCGATAGGATTGATGTTGTCTTCTCCATTTCTTTTTTCATATTCTCCTCTTCCTTTGTAGAGGCATTTTTTTCTTCTGCTGCTTGTCTGTCTATTTTTGTTTAAAGGAATCGATTTAAAAAAAGAAAACGCACCGAAGAAGACAACTGACGGATGGAAAGGTACCTACTTGTCGTCTTCGTCCACGACATGTGTGTGTGTGTGTGTGTGTGCGGTCGTGGCTGAGATGCGTGATGAATTTTAGATCAGGATTCTATTTGGGACTTGTGCTGCACGCTACCGGAATAGGTGCCTGCGTCTAATGTGATTTCAAGAAACTCACTCGTCGTCGTCGGTGTTTATTTAGATGAAAATCGGATGATTCAGAAAGTCATCCAGGATGCATCCATACACACACGCACCGGCTCATAATTAAGCTCTGAATGCTGCCTGATGAGTGCGATTAGGTTTTATTCGAGGCATCATTAGCATGCGCTTCTGCGTAGCCCGCATTATGCATGCATCTTTTTCAGGTCAAAATTTACAACAAATCCAGATAACTCATAATTTTTCCGACGTATCTTTCCGTCCATTATCAGATCGTCTAAGCACAAATGACATGGAAATTAATTAGGCAACACATGTCGACCAGACCAGAGAGACCGAGACTGAGACAGAGGCTGAGAGTTTGTCTACCTGCGACGGGGCCCATCCGTCTTAAGTTATTGGCTACCGATGATTCCCAAATCTGATGTCCGATGCTCATGGCAGACGAAAATAGCTATAACTACCTACTAGACTAGTCGGACGAGTTTTTTTTTTCTTCTTCAGTTTTGTATGCTAGATAGCAGATACAGATACGGTCTGCACGCACAAAGAAAGTTTCAAACCTTTTCACTAAGTCTGCGCTGGAGGGACGTCTGTGTGCAACCAGCGTCAGCTTCTCACTCACCCCACACAGTGTGACGTGTACCTCCGTATCATCGACTGAGATCTAATGAATTTTTTGTGTAACTTTTCACGTATACTCCCCGAGCGTCTGTGACGATTTCGATGGAAAAATATATTTATCTCCGCACTCACTGGACAACAGGGCGAACGGGGGGATTTTCTCTCGCTGCCCCAATGCCATTGCTGTCGCAGAGAAAAGTAATGTTTATTAGTGTTCAAAATTTCAAGGAAGTCCGCCACATCGAGAAGAAAACACAGAACCAACGCGCTTGTTGCTAGGTACGTGCCGTAAGCCGAACGTGCTAAACAGAAGCAGTTCTTGGTAAATCTCATAAAAGGGATAAACAAGGTGAGGCGCCGAGCTCAGCGAGATGAGTCTTTTCTGCTTTTCGGTAACTCTCTAATTGCCGGGTTTTCGTAAACATACACAGACAATGCGGCGTTTATTAGTGGTATCGGTTGACTTTGAAGGCGGTTTATGTGTTTATAATCGGCGGGTTTCTGTGCGAAAATGCAGGCAACACAAATACGCGACGTTCGTTGACAGGTAATTGCTTGTCTGGGGACTGCCGGAAATAAGCCATTGTAAAGCGAGTTCTTTAACCGTGCTCCGGAACAGATGCGGATGCTGTTGGTTGAGTAATTAGTGCCGCGATGATCACTTGCAGATCACTTCGCAGACGATTCAGTGATCGTATCTTGGTCTAGACAGAGGTGATGAATGCAGGGTTTCAGGGAAATTCAGACGCATTAAGAATAGACATGTAGTTTCATATAACAGATCACTCAATAGGTTCCGGACATATAGGGGGCGACACTAACGAAACTTATTCATTTAATATCTGGTCAAGAAGATTCATAAACCAGATCACTCAATAATCAAAGGGACATATAAAGGGCGCCACTAACAAAAATTGCTCAAATTTGTCATGTTTACATATTGCATCACAACACACGTTCGTCCGAATTCCTTAAGAAAGTCGGTGCTCAAGTATTTCACAAGTCTTAGCAGTTAGTGGAGATTCCTCTTCGTCACGATCACCATTAGTTCCTTCCTTTAAACAGAGACTCAATGGGTATTAGTCATGTTGTCTCTTAGAGCTTCGATCGAAACTGCCCATCAAACCTGTCTATTTTCAACACAATCTTACTAATTTTAGAATCTCCTCCACGTCATCGAATAAGACAATCCGCCCGCTGTTGAGTGCATGAGCTGTTGACTCAGCAACAAAACGCCTTGCGAAGGTAGTGACGTCGAAAAACCATGCAAAACCTGATTGCAACAACCTTCAGCCGACCAATCTAGTACGTTGAGCTTACACAAAATCCGATAGTAATAAAATTTCTCGAATCTCAACATGAGACCGATTCTGTAATCTCACGAAATTCACACCGCAATCGCATCAGAAACGTTTCTGGTCTTAATCATTTATACCGCAGCCCACTACAAACTGCGGCGTTATCACCCGCGCCTCAGAGTTTTGACAGAAGAAATTAAGAAATCATTGTTCGGTGACTCAATGAGGTCACTTGGACCTCATTGTCCGCAATCAAGTCCACACATGCTCGGATTTTTATTGCCCCCGCTCTAGGAGCAAGAACACAAAAACGCTTAACCACGATAAGACCTCAAAATTTCTCACTAAACTCACAAAGAAATCCGCGCCGTGCGTCTTTCCTCTGAGAAGTGAGCAATTACGCAATCGCCAGCAATTATTACGTGAAATCAGAAATCACTTTCAACCTGACATGTTGGATTGACAAATGCATTGACAGATGAAATTATTTATAAAATGCCAACAGTCGTGGTTTGCACTTGTTACATGGGCACTGCAACGATTTTTTTTTTTTGTGTGAAGTGATCGAAAAGACTTTCGATCCGATCCAAAGGTGCACACATCGATCAGAACTGACGTCAATCAATACCGTGATTCACCTTGATTTCGGCGAAATATGAAATGCTCTCGGAGCCACTAGGTCTCGCTGAACATTTACGTGGGCAAACGTTCTGCAGCCATGTCGCGAATTTGTCTCTAAATCTGCGATAAGCGCTCGCCGCTGTGAGGTGAGGAAAAGCACGTACTTCACGGATTACTTGCGCGAATGAAGAGCGAAAGAGGCAGCTGAATGCATGTGTGTCTGCTTTCTTCAGAACCACTTTAAGAAGGGATTACAGATTCTGACGAAACTCAGGGCTTCAGTTGCAGTCAATGCGCACCGGTTTTAGGGTTTTCTTGTGTTCCCTTGATCAGAGTGTCGGCTCTTAGTTATCGCTTCCTGTCCACGTACACGTAGCTTCATAATTTGTTGATAGATTTCATCATCCTTCGGGGAGGGGAATTGAATATTCACGGCGGCACACATCATCCCGCTCCTGCCCAATAAAGGTTCTCAACTCCAAACTGGAGTATTTAAAATCGAAACGTTTTGAAATACGACTCATGACTCAGGCGGGAGGTAATGTAATTCAGACAGCATCTAATTAAATACGTCTTTGGATCTGATTGGTCTGTTGTTGTGTGAGCTGTTGCCAGGCAGGCGCTGTGTACGGTGCTGCTATGTATAGATAGTGACTATCTGTACAGCCCGGTATTGTCATGGTCAAATTGAGATTCTAGTGTAATATGTCGAATGGAACTGCTGCTTCCCGGCTAAGCAAATAATGCATTTGGCTTAAGTGCGGTGGGAGGTTCTTGAGAACATGATTTATGGAAGAGTTGAGCAAAGGAGCAGAATTTTTGATTGTGATTTCATTTCAATTCTCAGGCTTAGTTACGTTTGCTTCAGGCTCTTTGGGTTTTGGAAGAGGATCAAATCAGCTGTTTTATGGCCAAGATGCTTCAACCTATGGAATTGACGAGTGCAGTCTTTTGTCGCTTCTTTAAGACAACAATTTCTCGACTTTAGACGCGATTCAACCTTTTGTTGTGATACTTGAGCTTGTTGAAAGCGGATTAGAGAGCCCATAGTCTTTTCGAGACAAAAGTTTAGCGTGCGATTTTTGGTCCTATTTTCGTTGATGGCATTTGGAGGTTTTAACGACGAACTCTATTGACTGTACAGCGATATGCGCCTAGTCAAGCGTCTTCGGATATAACGCTTAAGATGGCTAGGCCATGTAGAGCGTATGGACAACACTGCACCGGCCCGAAAAGTCTTCGAATGAGAGCCATTGGGACAAGGCAACTGAGGAGGGCCTAAGCTAAGGTGGCGCACACAAGTGGAGAAGGACATCAACCAACTTGGAGTGCGCATCTGGAGGCAGCTAGCGACAGATCATGCTGGCTGGAGAAGTATGTTGGTTGGGGCCCAGGTCCACCCCGGACTGTAGCACCGCAAAAAGAATAAGAAGAAGAAGAAAAAGGAGAAGAAGAAGAAGAAGAAGAGGAAGAAGAAGAAAAAGAAGAAGAAGATGAAGAAGAAGAACAGCTTCTTGAACCAAAAATTAATTCCCCTCAACCTCATTTCCTGTGACTTACATTTTTGTTTGTTCCGCTTTGATTTCCCAAAGTTTTCATTCAGCTTCAGATCTGCGACCCATTTGATTATTGTTTGTCTAAACCTTGGAATGCTCAAATCTGACCTCGACTGCATCAGGTTCCGAAAACAAGATTTTTTCTTATTTTTCCGTAAATAGGACAAGCACTCATTCGTCCTCTTCGTCCTCTTATGGATTTGTACCTGTGATAATTGAAACGAAACCCCGGGGGATTATCCACACCCGTGAAGGGTTCAAATTAGGCCTCCTTAGGCGTTTCGTCGCACTTTTTCACATCTTTTTGAAGGATTTTAAGGCATCGAGTGATTGGATTGGGATTCGACAGGATTTCCTGTCTCGTCACGGTGCTTAGGGATTTTTTTAGAAACTGTCTTTCACCGTGTCTGGAGACGAGGTAACTGATAGATTCTGTAGTTGGGGAACAAATAATAAGGACTCTTACTAAATATCTAAGCTTAACATCTCATGCCACTGAATTTCCAAAATCGTCAAAACTTCTCATACATAGGGATCAGTCAAAAACTTCAACAGAAGAAGGAGTATTTCAGAAGAAAAACGTCGAAAGTTCAGCATCGCAGTGTGATTTATGTTTTCCGAACGATTCAAAATACGCTCTCAAGAGTTCATCACAAAATTTTCGAAAGCTCTCAATTCATTGCGATTTCTGGCTAAAATTGAAAATTAATTGATGGGAAGAAGTAATTATCGTTTGAGTTCTGTTGAAAGTCAAGTTAATCCTCCGCCCGAATTATCAAGTCTGACCAAAGGCCAGTGAGTCGATCAACATTCGTTCGCACATCAGGGAAGGCTTCAAACACTTCACGAAAACTACCAAGTTTACGAAGTAATTTCCACGTTCTTCAAGTTGTTCCCCTCAGAAGACAAATATCTCTTCCTCCGGCTTCGTATTTAGAAACTAAATTTCAGCACCACACATACCAAACAGCACGATTTCACCCAATAGAAGTGTGAAGCACGGTGAGGCGCGGGGCAACATGGAGGGTGGAAGAAAATTGCACAAATCATCATCCATCCAATTTCAGCAATCGCACACACACTCACCACGTGTACACACACTCATCCGAAACCTTTGAAAATTGCGTGAAAATGCAAATTTCCCATTTTTGTCTTCCCATCTGCCCCTTAGAGCACCCCCGCAAGGGGGCACACACAGAGAGAACATAGAAAATCAAATTGCAGTGCAACAGAGAAGCAGCTCAGAGACAAAATACACCACCAACACCAACAACAACAAAAAAAACAAGTAAAAAAAAAAAACTTAAAGAAACATGAACAAGGAATAAATCAAATTGCTGTGCGGCGAGGAACTACGGCGGAGGCAAAGCACATCCAACAACAACAACATTACGAACAGGCCCCCAAAAACCAAACCAAAGGCAAAAGGAGACTTCACTTCGTTTTTTGTTTATCCTCTCCTTGCACAAGAACGACGAAACAAGAACAAACCTGTCCTCCATCAAATAGGAAAAACGAAATGGTGTAGGAGGAGAGATGGAACTCACCGAGAAAAGAGGCACACAGAGAGCTCAAAAAAAAAGAAGTCGCAAAAAGGAAGAAAAATCATTTGACACATCATATGGGATATGTGAAGCAGAACCAAAGGAATATGTAAAGCGAAGCGAAGGCACGGAAAACGAAAAAAAATGAAAGAAAACTTCATCAAATGGACAGTCAGTGAGAGACAAAGCACAGGCACAGGGAGAAACGCCGAAGAAGAAGCAGAAGCAGAAATAAAGTGGAAAAAGTAGGTGAAGGCGTCGGCGGGAGAGGGAGGCGCACACAAAGGGAAACTGCACATACCCCCTGCTCAGAGGCAGAAGCATAGCAGAACACCACTCGACAATTGGAATACAACGAGCCTTCTCCTCCTATATACCAGATTTGAGTCACGTACACCACATTTGCGGTCCAATGCAACGTCACGCTGAAGAGAAATTTCAATCGAATCGTGAGCTACGAGTACATAGCCCACCGGCTGAGCAGGGAAAAGAGAGAGAGAGAGAGATTCTAAAGAGAGGACTCCGTTGTTGTGTACATATGGCACACCGGTCACCCGCTGCCGGTATATACCAAGAAGAAAACTCACACCGAAAGCGGCACAGACAAAAAAACCTACGAACAACGAGAAACGAGAGCATGCAGCATAGCATAGAGGATAGAGTAGAGAGCAGAAAACCCAAAAGAGAGACAGAGAGTCGTAAAACATATGTTTTCACCGTTTGCCGCTGTTGAGTGCGGTTGCCCGTTGGTAACAGAATACATGGTGCGTGTGTGTGTTGTCCGCAGAGAGGCAGTATCAAAACGAGCAAATGGAGGGGATGCAGGCTATATAAAGACGCATCAAAGAGCCGGCCGGATAGTAGCTTTGGAACACTGCTGATATTCGTATCTCGTTTGCAAGAAACTTGGCAAGAGACCGACCGCAGGCAGGCAGAACACCTACAATAATCACAAAATAGCAAAGAAATCTTAGAAATAGACTTTTCATACCAGAAAGAAATTCAAAATTTTTCTCTAAATTCAAACCACACTCAACGAGATCCAAATTGAAGCAAAAATCAAATCAAGCAAGCAACGTCAACCAAAACCTCAAAGGATCTCATCTCAACAATTAATTCTGCTAAAGCCAAAAACTAAAAAAAAAGTTAAATTCTACTACAACACAAGAAGCGTGCTTTTTGAACAAAACGGATATCAGAGAGCGGATACAAAAGTTTAACTTCAAAAATCTTTCATCTCAAAGTGTACTACTAGTTTGGTAGCGAAATTCCCCCCGTCTCAGTGTTGTACTTGAAAATCGTTCGTAACACACCGCCTCGACCATCGCCGTTGTCGTCGTCGTATTGATTAATTTCACTCAAAAAGAAAATATTGTAACCTTTAATTTTTGTTCGCGAAGCAAAAGCAAGTAACCGGCTAAAAAAGCAGACAAAAAAATTAAAGGACTCCACAGAGAGAGAGAACTAATCGGCGGTTCCGCGGCAACAGGATAATGAACTAGGGAAACTATCTCAGAGATAAATGTATAGAAAATAATATTTTAAAAATTGAAACACAAGTGATATGCAAGTGCTGTGAAAAAACAAAAAAAAAATCATAAGGAAGGAGAAGTAGAACGCCGTCGATGAGCCAACAGAAGATCCAACAGATCTTCAGACACATCGGCAACTTTTTTTCCGCAAAACGAATCTGATTGAGGAGATTCGCGAACGCAAGAAAAACTGGCGAGAAACAGATTCCGGTCGCCCCCCGCACACACATCAAATGAGAAAGATACATACGAGATATATATGTAAATGTTTTTCTATTTTAAACAATTTTTACACTTAAGTAGTTGTTGATTATTTCAAATTGATTTCGCGTGTTTCCGTTTCGTTGTCGTTCATGACTGTGACTGTTGTGTGACGAAAAGGACAAAGCAACGCAAAAACCTGTGCAAAACAAAAGAGCAAGAAGAAAAAAATTTCAAAGAACTATCGGTAAACATATTTTTTTGTTTTGTGGTCAAAATTGAGGAGACAAGTTCGCACCGCGCTGTCAATCACAGAAAGAGAAAATTGTCATCGTCCGCCGCGTCGCTATTAGCACCACCACCACCACAATCACATCATTCATCTTCGTCCTCAACAGCAGCAGCCGCATCGTCGTCGTCGTCTTTATTTGAGCAACAAGACAATTTCATCGGAGGAGACAAAAATTGCCAGAGCAACAGTAGTGATACTAGTAGTAAACTTGTCAAAATTGACGAAGTAGTATTCGAAGAATTACTCATGAAAATGGAAGTGCTCTCTGTGCAAAATCAATTTCAAGGGCAATTCGGTGTCATAGGGTCAACTAAAGTTAGAGGTAAGTTTTCAATTTGCAAACTCTAATCAAATTCATCATCCCACCATTCCTCATCATCCCGTCAACCTCATTATAAAACCGGCATGATGCAGTTGCACTCATGAAACAGAACGGTCAACCGACCAACCGAACACATGTGCTGACGAAATCTTCCGGGAGCGTTTCGTCTTCAAACCCGTCCCCCTCGTACACTCGTCAATTTTCCGATTGGGATTCCCATTCCCTTCTAGGAATCTGGGAGGAAGGAGGAGGAACGGCTGATTTCCCAGCTGTGCGGGCACACGAACTCAGCTGATTTTCACCTTCTTCCCCATTCCCCCCATGTATCAAAAGAAATGGGAATCTCTTTAAGGAAAGGAAGGAGGAAATCAATTCCTTCCCTTCTCCCTCAACAATTTACCCACGCACACACGTACAACACACTATGGCATCTTAGCACATAAGGAAGTGGATGATTGCCGCTCTCGTGTACACGCCTCTCTTCGATCATATGGTTTCCACTTTTGAACAGCTGATTTCAATGACTTCGCTCTTTAGAAGGACTTCTCTTCGCTCTCACTTGAGCTATTTATCGCTGTGTTTGCTTTATTCATCGCTTTGCCTTGGTAAGCAGCTCTTCGCTGCTTCTCTGATACCGTCTGCTTTTCATTTGGAGGGGGGCTGCTTTCTGCGGTCGCAGCCGTCGTTGTCGAGAAAGAAAACGAGCAGTGGCAAGAGAAATCTCCTCTGTTGCTAGGTGAAGGAAATTATGTATGAGAAGCGGGCGGTGTTCGCTTGTGTGCGAGGGCCATGAATGTGCGTCCATGGGGGCTGGATTTGTGTGTGTGGGTCGAAAACTCTGGAAGGTATTGTTGGTTTATGAACGAACATTTGTAAGCGCGGGTGTGTGCCCGATGGGGGGGAGGGGCGTGAGGGTAAGAAATTTATGACACAGAGAGAAGAAAAAAAAAGAAAATTTGAAGGAAAACACAAGAAGAAGAAGAAATCGAGGAAACATCGCGATTTTCTTTTCAAAGCTCCACTTGATGTGTGTGTTTTTGACGAGTTTGGGGTGGTTAGAAGGCAGGGGAAAGGTCCTTTTGCGGATAGAATTGAAAACTGAGAAGACATGGAAATGAATGAAGTTCTGAATGAATGAATTTTTAAGCGAGAGATTGACATACTTTAGAGGTTTCCCATTTGCCCCCCTCCCTCCCATCAAACTTCGACTTCCCCACAAGCACAAAAGAATTGATAAACTAATCAAAAACTTTTGTTCTCTTTTTCTTTTGACAGACTGGACCAGTCCTCTTACACCACCGCCATCTCATCACTATAGTAGTAATAATAAAAATTCAATTGACATTGTTGACGGTCATCATCACCACACAACAATGTCATCGCCAACGGCAATGCAACACCGCCACCTAAATCACCATCATCATCGTCACCTGCAAGCTACAACAAAATCATCTAGAACTAATAGGCAAACAACAAATTATAGTGATAGCACCAACGGTAGCAATAACACAAGTGCAACAAATTTGAGTTCGAACAACTCAACAAACACCACCAGCAACAGTACCACCAATACAACAACACACAGTGGTAGCCAAAATAACGATCGTTACAATAGTAATTTAATTTGCATGACAGATGATGATGCGTCGGTGAATGCATTGTCGATGCGCTTGCAGAGCGAATTGCGTGAGGCTAAGAGTCGTCATTTAGCATGCACCGAGGTCTCAATCCCATGGGATCTCACACCTAGGATAGCTGCGGAGATAATTAAAGTATCAGAAAAGGAACCGTGCGGCATTAGAGGTTGTACCATTTACATTGAATTCGAGGATGAGCCAAGTAATACAAGGTAAGTTTCAAACTCCATGCAAAAAAATAAGATTGAACTGATTTGAATGATAGTCTAAAAATAGCATGCCCAGCAATTCGTGTCAATAAACGAACAATTTATGAATCTAAATCAAATTGGGCCCATCGCACACAAAAAGCATAGACTCCTCACTCTCACTCAAGTCGTAAGTGTGTGCGTCTGTCCAATCGGTGTCGACCACCTCCCTCTCTCAGCCGTCAATCGGGGAGGTCAATAGACGATAGGCGGACGAACGGAGAGATGACCGACCGACCATTGAGTTGTGTGTTCAGTCAATTTAAATCTAAATTAACTACAAACACTAGACTAGCTCTAGCGGCTGCTGCTGCACACACTAGCTAAGTGTCGGTGGCACTGGTGTATCTCTACTCGGTATATCTTGTGTGCTATCTCTCTGTGTCAATTGAAACAAAGCGCATAACAAATTAAATACAATTAAAAGGCCGTTTTTTTCTTTCTGTTTTCCTCCTCCACTGCGCAACTCTTTCTCTCTCTCTCTCCCATCAATTGGCTGTTCGCCTCCTCATTGTTGTGCTGTAATCGCATTCAAAACGCTTGCCTTCCTTTCGTCGTTGTCGTTTCGAAAAGAGGTTTTCTTGTTGTCTTGACATTTTATTTCATTTCTATGCTTATCAGCAGCAGCAGCTCAGACACACAAACTCACAATAGCCAGTCAGCCAACCAGTCAGTCAGGCAGCCAGCCTTCACAGTTTTCCTCTTCCTCACACCCTCTCACTCGTTGCTTGTTCAATTAGCACTTCCAAGTTGAAACTGCCTTTTTTGTCTGTGCCTCGCTGTTTTATTGTTGTGCGTGTGCTATTTATAGTTGCCTAACATATGTGATGTTGTTTCTTTATTTTTTTTCTTTATTTTTTTTATTGCTGCTCATCGTCATTTTCGGTGATTTAACTAACGACAGACTTTTTCCATTCTCTTTTTCTTTTATAACAGGCGAATTGCATCGATGAAAGTAGATCCAAATACAGTGCCCACATTTGAGCTGTATTTAACATTGAAACAGGACAAAAGTGGTTGGACATCTATGTTGCCGCAGTTTATTAAGTAAGTTCTTCATTGTAAATCTTTATCCTAAAATTCTCTCATCCCCTCCTCCATTACTTTACCCCACTTTACCACACGTAATCGACTGAATTCTAATGAGAATCTTCAACTTTTCTTCTGTCTTTTGCAGAAATCTTACACGCAGCAGTACGATTCTGATTAGTCGTGACTTCTCATTAACCAAAAACAAATTGTACCACAGTTCATCAGAGTAAGATTTTTAATATTCACTCTCATTTAGTCTATCTATCTCCATCCTGACCCAACCACAAGCATACACAACATACACTCTCTTTTTGAAAAAAAGAAAAATAAAAACTCAATTCAAAGAAAACGTGAAAACAAACAACAATAAGAGAAAATAATAATTTCAAATCCCTCCGAATGTTTATCTTATCTTATTAAATACAAAAACAAAAAAAAAAAAAACAAGAACGCGCGCAATCAAAAGTGAAACAAACTCTTTACTTCGTCGTTTTCATCCCCCCGAATCAACGAAATGAGTTATCAAAATGCAAGTGTAAACCCAGTTGAACTTATAACAATAATATACAAAAACAAAAAACCCAAAGCCATTCAGAGGCAAAGAAAAAATTTAATTAACAAATTGAAATCTTTTCAAAAACCCCAAACAAGAAACACAAAAAAAAAAAAAAATGGAAATAAATCACACGAAAAAGTGGCAGCACTTTTTTTTGATTTTTCGAAAAAAGGTATAAAGTAAATCCTTACAATTTTCGTATTTTTAAGTATTATCATCAAAAAGAAAAAAACAAAGGTGATGTGATATTAATAATATTATTAATCTATAATTATTAATTATAAACAAAACATTTTTACATATTACATAAATTGCATAAACAAAACAAAAACAAAAAAGAAAACATTTAAAAATTCTATTAAATTATTAAGTTTCATTTATTTCGTCGTTGTCGTCATCTCGTTGTCGGCTATTGATTGAGAAAAGAAAAACAAACAATAATAACAACAAACTCTAAGAAGCAATACAAACCCGTAAATTAACAAAAGGATATAACCCTTTATCCTTACAGACCTTCTTAGACTGTTTTTCTTATTTAGGTTATTTTTCTTTTTTCTTTTTAAATTTGTCGTAACACTTAGTCTTTGCAAAAAATAATAATTTATCATATTTTTTTTACATAAATATTCTGTTTGTTTGAACATTGAAAAAATGCATACATCGTATTATTATGTAGTTTTCTCTTTTGTTTGTGTGCTACTTTGACAGTAGTGAATCATTTCGATTCAAATAAAAAATAATATAAAATAAACATGAAAAAAATTTTCTATTTGTAAGAAAATTTTTTGCAGGAAAAATGAAAGAAAACAAAACAAAAAAAAAAACGAAAACCAGAAAAAAACACTTAAAGAAACAAAAAGAAATGGAAACATAAATATGAAAAAAGTCATCTGTGTTATATTTTATAGTAATTATCATAAAAAAATTAAATATTAAAGTTGTTTTTTTTAATTGCTAGGTATTTTTTAAAATTAAAAAATTAATTCATTACCCCGTTTGCGATAAAAATGATTTTTGAAATACTTTTTTTTTGATTAAGAATTTGTATGTGTTATTATTTAATTTAATTTTTTATGAAAAAAAAATCAACTTATTTTGTATTAAAAAAAAATCACTAGATGTTAAAAAAATTACATTAAAAATATATTGTTTTTGTTTTAACTTAATCACAAACAACACTTTTTTCAATTAAGGAAAGAAAAACAAAACGATCTCGAATTTTTTTAATTTACGAAAAGAAAAAAATATGTCATTTAACATACGCACTCTTATTCTCACACCGTCTCACCGCATCGCATCGCATTGCATCATTGGTTTCTCTTCAACATCATTTTGTCTCACCGTTAAATTCTTCTCATCTGTTTCGATTTTTTTTTGTCATTCTGTTTCAAAATCTTCGTCAGTGTAAATAGAAATTCAGAAAATACACACGCATACACACAAAATAAAATACTGAGAAAAAAAAATGAAACAATACAAATTTTAGCATGAAAACAAAATCAAGAGGGCTGTTCAAACGAATAAATGTTATCAATTATTGTGAGGAAGAATAAGAGTTTATAACTAGGAGTAGCATAGGAATAAATTTTGCAAACAAACAAAAATTTAATACATATTTAACAAAGGAAAACAAAATGAAACTCCCCAGGAAAAATAAAGGAAAATATAAAATCCTCTCCAGCATAAGTATAGGACATCAAATGTGATCAAATAGGGTTACCCGATTTTTAGGCTACGGTTCAAATTGCTTAGGGCAGATTTTTTCATGAAACAGAATACGTGACATCATCGTGATTAGGCCTAAAGCAATATCGACCAATTTCTTGTAAAAATAAATTCAACAAAGGATAACAAAAACATGTATGATGTATATCTTCTTTTCTCTCCTCCTACTCAACTCTCTCTCTTTCTCTTTCACTGTCAATATCTCTGTTTTACGTATTCTTTCCTGCTGTAAAAAAAACAAAAACAACAACCGTAAATAATTGATAAATCCGCTTAGGTATATAGCATTAAAAATAGGCAAGCAAGAAAACGTATATATATATATATTAAATAGATATTCTCAAGTAATGACTGATACACAGGAAACAAACATTATTCAACTCAAAGAAATAAAGAAAAATCTACTCACAGGAAAGTCAAGAACAACATTTTTTATATACAATTTAAATTTAAAATGATATAAACAAACCACCACCATCACTATGACCACCTCCTCCGCCGCCAACCGCAACCCTTGATTCCCCTCTAATCCTCCTCTGTCCCTCAGTTCCAGTTAGGTACTTGTACGAAAAAACAAAAAACAAAATGAAATAACATTTTTAATAAAACAACAATTTTTTCTAAATCGTGTGTAGAATAGAAGCAAACAAGAAACAACCATTAATCAGTCATAAAATGTGATGTAGAATGTAGTATTTATTAAAACATATAAACAATAAAGGAAAAAAAAATAAATTTAACAAAACACAATCGGTTTTCAGTTAAAAGAAGAGAAAAGAAAGAATATACGAAGCATAATTACAAATATATATATCATCGTTTAGTAAGCAAACAAAAAAGGAACTCCTCTCTGTTATGTGTTATTTTTTGTATTAAAAATGTCTTATTTTGTTTTAATGTAGTATTTCTACACAACAAAACTAATCGCTTCAGTATACACCATATTGCTCATTCATTCATTTTACCTTCTCCCAATCATCTCATCATCATTATTTCCTTTCCCTTGTCCTCATTCGCTCATCCCATATTTCAAAAACGAAAAAAAAATCTCCCCGCCAAACAAACCAAATTCTTTTTGTAATTTTTCTATGTAACATTAGCTTTATACAGAAAAACAAAATCATAATTCAACAGTTTAAAAATAAAACAACAACAATATTCTCTTTTTTTCTTTAAAATATGTAATCTACACACATATAGAGAAAAAAAAAATCAATTAATTCGTAAAACACAAAAAGTATTGATTAATAATTATTTCTTAATGTTAATGAATTTTTTTAATGTTACATAATAATTTTAATCAAATATTTTTTTCTATATGCGAGAGAGACCATATTATTAAGGATTTTCTGTTTTTTTTTTTAACACAACACAACACAGTAAGAAATTACATAAAGTAAAAAATAGACCCTAAGTATGATGTTTGAAGAAAATTACGAAAAGCAAAAAAATATGAGAAGAAAAACAAAATATTAACAAAGTATATTAATAAATGTTACCATTAAAAAAACAAAAAGTATATATATATTATTATAATATTTAGTAATGACTCTGATCACAATACGAGTTATCCCACCATGTGATTAATTAAAAATATGAATGAATCCATTAAAAATAAAATAACTGCATACATACAACAACATCTACGTGATTTAGCATGTAAGATATTCTCTTTTTATATATAATATAAAGATGAAAACAAATTGGTGAAGAAAACACAAAAAATAAAATATGAGAAAATCATGAAAAAAAACAATAAAAAGCAAATAATTTAAAAAAATACAACTTTTTGGTTTTTCTTTTTCGGTTCTTTCAGTTTTATACTTTTCAGTTGAGGTGTACTTTTCATTTTTTCAGTTCTTTTGGTTGTTCATTTTTTGAGTAAGTATTTTTATTATTTTTTTTCTGTTGAAAACAAAAAGCAATTCAAACGTAATTCATGTCAATTTGATTATACCATAACCACCTCAAGGTTTGTTTGTGCTACTGCACCCTTGTAGTCAACAAAATAATCAATGACACAAACACACATTGAGAGAGAGACAAGAGGGGTTGACGTTAATATCTCTGTTTGCTCCCCTTTTCCATCCATCACAGAGTAAAACGCAAAATGTTCAGTCATCATCGCGAACACATCCGTGAGGAGGATTTAGATAAGAATTCGCTAATGTGATATCTACACGTGCTATTAAGCACGTTCATCAACTCCACAGACAAAATACTGACGAATTACTACACTCCCTCATCCTAATTCCCAGACGCCTGCATATTTGATTGACTCATTAGCGTCGCGATAAAGTTTACATAAACCAAGAGTTCAGTGCAGAATAGCTTAGCACCACAATGTGGTCTTTTCATAACTCCGAAAATTTAGCACTCGCTGGGGAATACGACTTGACTTGATTTTTTTCATTTCTCCTCACATTGAGGCGGGATAAAACCAGATGTGGAAGGCTTTAATTTCATTCGCCAACAGTGTAAAGCAAGTGCAAACTTTCTCCACCCAAAAATTAAACTACGTACTAAATTTTGGAAATTACGTTTTGCTGAAATCTTGTAATTGTTGCCTTTTTGATTTGCCTGGTTTTTTGTTTATTTCTTTTGATTTTAATTCTAATGCTTAACTTTTAATAAGCCAGAAGGATGTAAGGAAGCAAGCAACAATGCTGCCAACCCTTTTTGAATTAATGTTCTTTTGTTGCATTTGATTTATTTTTACATAAACTGATACGTATAAGTCAGAAATGGAAGAAAAAAAAAATATGTAGGGAGAAAAGATGAAACATTTAAGTAAAAATCGATCGAAAAGCACAACGTGATCGGTTTAATAAAACCAATTAATTATAAAAAAAAGCATGAGAAATAATATTAAAAACACATAATGTCAGGAAATTAGGATATAAAAACAAATTAAGAACAAAACCTAGAATAGAAATCAATCAATTTTATTAAAATTTGTTTTCTCTTAATTTTTAAATTCAATTTCCGTGTCCTTAAGAAAAGAAAGAATACATTATTAAAACCTTAATTAGTGCGGTAGAGGTGGATATAAATAAACACATATTTACACAAAAAAAAAACAATATATAAAAGTAAATACAAAAAAAATTATATATATAAATAAAGCATAATAATAATTCTTTTAATTGTGTACAAATTAATATTTAAGCAAAACAACAAGAACAAATAATAATTATTAACAAAATACAAACGACAGAATACTATATTTTTATATTAAAAAAAAAAGCAAAATGAAAATACAAGAGAAAAATTAAATATGTATTACAAACAAAATATTATCATCATCATGAACTATTATAAGTATTGTTAATAGACTCTTTTTTTTCAAATTTGATAAATAATTAATATGAACACATATATACACATATTTATCAAAACAAACTTACAATTGTGAATACATATACTTTGTGCCATTAATTTAGAGTTAATTTGATGTCTCGATTTGAATTTGAATAGTTTTTCAAGCGTTATCCACTTAGATGACTTTTGAGTTTTTTTCCAATTTCAATTCGATTGCCTTTACAAAGACAAAGTATGTGAAGAGATTTTTGTTTTTGAACAAAAAAGGATTAACATGAGCAACAATAAGGACAAAAAGCAAAAAGAAATAAGAAGAAAGCTAGATATAGCATTAAGCAGTTGGTAAGTGTATGGTGAATACAAAATAAATGAAGATCATACGCACGTACACACACACACACACACACACAAACAAACAAACAAACACGTATATGTAATCATCGTGATGCAAGCAATTTGTTTATTTTTTTTTTCTCACACACTTTTCAAATTAATATAATAATCATGTAGATATCGTTATAAAACAACAAAATACAAATTAAACAAAACATTAATTATAAATAAATACACAAATACGTACCCGTATAATGTATTTAACAAGTGCATGTTAGAGTTATTGAGTTTGTAGGTACTCGGTTGACAAGAAGAACAAATATATATATATATATATATATAAAATACACATTTTTTCGCTAGGTAAAAATAAACAACTAAACAATTATGAGTGTGTTACAATGAAATTAAAAACAAGTAAGTGTATATGGAAAAAATAACAAGTTTTAGAATTGAAAATTAACGTGGACTTATACATTTTTTCTGCATTTGTTCGGTTAAGTTATAAACTTGTGGCGGTTTCCAAACGAAGGGTGAATATCGCAATGCCAGCCATATTCTTCGAATCTAAGTGATATCAATCACAATTCAAATTTGTAAGAATACTCAAACGACAGTCATATAAGAACACTGTATAGATGTGCATAGATCTTTAGATAGCTAGGCGTTATTTAAACTTAAAAGAAAATATATATATGTATTTTTTTTAATTCGTTTCTTGCACAACAACATGAGAACGGATTTGCGGAGGTTATTGAATGTGATTAAAGTTTTGCGCGCGTCATGTTGTCACCGTTATCGTCATCATTGTCATTCAGAAAATAAGATAAGATACACAAAATCTTAACAAATCGACAACAAATTTTACGTAATTCCTTCTCGATTTACTTTGACTCCAAATTGATTTTTTTTGTTTCTTAATTTTTTTTGTAAAATGTGCCATTTCAATTTAATAAGGAATATTTAAGATTTCAAAGAAAACATTATTAAGAGTTTGTAGGTGTCTATTTAAACAAACAAAAAAAAAATATTTATATACATAAAATTATATACATATACGATATAAGTTATTTTTTCACTTAAATATAAAGAAAAGAACAAATAAACTCAATTCTGTGAGTGCACACATATATACATATAAACCGCATATATAAACATACAAATTTTTGCATACTAACGATACCGCTTTCGATGGATAATCAAGATTTTTTCGACGTCTCCTTTTTTTCTCAAAATAGAGTTAAGTTGCACCAACTAGACAAGTTAGGGCTCCAGACACGCAGTCGATTTCCGCTTCCTTCTGATACTTTCCCTTTCATTCTGTTGACTGTCAAATCTTCACTTCCAACTTTGTACCGTTGCTTCCTGATCCATCATTCACTTTACGTCTAGTTTAGCTTGAATCTCGTCTTGATGACTTGATACAATAAAAAATAACATGTCACACTGCAATATCGACACGAAACAAATTAAATATTCATTTATATGTATATGTGCATACCGATATAAGAAATTTATATTCAACTAGTCGTAACCAATTTCAAAAGATAGTTAGGTAGAATATGTAAGTATTTTGATTTTTCAAATTATTAGTTTTTCAAATTGATCAGTGAGGGAGATTTCATTAGAATGTTAAAAATGTATATTTAATCCTCGAATTGAATGCAAATTTTAGGTTGTTCCGGCTTTGCCGGCCGAATTTTAATAAAATTGATTGATTGCATGAAATTATTTCTTTAATTTCCTCCTTCGAGCAGGTGGTGTGCATCTCCTTTGGGAGATTCGTGCCTCAAAATACAATTTGATTTCAATAAGAAAAAAATACTCAATAACTTAAGAGACTAAAGGCATGAAGGAAAAGAATTATATGAATGCGTGTATATTTAGATTAGGTTTTCTCTGTAGATTGTATATTATAAAAAACAACAAATTATGGTACATATAAACAATTACAAATATTTAAACGAAAAACCAAAAACTAATGCAGTCAAATTTAATGAAAACACAAAAAAAAGTAAACGAATTTTTCCCCTTTTGCGTCATCGTCCATATCAAATTTAAACGGAAACAAAATATAAAAAAATAATAAACTAAATTTAAAAAAGCATACAAAACTTAAAAATAAATCATAAGCAGAAAAAAAGAAAAACAAAAAAGGAACAATCTAATCAAACAATAATGTCGTGCTCAATGTATTTTCTTTAGTTGAATGAATTTTGATTCAATAAACAAAAATTCAAAACAACAACAACAAATCACAATATTCAAACAGCATTAGTTCTTAGAGTTTTCACTTAGAAGCAAAACAAAAACAAAACTATCAAGTATCAATACCAAACAATAAAAATAGTCAATTTCTCCGTCTTCATTTCTTAACCGAAACGAAACATAAAAAAAATTAATACAACAAAAATACATATATGAAAAAATATATATATTATTCATCATTATTATAATTATTATCAGTGTCGGTAGTTGCGCGCTTATAAAAAAATCAATAAAATAAAATCGCTTAAAAATATTGTTCATTTAAATAGAAGAAGAAAAAACAAAACAAAAAAGATAACTTTTAATTAAAACATAAAAACATGAAAATAAATGTTAAAACGAAATATAAACCAAAAAAAAAAACTTTCGTACAGCATTAGACGTTTAAAAATGTGAAGAAAAAAACATTCCGAAACAGAGAAGAATCCCAGCTTCTTAAACACACACGTTCTGTTTTTTGAATTCAAAAACAAAAAAAAAACAATATTGCTTAATTTATAATTTCACCAAATCAAGTTTCCATAAACAAAATCTCTCTCTGTCTCTCTCTCTCTTTCTCTCTCTCTCTTTCTTAATCTGTCACGTCATACATCACATTTATCACTCTTAACCATTTCTCATCAGCAAAATACTTTTTTTTTCTTATTTTCCTTCGTTGTATTATGGAAAAAAAAAACAAAAACAAAACAAATCGTATATATATTTTTTGTGTTCTTGTAAAATACCAAAAAAGGGAAGCAAAGAACTGTACTGTGACAAATGAAAAATATTTAAATGATAAGCATACAAAATTAAGAAGAAAAACAAAACAAAAAAAAAAACGCATTTTTTATTGTTCTAAATAAAAATAAAATTACAATAATTTGTAGGTTAAACAAAAAAACAAATATAAAATTTATTACGAAGACACAAAATAACTAACTAAAATCTAACATACCGAAGAATGAATAAACAAAATAAATCCACTGAATTTACATATGTTATGTAGCTAACAAATATTATTTCACAATAAATAAATGGAAATACAACTGCAAGCAACACTGTGTTATTTTCTGTATTTATTTGTTCGTGGAAACACTCTATCTACGTCGTTCTGTTTTATGTTTTATAATTATTTTTTTTAAAGAAAAGTATGAAATAATATGAAAAACATATCTTTGGTATTTTGAACTGAATTGGTGAAATTATTAAAATTATTTAAGAAAAAAAACTTGACTCTTAGAAAAAAATATGAATAAAACAAAAGTTTCTCTCTCTTTCTCTCATTTACTCTGAATCATTTACTATTTTGTTTTGTTTTATGATGAAAATGAACTTACAAAATATTCTGGTTTCTATGAAGATCATAAAGAAAAGTCTAGATTAATCACAAATAAAATAAAAACAAACACAAGAAACAAACAAAATTCTACAAAATCAACAAACTTATGACTTTTTAAACTTGAACAAGAAAACAAAATCACACAAAATGCTAAAGACTAAAATTAATACAAGAATGAAGAAAATAAAACCAAAACGGAATAATCATAAGTATCGCTAGGATAACAAATATAAAAAAATTTCTCATACCAAAACTCTCTCACACTCACACTGTACACAAGACACACACCTTAAACAAAAAACCAACCAACAAAAAATACATGAATTTATTAAAAACCCAAACAAAACAAATAAGAACAAATATAAATATATAAATATATATATATATATATATATATATATATATTATTACGTATAGTACATAGGAATACAAAGAAAACCAAACTGCAAACAAGAAAAACAAAATAATTAAGGAAGAACAACTATTGTAACAAATAAATAATTGTGATGTAATTTTTAATGGACCTCTCTATCTCTTGTTTATAATCAATTAAATTTTAATATGTATCAATACAAAACAAAACAAAAAAACTTTAATCGTGTTTATATATTTAAATTGGTAAAAGAAATGAGTATGAAGATGAAGAACAAGAATACCGAAAACAAGAAAATGAAAAAAATCTAACATATTCCGATGAAATAAAGAAAACACGCGCTCCTTTGCATTATTGTGAATGCAAATATCAATAATTGTACTTTTGACAAAGAACAAAGTAAAGAAAAACAATTAATTTTAATTATAAGTAAAAAGAAAAAAATACATTGTAATCAAACACTTTATATGAATGAGAAACAAAAAACAAACAAAAATATGTAAGTGAAGAACTATGAATACAAAGAAAGTATATATATACACACACACATATATATACATATATTAATACATAGATTTAACAATTTAATTTAACAAAATATGAGAAAACAAACCACAGACAAATGAAAACCATGTAAAATGAAGATGAAGAAGAAAAAACATAAACAATTTGATACTAGCTTTAAGGTAACTAGTTGTTATTTCAAATTGAATTGATTATTTATTTATGAATCAAGAAAAAAAAAAAACAAAAACAAATTAATAATTACGGATGAACAAATTGATGATATTGTGAAGGAAATGAACAACAAAATGAAAATAAGTTATTATAACGAGTATTACAAAAATAAATAAAAAGAAAAACATGAAAAATACATTCCTGTCTTGTGTTTTCTTTGCGAATTGTATTATTTCAGATGGCCGTCGTAGCGTAGTGGATAGAGCACGACGATGGCACGCAGAATATCCAGGTGCGATTCCCGGCTGAACAACTCGAATTTTTCACGCCACATTTCGAGATGCTGACAACACTGACAGAGTATTAATTGTATAAGAAAAAGCTTTTCAAACTTTGCCGTTCGGAGTCGGGAAAAATCTGTAGGCCCTTCAACTCGTGAGAGAACAGTAGCGCGCAGAACACGAGTAGTTGATGAGCAAGCCCTGGTCCCCCTGCGGAGTATCGCGCCATACAATTATTATTATTGAATGAGAACGAGGTAATCATGTCTGAGTTGAGAAGAATGCAATTCTCCATGAAATGGCCCAAGTCACAAGGAATTAGTGCTTGGATTCCCTCTTTTACGTATGGAGAGGACCTTCCGTTTATTATCGTGTGCTCTATGAATGTTGACAGATGTGGGATTTGGTTTTACGTGATCACCTGCCTTTCGGCTTATATCACGTGGTCCATGTTCTCAGTCCTAGATAACGCACGCCTAATCCCAGTTACCCAAGTACCAAATTGGGATCATGCTTGAGAGGTAATCACCCTCCCTTGGTTTGATACTAGGACTTCTTAAAACTTCTGCCGTTCTCTGGGTCACAGCGTCCGATTGAAAATGGAACTCCACACTGAGGATATTCCTCTAACCGCCTTGCCTAGCTCAGGGTGAACAACAACGAGACAAGTTAGCAGGATACATTAACCTCGACTTTTACCAGCAATGTTGGGTGATAAACCAGGATGACCCCACAAGGCCTACGCTCGGTCAGGCTGAAACCGAAGTTCCAGGTGCTCCTGATCTCCCGTGGCACCAGAAAATAGCCTTTAGTGAAGCTGTCACTTCCAGTCAAGCTCCCTAAAAACTTGGGTCTGTTAGCGGCTATCGTGCAAAAAGATGGTCTTTTCTCCATCAGTGTTTCCGTTGACGCTATAAAGAGTACAACGGATTTGATTTTTGAATAATGTGATTCATAAATTCCAGTCAAATCACCTGGAATGAGTGTTGACAGTCTAAAAATAGAATTGGATATGAATAAAAGTCAAGGAATCATTCCTAGACCTTTAGTGCATGATTCGACTTTCCTTCAGATGAAGCTTAACACCTCATTTGACACAGTCAAGTTTCTGGCAGTTTGAACTAAGAAGAAACCCAGCAGGAGACAACGTAATGATAATTCATTAGAGGCATATCAATGAGGAATGTGATAAAGAGACACAATCGGTCACAACGTCCCTTTCAGACATGCACACCGCATGTAGTCTACTTCTTCTATTTCTTTCTTGGTTCGCACTCAAATCAGGGGTAGATCTGGGCCTTCATGGTTCATACTGCAATCTAGGGTAGACACGTGAATTTCCATGCGATCTACATTTCCCAGACATCTCAAGCCGTGTGCCTCAAACTCTTAACGAAGTCCAAATGCCGTCATTACAAAAACCAAAAATATCGTTCGCTGACTTTGTATATGAACTAGGACTTTTCTGGACAGAGAAAACCTCTGCGCATTCAAGCAAATTTAATAAGACAACCGTAAGTCAGCTATCTGCCTTCAGATCCTTCATCCGTGAGTCAAAAAAAGTTATAGGTTTTGTAGCCCCACACTTTAAAAAACCGACACAACTAACAAATCAATGAGATCCACTCCTTTTTCTTTCATTGCTCATTGCTCATTGCTTGCTTTATAGAAAACACGAATGACTGTTGCCTTTGCAAGAAAGCTCCTCCTTACTTCAGTGCCGACAACAGTTCTCGCTGACATCTCATTTCTAGACACTGTACAACTTCCGTGAGTTGATTTTCCACAAGGCCCAATAATATCGTAAGATGTTCCTAGGATCCTTTCCAACCAAAAAACCGCACAAATGCATTTCAAAACTCACGAAAGTATCTCATGATAGCACACTTTGATCGTTCATATTTTCTTTCTCTCTTCACACAGCCACAAGTCGCACAAGACTTCCTTTGAAGTGTATCGTCTTGGTCTCTGTTGTGACCACCGAATCGCAAGGTAATTGCTCTGATTCCCCAGTCCCCTCCGGTTTGTCAAACAATCGAATAAAGGATGCCACTCGAGCGAAAAGAAAATCCAGTGGCCAAATTGCCGAGCGCCAAGTGTGCCGCCTACAGGCATTCTAAACCCTCTCATTATGTCCTCAAGAAAAGAATCCGCACAGTAAATTGCACCTCATTACATTCCTTACACAGAGCGTCTCCATGTTCGCGAGTGAATGATGATGAAACGATTCTTCTCCCCCTCTCTGCAAGAGGGTGTTCTGTAGTCTTCCTCGGGCGGCTTTGAGGCATACTCACAACAATGCAACCCCGAGCCTTGGCAAAGGATTAGCAAGCGAGTGTGTCGTCAGTGCACGGGGTTGTTCTTCTTCATGTATCGAATATGTGTACTTTCACCGGGTCCTTGTTATTTTATTTGCTCTACATCACCGTTTGTCGTCTTTGCCGCTGTCTTTTCTTCGTTCTGCTTGGCGACCCTCCATAACCACCACCATAAGCATAAATAGCAGGGCAGCAAGGGAAAACCTATTTTTTTTCTTCAGAATGACGACAAATCAGCGGGGGAAAAATGTCAATTATCATCCCCGTCCGTCTAACCGTCCCCGTGCCACGCAGTCTATTGATCCATGTTGTATGGCTCTTTGATTCCTCAGCTCGATGGCTCCTTTCCGGGCACTACCGTCGCTACATCGATTTGTTTACGCCCATAAAACGATTCTCTGTATGTGGTTGTACGAAATTATAGCCCGCTAAAAATAATACGGACCGAAAGGAAAGATCTCCTCCTTCAGTCAAGGTAATTACTTTGTTTATGGTTTCATACCGTCTTTACTCATTTAGCCTTTCAGTTCTTCCTCCTTTTTGGGAGCGGATAGTGTAAACAAGTGATTTTTCATTTCTCTCTCCCTAGCCGCTTTCTTTCGTATGAGTTCGTTCGTAATCCATTATTAATTTGTGTAAACAAATGCGGGACCAAAGTGGCTCAACTGTGGCACCCCTTCAAGAAAGCTAATGTACGTGATTAGTTTCTGATGCGTGCGTTACGCTGGCTTTGGATTGACGTTATCAATCAACAGAAGCAGGGAGTGGACGGTATCCCCCTCCCATCTTACGGTAAGTGTCACACGGGGGATCACAATTAGTATCACGCATCTCACTGATTAGCCACCTGACAGTCGGAGTTTTCGGGAACAGGCGGACTACGGATGGTTCTGTTTGAGTTGGCGTCAAATGGAAGTTGTATGTCAAAATTCGAAGAAACCCACACACATGTCTGACAGCCGCGACATGGACCTCCTGCTCGCGAGATGTGTTCCTTTAAGTGCACACAAACTATCCCCGAGAGGCGGAATGAATGTTTTGTTTTCATTCCTCTCGGATGTGTGCGTGTTCATTGGTCTTTCTTGCTTTTTATTTCATTTCTGCTTTTATTTTAAGAAAACAAAAATCCATACGTCAGTCACTTTGAGGCTGAGGTCTAAGGCTGAAAGTCATTGATCCTACGCTAGACGAAGTCTTTGTTATTTCAATCTTGGCGATAGCTAAATAAACAGATTCCGAATCGACTTTAGTGTTGTGGCGGATGGCGGCGGCAGTAGCGGTGTCGATCGACTTACGTTTGGAAGAATGGACACGATCATGGCTGGGCACGATCCAAAAGTTTGGCCCAGTGTATTCCACGCGGAATAGTTATGGACGCCGGCTGTGAAGCCCATAAAACTATGAGGGAAAACTAAACACATTTCTCTCGATTTTATTGCCGCTCTAAAATTGAGTTTAAATCTTCCGAATTACACAGAATTTCGAGATGGAATGATCTCAATTTTAAGTGATCATGCGAACGGCGATAGAATGCTTTCGGTGTGGGAGGGGGATGAGCGAAGGATCGCTGTATGGGGTGAGAAAACCTGACTCACTCACCTTCTGGTCCATGGCTGGAGGAACCTTGACTGAAGACCAGTCCAGCAGTCAGCGCTAATCAATCAAATCGTTTAGAGTCCCTCTAATTCGGTTGGTGTCTATTTGGGGAGACGACAAGCAACTAATGACGTCTGTCGTGGCATCAACATTGAGCAGCTGACAAATTGACGTCAATTTGAAAGCGCTAATCGTCACATTAGTGCCTCTGAGTCAATTAAGACCGCCGATCAAATTGTTCAACTTAATCGAATTTTGGGCTAAAAACGTGACATGCTGTGCCGCGCGACCCTTTCTGATAAGACCTGAGATCGGCCCTAACCCAGCTCATCGCGGTCATGTAACGTAACTGTGAAACATTGTTCGTCGGTATTGACGAACGCTTTTAGCACGTTTCACGCAAAAAAAGAAAATAGTGAAAATACAGACGGGCAGCAAACGAAAACGCTGTACAAGTGTACGGGGAACGTGCTAATCAGTTAAACTTGCATTGCGCCTCCGCCTGAGGGGGCATCAAAACTAATCTATCCCATGGGCAAAAGCGGCAGACGATGTCGACGGCGATGCGCAGGCGATATGCTCGTGTTGGACCCATTTGATAGCTAATCAAACATTCAGTCTCTTGAAACTTGTCACCCAGGCACTCACTTTGTTGTGCTCGTGGGTTTGTTTGTTTGCCTGACTGTTTTCGAACACCCTTATCGGTGGCTGTTTAGAGGTTTCGCCAAAAATTATGGCCATGGCTCTGCAAATAGACTCGTTGGCACTAGCAAAGCAATGTGGAGTACGGGTATGTGCGGCACAAGATCGTTTTTGGGAGAGAGGCGCACAGATAAGCCCCTGCCGTCACTGCGATCTCAAAAAACTTCAGGGTACCAGCTAGTGTAGTGTAAATTTGCACTTAATTACGGCCGTATTCTGTACTCGCCTCTAATCAGTACGGTAAACAATACCAAGTTTGGGAGTATACGACAAGTCGGAGTGGCTGTGTATTTTGCGCACGTACGCAACTTTATGCTATAGTTAGCTTTTTCGAGGTCTCACACCCGATGCGATGAGAATGGATAGAAAGATGGGTTCGCGTATGTTTGAAGAATTGCACAGAGATTATGGGTCGTGAATAATGAGTGACTGAGGCTTGGGCTTGGTTGGCGGAGTTGACATTGCGGAGGTTTTGTTGAATTTACTAGCATAATTAAGTTGAGCGAGTGTATGTGGAATGAACTCAAAGTCCAGCACTGATAAAAGTGCTGTGGTCTATGGGTTGTTTTGTTTTAGTCTACGAGTTGGTAGATATGGTCAGAATGGTTGAACACATAAGGGGCGAGTTTATGCTTTGGGGGGGGTTTAGTTTTCAGATGACACGTTTCACAGTCAAGAGTTGTTTTCCAAGTTTTTAATAGAGGACTTATCATTTGTTTACGTTTTTTCGAACTTTTTTTGGGTGAAGAATGAGGATTTGAGGGTTATAAATAGAACGCACATGTGGAGCAGCAGACGGTGAGCATGAGAGCGCCGCGTGCCCATTCGACACTACGCTGAGAAATATGGCGCTAGGATGTGGTTTGGTAACCTCTGGGGTTAGCTGAAGATGTTCAGACTTGAGTTTTAGAAGAGACGGGGAGATGAATAGGTGTCACGTAGACAGTTGGTGTGTTGCTGGAACTTTATCACGAAGGACGTATGCTTCGCCGAATTGATTAGGCAAGGTCAATAAACACATGGAGAAGAAGGTTCAGTTTTTTGTTTTTCAGGAAGACCAGAAACTTCGCTTTATGTGCGATGTGAGGTTGGCGTTTGGAAGATTTTGCAGGCGATATGGGTTTATTTGGCATTGGACGAAAGCGGTCATGAGGCTTGCAGCTCCACTCACTTTGGGATGTGACGCTATTCATACATTTGCTTCCGATTGCTGGAGCTCATGCGGCGAGGGATGAGATGTCCGCATGGCTCTGTGCCGAGCGATGGACGATGAACGACGAACAACGAGGTATGCCATGACACGGAGGTTCTCCTTTTGATGGGCCTAAAGAATAAAGATTTGAAGGAAAGGATTTGGAGCTCATCCTTCTAGGGCTGAGGCGTCCGAACGGCGCTGTTCAGAGCGATGGACGGTGAACAGTGAAAAACGATTGATGACACGAGACGGAGGTCCTCATTTTGATGAGCCTGGAGAATTAGCCTCGTGCAACGAGGAAAGGAATTGACTGAGAACTTGGCCTGGTCGACATGCTATAGCATGTTGGCTCTGAGTTCTCCTTCCAACTACTATTCAATTAGCGGAGCCCGAAATCGGATTCAGAACTTTTTTCTCAAAGACTTCTCAATGCGCCCAAAAATGAATCCCACTCCATGCAGTCAAGCATGCCAGACATGACCTCCAAAAATCATGTACTCCCTGTCAGAGCCATAACCACAATGTTTGGTTTGCATAAAAAACATGAGACATTTACGTCATCCTGGGAACAGTTGAGATCCAGCAGAGACAACCGCAACCACCCAAATCCGAACTCAACCTTGCGTGAACCCCTCCTGAGCCTGCATCTGATGCGGTTACTGTCGCCCTCTTCCGAAATAAGTCAAACAAGACGCACGAACATCATTCCCATCCAGGTCCTGACCACTACGACGTTGGCGGTGGCGGTGGCTTTGGCGACGGCGGTACATTGTTGCTACTTTCAGTCGAATTCCTTTGTTCATTCGAATGGAGCCCTTTTATGTTTCAAACACATGCGCCTACCAGTGAACAAAAAAACGAAAACATGATGCACACAAAGTTCAACCAAAAACTGTCATTGTGTATCTTTGATTTAATGCTGAACCATTTTTTGCGTCCCTTCGCATGCAAATTGATATGCAGCGCGTAAAAAATCCCCCTCAGTCGGTGGAAGGGACGAAAAAAAAAATTGAATTCCCTTGGGGTAGGGTTTCGTTTGCACCCGAATGAAATTCGTTTGATTCCGCACCGACACCATCGGATTTTCCCGGGCAAGAGGAGGGTCATGGGAAAGGGGCGTTCGCTCGCAATTCAAGTGGCATTAATGTTTCATGTCGCGCTGGCAAATTTAATTTCATCGCAGGCAGGAGTGCATGTCCTGTTGCCTTAAATTCATTCCAACAACACGTCCCAAGCCCTTTCACGGAGAGTACCTCTCGGCACGCTACTCGCCATCAAAATGCAACTGGCAGCATTGCTGAGTAGGAGTGTTGGGGAGGGAGGAGCTGCAACCAATTATCAGGAAACAAGTCCGAGAGCGTACACAAACAGGATTCAATTAACCAGATACTTACGCGCTCTCCTCTGCAGCACGGATGAGCGAAGACAAACGCAAATTAGTTCGCAGTCACTCGCTTAGGGATTTCGATGAGAATACTAGCACCCTGTTCGCCTCTGCCCCCTGGGTGGAGTTCGGAGGAGGAGAGCGGGAGCTTGTATAAGTATGTGACAAATGGAGCGATCTCTTGTCACAAAACAACGACACGAACACGACAAACAGAGACGACACGGGGGAGACAGAAAAAAGTGGGAAAAAAGGAAGCACGATATTATCGCGAAGTGGGCTCACTGAGAGACTGTATGTCTGTGCCCGTAGTTGAGGTTGCGGAAAACTACACTTCATTGCTTTGCGGGCACGTTCGATGGACACGTGAACGAAATGATATGGAACAAATCGAAATTGGTGGGCAACGAACATGTGTCTCCCGTACAATTCTCCGAAGGCTCTCGGCTGTCACTTCCCTGACAAAGGGGACGTGTGAAAGGAAATAACAACAAAAGTGAAAAAAAACATGTCAGCTGAGGTTTGTATCTTGCCAAATATGTTCTGTTTGCGACAAATTTCCTTGAAAGTGAAGTTCTATCAGTCTAGAGGCTTTAAATAGACTTCACCTTGGAAATCAGATATCAGCTGGGAGGCGCGGGACCTTGAGGTGCAAGTGAAAAAACAGAATGAGCACACCGAGTGGGCAAATCATTGTTTTAACGGTGCGATAAGATAGGGATCTGATGATGAATTTGAATCTAAGTTGATTGTGAAACGCACACATTTGCGGTAAAGAATTAATTTTCGGTGTCTAGGAAGAGACACAACAGAGACTATGGAGTAGATAATGTGTTCCTCAGTCAGTGTCCCTTGAAGTTTAGTAACAGGGTTTAGTAACAAAGTCAGTCGGTGGTCGAAGGGGTCATGGAAATGAGCTTGTCGTACGCAGGAGGCTCAAAGTAGGAATGAAGACACAGTGTGCCTTTCGTTAACGTCAGAGTGGCTCTTATTCAATTCTAGCATTTTTTCTTTACCCCTTTGAACTTAAGACATGGAGTCATAATTGTCGTCCATGGAATTCCATTCACTTTTCATAAAAAAAATTCGACGTCGAATTCTGCCTCAATGTCGACCACCTCTAGCAATTTGTGCTTGTTTTCCTTCACCTTTGTCGAAAAAAAAACCACAGACTTCAGCTCAATTGAACCTTCTCTGATCCACACGAGATCACATCCCTCAACCTCGAACGCCTAGCCATTGCACCAAATCACAACATCCACCAACAACTAGTTTTCCAAAGCAATCTGAATCTGAACCTTTGACACTTCCCCCCGATTTCGCACGCAAAATGATGATCTCCGTCGAAGAACGTGCTTTCATCCATCACCCGCTGCGACCGCCACCACGACCGCCTCTCTCTGAGCTGTCAAAACCAAACGAGATGACTGAGGCTAGCCCCATTTAGCTTCGCATGGCTTCTGTAAACATAAACATAACGCGCGTTTTTCAAATTAATTTCATGAATTTATACATGTATATCCACAGAGCCCAAGAATGGCGTAGTTGACAAAATCCAACTCGGCCAAACTGACATCATCGACGCCTCGTCCATATGGCCGGCAGGCTGATGAAACTGCCAAATGACAGCGGATCAGACGATGACAAGGCCCCAAGTTGTTCCAATTCCTCACTCATGCTCAAGACGCTACAGGGGGAAAGGGGGAAATCTTTGTTGGCAAAAAAACAGACAAAAATAAACGTCCACCCATTATTGATTAATTCAAATCGATACATAATCCGTCGAAAAAACGACTGCAGACAGAAAGCTCGGGCGAGGTGTTTGACACCGCATTTGAATTTTGTTTTCGACGCAACGCCGCACTATAATCACTGACAGGTCCATGGAAATTTTCCTGCTTTAGCCAAGTGGGTGTAACAATGCGGCGGTGTGATCGGCCGAGGCGCCAGGGGCCCGGATCCCATGATTCGCGTGTGGCCATTATAAAAAAATGAAATTAAAATAAATTTCAAAGAAAACAACAACGGCAGCTAAATGACTAAACGACGCGATGCGAGAAGAGTCGATTTCTCTGGGGGCTTCTTTCTCAAGCATCCGCAGCGCGAAGCATAAGCACCCGATCGCGAGCAAAACAAAGCGAAGAAAAATTGATATGGGGGACCGTAAATTCATTAAACGTATCTGCGCGCGATGTATCTGGTTTTTTATACGTTTCCGGATTGCCTCAAAAAATTTATGTGATTTTGCTAAAACAAACATTAGAAGGAACTCCGACTTGTTGAGTTGTGGCGGAACATGAGGTGGCCATGTGTGCAGATGCATGCGTGGCGGGGGGCAACGTAGTGCCTTACTTGAATTATTGAGCAAAATATGTCAAGCGGCGTAACGCGTGTTCAAATGGCTGAGTGGGATTCTTATCACGTAATTGTTTACGATCTGGTAAATTATATTAAGGAGCACCATCTCATCCGTCGATCAATCAGCGACTGCACTGACGGGGAGGGGACGGTGGCAAAATAATCCATGAATTGAGGAAGCGCGTAGATATCAGCAATCATTTGCATGCTTCATGATACGGATAATGGGCTAATTATCGTCATGTCCAGAGGTATGCTAATTGGCACGGCAAACTGGGAGAATCCATAACATGCAACTAACATAAAAGGCAACACGGGGCAGCGCTTTTCATTCTCACCGGCGGACAATGTGCAGATTTACACAGGGGCGGGAGAGAATTGAATTGAATTGAGAATTGAACCCGCAAACAGACATAGTTGCGGCATGGTTCATGGGTACATTTCGGGGGGAGAATGAAGATTTCTGTGCGAATGACGCGGATTCTTTGCGATGTAGCCCATTCGAAGGCGATTAACGCGATCATTGTTCGCCCATTCACGGGGCGGTTCACGTGGACGTGAAATCGACACCGTTAATGGAGACTATGACAAGGGTGTGAAACGTAACACGTTACGGACGAAAAGCGCAGTATAATGACCACAGCGAGACTGTTTACCGAGGCAACAAAGTTTCAGACGACGTCTGCTTTCACTTAACACGATCGGCGGGGATTACTGCGAAAATTGGGTAATTGTCACTCTTGGTGTTGTTATAGATGTGCACTGGGAACTGTTGAATCTGATCGGTGTCGGTGCCAGACGACGTTCCATTTCACTGAAGGTGAACGGTTAGTTTGTCAAATATTGCTCGATCGTGGATTTAACGAAGAAAAGAAGTGGAAGCCCTTGCTGAAGACGTCTAGTTGGGTTGGGTCTTCCGACAGATTGATCTCTGTCTAACTTCTAGCGTGAATTGATGAACAGACGTCACAACAAGCGGCAGCCTCCTCTTAGCCGATCACAGACTTTACGATGCCGAATGAAAAACAAAATTATACCACTGTTGCAGATAAAACGTTTCTTCAATGAAATCAACACAAACAACAGCTGCCCCCTCCACCAAATGAATTTGTTTTCCTAGAACAAATGCCAATTGCCTACGAAGCAAGCAACGGCGCCCCGACTTTCATCATACACATCGCCCGACCGCGCTTACCATACCCATTGCAACACACAATGAATTACAAAAGCCACCGACACCGACAATAATCAGCAGATAATCAAATGCCTTTGCTTACTAAGTCCCACACTCTGTGCAGATTGGTCAATTGTTTATCGTAAATAACCCTCGCTGTGGCGGTTCTTACGCACGCACACATTGGGTGTTGGCCAAGATGTGATCGCTGCCGCAACAAGCAAATCCGCTCCGGTGCAGAAGCGGCCAGGAAAGAACCAACAGTAAGGAACCGGAAAGAAAGCTCAGAGGCGGCCGCCTTTTTAATGTCCTTACATTATGTTTCTACGCATTACCGTCTGGTGCTGATCGGGCCGTAAGAGAGAGCGTGCGAGACTGTTGCGGAATGCCAGAAAATACGCCAGCGCATGTAACCTAGTTTGATAAGGCGGGTGCCACCTTAGACGCAAACGTAAACAAAACTATTCTCGCCCGCCATTCCCCGCAACCTCCCCTTACAAAGCGCTAAACAATCGTGAATCAATTAGACGCAAACAGGCAAAAACAGAAAATAACAGGCAGCAAGTATCTACAAGAATGTTTTCTTGCTCGTTTTTTGCCGCTTGACGCGCAGCAGATAGAGATACATCCTCGACAAATAAATTTTGTTATTTTCCGCTCTCGTTTCCCCCAATTAGATTCCATAAATACCCACCCCGGCTGTCAGCGTTTTATCTGACCTAATTTTTTGTTTTCGCATATCGCTCAAATATCTTGTGGGTCCTCGTCCCGCACGCCACACCAGCGCCTCGCCAGCGACCAGTCAAGCTAAAGAGCAAATGCGTGCTACGATATAATCCCCAGAGAGCCTTCAAATTGGCAAAAGTGTTCTTCGTTATCTGGTCGGCGTTTCAGCTGAACGAGGAACGCAAACCGAACACTGAACACTGAACAGAGAGCACGAAAGAAACGAACGCTTTGAAAAAAAGATACTGATTAAGATGAAAGGCAAAATTTGTGCGCTGAGCCTTCATGCAAATCGGATTTGAGAAGTTCCCTTCGGGCTGCTGCTTTGCAGTCGGCGCGCGGTTTATCACAGGGGAGCGCTGGGACCCCGGTCTAAGGGGTATTTATCCGTAAACACTATAAAACGCAAATGGCAGCAACAATATCACAGCCGTCGTCGCCTGAGTTGTTTATTTACTTTCGAGAGAGAGCCGTTTTTTGTCTGTTTTTTGTTTAAACTTTGTCTGTCACAGTGAGTCATTCATCATAGGGCAGAGCGGTAGACTAGGCTTAGGCCGGTCAGATAGCCCGTTTCAGTTGACGATGATGGATAATTGTATGGCCACTCGGGTGTTTGCCTCGGGGTGAAATGCTGTCGATAGATTGCACAGTGGACACAGTGGGGAGCAGATCATCAGCGCCCACACACCACCGATCGACCTCAAATTGCTATCTAAACGATTTATTATACCTTAACGCCGTTTGAATTGTCCGGCTGGGAGCGGTGGCGGTGGAGGTTGCGGTGTTGTGTTATCTTATCTTGGATACACCCCGTCGAGGGTGCCGCACTCAATTGAATGTAAACAAGGTGCTGCTCTAGGATGTACTCGGAAATTGAACGCGACACGTCGCGGCTTGATGCCTGTGGTCGCTTGTGGTCTTGAGTGATGTATTATGTGTTGGCTGGTAGAAGGTTGGTATTTACGATACCCCGAGCTGTCGTAAACATGCCTCATAAATGACATCTTTGTATAGCAATGGAATTGTCTAGTGTCGTAAGAAGGGGCTGCTAGGAGGGGGAGGATGATACATAAACTGCGGACAGACAGCCGAACGACACTCGATGTACCATCATCGATCGATCTAAGGGTCTGACAGTGTGCTGTATTTAGCCACTTCATATTTTACGCATTGGAGGATCTACAAACGTACATTTGCACGTATGTATCTTCTTCCGACAGATAACACATCACTCAATAAGTCCAGTGACATATAGGGGGCACCATAGTCGACTATGGATTTATTGTTAGTGGCGCTCCCTATATGTCCCGGGACTTCCATAGTCGAGTATGGACTTTTCGTTAGTGGCGCCCTCTATATGTCCCAGGACTTTCATAGTCGAGTATGGATTTTTTTGTTAGTGGCGCCCCCTATATGCCCCGGGACTTATTGAGTGATCTGTAAAATCTTCGACTCAAAAAGTGCAAATACCTTCGTTCGCCAAACCATCTTCACGTATACTCACTCATTCTTTCGTCAGGTCCGTTGTTGCCCCAAGAGATCTCCAAACTGGATCGAATCGTGAGGACAATCACAGGAGAAGCAATAAAACTAGGTGAAATCACCGTCAAACTACTCTCTCCACCGCCAAGTTCAGCAACGTAAATCAGTTACAACGACTCCAACAGACGTGGCGCCCTCCTTGGTTCATATCTCGGCACGTACATCACCTATCTGCATCTGTAGCAGCTCCCCCCCCCCCCTTTAATTCATCACCCCACACATACGCACACTCTATCAGTGCGTAGACGATCGAACTTTTGGGCCAGCTGAATAAATTTTCTCCATCGGAAAGTGCAGCACCAGCGTCGTTTTCACATTGATGTTGCCATCAGCCGGCGGTAGCTTCTGTTGATTACCATTGCAGTGCGTTGTTGCAGTCTTCTGCTAGCCCCATGCCATACATCATCTGCAGCGACACACAGAGAGAGAAAGAGAGCGAAAGAGAGGTTTCGATTATGCGCTTATAAATTTAAATGTAAATTGCATTCTGGTCGGTAGCGCTGCGACTCCTCTGGCAAAAGCTGGGGAATCCGCATGTGTTCGAGTGCCGGCCTGCATGTCTGCCTGAATGTGTTTTCCCTCGGGGAGGATGAGCGGGAAAAAACGAAACACCAGAATTCATAAAAATTAATGCGATAGAACAACACTTTCGCATCGTAATCGCATTCGCGATACATTCGCAGAATTTAATAAAGCAATAATCCATCAACTTTTTTCTCGGTTCGATTTTATGGATGCGCGCATGGAAATTGAGATATACAGTCGTGTGGGGCGCCGTGGCAGAGAGGCAGCGTTGCTGATGAGCGGTAAAAATGTGCAAACGCCTCCACGTACTACGCTCCATGCTGTACGCCTTCACCGCGATGCAGATACAAAAAATACAGCAGCGTATGCTTTTTTGCGCTTAAACTCTGAATCTAGTTACACACATGATGTTCTGCATTATGCGCCCGCACACAGATGCGTCGCACCCACCTCCCCGACCCGGTCCATGGAATAGAGCGCGCTATTGATCGCTTTAGCCTTTATTAATTAGCGGACAGGCGACAGTTGGGAATTAATAAGTGCAGCCTTGTTTAACGAGAGTGTGTGAGTGCGGCCAACAAAAGGGGCGGATTGACAGCGGTCAGTGGTGGTATGCGAGATAATACATTTTGATGGGACATGATTAATTTAAAGCCGTCAATTAAAATGAGGCCATGCCAATCCTATTATCCCATGAAATGGACGAACACAGTGAAGGGAACAAAGCACCAAGCACCGCCGGTAGCTAAAGCAACAACACGTTCCGGAGCTGCAACATAGATCGGATAGACACGAATTAATACGAGTGGCGGCTGATGGGTATTCATGTTCGACTAGCGCAGTTTAAAGAGCCTCGAGTGTTGAAAATCTTGAGTTGGGATGTGCGGACAAGTGACCGACTGACATCTGCCTGGGTTGGGTTGTGGGCAATTAACCCAGTTTCGCAAGTCGTACTTTAGTGATTTGAATTTCAGCTAGGGTCGTATTTCGCCACCGAAAACGCAGACCATGATTTTAAGGGCTGACTTTGTTGTTGGTCCAAATTTGATGTGGCGTGGGGCTGGTACCAATATCGGTTTCGGAATTTCCTCAAATAACATACAGCAGCGGGACACTTGCATCCATGTTCCATTTAGCTTCCATTCCAAAGAAAAAAAAATCCCCCCTCCCCCACGAATGCACGTCTTTCAATGCATTCAGCTTCCACTTAAATATTCCATCAACGTCGGTCATATTAATCAAAGCAATAATCCTCGAGCTGCAAGCACCCCAATTCATTCAAAACCCGTCGGTTCATGTGTTCCCCGACCGTTTCAAAGAGAAAATAAATCCCGCCTCGCCCAACGAGGATATGGCCAGCAAAGAAAGACTGCCTCCGCTGCACAGTGAAAAAGGAAAACAGTCCCTCCATCGCATCCCTCTTACGGGTATATAGCCCTAAGGCCATTTAATAAACATTAACCAAGTCATCTAACATCTATAAAACCTCTTCAATTATAACTCAACCCGAAAATAAATTCTTCTCGGTCAAAATCACACTTTAAAAATGTGTAATAAACCAAGAAAATACTTCCAAACACAAACCGGTCCACTACATCTCCCTCTGGCCCTTCATCTCGCTCTCTCATCTATTGCGGCGATCTGCCTTCTCAAATTAAAATTAATGGCTTGGTCCCTTTTTTAATCTTCTTTCCTTCCTTACAGAAAACACAAAACGGGAGGCAAGACGCAGCAAAACAACGAAACCAGAGGCGAGGAAGAATAACAAAATTCGCGTCCGTCACCCCCGCCACCGAGACCAGTGCCGATATTAATTAGAATAATCTGAGCTGTGCGTTTGAAAACCCTTCGGCTGCCATTGTGCGCCTCTGTGTGTTCATTTAAATTTCAGATTCATAATCTAAACGATTCTCTTTTCCCTCGTCCAAGTGATGGATGAAAAATGGCACAAAAAACACACACACACAGATACAGCCGTCGAAAAGGGAATAACAAATTGCCAGCAAACGCGGACCCGCTTCGACCGGCTACTGGATTTCACCGAACGACCAAATTGAAACCCGAATTTCGCCCTCGGGCCCGCTCAGCCGTGAATAGATCGGCGAACGCCGATTTCACGGAGCCTGCATTGGACTACGACTGCCATCGCCGACCATCGACGCAAGGTGTACATCGTGGTGGCGGTGGCGGTGGCGGTGGCGGCGGCGGCGTCGGCGGCAGTGTAGCGTGTAGGGATCGTTTGTCTTGATCGTCAATTTGAGGAAAATTGAACCACAAAGGGGCATTAATGAAGTTATGTAACAAGCGGATTCGGATGCATCCCGCTCACGCACACACAAGCCATCGTCCAAACCAGCCATTAGCCATCCAAGCCATCCGTGGCGGCCACAGCCAACTAGTTTGCCCATTTGTATGGATTTAGCGAGCAAATATCAAGTGTTTACCGAGTCCATTATCGCAGAGGAGCGTACTCGTCGCACAGATATACTGTGCACATAGGGTGAGAGCAAACTCAGCGACTGCTTAGAATAGGTCTGAACGGGTCGCCTTGAGAAACACGTTTTCTATTCATGCCTCCGGCCATATAGTGCAGAGGACTGTTTGTTGTGCTGTGTGCGCAGTGTGTTTGGACGAATGTACGATTACGAGGCACAGCGATACATACGTTTGTTGTTTACTATTTGCTCAATTTAACGACCCGATAAAGTCGAGAGCGACACAAAGCCTCTTCTCTACCATACACTGTACACCATCCATCGTCCACAGTTCGCCTTCCACCGTCCACCGCCGACCGTCGTCCCAGCGTACCCCACGCCATTGTGATCGACTGTGTCTTGAAAGACGATGAAGCAAACCGAAACGAGACGCAAGAAACGCAAAATTCATAAGAAATTCGTTGAATTTCTTGCGAAAAACATCACGATCGCGTTCGAGCCGTACACTCACTGATGTTTGTTTGTGTGGTTGTGTCCGGCACCCATCGGGTACACTCATCGTTCGAGGTCTGAGGTGACACCTCACACCTATGACAGTGTGTGGTGTGTGCTGAAGGCAGATGGTGAGGGGTGTGTGTAATGAGAGCGGTCGCGGGGAGCATGACTGTTATAGTCGACGAGGTAGCGTTGACAATCAATTGATTGATAAACAACACACTCGAGAGCCCGCTTGACTAGGTTTAATCAAACAAACAACTTTGAGGTGAGACAGTGTGGGGTCGGCAAGTGGCAAACATGAGCGACTTTTGTGGCCAATTCGCGAAGTCAGTCAGGCTGGAGTGTGGAGTGAAGAAATAAGCTGATCTAGAGGCAGCTTTGTGAGGATTTTTTTGCTTCTCATTTATCCTGATGTGTCCTACGTCTATTACGTGAGATTGTGAAGATTTCTTTCATGTTGCAAGCATGGCTTAGGAGTGCTTGCGTTTTCATCATATATGAAAAGCGGCTAATTTATGGGCGACTTGGTAACATCTTGTTAGTTCAGAGTGTCTAAATAGGCAGACTTGTCAAATCGAAAGAAGGAAAAGAGGTCTTGAAAGTGTAATGACAAAAGTTTTATGCGCCTTATTGTATGTTCAGATGGTTTCGTTTTGAAAGTTTTGTGACACATTCAATTCTTTTGCTAACAGTCAGACATAAATGCCTTTGAATAGATGTTTGAACTTAAATTAACAGATGCGGGACATATAGGGGGCGCCACTTACAAAGGTAATTAATTTAATATTAATTTCTTTTTTGTTAGTGGCGCCCTCTCTGTGTGTAGGCTTCGGGACTTATTATTTAAATATTAATTATTAATTCTGTTGTTAGTGGCTCTATATGTATGTCCTGGGACTTATCAATTTAATATTATTATTATTATTATTATTTTTTTTTTTTTTGGTTAGTGGCTATATGTCCCTGGACTTACTGGGTGATGTGTTACTTTTATTTCCCTATCGAATGCAATGTTTTCCGGATTCTTTGATAAGAATGCTTTTTTCGGGCACATCATAGGCTTAGAAGTCTGATCAATCTAAACATCGGTCAGACTTTTCAGCTCAGGTTTAGGGAACATTTTTGTCGATCTCCAAGACACGTGTATGACATTTTTTTCATGGGACAAGGACATGCTCAAAATGTTTCGATATTGACTCTAAACCACTGACAAGTAATATGAATTCTGTTCATACTGCCTCGGCATACGAATGAGTCTCTAGATGGACCCCACTGCACCGCAGCGATCTACCATGCCCGGCACGGTTCCCAATCTGCGACTACAATAACAAACCGCACCTCTTTTTCTGCCTCTTTGCTTTGTTTTTCTTTTTTTCTCCATTTCAAAATTTTGTTTTGTTTTCTTCGATACCTTTTTCATTCGTTTTTTCTTGAACATGTTTCGTGTTGTGTCTTAACAAAGGTGCCTTATAGCTCGAAGCTATGACTTCGAAGAAACCAGTTCTTGCCTCTTATTCACTACGCCATCGTTGCGTTATCGTCGTCGTCGTCGTCGCTGTTGCCTCGTTTTCGATGTCGTTGCTTGACGGTCGGTGGGTCGTCTTGTGTGGAGTAGAGTAGCCTAAAGGCACTTAATGGTGACTTTTAAGGTATACGCTGGTAGATAAAAAGGAAAGAAAGAAAAAAAAAACTTATCTCGCCTTATGTACAATGAGTGTTATAATGGAAAACGGCGGCTACTGTCTTCCGCGCTTTGTCACCTAATGGGCTGGAAATAGATATTTCAATGGTGAGGGGAAGGAGGACAAGAGAGGGCAAGCGACGTTGTCGACTCGAGCATGATTTGATGTTGTTTCTATTTTTTTGTTTTATTTTTACATTGGGAAAGCGTAAAAAATAGAAAAGAAAACGGAGAGCCTAGGTAGACGAGATACGAGATGTCAATATGGATTGAGGTGCGGCTTGACATGTCTTTGGGATGCGGTTTGTGAACTCAAGCACATTTGCGAGGTTCGTCGGTGACAGGCAGAGGCTCCAGAAACGATTTCTTCATTCCATTCGACTTTCGTTCGTTCAGCCCTCCACAGATCATTTAATCAGTCAGCTAAATCTTCATTATGCACACCGTCATCGCAGGAGCAAGGGCCGCACAAGGACACTCCTGCGAAAACTGATTAATATTTAATTTGACACCGTAACGAATGACAAAAGTATATTTCCTTCTAAATGTCATTTATTCAATTATCCCGCAGAAGCATAAAAAATGCGACAACCAAAAACCAAAATGAACAAAAGACAATCGCCCTTTTGTCCCTTATGTCATCGTTACCCTCCGCCGTCGCATTGACACGCAAGAGGGAAAAGCGACAGCACACAAAGGAAACAAATGGCAAGACCCACCGTCAACGTTGCCCCTACTGGCAGGCCCTTTCCCTCAAGACGATCCTCTCTTGGCCTTTCTATCTTTCTCCTCATTTCCAGTGACCTTTTGCTAATTGTAATTTAATACCCAGCCATTGGTTTATATTTGCGGAAAGGATAATGTTCTCTGTGTTGAATCGCAACCAGCGGGGGGTTCCCCTGCCGAGCTACTGTTCCTCTGAGAGAACACATCCCAGACGGATCATTCCTCGTCTCACGAGCTCTCTCTTTCGCTGTCCCACTGTTCTGTCACTTTGAATGTATCCAAAACCCATCAGTGTCATGTCATTTTCGGGTAAGACGAAGAGCACTGTTCCACTTGAATGCGGCTGCGAAATATCAAAAAAAGCGCACAAAACAACCGAATAAAATACCAACAACATGCAGACCGCAAGATACAAATGGACGGTGTTGCGATGGGAATTCATTGCATTTCGCATTGTTTGACACTTTGGGGCATTGTCAAGAATACTCGTCCACAACGGGGACACCGCCGAAGAGAATGAGGAAGAGCTGCACAAATGGCACAAGATACAAGGAGCTCCCCGCTTTCGGGGGTATGCACAGACCACAGCCCAGAACTTGACCACTCAACTGCACTGTGGGCTTTGTTCGGTTCTTTTCATTTCGGCTCTTCCTTCCCTTTTCAAATATATTTTTTTTTCTGCAATTTTTGTATGGTTTTGGTGGAGACAGTTTTTGACGTGAATGCATGACGCCTTTTGAAATTCGGGAAGATAACAAAAGTGCAAATGTCAAATGGAGGACTGTCGTCTCTCGCTGTGGTGAAGGTGACAGCAATGGCTGACTTGTCATGGGAATTGGTAACTTGGTCGACGTCGCGCGTAAAAATTCTTCTTCATCGAAACGGGAAATTGAAAGGATGCGAGGCAGAGAGCCGATTCAGGATACAATCGAATGGAATCGAAGGACGAAATGGAAGAAGCACTCAGTGACAGTGGTGTCAAGCGCTTGGTGTGCGTCAAGGAATTCGATGGAAACTTATCCTCGACGATTGTGGTACTTCGTGCACCTCGAATAAGAGAGAGATGAGCATTTTTTTTGTTTTGATATTTCACTCTCGTGGGACAGTTGGCTGGACGTTTGAGTTCTGTGTGCAGTTGCTGTCTAGCGTTTCCAGTGCACAATGCCGGTGGAGCTGAGTCTGGTGGTGTTGGGTCCATAGGAAGTTGTCTGTTCGCAGGAAGATTAAGCTCGTGTCAGATACTGAGCATCAAGGTTTGACTGGTGATCTGATGGATGTCTTCCCTGACTGACACCTAGCCTCAACTCAACACCAATCCAAAAACCACGAAACTATAGAAAAAAAAACAGACAAAAGTTGCCTGCTGCTGCCACACCTCTTTTTTTCCAACTGCACTCTGTCTACACCTATCACTAGATACTTTGCGCCTTAAATATCGTTCCGCCTCTCTGCACAGATTCGCGCATTCACGAGCAGTGGTGACGGGTAACGGTGGCGGCGGCGGTATTCATTTGCGTCAGCACTCCAGATGCAACGCAGTGCAAATAAATTAGATTTTTATTCAAATTAAAGCCAATCCACCAGATTGTGCGGTACGGTTGATTTGCCGATTGGATGCGCGCACTCCTCGCCAAAAGCCAAGCCCGCCTCGATCCATTCCATCGCTCCGCACCGCCACCACTGCCGCCATCGGCCGGAGGCCAGAAACAGAGAAAAATCGTCGAAAAATTACACCACCAAGCCGGACCAAGTGGGGGCCGGCAACACACGGAGGAGCACAGAGCGAACAGAAACAGAAAAATCATTGCAGGCAATTATTTATGTATACACATAAATATTCCGAAATTTATTATGACTTCGGAGCATATAAATCGCACGATGGCCCGGTGGCCTCCGCGCCCCTCGCACACATGTGCGGCCCGGCCCCGGCCCAGCCCAGCCAGGCAGACCCAGTCCGAGCCTCGGTTGCAGATTACTGCAAGGAAAATAATTTATTGAACATTTTCTAAACTTTATGGTTTTGGGCCGGTTTCGGGCATCATTGCGGCCGGCGAGAGCGACGGTGTATCGGTGGACGACCAACCGTGCTGCGCCACAGACAGACACACTCCTCGGCCGACCGCTGGTGGTGGGGGTGGCTGGCAGACCGTTCGTTTGGAACGTTCTGCCTTCGATTTACAAATTACGTATGCATTCGGCCCCAACTTGAGTTTGGGTGGTAAATTTGGCAATTAGGCACCAGATTCGACCGTCGTCGTTGTCGGCTACGGCAACTTTAATTGCGCTTGGATCTAGCCGTTGCCGGGCCGATGGATGCTTCGCAACGAAGTGCTCTGTGGCCATAACCGGTTCGCATCGGATGTGCAGTGTGTGCTGATTGAACTCAAAATGTTTTCCATTTTGGAGAGCTTAATTGTTTTGGCGTGCATTGGGATTATTTGATTTGCCAACAACTGTGTTGGCTTGAGTCGTTGGAGTACACATGTGTTGGCTGGCCAGGTGGCGGAATGGATAATTGATTTGCTCTAGACATTTTCTATTCAATTTGGCAGAGAATGTTTTGGAGTAACGTGTTGTTGTTCGTGGGAGAGGTAAAGATGGGTGTGGCAAGTGACCTTCATACAGGAAATCCGGGTAGGCGTGCGACTTGTTGGATGGGAATCGATGGAATGGTAGGGAGAGCGGGAATCTTAAGAATTTTTTAAACTCTCTAGGGAACAAATTTGACGTCTACCTGATGTTGGCGATGTCTGGTGCTCCAATAACACATCACTCGATAAGTTCAGGGACATATAGGGGGCGCCACTAAAAAAAAAATATTGAATTAAAAATGTTTGATAGTGGCGCCCCCATATACCTTGGGACGTATTGAGTGAGTGATCTGTTAAATGAAGGACCTATGGGATAGAGTCAAATTCAGCTACTCCAACATGGCGCGGCTGATCCACAGCCTGTTTTTGCCAGCAAATAGACAGGAACAGTCTGCCAACCAAATGATTCGGACCGCAAACGTAGACGTCGATAAAACAGTTTTCTAGTTCGCAAATTTTAAAAATGTTCAGCTTAAGACAGGGATAGAGACAAGACCCATCTACTCACATTTTTGTCCCCTCAAAGGCGATTGAATTTGAAAACAATGATGCCCCTCTTTTCCTATTAAAAAAATTTAACGTCATGGAACATGCCAAATTGGCGTCAAAAGACTCATGACATCAGGCACCATCACATCCCATCCCCACCTGTCAACCGTGTTGTGAATCCAGTTCAAGTATGTGTCGCCCGACTGACGCAACTCCAGGCGAGATGAGGGTAAGCAAGATGTGCTTCGCTTACGTGCAAAACTGCATCGAGCATTCTTTAAATGATCGCACGTCATTGCGCCGTCGAACACTGACTAGCATGTGCTCTGTGAGAGAGTTCAGATAGTTTTCGTTCGTTTTTTGTTTTGTTTTTGTTGACAAATTAACGCACGGTCAACGTCAACGTGCAGGCCGTGTGGAGACGTGTTGCAATTGCGAACAATTGTCAACCCCAGCCCCCATGACCCGTCCCCCGGCCACCCGGCTTTTGACAAAAGTTTGCTGCATTTTTTTAAAGCTTCTGCTGCTGCTGCTTTCTGACCGTGCGTTTGGCAAATTATTTTCAATTTGTTTGTTTCAGCGACTTTGATTATCTAAAAGTGCGCTCTGTCACCCGCTGTTGCTAAGTGCAGGGGCGATGGATGTAGGTGCGAGTGTGTGTGTATTTATCTCTCTTTGTGTCTCTTTAATTTAATTTGAAGCAATTTAAGATTGGTTGAGAGCAATTTTATTGTTAGCGAACCGGCAACGGGTGAGAGACTCTCCTGTTTCGTACAGATGGCATACACAGGTTGCCACACATAGAGGGGGAGGCGGTCAGGCACAGCGTGTTTTGTATCTGAGGTAAAAGACCTTTGGTTCGAAGGTGATTACGTATGATGCTTGCAACTGCGAGTGGGTGATAAATTTACGTCAATTATCGCTGTCAAAGCGCACGTACGATACGCTCGAGCGAGGAAAATCAAGTACGACAAGTAGTGTATTTTTTCGATTGTCTGAGGAATTCATTTTTGGGAAATAAATATTTACAACTCAAGGGAGACAATTTAAAAATAGAGCGTCACAATTCGGGTAACGTATCGAGAGCATACATGGGCTGAGAAGAGTATTCCATGTTCATGTTCGTTAACAGACGTGAACGAGTGAGCATGCCTAGCGAGGAGGGTACTGCGGGTGAATTTTTGAAGGGGAGGAGTGGAATTGGCTAACTCATTAGAGCATTTTATGTTGAAATAACGATAAAACAGTGATAGAGACGCAAAATTTCATCGATGTCCTAGCGAATCGATTGACTTCGCAGATTGACTTGGTTTCTTTCTAGTTGGTGGAAGGAGGTCTTAGGAATAGGATAGGATAGGATAGGAACGTTATACACAAGCTTTGAGCGGATGTACGTCTTATATATTGTTGCCAGGTCAAAAGGGCTGAAATATTTATCGCATCGCATTTAGAAACCCAGACATTTCGCTGCATTTTTGGCGACCTCGAATATGTGATCGTTCCAACTTGGAGTTGAGCTGATACACATGCAGAGGATGGAAAGTCCTTCGGTTTCAACACCGCAGGAGCCGATCACGGATTTCATATCGCTTAACTGACAGTAGACAACACTGTGTTTTAGAAGCACTAAATTCCACTCCATTCTTTTCCTTTCAACCAATTATACTGCCAAGATCAGAATTTAATGATCTGCCGAAGAGGAGGATCGAGACCTGAGGAACGAATATGAAAAGCTGAGAGTACTGTCATCAGCGAAGGAGTGAATTGGATAAGAAGTGACAGACAGGAGATCATTTATAAATATGGAGGAGTATCGGAGGCAAAACGGAGCCCTGAGGAACACCAGCGTTAATATGGTGAATATTAGACTGGAATTTCTTATCCACTGTAGAAGAGATTTAACGACGTCGAAAGCATGTATTTTCGACAAGAGAGCCTGATGCCGAAATTGTCAACCTGTCAAATGCTTTTAAAAAATCCAGCGGAACTATCTTGCTTTCTCCTACATTGTGCAAAGATTCGTTTTCTTTCTCGGTGAGATACGCCCTCAAATCGCCAGTGGACTTGTTGCTGCGGAAGCCGTATTGCGGGTCATCCACAAGCTTCCGGATTTCAAGATACTTCATAAGCTTTCATGACCTTAGAAAGTAGAGACGTAAGTGCTATGGGTCAGTAGGAGGTGCGTGATGACGGTTCGATCTGTTTAGGGACGGGCTGGACGAACCACTTACATGAAAAGAGCTATAAACATCAGGGCAAATGGAAAAGCTTACACAGTGGTTATGCCAGTATAGAAGATGACCTCTTTTTTCATAATAATAATAATAATTGTTGGGGCGACAGTTCACAGGGGGACCACAACCTAGCTTGCTTACCAACTACTCGTGTTGTGCGCGCTACTGTTCTCTCAGGAGTAGAAGGGAAGTAGAGGGACCCACAGTTTTTGGCGACACCGAACGGTGAAGTTTTGAGAAGTTTTCTTAGACAGTTATTACTCTTTGAGTGTGGTCAGCAGCTCGAAAGTGGTGGGGCCGTAAAAAATTCGAGGTGTTCAGCCAGGAATCGAACCTAGACCCTTCGGCGTGTGAGTGTCGCACTCAAGCCACTACGCCACGGCGGCCCTTTTTTCATAGAAACTTAGTTTGAGAATCGATTTATATACCTTCGGCGTGTGAGCCGGCACACTATTTCTTCTTTTGCCGCTACAGTTCGGGGTGGACCTAGGCCTCAACCAGGTCCACCTCGACATATTGCGTTCAAGTGTAAAAAATGCAATCTGTCCATCTTCTTAATTTCAGACCACAATTTAAACTTTATTCAAATACCTAAAGATCCACGATCAAAGACAACGAACACTGTTATGCGAAGTCTATTAATGCAAGCCACACCTGCGAGCGTAAATGAATTGGATCGCAACTGACACCAATCATCGATCTCGATCGCTGAGAATTGCTGGTCTTGCCGGGACAATCCGTTGCTGAGGTTGCAGACAACAATCTGAAGCTATTTAATTGCCACAATTTGTATCCGAATCCCACCTCTGCATCATTTTTCGTGCCTACCATAAAAATTTTCACAACATCGGCAGCGGGGCGTCCCGCTCGTGTAACTCACGTTTACATGATGCGTATGCATGAGCAATGAAAACAAAATCAAAACATGATAAATCACATCTGCCAGAGATGTTCCGGGTCCGGAGATAAGTCCGTTCAAGGTCGTAAAACTACACACAAAGTCGATGTGTTATCTAAATTTTCATGGAAACCATAACCCGCTGCCGCGGGTATCGGGCTATGGATCACGCAACAATTAAGTTATGACATGCAAGAGGGTCCGAATCATTTCACATTTCACACAAACCACTTCGGCCTAAGTGATCAGCCTTGGAGTACCACCGCGTTCAAAGGTTGAATGTGGAAAGTGGGAATAGTTTTTGGCCTATCAGGGGAATGCTGTCGTCCAGCGATATCTGTGCGCGAAGAGGCTTGGCGCCACAACTGATAGGGAACTGGGGTGTAAACATCAGCCGAAGAAAAAAATCAAATAAAAATACCATTCCGTCGCTGCAGAGCGCGCTGACCTCGCGTGAACTATCTTTTCCGTGATTAGCAACAAGTAACAAACGTCCCCACCGCATTTAACGACTTGAACCGCAGCGGCGACAGCAACAAACAGTCAACAAATGTGCTTTAAGATGAAATAAAAATTATTACTTCGGTGGCATTGAAGTCCCCTCCCTCTGGGGAGTGCGATAATCATGTTTGCGCAAATGAGACACACCACACACAAGACCGATTTTAGCCTCTGACTCACCAGAAGAAAGTTTGCACGAACGAAAAAACAAAGCGCACAGCAAAGAAGCGGGCAACAATGGGTGCTCGCAAATTACTGCAACTCAGAGATGAGAATAATAATCACGGTCAGCAGTTGAATTCAAATTGAACTGACTCCCTGATTTGACGGATGGGTTGTCTCATCGATTGGGGGTGGGGGCAGGAAGGGAAGCCTGTCAGTGACCCGTGCCAAAATAAAATTTCCTCCGCAGTCTGGAGAGAGTGGATTTTTCGTTTTTATTTTCTTGTCTTACACTTTCCCACCATTAGTCACTTCGACAGCGGGTTAGATACAGATTTTTAAGATTTTCCGTCTGACTGAGTGTCTATCTTTCAGCGCGCTGCTGCCGTGCCGCCTTCATTTCGCGAAAGACAACGGCGAAAGATGTATTTGTATCTTTATCCGTCCTCACTGCACAGATGCGATGCCTGACATGATTAATAGTGGTTTTGTGGTGGTGCTAAAGAAGAGGCGAAACGACCCGCAAAAAAAAGACTGAAAATTCGATTTCTTTTCTTTTTCTCGCTGTTGTATATTACATTCGCCCCCCCTCATCATCCTGCCACCACTTGCTTTCATTTTGGGGTCGGTTTTTTTTTTTTGCGGCGCTCTGCAGCTGACGCCCAGCTCATGTGGGGGGCATGCTTACTTGTTATGGATTTGAAATTGAGATAGATTACATAACGGAACAAAACGTTTGCTATTCTTCAACTCTGGTCGTCTGTTTGGAGCCTATCAAGTGCCTCCCCGCAACCCTCCCTCAGCCGAGATAGAGAGGAGGATTTTGGCAATTTGAAAAATTAGAAATGCAAATTTTTCTTTTTCAACAAAAACAATGATGTTTCCTTTTTGGTCCAGAAAAAAAAAAATCAAATCAAACTGCGCTCATGACGAGTGAAAAATGAAATAGAATGAGAAATGTGTGTGCCCTTCGCCCGGCACAAACAAGCCAAATATAAACTTATTGACGTAAATTGATTACGGTGCTGAGCTGTTTACTTTCACGTAAATTTTTGATAGAACACACTCGTAATGATTGTTTGTGTGTTTTGTTTTTTTTTTCGCCGGTGGGCAATGGCCGCCACCACTTGGCTGCTGATTGTTGGGATGTGAAGATTTGTGGGAGCTTTGATGTGGTTCTGCGGCTGGATTTATGTTGAACAGACTTTTGAATCGTGCTCGGAACTGGGGTGGAATTTGGTGCGAATTCACTGTGACTCTGTCATCTCTCAGAGTCGCTTTTACGATGTAATGACGTTTTCTGAATAAAGTGGAAGAGTTGTCGATGGTGAATTGTCAGGAATCCTCAAAAACCGTACATTAAGATTATCTTGTTGCAGATTTAGACTCTTTTTAGCATCGCGTGTAAGTTTGATCGCATGAAGCGGAGCGGAGTCTTGTAAAAAGTTCTCCGTTGAAATGTGATGAGATCACATCTGGTCAGTTTAGCAAACAAAGATGAAGCTTTTGCGGGTTACGGAGAAGTATAAGCTGCCAGAGGTAATTCCGGCCTGGGTGCTAAATGAAGGTTTAGTCCAATGGCTGAAAACTAAGCTGAAAGTGAAATGTGGTGGATAAGGAAAGAAGAAGTAATGTTTCGAACAGGCCGAGTTTCAGCATTTCATCAATCTGATGCTAAAGAGATCAGTCAGTGAGTCAAGCGTCATCGATGGAGAAAGTTCGCAGGAAAAGGCTCTAAGAAAGTAAAAGAATACCTCATTGTCAAGAGGAAATACGCAGAGCTAAGTAAAGAAGACAGACTATGCGGATCTACCACAAGATTATTCCTCAGTCCTGTCTGTTCATCAGAGCCGAATCGTGGGCAGTTGTTTTCCAATTCCAGTATCCAGAATCTTATGACCACTTTATAATAATTCTTTCTCCCCCGCTCCAAGGCATCAACTCGATCGCCCCCACCATCACCACTGTGGTCTGGCGGTGAGTATTGGACGCAAACACTTCTCAGTGAGTGCAGGGAATCATCTTCCCTCACACAGCACAACAAAGCGAGTACATTGTGTCTTTCTATCGCCATCCTAACTCGGTTCAATACTTTGCTGGCGTTGGCTATATTGCATCAGAGTGATAAAATAAAAAGCAAACATAATTTACATATGGTCCCTCTGTGCCGCCTGAAGGGCACACAGATCACCATCCGCTTCGAGTGGAGTTGCAAATGGCCTCTGTCGTCTGTGCCGTCCATTTGTTTCGCTCGAAACTACGGTCTTCGTAAAATTAGGAAAGAAATGAGAGTTTTCGGGTGTCGAGCATGCTTCTGCTTCTGATGGTCGTTGGAGCTGAGGTCTGCTGCCTCGTCTCTATGCTTATTCATGTGCGCACGTAATTTATAGTCGTTTTGAGAGATTGTTTTTATTTTGTTGCCCTGTTGTTTGTTTTCTGCTCTTCATTGGAATGATGTTTCTTCGACTTGACGATCGATGAAGGGCTGAGGCAGTAACGTAGGGCTATTCGTTGCCGAGGGGAACAAGAGTTTGAAAGAGTCACTCGAGCAGGAGTTATTGTTTGGTCGAATGGTGAGTATGACGGGGGTCTCACTTACGGCCTTCTGATGGGTAATTTGTCGTCTGAAGAGTTAAAAGACTCTCGACGAGCTTGTGACCTTATAGGTACGAGTAGGTTGTTCGTGGGGAGTGGTGCTGGACATTGGAATACTTTGAAAAATTATTCCAATTCATGCGCTGGGGCGTCTATAAAAATAATCAACATGATAGTCGTTCCCTTGTTCCAATCGAAAATTCATTGGAAGCATGGTTTGTGGCAGGTCGAGTCAAAATATCGACTGTTTCTGGGTTTCAGTATTTTGGATGTTCTGGACAACGTCTTTAAGGAGATGGAACTCTTTAGATTTTTTGCAGCCATCCTAAGCTGAGAGTGGAAAAATACTAGCTAAGAGTGAAGGCAAAGTCCACCAAAAGCACTTTGGGGCTCAGAAAAATGCCAAAATTATATTTCAAATTGAACTAAATTCGATAGCTACATACTGCCCTTAGAACCTACACCCCCACAGAATGCGATAAATATCTGAAAACCGCCGTAAAAGACCTCAAAACTCCAAAAATTTGAGTGACAACACTCAAAAACAAGAGAAAATTAAAAATTTTTAAAAAATTAAAAATTGCCAGAGCGGGGTCTCTGAGGGTATATAAGGAGGTCCAGGCGTGGGAGCGAGTTTAGTCTGTCGCGGGTCGTCGTGGGATGCACATCGGCGGAGATCTTGACTACGAATGTTTTTTCGACTGTCGAGTTGGGTGCACGCGTACCTGGGTGGGTGGGGGAAGGTTGGGGCGCTCTTACACCACCTTCTCTCTTCGTGGCAAGTGCTCGAGATTGGTGCAAAGAGATGTATGCTGAGTATGATGTTGGATGGTGAATGCTGTTTTCAGGTCTGAGCAATGCAAAGAGATATGTTTGATGGTGGGTGGCAGCTGTTGATGGGGTCGCATGTCCTACGCAGTTATTCGATGTCGGATCCTGGTGCACCCAATCTTATTTTCTCTTTTTTTATTATCGCTCTCATTTGTCGAATTACATAACTGTATCCCTTCATCCGATGTTGATGGTGTGCATGGATGAGAATGATCGTCATTTGAGGATTATGCCACGGGTTTAGGCATGCGGTACGGACATGCATACCTCCGCGGACTTGCGTTGAAGTCACTCCCCGATCAAAGCGCAAAGGCCTCCACTGCCTCTTGGATTACGGGCGGGTCGGTTCGGTACGGTTCATATACATACATGCATCATCTGTATCAACAGTCGGCTCAGCAATGCATCCAAGCAGAATAACAACAGCCACAAGCAGCCTACAAGAGTCCCGAAACTAACCAGCATGGACCACAAGCTGCCCACCAAAATTTTCTTCATCTACATTTATATTATATACCTTTATACATTATTCATAAACATACAATTATAAAACTTTAACGATCGAGTCATGACTCTCGCGTCGAAAAGTAGCATGCTAGCATGATTCGGGCACACGGTTAATCGGCGTTTAGATTCTTAACCCCCTTGGGACGCGAACTGGTGTCCTGAGGCTAGGTAGGGCCTTCATATTTCTCTTCTCTTTTCAGGTTACTTAACATAATCCTTTTGCAGGCATATTCTTTCACTTTCACCTACTTTTCGGTCTGATGAGACAGGCGAGTCAAGCTAACTTAGTTCTCTAATAGAATTCGGTTTTGTTTCCATCTTGTGGTTGTTGCCTTCTAACTCGTTCACGCATTGAGCTCTTCGTGTTGCGTTACAATTCACCGAAGTTGCTTGAATAGAGTTGCACAGGCTGGGGTTGAAGGGCAGTTCAATCTTAGTAGTTTAGTAGACAATGAACGGGTGAAGTGCATCGTATTAAGATGTACAACACTCCGTCCATTAGTAGTAGCGGGAAGCCCTCTCCTCCAAGTCTGGAGTTGAGGGGCGCTTCTCAGTAGTGTAGACAACGAACGGATGATATGCATCGTACTGTGACAGAAAACATACTGTTCGCTTTGAGTAGTCGAAAGGCCTCTCATCAAGCTTGTCAAGCCGGGGTTGTGGAGCGCTTTCCATTTAGAAGTAGAGTAGGCAACGGACGGATGATATGCATCGAATTGTGACTGCCAACATCCTGTTCGCTCGTAGTAGTTGGAAGGTTCTTTCATCGAACTTGCCAAGCCAGGGTTGCAGAGCGCTTACCTAAAAACGGAAAGCCTCTCATCAAGTTTGGCGAGTCGCGGTTGAAAGACACTTTCCTTTAGAAGTAGAGTAGACAGCGAACGGATAATAGGCATCACATTGTGATAGACAACATCCTGTCCGTTTGTAGTAGCGCGAAAGCCTCTCATCAAGCTTGACAAGCCGGGGTTGAAGGGCACTTTCCATTTGATAGTAGAAAGTAGTAGACAGTGGACAGATGCTTTTCATCACTTAAGATAGACAACATCCGTTCGTTAGTAGAAGTCGGAAATTGTCTCCCCTAAGCCTGTCAACGAATTTAACTCTTCGTGTGAGGGCACTTGAAAATGCTCATGACTGTGGATGAATGGAAGCTCGCCCACTATGAAGATTTGTTTCAAGATATGAACAGATATCCTCGCGTAGTTTTGTATAGAGACTTAAAGATTTTCGCGTGATGGTGAGTTTGGGGCAATGAGAATAAGGATACTGGAGCTGGTTTCAGACTTGGGTGGCAGATGCTGAGGGGGTTGTATGTCCTGCCCAGATTTCCATGGCTTGACTATATCTTTCAATCGTCGAATATCATCTCTGTATCCCCTTATTCGATGTTGTTGGTGTGCATAGACAATAACGATCGTCGTTTTAATATCATGTCACGGGCGTAGGCATGCTGTACGGTATATGCATACCTCCGCGGACTTCCGTTGAAGTCATTCCCTCATCGAAGCGCAAAGGCCTCCACTGCCTCTTGGATTACGGGCGGGTCGGTTCGGTACGGTTCATGTGCATACAAGGATCATCAATGTCAACAAGCGGCCCAACAATGCATCCAAGTAGATCAACAATAGCCACAAGCAGCCCACAAAAGCCCAGAAACAGGCCAGCATGGACCACAAGCGGTCCTCCTAAGTATTCTTCATCTTAATTTATATTATATAACTTTATACATTATATATACAAACGTACAAATACAATATTTCCACGACCGAGTCATGACTCTCGCGTCGAAAAGTAGCATGCTAGCATGATTCGGGCACACGGTTAATCGGCGTTTAGATTCTTAACCCCCTTGGGACGCGAACTGGTGTCCTGAGGCTAGGTAGGGCCCTCACATTTCTCTTCTCTTTTCAGGTTACTTAACATAATCCTTTTGCAGGCATATTCTTTCACTTTCAGCTCCTTTTGGGTCTAATGAGACGGGCGAGTCAAGCTAACTTAGTTCTCTAATAGAACTCGGTTTAGTTTCCATCTTGTGGTTGTTGCCTTCTAACTCGTTCACACATTGAGCTCTTCGTGTGGCGTTAAAATTCACCGAAGTTGCTTGAATAGAGTTGCACAGGCTCGGGTTGAAGGGCAGTTCCCTATTAGTAGTTGGGTAGACAATGAACGGATGAAGTGCATCGTGTTAAGATGTACAAGACTCCGTTCATTAGTAGTAGCGGGAAGCCTTCTCCTCCAAGGTCTGGAGTTGAGTGGCGCTTCTCAGTAGTGTAGACAACGAGCGGATGATATGCATCGTACTGTGACAGAAAACATACTGTTCGCTTTGAGTAGTCGAAAGGCCTCTCATCAAGCTTGTCAAGCCGGGGTTGTGGAGCGCTTTCCATTTAGAAGTAGAGTAGGCAACGGACGGATGATATGCATCGAATTGTGACTGCCAACATCCTGTTCGCTTGTAGTAGTTGGAAGGTTCTTTCATCAAACTTGCCAAGCCAGGGTTGCAGAGCGCTTACCTAAAAACGGAAAGCCTCTCATCAAGTTTGGCGAGTCGCGGTTGAAAGACACTTTCCTTTAGAAGTAGAGTAGACAGCGAACGGATAATAGGCATCACATTGTGATAGACAACATCCTGTCCGTTTGTAGTAGCGCGAAAGCCTCTCATCAAGCTTGACAAGCCGGGGTTGAAGGGCACTTTCCATTTGATAGCAGAAAGTAGTAGACAGTGGACAGATGCTTTTCATCACTTAAGATAGACAACATCCATTCGTTAGTAGAAATCGGAAATTGTCTCCCCTAAGCCTGTCAACGAATTTAACTCTTCGTGTGAGTTCGCTTGAACATGCTGATGATTGTGAATGAGTGGAAGCTTGCTCCAGGCTCTTAGAAGTAGTTTAGATAACGAAGTGATGACTTGTAACAGGCATCTTCTTCGTTTTTGTACAGAGACTCGAATGCTTTTCCGCGTGATCGCCTTTAGAACTATTGATTCATTTTATGGCAGTTCGAAGGTTCGCTACGCTGAATAAAGATTTTGTGTCTCTTCGTAGATTCTCAGTAGTTTATTTCTTTTGATAGAGAACTCCTGCATTGACTCGCATCGGTAAGTAGTATTTAGTTAGAGAAGGAAGTCCTCTCCTTCAAGCTTGTGGACGCCTTCACCTCTTCGTGTGAGGTTACTTCTCACTGAAGTTGTTGAATGGCACTGCACGAGCTTGTGGTGATGAGCACGTCTTCCTCTAGATGTAGAGTACGCAACGAACGGATGATCTGCTTCGATTTAAGAATGAAAGACATCCTGTTCGTTTTTTCACAAGGGCTCAAATTCACTTTAGCGCGCTTTCAGAACTATTGACTCAATTTTTGGCAGTTCGAAAGTACTTAAACGCTCCTTAGAGGCATTTGAGTTCCTTGGTAGAGTAGCGTAGACAATGAACAAGTTATTTGTTCGTTTTAGATTGATTCTTGGGAGGAGGCTCAACGCTTTGCTTGGCGCGTTCGCTCTTGCAGAACTATCGATTTATTTACTAGCAGTTCGGAGGCATTCGCAGTCTCGCGGAAGTGTTTGAGTCTCTTCCACGCGAATTGTTATTTTTATTTTTTTCTAGAATGGCCAACAGCCATATTTTAGATCAGGTTTAGCTAGGGCTCAAAAAACGTTTTTGAATTTGTCAGAAAATTGTATTCAGGACTATCTTGATTTTTTTTCTAGTAAGTGATGGTATGCATGCTAAGTTGTGGGATATTTTCGGAATTTGATTCAATATCTTAGATAGGTTGGTTAGGATAGCTAGGCTAGAGAGGGCAGCTACAAATGTATTATACCACGCGAAGTTCTTTGGACAGCCAAAGAGGTAGGCTTAGTTAAGGACTTTTTCAGATAGGGAATAGTTGCTTAGGTAGGACACCAGAATAGGCACTTAGATATGTAGGTAGGGACTAAGAAAACTTTTTTCATTCGCTATAATTCCCAATCTCTGAAATCTTTGCATTTTATTTTAACGCGCATCAAGTAGGTTTAGACAGTTAGGAGGGAGGTAGCTAGGCAGACAGCTCACAAAGTACGAAATTCTCATTCTCTGAACAAACCTCCCACTTTTTTTGTTAAATTTTTTGTGCAAAGATCTAGGGTTTAGAAATTGCAGACAGATCCGCGCAGAAAGTATTTGCCGCCGCAGGGGGATCAATCAATGCGTCGGTTTTCAGATTGGTCTTCAGTGTAAGGTGCTGTGCAGTGCGATATTTTTTGGCGGAGGTACAATACTCTCTGCGTGGATAAGTCTGTGTAGGCTTAGCTCGCGACTATCTATAGGACTTCGGGAGCTAAACAGGCGTCCTTGAAGTTAGGTAGGGGACCGCTCAGGGGTCCAAACAGGCGCCCCTGAGGATAGGTAGGGCACTTATATATTTCTTTTCCAGGATATTTGTTCCAGGGTAAGCAGGTTTCACCAATGTTTGCAGAATACAGAAAGCAGAAAGCAGAATAAAATTTGAGTAAGAAATTTTTCATTTTCATTTTTTCTTTTATACCTAACCTAACTCAAGATAGTCACGAAAATTTCCGTCGGGCTCATTATAATGCATGCATACCACTTTCTACATAAAGACCTACTTACCCCCTCAAGACAGCAAACAGTTGTCTCTGAGGCTAGGCAGGGGACCGCTCAGGGGCCCAAACAGGTGTCCCTGGGGATAGGTAGGGGACCCCTCAGGACCCAAACAGGCGTCCTGAGGCTAGGTAGGCCTTTGCTCTTCTCATTTCAGGTTTTCCCTTTTCTTTTCAGGGCGGGCGCGTCGCTATCGGAACGCGATCAATTGAAGACTCATTTGTAACATCATTTGAAAAACCACTTGAGGAGCCATGTGAGGAATCATATGAGGAATCAGTTGAAGAATCATTTGCGCAAGCACTTGTGGAATCATTTGAGGAATCATATGAGGAACCACTTGGGGATTCATTTGTAAAATCATTTGATGAAACATTTAGGTGTCATTTTAATTTAAATTTTACGTTCAATACAATACCATTTAATATTTAATTTTAATTTTAATTTAACGTCATTACAACACTATTAAATTTCGGTTAATTTTGAATAAATTTCTTGATCTAGGTTTCTTTAATTTAGATTTATGATTAATTTCCCCAGAACTTGTTTAAGCCAATAGAGCAAAATTATTTTTCTAAAATTCTTTGCTGATGTCATATGATTGCCTGGCTCTACTCAGGCCTACATATATTTACTTTTAAAGCTCTCAGCTTCAATTCTAACGTATTATAGATCCTTTTCTTTCTCTAATGCAGTTGAAATGATTCGCTATTTATTGACGTCAATATCGAAACTTCAATTCGGTTCGGTGGCTTATTCAAAATCGCATTCGTAGCCTTCGCTTTTTTGCAACATCACGATCACTAACGCGTCGTCGGAGCATGCCCTTTTCAGGGCTTGAACTGCAAACTAAAGCAGAAGATTGAAAGTGCAATTCGTAGATTCCACTTATACTTGTTTTAGACAAGTGGAGAAACGAATTGCAGACAAATTCATCTTCAAAATGTCATTAAAAACTGTAACGATGATTCAGTAGAGAGCATCATTTTGAGGGATTCGTTCCTTTGGGGCGAGTTGTCTTGATATTGTCAACGAATAGATGTAGTTTGTCGCTTCCCAAATTGATATTTCAGAACCGATGTGCCGCAACGTAAATTGAAACACTTAATTTGAGAAAAAACTTGGTCTTTTGGATAATGCGATGTCTGTGAGTTCACTTAAGCATAAAGCTGTGTTGCGGCGCTGATAGCATCGGACGGACAAACGGACGGACAAGCGGACGGACAAGCGGACGGACAAGCGGACGGACAAGCGGACGGACAAGCGGACGGACAAGCGTACGGACAAATGGACGGACAAATGGACGGCCAAGCGGACAGACAAGTGGACGGACGAATGGATGGACAAATGGACGGACAAACGGACGGACAAACGGACGGACAAACGGACGGACAAACGGACGGACAAACGGACGGACAAACGGACGGACAAACGGACGGACAAACGGACGGACAAGCGGACGGACAAGTGGACGAACAAGCGGACGGACAAACGGACGGACAAGCGGACGGAAAAGTGGACGGACAAGCGGACGGACAAGTGGACGGACGAATGGACCGACGAATGGACGGACGAATGGACGGACGAATGGACGGACGAATGGACGGACGAATGGACGGACAAATGGACGGACAAACGGACGGAAAAATGGACGGAGAAACGGATGAACAAACGGACGGACGGACGGACAAACGGACGGGGAAACGGACGAACAAACGGACGGACAAACGGACGGACAAACGGACAGACAAACGGACAGACAAACGGACAGACAAACGGAAAGACAAACGGACAGACAAACGGACAGACAAACGGACAGACAAACGGACGGACAAACGGACGGACAAACGAACAGAAAAACCGACAGAAAAACCGACAGAAAAACGGACAGACAAACGGACAGACAAACGAACGGAAAAACGTATAGCCACCGAAGGTCTTGAAAACTCTAACCGATATTTCAGAACCGAGGTGCCGTAATGCATCCTGAATCAGTTAATTTAAAAATAATTTGGTCCTTTCAATAAGGTAATGTTTGTCAGATCACTTGAACATAAAGCCTTGTTGCTGACGGACAAGAAATTTACGTATACCCATCGAAGGTCTTGAAAACTATAAACTGGAGGAAGTAAGTATTCTCTTTTGATACAATCAATTTTGTCTGGTGATGCTGGCTCCTTTCATTTGGGGAGTAATGGCAAACCTCTCCATTTAGAACAACCTTTGGCCAGTTGTCTCCAAACTTGAACATGTAGTTGCTTGACAGAAGGAACTGCACCTGTTTGCAGCACGTACTTCTGTCTTCAAATTTGATTTTCTTTGATGATCTTCTATGATTCTCGACTGTCGACATGTGTAGAACTTTCTTTGATGTCACTTAATTAGTGCAACAAGTATTGTTCACCGGGAATCTCAGATAACGAGAAATTTCAAAACACACACCTCCTACCATATCGGGTGCTTGAATTTCTTATTCAGCACTTGTACTTCTTAGTGTTAGGAAAAGAAAAAGGACTATTTTTAGGAAAACATGAAATTCCTAGAATTTTTCAGTCAGTCTTTTTTTCATGCATTGAAGAACCTCTAGCAACATGGGCCCATAACTCTTTCAGATACCCTGACTCGACACGAAGCTAACAAACGGATAGCAACAGCAGCAACTTCAGCAACGTCAGCAGCAGCAGCAACAGCAGGAGAGGAAAACAAACAGAGAATAAATCACAAGTGTTGTACACACATATGTACACACAGAAAACAGGTCCGCAGCGAACTCATCTATGGTCCCGTGCATTCACTCCGACAATGCCAGCCGCCCGCATCCTGAGATTAGGGATGCGACGCTGCCGTCATTAGGACTCGACTCGGCTCTCGAATAAATTACTACCCGTGTTCGGACAGACCGATAGATAAGTGCACCTTGCCCGGAAGGGGGTGAATTTATTGGATTCGATATCCACCTTACACGACCGAACAAACCCGAAAACGTTGACACACCACGCAGCCTAGGCCTCGTGTCGTCGTCATCATCGTTGCTCTTCCAGCTCCTCTGCGGCTAATAAAACTAATAATAGCCTCGTCACGTGTAGATGCAGTGTGCAATCGGTGGATGGGTGTGTATGCGTAGTGGAGTGTCAAAAGGCCTTGGACAAAAACTGAACATATGGTCGAGCGGGATCTAATGTGGGAACTTATAAATCTTGTAACACAGCGAGAGTGGTACGGCGCCGCCACTCGGCCACCTCCAACACGCTGCGAGGAGTCCTAAAAGGAGTCGCCTCTCTCGCTCTCCGGGTCGGCATAGTCGGTATTGCGAGGCTGAAAACTGAAAGTATTTTTGGGAGAATCTAAATTTACGAAAAAAAAAAAACGAGGACCAGAGGCACTGCGCCAGTGCGTTTTTGTGATTTATAAGACGTTTTAGTAAAAATAGAAGGAGCCAACCCAAAATGTTGAAACAGATTTGTCGAAACGAGATATTTTGATAAACTTCCTACCAGAGTGAGTTGCTGGGCTGCAGGGCGACCTTTGCTGAGGAGTAATTTTTCGGAAAATTAGAAAAAAAAAACCGCGATGTGTGTGGTGGAATGGAATGAGGAGAGTGGGAAGTGGGGAGGCGGTGTAAAATGCTTATGAAGGCAGAAGGCAAGGAGGAAGAAATGAACACTTTAAAATTTTAGCCACCATCGTGACGAATGAAATTCCTTGCAGGGAGACGTCGAGAAACTTTAAATTTTTTCGAAAATTTTTTCCGGTCCAGGCGATGCCTGGAACTCGAATGCCTGAGATTTGAATGTTTTCCTGGGGTAGCCTAGAACACGAATGTCTTGCTTCCAATCACTCAGGAATGGAAGAATGCAACCACTTGAAATATCAATCAACCGTTCGACTACCAGGCGAGTGATATCAGGAAACCGGACGACTACTGCCTGCTAGCCATTGTCTGAGGTATTTGCACGTCTACCTGCTTCCAAACCTAATCGATTCGAATCGAATCCGATGCAGAGGTTTATCAAAACGGCCCGCAGCATGATCCATCAGAGGAAATTTCTCTTGCGAGCTCAATAGTTGAGTTGAGTGATTTTTTCGCGGAAAATTAATTCGTTTTCAATCATAATTTTCCGGGAAAAATTACCTCGCTTAACTGCAGCAGAATAATAATGGGAAACAGTGAACCTCCCCTCCACCCCGCTCAGTCAAAGCAACAACTTTTAATCTGATTTTCACTTTCCCACCGGGGAAGGCTCATTAAATGCAAACTGCTATGCACAGCACACACACACACACACACACATAAACACATGCATGGCGAAAGAGAGTTAACCAGTCAGCCACCCATTCAGGCAACCAGTCAGCCACCAACGAAGCACACAATCGCAGCCCCTCCAGTTAGTCAGGCAGATAGCCAGGCCCCCCTTTTAAAAAGCGATGTGTTGCCACCTTTCCCCGCTTGTTGCAACCCCGTCTACATTTTGTATCAAACTCACACGCATAATGCATTAATTGCACTAATTGCGCCATTAGCCGGGCTTTGTGTCTAAACGTTGTGCGCCTGGGCAAGGGGCGTTGTGGTTTAAGGGCCACAGCCGGTTGCATTGGTTTCGTGTGAGTTCGCAATCTCATTACGGATCGTCGTGTGTGTTTAATTGGGCCTTTAGAAGGGATTTTCTCCGGCTGCCTCCTTCATCCCCCCTCCATTCATATCCGCATCGGCAACCGCATCAAACTCAGTCGGTGCTCCTTAATCTCATCTAATAATGATGTGTCTGAACATAGTGTGCACTTCGCTTAATAGAGTGTCCACTGTGGTGGGCAATTAACGGCGCCGAGCGTTTAGGCGAGCCTCGGTCGGTCTTAAGTTGGCCGGAAAATTCGATTGACGAGACGGTGTTAACAAAACCCGTTTCCACACGAGATGCCCTTAACGAGGCATAAACTGGCTGACTTGCAGTTCGTACGCTTTACCGCCCGTCGCACCGTACCTCCTTTCCCCCACCGCGACGTTGACGATGTGCTGCGCTGCACGTACGCATCATCCATCGCCGCTGACTACGCGTAGGTAGAAGAAGAGGTATAAAAAACAGTTGCCCGAAGATTTTCCACAAATGCACGAAAGGAAAGTGGCACAGGCCAGACTTGATTATCCGGAGTGCGTCGCACCGGGTCGCCACTGGAAAATCTAGCGTCCACACCGAGAAGAAAGGAACGGATTTGTCAACGCACCATGGGCCCTCCCTGGCCGCGAGTCCCTCGTGTCCTGCGCTGCTGCAGAGAGGCATTATTAATACGACGACACAATGCGATCATTAATCATGTGAAATCAAATTTTATTTATGAGCCGAAAGTATCTCAGGAGGGTGTTCGACAATGGTCGTGGGGTCGTAGGGTCGCCTGGGAGTGGTGGGCAATGGGCAGTGGCCGTCTTTTGGCGGTAGCCCGGTGGACGCTGGAGTGGGACTGGACAAAGGTCCAATAAGCAACCGGACGGGGGAGCGAATCGCAGGCGGTTGGATCTTTTGTCGCAAGTCAATGGGACTGTCATTAATTTTCGATTTTTTCCATCTGTACGCGGGGAGGTTTGGTCAAAAGAGGGGAATATTTGTAAGTAATGATGGTCAAGAGAGAGGAATCGATAGCCATTGTGCGGCAAATCGAGTGGCATGTCGAGCGTAATGGATCTTGTGGGCTCCCTTTAATCCAACAGATGTCTGGCTGGAGTGTGTTCGGCGGAGAAAATCCTTTCCCTCGCCAATCGAGGAAGAAAAATGTGTGGCTCCACGGGGGAAGGACACCTTTGATTGTGTAATCGCCTTCTGAAGAAGGCACAGCTGTGTGTGTCAGATGGAGGTGTTCCCGTGAATACTTTTGCTTTCGCCATTGACGGCGGGCATGACTTGGAACTTATCTCACCAATGAAATACATTCATAGACTCGATGGCGACACAGGTGGTGAAGGTTTTTTTGGAGACAATTAAGAACGAAGTTGGGGAACGAAGCAGGAGTGAGAGAATGAAGCAGGAGTTAGAGAACGAAACAGGAATCGTAGAACGAAGCAGGACTCAGAGAACGCAGCAGGATTCGGAGAACGAAGCAGGAGCCGGAGAACGAGGCAGGAGTCGGAGAACTCTTTAGTAGGTCATGGACGGCGAATTAAGAAAAACAATACCCAGATTGCAAGCGAGCGATCACGCGAGTTGAGGGCTTTTATTGGGAAAATTAGAGGCCCAGACTGTTCAGTTCAAAATGAATAAAGTATTAAAACCTTTCGCAGACAGGCTATGCCCATTGAGATTGCCTGATATCATTTTCAGATTGGGACATTTTTTCTCCAGTGTCGGCAAAGTCCCCTATCCAAGAAATTCTTTGCCTATTTCTCGCTTCCAGTGCCAGACCAACTCCAGGCTAGGATAGATCCCCTCTGAGATTCGCGAAGAAATATTCAAAAAAGGCGAAAAGCGCTTTTAGGAGATTTCCAAGAATTTCGGCCTCAATCAGGAGCTCATTTGTCAGCCACCGTCATCCACAAAAATTTTAAAGCGCATTCCACAGCCCCTTCAGAGACTCCGAGAATTTCCTCATTCTACGGCTTCCCCAGCACACAACGTCTCATCACACGCGACAGCTGCATCGGATGAACTCGGATTATACGCCCTCGTTCTAGGCGCAACCAGCACCGTCTTCCGCCAAAACTTTACTTTGCCTAATCTAAATCCAATTCCGTCGAACGAATTAATTGAATTTTCTTCGATTCACCTGCTAGACGCTAAGCGTCGTTGACTCTCATAAATTACTGCACTGTTTCTTAGACTCTGCCTAATCCTCAATTTACTTACTTAATACCTTCACGCCATCCTCACCGTTCATTGTACTGGCACTTGCTGCGTGGTGTGCCTCGTCTGATTCGTTGGCTGTGGACGCCGAAAATCTCCACTTTACCACAATGTTCCGCGCCGCGAGCCCCAAGAAGACGACGACGATGAAGACGGTGGAGACACGCAACGACGACGACGACAAGCTCGTCAATCAGAATTAAACTCAAAGATCCAGTGTCAGGCGAAACCAAAAGTCAAACATCGACGGGCGGCAGGCAGCGGGCAGGAGCTGATAGCTAAGATGCCAAGTTGCTGCTGCTTGGATAACTTGCATGCGAACATGTACGTACGCGCCGGAGTTGCGCTCTCCCCTCCCCCATCCACTCACAACAGCGCTTCTCGCACAATCCAGCAGCGCACGTACACCGGCCCAACGAGAGGGGGTTAAGAGTCCCTCGCATGACGGCGATGGCAGCGGCGAAGGAGGTGGTTCGATCGGCCGGCAGTCCGGCTGTCACCCACTCGCAGCACTTGACGGAGTATCCGAATGTGCAGTCCACTTGCTGTGTGCGACGACTACTGCTGCTGCTGCGTGCATGTGTGGTGGGCCACTTCACTTGACGCTGCCAGGGTTGAGGTTAGCCCGCTGGCTGCGAGTGGCGGCGAGGAGCGGACAGTCAGCCATCCCCCTATCATAAAAAGCATAATCATTGAATTTATTGCAATCGTTCTGTCGTTCTGCCGTTCAGGCGTTCAGTTGGTCGGCCACTCGGACGTTGTTTGTGCACTGCCATGTTGATGTTGGGCGCATTTATAGCTCGACCACAATAAATTAATTAATTTATTTTATTTCTGCTCCGAACAGACAACAGATACGCATGCACACACTGTCGCGCGGAACAGCGGCGTTTTGAGTGTGGTTAGTTGGACAGTTTTTATTCGCTCGGCGGGCGGTTGTTTTGTTTTTTTTTCTGCAACATTTTAGTGCGGCTTGTTTTTTGCTTCGTCCCTCGTTAGCGGGGTTTATTAAGAATGATCATTATTGTCGCACGCACACACAACGAACGCGGGAGGGGAGGAGGGATTTGTGTGCGACTGCACTTGGGCGTTATTTATTAAACAAATGAATTTTAAATGCTAAATGTTTTTGTTATTGAAGAGCAGATGCACTTGTCAGATGGGCCTGACAATAGCTTTTGGATGGGCTGTGGGATGGCGATGATGGTGATGATGGGGCGGTAGTGATGGTTGTAAGTGGATTTTGTGACTTAGTGGGGGCGTTGTGTTGTTGACTGAATTGTGGGGAGCGTCTCAATTGTTGACGGTGTTCAGTGCATTTGAAATTATCATGTCAAAACTGAAGTGGCGACTGGTCTGAGGTGGCACTCGACTCGAGAGATGTTTGCGTCTGAAGGTTCGTCGCTTGAGACGGGAAGGCCAGTGGAGAGGGATCATAAAAACTGGTTGATTGTTGCAACATAGTTGAGGAAATTGTGTCTGCGTCCTTGGCTTGGTTAATGAATTGTTTACGGAAAATAGGCTGGTTGCCAGACTGATGCGTTGTATTCATGACTGGTTATATTTTGCGACATATTCAGTCGACATAACGTCAGTGCTGCCAACGGCTTGCATTAGTTGCGTCGATGAAATGAGAGCCTGCTCCCATGAAGGGCGGCAGGACGTGGGAATAGAACGCACTTCTGTTATCAATCGCCTGTCACGACAGCAGCTCTGTGACAGTAGGAAATTTCGGGGAAAACTTCGCGATGTGCTAAGACGATCGATTGGAGATTCTGCACTGGACATGGTAAAACCAATTAAGCCGATAAACCGACGTACATTCGATTTGCGCTGTTGTCCTTTCCTTCACGTACCTGCCTCGAAGGCAAGGTTCAAATGTTCTCCTTTCACTTCGGAAACTCTGCTAAGTCGAATTAGATATTTCTCAAGTTCCCGCCACATGCATCCCAAATTGAAACTTTTTCCGCACACCGGTCGCTGTGATGACAGCCCACCGAACAGAAACTTTTTCTCAAACCCACTCCGTTGTTTACATCCAATTGAGCTTCTCCACCCCAGTTGGAGGCGGCAGCGTCCCCCGCTAAATAGGCTACACCGCTCAAAAACTTCCCCAATTATCTCGTCTCGGTGAAAGTATCTTCACGTCCTTTCCACCTTCATCATCGTCGAGGAATTATGACGCCAATGCACATAATTTAATTTGTGTCTCTAAAAGAGAGAAAGAAAAAAAATATTAATTAATGCCCCAATTCCCCCGGGGTCGGGTGGAACGATGGAAAAATCAGCAAACGACGTGCTCTACCATTGACGACACTCGTCGCTGTCGACATCGTCGCGTATTCCCCGGAAACGTCGTCAGTTCTTCGAGACACAAGAAAATCCTCTCGGGAAATTCATCAAAAGACCAAACACAGATCCACCTTCAAACAGCGCCCACCCACCCAACCTCTTGCCGAATGCCGAAAACTAATTAACAAAATAGATCCCAAGTAGTATTTACTTAGGACGAATTCGCTCGTTCAACCGCCAACCACGTCTGGATGCGCGTCTTGTAAGCCACTCTAATGGTTCCTTGGCGACTGTGGTGGCGCACTGCTGGCATGGGGGAGCCTTGCATTTTTTTTTCATTTACCCCTTTGTTGCTGAAATTAATTTATTAGTCCCGGCCATAAAATGACCTCTTAGATGGGGAGATAATGGCACTGAAGAAGAACGAAAAAAAACCCGTCCAGCGCCGAGCTGCTCAAAGCCAGCCGAACCAAGCTAAGGAAGCCCCAGTGCCGCCGAAGACAGAGAGCAAGCTGTTGCGAGGACCTATGCTGTGGTGCAGCGCATAACTCTTAAGTAAAACATACCCAAAGGGTTGCGAGAATTAATTCTTCGCGTTGAACATTTTCTTCGTCTTCCCCAGCGGTCGCCGCGGTGGTCGTGTAAGTGAGAGGATGGCGCAGCCCAAGATCCCGGCTGGTGTTTGGCCTTATCCTAGAGCAAATAGAGTATCCCTTTGTGCGGTTGCTAGAGGGAAAAATACTTTCATTAGGGATGCAAGAAACCTCCAGAGGTGTGTGTATGTGCGCTTAAGATGAAAGCATCCAGGTACCGCTCAGAATCCCGCAAAAAGCACACAGAAGACCAGAAAAATAGAGGAAGAGTGTCAAAACTCAGACCGGCATCGGCATGCATAATTAATCCGATCGCACTTCGGGTCTAAGGCACCCCTTCCCTTCCCTTTAACCATTCTTCACAGACTTTTCTGAGGTACGGAGTTTTTTTTTTCTCTCTATTTCCACATCTGGCCGAACGTGGATAATTAGATCAGAGGCAGAGGCTCCCGGAATCCTGTTGTCCGAGTGCATTCATAAATTTGTGGTAATTTATACGTCATCTCGGGGATGCAACGTGACTTGTGAACGAGTTTTCCAGCACCCCACCGCCGCCGCCGTCACGACGACGGCTTTCAAGGGAGCAATTGAATCAAGAAATCATTCAAATGGATTCAGGTTCCGAAGACGACTGGACCGGTGTTTGTCTGTGTGTGCGGATCGGAGGGAGTGGAAAATCCAGAATAAGACGAAATAAGTTTCCCAGTGATGGACCGACAAGTCGGCCGTGCGTCGATCCATTGGGAATTATGGAAATTTGCTTCTGCTCATGCTATTGCTGCTCTCCTGTCCGAGCAGCTGTGCATGTGACGACAACAACGCAAGTCGATGAGGATGACGCCAACGACCACGACGACGACGACGACTAGGACGAGTGTTGGTGGATGCTGGATCTGTGATTACGAGACCAGCATACGAAATTAGGGGTGCCCGTCCGTCCGGCTGCCAGCTTTGGGCAGAGTTTGATTTTAGTTTATGGTTGGCTGGAGATTTTTTTGGTTTGCAGCGACACAGAAATATGTCCACACCAGATGAATCTTCGTTCGTCCATTCGTTTGTCCTGCAGCCTGGGCCATGCCTCGACTGACGTCTGTATATCTCAGGAGCGGCAGCAACAGCAACAGCAAGAGATACATGGAAACTGGATTTACAAGTTGTGTGATCTGTAGATTCTGCGTGATGCACGTGATTCGATGCAATTTGGGAGATAAAACCAGAAAGAAAGGCGATGGCGGCGGTGGCGGCATCGTGGTGGAATGGAGAGTGTATTGAACGTACACCGCTCTTGGATGGTGTGTGTGTTTTTGTTTGTTTGATCTTTGGGTGAAATTTTGCAATTTGTGGGTTGTGCGTGACGTTGGATCAAAAGGGGGCCTTTTGGCTGCTCATAACGGGTTTATGGGGGGATCGGTTGAATAAAAATTGGACAAGTGATAGATGGAGCTTCGGTTTATATCTAACCAAGGACTGTATGAGATCCAAATCTGCTACTCTTACTTTCTTAACTCCTAACACGCATAAGAACATCGGTTTGGCAATTCATCTGCTGCTGTATTCAATGAGAAAACTACATTAGGAGCCACCCCTTCCTCCGCATCTCTACTTTCAAAAATTTAACATGAAACAGAAAATCAATTAAATCACGAATTCACGAATTCGCTCAATCAAATATGCTCTCAGAGTTCCCGCCCTCCTCACAAATATACAGAGCACCAGAAGCGAACCAGATTCGAATGAGCTCCAGCTCACGTTGCGTTCGTCCTCCGGAGCTGATAAAATTACAACAACTGCGTAATTTGTTCGATAATAAATTTTCTATTTTTACCCCGAGAAAACGTCTATAAAACACAATCAATGGCCGCAACTCAATAACAGCTACTGCTTACAGCATGGTCGGACGGCCGGCCAGTCAGGCAGCCAGCTAGCGGGGCATACATACGTAGAGAGCATTCGCGAGACAGATTGCAAGTATTGCTGGCTGCGGGTGATACTCCCCTTCCCGATCATCCGTCCGTTCATTGGTCGTAATCAGTGGACGGTTGTCGTTGTGGTGTTCAATTGAGGCGAGGGCACTTGTGGTGATTAGAAGCAGTCCCGACGCGAGCGACACTAAGGAAGTGTATCTGTGTCTCGCGAAGCCACCGGCAGCAATGGCGGCGGCGGCGACCGCAGCTGAAAGTTCGAACGACTGGTAAACAGTGTGATTTGACAAACCACACCTATTGCTGTTGCGGCAGGTAAGTTACACGTTTACGGCTCCGAGGCTGATAATGCTCGCAGCACGATACCGAAGCAATGCAAGGCGAATCGAATGCGAGGCGTCTTGGGTGCGGTGGCAATGTGTGCGACGACAATGATGATGAATACAATTTCGCGAGATAGTGGTAATGGCTATTTTTAAATTTGGAAATCTTAATCGCGGCACCACCACTGAAGATGACAGATAGAGTCCCGCAAGGTTTATGGCGCCGGTGGCGTTTGAGCAGGTCTTACTGGGCTGCGACAAGAAAAGTTCAAAAGATGTCGGTGGTCTGTGTGCATATGTGCTGATGAAATCCGTTTGAAATATTGCATTGGGCGCCGACACTGAAACGCATGGCTTGGCGAGGCGAGCTATGAATACCTCAAGCCAGTCGATCTGGCGGTGGTTGCTTAAGGTGCATGACGGATGATCGATTTGTTTACAGTTAACACGGCAAGACGTTATATAATCCCCTGATCGATGCAAGAATGTGCGCATTTATTAGACGCAACAGTGTCTTATTTGGGGGCCTTGCTGTGCTTAAAGGTTCAGCTTGCTTCTTCGACAATTGAATGTTCTCCTGATTCAATGCCGATTTGAAGATGCCAAACTGGACAATCGTTTCCTGAGGTCCAAAATCCAAAGTCGACTATCGGAGACTATGGAAGTCCCAGGACATATAGGGGGCGCCACTAACAAAAAAAAAAAACAGAGTCGACTATCGGAGTCCCAGGACATATAGGGGGCGCCACTAACAAAAAATCGTTAGTTTTTAAGCCGACTTTGGAAGTCCCAGGACATATAGGGGGCGCCACTAGCAAGACATCTTTAGTCGACTATGGAATTCCACGGCCATATAGGGGCGCCACTAACAAAAGAAATCAGAGTCGACTATCGGAGTCCCAGGACATATAGGGGGCGCCACAAACAAAAAATCTTTAGTTGACTATGGAAGTCCCGGACATATAATGGGCGCCATTTGCAAAAAAATTTAAGTCGATTATGGAAGTCCCAAGACGTATAGAGGGCGCCACTAACATAAAATCCATAGTCGACTATGGAAGTCCCGGGGCATATAGGGGGCGCCACTAACAAAAAACCTATAGGCGACTATGGATTTTTTTGTTATTGTTGTCTGTTGTAACAACCAGATCTTGCAAAGGCTCCGTCTACCCGCGAAAAAGTTGTGCTCCCGAATTCAAGCACACCATACAAGTGATTTGTGGTCAGTTGAGATCATAAGCTTCGGATATTTAAATTCGTTAAGGAAACTCTTTCCCACTTCTGACTTCAAATGTGAACCTATTTCACAGGAGTCGGTAATCTACCGCAAGCTTTGACGGTTACCCAAATTTGTACAGTGGTCGATATAGCCAACAACTAGGCCACATGTTGTCAGTCTCAGCAATCACCGAGGCATCTGTTTGCTCTGTGTGTTGTGTGAACCATGAAATCTTTACGCAGCCCACAAAACATCCCCCTAACCAACACGAATTGCCCTTCTTACCCCGCCACGCTGCTATCTCTGCCAGCAATCATGTTTTAATCAGGAAAAAAGATAACACCATTCCCGAACGCATGTATATGCGTCCTCCTCCACCGCCGCCGATTAAGGACTACACTTCTGGTCGGTAAGCAAATTCGCGTGACATTGCCTATCACACGGAAACACAAATTTTACCCATTTACACCTTCCGCCGCTGGAAATAGATTAGAAAGTTTGTTGTTTTCCGTTTTTACGACCCACCGACGGAATCGTAGCGTCCATTGTTTTACGACTAAACAAATGTTCGTCGTTGCCGTTGTCGTTGTTTCTGTTTCTTTTTGTGTTCCTCTGTGTGTTTCGCTGTTTTTCGTTGTTTTTATTACATCGGACCGTGTTTTTATGGCACCCTTTTGATTTAGGCCTCACTACAGACTGCACATACAATCCACCACCATCGCCACGGTACCTAGTTCGACAAGTACAAAGCGTCAAGGAGTGAGTCTGAATGAATTTACGCAACTTTCCACATAAATCCCACAGAGACATACCCTCCAACACGAGCTCTCTAACAGTCCGTAAACGAGCTGAATGGACGACGACGACGAAAAAAGAACCAAACCAAACAGCATCGGAAAACCAGTTTCGAGTGAATGCATATAAATAAACACGAAAAGTTTTCGCCTAAATCAAAAATTACATCGGCCCCGTCAGTACACAAGTTGGATTGGGGCTGACGGGGCGGAGGTTGTAGGGGCGGACATTTTTTTTACGGACTCCTCTGAGTGGGATGTTCGTTCACACACGAATATGGGTGTGTAGAGCTGCTGAACAAATTCGAATTCGAATTCCCAGGACAACGATAACGGAAGCAACGAGCAGGCACCTTGAAAATTTTCCTTGAATTTCACCTCTCTACGGATACGCCAACGACGACGATAAGGATGAATTCCACCTTTAATTTGCCTCAAGTACGTGCAGGGCTTTGGGGGGAGGCGCGGTGGGAGAGGAGTTTGACGCGAGGTCGTAATACCACACCCATGCGGATCGGGAATGTATTGGTTAAAGTTGGAACCTAAAATATCCTTGACCTTGTGAGGAAATTCGTTTCCCAGATATACATTCATTCCAGACGGAGGAAGGCCACAGCAAAAATTGGCGAACGCGAGAAAGAGCGAACGAGCGACCGACCGACCGAGAGAGCAAAAGGAACATGTGTGTGCCTGTGAGATACATTTCTCTGTTTCAGTGACTGAATTGAGGAGGATTTAGCGATTTTTTGTGGGGCGTATTTCACTCTCAATCGCTCTCTTCGCCGCTCTTTCTCTCTTTCAGAGCGTTCATGCTCCAGCTACAGCTGGCAGGCAGATGGAGCACCATTAAAAGGTTCGACGGGGGTACAATTTCCGTTCTATCGATTTTCAGTTTTCCTCGAAATCCATGTCGCTCGGTCCTTTGCCCTCGGTTTCAGCGACTCTCATCGGGCTTGTATTTGTCTCTATATCTGTGCCTGTGTCTGTGTTTGTGTCCTGTTGATGTTTTAGATTCAGAGGAGCAGGAGTCCTTTGCCATGAATGAGTTACTACGGATCGGCAGGTAATATATTTTGGGATCCACTTTGCGGGACCACCATCAACCAGCATCACCACCTCTGCCAAACACTGAATAGAGGGTCTGTGAGCGGATCAATATCTACAGCAGTCTGGGGAGTTATGAATAAAATTGTCCTCGACTATTTGGTATCCCTTAGAGGGGGCGATACGCATACATATTAAAATTACACTCGATAAGCTGAGGGAAGACAGGAAGAAGGATTTCATCTCGTCCTCGTAGCAGCGAGTGTTGGTTTTGTTGTTGTTGTTGTTGCTGGTGGTGGTGGTGGTGGTGGCAATTAATTTTCGGTTAATTTACAGGACAATTGATGAGTCAGTTGGGAATGTGATCGTTGTTGACCTACGGCCGAGAGCCAGTAAGCCAAAGGCAATGCCAGGGATTAAAGAAAGATTTATGCTTCAGTTAGCAATTGTGAAATGTTTGGGGCACACAGGCGGGGAAGTGAAACGGAATGAGGCGTATCCACTGAGAATGTGTAATGAACCGGAAAGGATTAACGACAGCATTGAAGTAATTGATGGAATTCTGTTTTGTTGGTGATTAAGGAATTGTCATGTGAAGGACGACTAGATCCTATCACATACACACACACTTCAGTTTGGCTCTCGTCTGAAGAGGGTCAGGCGAGTCGGTTGGAGCTTAGGGCAGCACATTTCTCGGTCGATTAGCGTCACACGTGCAGTGACAAGCAGGCATCACCGCCGCTCATCATCTCGACGTTCACAATTGAAATGAAGTGAGTAAGGGGTGTGTTATCGCCCCGGAAAGGAGGAAAGTGCAATCTGTCGCGTTTAATTTTAGCGTGTCTTCGTTCCTTATTTGATTGTTTTTACGATTCCGAAATGACAGTATGGCGGCTTTGTAGGGAGCGTGACTTTTCGCTGGCCGCGGAGCTGCAGTCTGCTTCAAACTGGATGCTCGAAGTGGCTGATAAGATACGTCCGCAGCCAGTGCAGTGAGAGTGTGCAGCTTGATTAAGTCTGTTAATTGACTGCTGGAAATGTCAGAGATGTAGACTGTCTTGTGTAGATGTTGGGGAAGCTGAATAGGTTGCCCGTGGTGGAAATTGTTTTTTTTTTCAATCGGTTTTAGCGTTAGAATTCCAGCACTCCACGTATGATTCACGTACTTCCGGGTTGAAGGCGCAATTGAAGAAGCTGTGTGCCACGTCGTGATGTTGTGCCATCAGCTTGGAGTAAATTTGAATGCTTGTGGTCACAGCACGTGATCCTTCCTCCTATTCCGATATTAAATCATTGCAAATTCCCTCATTCCCCTCTGGTCACCCGTTAACGATCATGAAAATTGATTCATTCCTCCGGAAGGAACTTCCACGTTCATTCGCCCAACCACCCGCAACCAGCATTGATTACAAAGTTTTACGAAGCAATTTGCAGTCATAAGACCACAATTGGCGGACCCAAGATAGACCCACTATCAGCAGCCACTTGATAGTCTTCTCCTCGGGGAAAATCCATTCACTCGAAGACACTTAAACCGCGCCATTAGCTCCCGCGCTCCACCTAAAGCAACTTTGAACCCCTAATGGATTTTCATTTCTCGATGGCTTGCCCCTCCACAAAGTGGGGCATGCCCACCTTCCGCGAATCAGGGCGCGCATTCCCGTTCGAGTCGTAAAAACTACTTAAGCTTTAATGGGAAATTAGTTCATGTCCGACAGTTCTTTAAGCGCCGATCCCAGGACCATCCTCAGACACAGACACTCACTCGCTCATTTCGCGGCACTGCATTAAAAGGATCTAGCCAAATCCTTAAATCTCACTCCACTCTCACTTCATCGCCTCGCCACTCCTTCAGCCTGCTATCCCTCCACCACGCCGCCGTGCCGGCTTAATGTCATTTTCAATAAGTAATCTCTCTGCCCCCAGAAAGCAATCAAAGGAGGATTCGTTTTATGACCCATTGTCATTAAAAATCAGCCTACAGTTTTATGTACCTTCCTGCGGCGGAATAGAGGATGTAATGGCATCCGCACTACTATCCCGCGTCGGGTCTGCCATGCGACAAATTGTGTCTTCTTTCGCAAGAGCGACGCGCCGTTAGCAAGCAACAGCGAGCCGCCCCATATCCACCCACTGACAAACGCGGAGCGTCCTTGCTAAACTCTCATCTGGCAGGCAAATCCATTTCAGGATTTATAGTCAAATTGGGTGCCATAAAAACATTAAATCGATTTAATTTCATCCACCCTGACGCATTCACACGCACACTCGGTTCCTGCGCCTGGGTCTGGGGTTCTAAGGCTGGCTCGAGACTCTTCAAAGGAGGTCCTAATGTCGGTTACATTTATTAATGGGCAAGCGCGCGAAGGGTGAATTTGCGAGCTACGCGCTCTGAATGGCCGTCTCATCATCGTTATTATTGCGTCGTTGTCGTCAGTGGAGTTGAAGTTGTCCTTGTACCGCGGAGTCTCGAGCATAAATCAAGGATACGCAATAAAAAGCAAGCGGCAAAACTTTTGCTTTTATGACACTAACTCACACGCACGCTTTGTAAGTAGTGAGCTCTGCGCTTCTGGGTTGGAGGTGAAACGTTTTATGAGTTCGAGGATGTGGCGTTATCCCTGCAAGGATGTCAGATATTGTGCAGCTAACAGCTTCCGGTTAATTGGGCATTCAAATTAGGGGCGCAATAGTGGAGCAGCGCACGTGAGCTCGGAAAGTCCTTGCGATCGCCGTGCATGTGGGCACCAGGATCACATTGTTTTTGAGGCCCAATCACTGAGAGCCATGAGCGGCCCCGTCAGTTTATTTGTTTCTCCTCGAAAATTAATTGGCCATTATATTGATGATATTGGGGAATATTTTCCATGTTCGTTGCCCCGTTTTATTGGACTGTTAATGTTTTGTTTTGGCAATTAGGCTGTGTGGAGATTGGACCGGTTTCTGTGCGCCAACCGTCCATCCGACGACTAGACTGGGCCAAAGGCATTAAGATAAACTGCGTTCAACGGAACGACGGGGCGACAAACTAGAAAATTATTGAGAAAAAGTTTCTTCACACTGCTGCGTCCGCCCTGCGTGTGCCGTCTCGGAGGGAAAGGAAGAGTCGACACAACGACAGTCGGGGAGATGCCTCGGCCAGAGATGGACTCCTCGCAGTCGGACCAGCCGACAAATGCCAGGTCGTTTCGGAGATGATGATGATTATGGGTCGGATTTGGATTGCTTCGGTATATCGTTCCCATCGCTTACCCCCTTCCAGCGGCATCGGCGGCATATCTGCGGCGTGATTATAAAAAGATTATAGTTGTTTTCTAGTGGCTATTATACTAGTTCGGAAAGTAATTTGCTAAGTCTTTATGATGGCGGTAGTGGCGCCAAATGGTAATTTTCTTAAATGCGGCTTATGTCTCTATGCCTGGAGTCTGTGCGTTTGTGTGTGGAGCGGCATGGGGTGGAGTCATTAACCTTGATGGGTTTTTGGTGATTCAGAGAAGATTAAGATGGTGTGCTCGCGATTGGTTTTGATTTGATGGCTTTTTGCATGCGTTGAGTTGGCTGAGGGAACGGAGTGCTTGGCACGGGACCACAAACGGATTTCTTATCACTCGGAGATCTGAAGTTGGCCGCGTGGGGGAATCTCCATTGTGACTTATGTTTAGTTGGCTATCTGATTGCTGAGGTTAAGGATACGTATACTTTATGGAAGGCGCTCTTAAGGCCATGAGCCGAGGAGAAGATGAAAATCTTAAGCGGAACGGGTTTGCGGAGAGATGCGGTTATAAATTTGACTTTATCAGCGTTTTGAGCACGCAGCTGGGGATGATTTGGTTGGATGGCGCAAGCGGAAATCGAAATTGAGTGTTGAGTGAGGAGAACAGAAGAACAGATAGTGCATCTCACCTTTCGCATATCGAATGAAGTACAATGATTTTGATTAAGTAAAACCTAGTCAGACGTTCACTCATGCTTTGAATCAGAACGAATAAAAAGTTAAGTCTGTCACAATTCAAAAAAATTGATGACACCCCAAGCACCAAGCACCAAGCACCAAGCACCAAGCACCAAGCACCAAGAACCAATCACACTGGTGCCCCTTTCCAGATGTAACTCCTGCCCACAAACAACACTCAATTTCCTGTAAGACGAGAAAAATGCATAATCCGATTACCATCGCACTCGCAGCTTCTGCAGCTTGAAAAATAAACCTTTAAAGTCGACGTACACCGCTCGCGGAGCATGTTAAACATCAAGCTTACTGCTCAGCTTCACATCGGATCAGTGCCGTCTTTGCGATTCCAAGAATCTCTCGCTGTCAGAATACATTAATCGCTCGGGAGCTTGAATTTCTCCTCATTACCGGGGTTTGTGTGTGTCCTTCGCACATAATCTCATTATTCTAGAATTACTTGTACTGCAGTCGAGGTTAATTCGAACAAAACAAACGCATCATCATCTCTGACATGAAATGATAATACCTGAAGTGGCGACTTCGCCGAATGGTGCCTCAACAAAATGCAAACCACAACAGAAATTCTATCCACGGGCTGATCAGCGAGTGCCCATCACCAAATTTGCCTCGAATTTCACGCAAAATAAAACCCAAAGACTGCAGATGCACACAATCTCTCATAAGCTCCGAACGGCGTTGGAAAACTAAAGTACCCTCGACTGAACGTGGTTTTATTTTAATTTCAATTTTCGCTCAACTCAGCGAAACTTTAAATGCGATTAATTAATTTCGCTCTCATCGAATACTGGAATAGAACAACTTTTCATTAAAAACAAGTGTTGTGCATCATAAAGGCAGTCCCTAGTGAAAGGCGATCTAGGGGAAAGGGGGTGTGGGGCAAATGTACAAAACAAATGAAATGGAATTCAAGCGCTCAGACTTATCATCTCACACTCTGGTCCGCTTTCGGTTTTATCATTTATTTATTATGTTGCTGCTGCACTGCATTGCTCTTTATCCGCCATCCTATCAAATGAGGAACAAGGCAACAACAACAACAAACAAAAAAAAAGGAACAAGCCGCGGTGCGCCAGCAAAAACGAAGCAGGGGCTTAGATTACATTGGCAAATATAAGTGAGTTTTGTTGTGTAGATATCATTTAGAGAGAGGGAGTTTCTGGTCGAACATTACATCCACTGCCGTTTGGTGGTGCATTGGAGCCAGCACAGATAAGGCGGAATCCCATCGAAAACACATGTGATCACGGGCGCACATGTAAAGCATTTTTTCCGCCCCGTACATGTGAAAATTAATTCAAATAAATGAACGAGACCGATGGGGATTTGGGGCAAAGTGCTTATACCATCCCGATAATTGACTCCACACTGGCAAAGAAAGAGAGAGAGAGGGATTAAATGCTCTCAAAAAAAAAAAAAAAAAAAATCATAAAGTTCTACAGGGCCATTAAAATTAATTAGCTACGCAGAGCGCCGGGCTTATCGCGGATGACATTAGCAGGAGAAAACGTGGCCCAACAGACGAACGGACTCCGGTTCGAAGATGAAATTGTGTTTGTCAACGGCGATAATAGATGGCAGTAAACTGTGATTACTGGATACACAATCTTTATCGACAGCAATTATGGCAGGTCTTAGTTTCGTTGCTTTCTATTTGCGAAAGCGTCGCCGCTGTAAAGATACGCGTTCTATTCTGGTCTGTCTATTGTTGGCGAAGATAAAGTGGGCTTGGAGGTCGATGGTATTCGCTTTGGGACTTATTAAGACGGCAATTATAGAGGCGGAAAGGTTTCATCTTTTTTTTTGGCGACTTTATCTGGGGGGTTGTGTGGAAATGGGAACTATTTTGAGAGCAATAATCACTGACTTTATGTAGCGTGAGTGCGATAGTGTTGAAATTAAAATCCCCGGGGAGTTACTGGAAAAAGAAAACTGGAAAAGTGGAGTCTTTAAACGACTTTGAACTAGCGACTTAGACTTACAGCCATCCCTTGATATATTGCACTTGTTTAAAATCTTCATCTTTTTGCCACAAGATCCTACAGCAGATTGCCCGGCCTCCATTTTTGTGTACACACCTCCATCGCATGCACACTGAAAACCAGACACACACACAGCATAACCATCATCCTCAGCGTGCTAATTAGATTCAATTAAATATACAAATAGCATCGGGATAAGTTACACTCAGCTTTCAATTAATGTGCACGTAGAGGGAGTGCAGAAAGAGCCAACAACGGAACACACGTCCGACGTCGTATCTGGGCAGCCAGCAGTTGCATGAGGGGCTCATAATCTGTGCGATAAGGCGACAGCAGGCAGACACTCTCACTGACTGCCAGACCTCGGGGGCACGTAAAAATGCAAATATCTCCGAATGCATCCAGCAGAACGCATTTGCATACACTCGACTGTCTCGAGATAACTTCCAATTAAGCGCTGATAATTCAATTTACATACTAAGCCGATGCTCAGTGGCCTAGCAAGGAAGGAGTGAACATCTCTGTCAGGGACGGGGTTCAGAAGCTTTATGTGACAGTCGCTGTTTGCACTGCACAGCACATATGGCCATTTCCCAGCGGCAACGGCAAATGTGGGTCATCTGATAACCTGTCGGGCGAATGCCGTCATCGTCGACGAGCGATTGCATTGAACGCCTTCCGCCGCCCTCGATAGCTTGTCAAAATAAAACACTTCACGATAATCCCTCTATTGAACAACAAATCCATATCGCGCTGAGATCGGTGCGCTTCCGGCTTGCCCGAGCGTCTGATGTAATCAAAGAAGTCGATTGCAGCTATCGAAATTCAGATGAGTCCCAACGTTCCTCTCGTCACCCATGTCGCTGGCGTCCTTGAGGTGGTGGATGTGTTGATGATCGTGCGCGGTTTTTTATTACCCCTGTTGGAAAATAACTCTCATATAATTTTCGTTCTTAATAACAAATCGTTAAAAAACAAATTGAATGAATTGGAGCGAATGTGAGGGTATTTTTAGAAATTCAATGTTTTTTCTATGTTTTTTATTTGTACGTTTCTTGTGTTTTTTCCACGGAAAGATTGGGCGGAACAGGTCTAACGCATAAACAAAACCATTATTCCGTGCTCGGGCTTGAATTGAGAGTTCCTTGAACCATTTCAGCGTCGTGTGTGTGCAAATCTGAACAAATAAGAGGCGCAGCGAGTGCGGGTGCCAGCAATAAAATCGAACGTATCCTGTGGGCATGAACACACAAATCTTTTATCGGATTTGTAGACGCAGATCGGTTGGGTGAAGCTGTGGTATGCGTGCGTGCGTTTGTTTGTTTGTTTTTTTTTTTTTTTTTTTAATTTTGTGGGAGGGGGCAACACAATTCGGCACACTTCTGCGTGCGGGGTGGTGGCGAACGGCGACGGAGGCTGGTGAAAGGTGGGATTGTTTTCTTTCTTTACTTCTTCTTTTTCCGCCTTCCACCTTGGTGCCACGTCCTTCTCAGCATTGTCGGTGGCGGTGTATTTTTCAGCGTTCGACGATGTGAAGAATGCTGAGTGTATAAATAGACAAAGGAAGTGCGTTCTCTCATTGAGGAAAATTTTAAAAGAAAACAATTTCGTTCAACTTGGTGGCGCTTTGGCAACCGAAAGTGGGGCAAAAGTTCGTGTGAAGGGATGCAAGCAATACTGTGGTGGGTGGTTGACTGAATGCGACGAAGTCAACTGATCAAAAAACGGAGCTAAATTGAGAGGAAGCCATGAAGTGCTTAGGTTGTGCACAGACATAGTCTGCTCTTGCCATTCGAGGCAACCTGTAGACTACGAAAATTTCAATCGCACGCACGCTGAATAGAAAGTCATAGTCGTGTCGCCGTACATCTGCATAAATGACTGCGACAAAAGATTGACTTCGAACGACGGACGAGCGCGACGATGAGAAGAGTTATCAAATTGGAAGTTTCACCTTCTCAACAGATTTGATAAGCGATTTGTATGCAAGCGCAGGTCTAGATGAGACCTCGTTTTGAATTAATTTGAATTTCATTTTCACATGACCCCCACACACCACAAGAGAGTCATTTGCCATTTTATGGCGACGATCTCGACGACGCGCTCTGTTCTTACGTCGTCGCAGCACCCCAATAAAGACGGTTTTACTGTCGCCTAGAAGCATTTCCTTGTCAGTGATTCCCGCTGATTTATTTGTTGTCAGCGAGCATTCAGAGTCGACCTGTCAACCTATAAATAGACACCTCTGTAGTGCGCCCATCATCTCCTTCCTTACCACGCGATGCATCATGCCCCGAGCGTGCGCTTAAGTTGCGTTAATTTCCTTAATAAAAGACCTCGTCCATAAATCGTAGCCAAAGTGACGCCATTTAAGGTGGAAAACGATCGCGAGCGCTCGCTCCTTGACACCAACAACAAATCAAAACAAATCTCTCAACTATCCTGCAAACGACAACGACACCAACGACGACGACGATGGCGATGATAGCGATGATAGCGATGATGACGACGATGAGTGGCAAGTTTCAAACCAGTTCCGAAAACGGGTGTCGCACTAGCGAGTGCGAGGCGCACTTCCTTCAGAGCTCAGCTGCATCCAAAACGAACAACTGGCTTATTCGGTCATCTTTCGGTTGCGGTGGGTGTGTCTGACCAACCTGTTCGGCGCAACCTGTTAAACGGGTCTGGTTCCGATTGGGTTCAAGAGTCAGGCAGCGCTTGAGCGTAGCAGCTCGTGTGAAGCGCTTTGTTCGATCGGACTTGTCATGACAAAGCAATTTCTCTGATTTGTGCTAGATCGCGATCGCAGATCAGTTGTGGGGTCTTGCATAATCACGGCCATGAGGGGACACACGCTTTCTGGACTTCCTTGTTGTAGTAGAGAGACTCGATATCTGAGATGTGAATAGATTCCTCGTTTCGCTGATATTTACACCCGCCCACCAGATGCTTTACCCGCCGACCAAATGATGGGGGCGATGTGAACCAAAAATAAACAAAACAGAAACATTTCGCATTTGTAAACATTCCAATTTGTGGCACGCTCGCACTTTGCCTAATGGACGCGCAAGCGAAACACAGTCACACTCGTGATTTATGGGAGTGGATGGTCTCTGCTTGGCGCGTTGTCTACCTGTATGCACTGCGGATCATCTCGGGCACAGTGATCAACACTCCGCGCAGTGGAGATCCTGTTCCGGGCGCGACAATCGATCACGACCATCCGGCACGGGTCGGTGTGGGGTAGCGCGCGACAGGTACACACCATGTACACTTGTCCTATCTTTTGTCCGTAATCAGTTCTGGAGGGAGACCTACGACAAGGTTAATGTATTCTAGGGTCGTAAATTTTCGTAATTACCCTGTTTATGCAGTGGACGTTGGCAAATTGCTGCGCGATGAGTGTGGCGAGTGGTAGCAGTGGCATGGCGGCGATGGTGTTGAAACCTGACTAAAATGTTGCATCAGACGTTGTTTTTTGTGTTTTGCTTTTTTTTTTCTTTGTAAACTGATGAGGAAAACAACAAAACAGTTTTTTTATGGAGATTTCTAGTGTAGCGACTTGTTGTCGACGATAAGCCTGCGCCATATGGGCTTTCTCAGGGGACATATGAGAGCGCTGTGGTCGGAATGGCATTGATTGACATGCGACTCGTGCTCGTTTCGCCTATTTTCATCGATTTGCTATCATCAAGTGGCATTAAAAGACGTTGCTGATGTGTGATCTCTTAAGAATAGGGCTGGACGAAGTGAGGAAATCGGAAACTGTGTATTCCTTGAGGGGACTCTGGGGGAAAGATGCGATTTGAATAATTTTTTGGACTGCAGACGGAATTAAACTTTTAGCAGAGCAGAGGATACGATTCCCTCATCCACATGATAAGTCGTTTACAATTTTTGCACGACCTTCCTCTTCGTAGATTCCTCATCTCAGAGTCTCTGGAAAGCAATCCAATGACGTACACGTATACCAGTCGCAGCCGCAGCCACTGCACGTGTACGCTTCTTGTTTTGGTTTGCTCATTGTATCTCTTTGTGTTGTCTCACCCACACCCAGTCTCGAAAACTGGTATCCACAAGTGAAACATTTTAATTTATTTGTATTTATTTTTGAATCTAATTTTCTGTGATAAGAATAAAATGAGTAGAAAATTATGCGCCTAGGGAGCTGCCAGCCGTCAGCCGACAACCGAGCACAACAAGCGTGGCACAGTACACTTAGAATCGAGAGGAAAAAACAAAGCAAAACGAAGAAGAATACAAAAATTCAAAGACATGCTTGGCATCAAAATCGCCACCAAGACGTGCTGCGCGAGATGAAGTCGGGCCCGGGGGACTGAACAATGCAAAAGAAAAAAATGTCAAAGTCAAGTCCACCGAGCGAGAGATTGCCTTCCGTGTCTCACCGCACCAGCCCCTGTCCGCCTGATCAGCTGCTGCCGCTTTTGCATTTTCTTCTGTTTACATTTTCGTTCCAATTAAGCGATGCCCATCGACGTCACTTGGCAGTGATCTTCAAAGTGCCACCAGAACTGGTTTGCCGGCACTGTTGATCCTGTGATTTATCATATCTTCAACTTCAGCAGTGTTGACACTTTGTCCGCACGCGAGGTACATCAGAACCGGTTTGGCCTGTATTCAAGAATTAGGCTATCGCCGGAAAATGAACCCACAGAGCCGATCGATAACATTAACGTCCTCGCCAATCATCCCGGCCAATAATAATCGCACTCGTCACTTGATCGGTGGCGAACTAGATCGAGCTGGATTGGCCTGGTGACTTGTCGCCGACAACGACCACATTGCGGACTGCAACAATTGAGACAAGGCCCAACAATGGACAGACCTTATCGAGCGGAGGCGACCTCACGATCGCCTCCGGTGAAATGTGTGTGTGTGCTTAATAGCCGCAGATAAGGCGTGTCAGCAGCTACAAGCTAGCCTAGGTCGGAGCTATACAGCAGCAGCAGCAGCAGCTCAATGATTAATTGATTGATTGCAAGGCAGGGTAGGGACGACCACTCCGCACTTGTGCCGTCGCTCGTGTGATAAGAGTTCGTAAATTTGCCTCTTCTTTTCTGGGCCACGGCGCACTAGTCGAAGACGGAGGCGTGTGAGTCAAGGCTCTGTCACGTACCTCTGTTTGTGCTGTCGCTCTGGTTAAGCGGACGGCATTACACTATATCAAGCGCACGTGGCCACGAGTGAATTCGCACAACCCACACTCGCCTCCACCACCACCATCACCACCACCTCCATCGCCAGCGACCATCGAACCCAACTTCTGAGACTCTGTCCCCTCTTGATAGGAGATGCCGTGATACCCGGTTATCTCTGATTCGCCAAACGAACGCCTCCCTGATACGCTCTAAGGCCGCCCGCGTTAAGGCGGCCAAGTCTGATGGGGTAATTGACCCCAATTTGTGAAATTTAATAACAATGAAGCTCGTGCTAGGCGCGGAGGCTAAATTTAGAGCACAATCTATGTTCCATTGTTTACAAGTAGATTGGCAAGGATTTGTTTAGATACTTTCGCTGCCAGAAATTGCCGCTTCTTTAGAGCGGTGGCGATAGTTGAGGCACGGCCTTATCTTATCCGCCCCGGAGTGACACATGGATGTGTGTCATCAAGTAAGCCATTTGAATGCAGGGAGAGTGGCTTGCGTGCAACCCGTCAGATACACAAAACCTCTTTTGCCGACTCCCTGGCTGTGCGGCGTGCGAAGCGCGATCTCGAGAAATTGCAAATTGTAAGCATGTTTACGCCGATGTAGTCGTTCGATCTGTACCGGATTGAGATTGAGGTGCAGGGAGATAGTGGCGGGCAGTGTGCGGCAGGCGGTAGCATGACTGACTCTGACTCTGAGAATAAACATTCACGTAGAAGCGACAGCAGCGAGATCTCCGCTCTCAGTGGGTGAGAGGGGAGGTGGCTGTGAGGGGGCCCACTGAGAGGAGTGAACAGTCCTGTTTTTGTTTGTACGCGGTGTACGTCATTTGGCCAAGCACGGCGAATATTGAATTTGATTTGTTGAGATTTTTCATTTTTGGCAAGCGTATGTGCAGCGATTTGCCAGAGTGCGCGGGAATGGTGGCAGATACACGGATTTTATGGCAAAGTGCAAGCTTACTCAATCAAGATCGTCGTCGAGCGTAACAGATTTAGAAATTTGTTTTCCTCTTGTGGACTGCTAGTGCTGCCTCCACACCCCGCACACACTCTCTCGCTTGAGGATTTTTGACGCTTTTAGTGTTGTTTTCGTTCGATTTTTTGTTGTTTTTGTTGATGTTGTTGCTTTGGGATTGTTTTTGCAGCCGAAATGGATTTTGAGTGTATTTTTGAAACTTCTCATGAAATATGTGCTGATGGGGAAATTGTTTTTGAATTTCTTCTCGTTTTGAGAAACGTTTTCGTTTTCGCGCGAGCATATGTGTGCGCGTTTGTCTGTTGGCATGGGATTTTTATGGCAGCAGGGATGTGTTGACGATCACGCCGGGTGGTGACAAATGTGGTGGAAATGTGACAAGCACTTTTTTGCCAAGCATCTGGCGATCGTAAAATTGGTCTTTGGTGAGGAGTTCTGGTTTCTAGGCAGATCTGGTTGGTGTGGAGGTGGCGATTGACATTTCGATGAAGCTCAGAAGAAAGGCATTGATTTGATTCGTCTGACATAAGTCAAGATAAGCACAGTCAAAAAATCAAGTACAGTAGGCGCAATAAAACCGCCGTTCCCCACGCCTTTATTCATTCACATTGAACCTTCAAGCCACCATCCGACTCCACGATACACATTGTTGACAAACTGAATCCATTCGACCCGTCCCCACGACCCGGTTCGCCGTAATCCAAGTCAAATGGCACAGACGTGCACTGCTCATCAACACAGCCGCACCTGTATCCGCAACGTGAACTAGTTCACACCGAAAACTTCAACAAAAAGCGCACAGAAAACCTAATAATCCATAAGAACCCATGGCAGGTGGCTTGCCTTTCGAACGTGACCTCTGACCGAAAAGTAAATGGTGCTCGAGTATCTCCCCACAGCGATCGCGAACAACAAGAATCACCGAAAAGTTGTGAAAATATCGCAGAGAAGCAGAAAAAAAAGTAACACCATCACATCCTAACGGCAAATCCATTTTGCATTTTTCTTATCTGCTCCAGATACAATGAACGAACAACAATCGCCCCGGCAAGTGGCATCGTTGCGGTGGTGCAGAGCATGCACGCCTCGGCTGTACTTTGGTTTTTTTTTTCGCCTTTAATCTCTATTGTGGCAGAGGGACCGTCTTCTGTTGTCCTGTTTTACGGCGATATCGTTCGTTTGGAACCCTGAGCGGGATAAATGGCTCTGCACTCGCAATATCTGCAGATCTGCTGGTGGTTGTCTGTTGCTCTCTGGCTGGAGTATCGGATGCGGTTTGCCGCAAGTCGGAATCTAAGTCGCTTGCCGCAGCTGAATTCGAAGCCGAAATCGACTACGACGTGGAGAAGCAATTAGAATTGCGCTCTGGCAACGGGAGCTGTAATGGTCGGCAGTGAAATGTTGCAGACGATGACGCCTCGGGGGTGGGAGAGTTCGCGCTGCAAGTGGAGGATGAACTTTATTGCTGCTTAAACGAACCTGATTAGGTGTAAGTGATAAAGTTCTACGTTCTTGGGCTACATCTCATATCTTACAGGATTCCTTCGAATGTCTGTGGGGGTGGGTGGCACTGCACGAGGCGTGGGGCGCGGGTGGTTTAATGTTCGTTCGATGTTTGAAGGAGCTCTGCAGCAGAGGAGGTGATTACATTAGAGCAGGTACTTATCTTTTACGAGTGCGTACTGGATGCGATATGATCTACTTTAACATGATGCGTATTATAGGTGTGCCAAGGGTCTTGGGTTAATTGCTTAAGTTAACCAGTGAAGTGTGTGCGTTTGCTAACGAAGGCGGGCGGGTGAAATGGTGTGAAAGTGGTTTTGCGGGATGATTGTCTTTCGTGGAATTTATGGAAGATGTTACGGCTTACGACATGTCTTAAATGGGGCTGGATGTGGGACGAGTTTGAGGTCGCAGGAAATGGCTTGAGTAGCACCTAAAACGGCGGAAGTGTGCGGTGTGTGATTTCAGGGGGTGCGAACGTGAGTGCGGGAAACATGGTTTCTGTTCTGCGTGGATCATTTCGGATTATGAATAAGAGGGCACGTTCGAATTCGCTGCAAAGGAGCACATAATTCAACGAATTTGTTGTAAACCGTGTCCGCCCTACAACCCCATGCCCTAAAAAGGTATCAAATTGTCTCAATAAGACATGGAGGCAATGAAACCTAGCGTGTTGTGCTTTTTTGGGTAAAGAAGTATTTTAAAGGGAGAAAGGAGACACCGAAGAAGTCAAAGTCAACGCATTTGTGGCAACGAATGACAGTTTGATTTCTCGAAAACGGCGATTTTTAAAAAGGTGAGAGTTTCAATCATTGCCTATAACAGCACCCAGGAAGACCTTTTAGCTCGATTTTAAGATTCAAGAGGCCCTTCGCAACAATATTTGAAGCCTTCAAAGCCCGCATAGCATCGCATAGAACTCCATTGCACCCGTAGCTTATTCGACTCTCTTCATCCAGTCAATACCGCTGTGGGGAGAAAGTCCCCGTTAAAGGAAGCCCCCCGATCGTAATCGATTGTCGAGGTGTTTTCATTGGCCAGCCATAGGAATAAACTAAACTTTTCCGTCAGCGCTTTGATGGCCCCGACGCATAGGTTCAATATAGCACTGCTGGCTTTGACCCGCCAGCAGTGCTATAAACGTGCCTTAACTGCTCACACTGGGGAAATGTCATAATTTTCATTGCCGGCCATCAGTCGACTTAGCACACAGTCGATTACCATAAATCACTCTCTCGGCGTTGCCGGCCTGCTAGAAGGGCTCGGTTTGTCGCCACTTTTCGCCACCATCACCAAATCAGATAGACCGATGGGCAGGCAGTCAGGCAGCCCCACAACACGATAGATTTCTACGGTCGAGATTAACGATCAAAGTAAAATTACCACTTTCACCGCCTCTGCCGCTCCACCGTCATTGTCGCAATCGGACGGACGCACTCGCTACACATGCAGGCGGCGCGCGGCTTCATTTCAAAACCGCAAAAGGCAAAGACAACTCCCCAGGTCGGCTGTGTTCAATGGCAACTGTATCGTGTTACCCACCCGTCCGCGGTCGGGGGCACGAGATGCGTGTGTTGCAAGCTCATGTCGGCAGCAGCTAAGTAGCTGCAGTAAACTCTGATAAGGCGAATCGGCCTCTTGCCGGCAAACTTTTCGGCTCTTCTGTTGGTGCTGCAGCTCGAGATTAGATGCGTGGCCGGCATCACGTGCCTTGATATCCACCAAACCCATCGGTCCTCTGTTTGCCCACTCAAGGGAAGATTGTGCTTATTTGCTCGTGTAATTAGCCCGCGCCCTGGAAGGGTTTTGGGCTCTGTGCGCTTTGATGTTGCGCCTCAAACAAAGGAGTGACAACACACAACCTGCCGCATAGCCTGACTGTGGCTCATTGACAACACAACGACTCTCTGCCAGAGCGTGCCAGGGTCTGGGTGGAAAAACGCAAGGCGGCGGCAGATAATTTTCAACGCTTCCTGCGTTTTATGACCATACGCGCAACGCACACGATCGTAAAAGCTGTCATTTCCAACCAAAGTCATAGCCGTCGTCATCACCGTCGACATCGTCGTCGTTCTCGACGAATTTTCACGAGATGGTTGTCGAATCTGTTTTGGGTGACCTATTAAAATTCTGACAGCGGCGGCGCAGCGGTGTGCGGACGAAGACACCGCCGCCACTGCCAGTGGTGGCAGAGGGACATGATCGTAAAATTATTTCTGAAGCAATTAATTCGCATTTATTCTCATTTATTCGGCTGCCTCCCAGAGCAGCGAGCTGCGTGTTCGCTCCTCAGCCGTTTATGTTGGGTTTCAGTGCGCCAGGCATGGGACGAAATTTGTTTCCACTTTTTGTGCGTATTTTTTTTCTCGTTCGTTAATGGTTCGCGTTCAACAGAAGCTGGTTGGGGTGTTGGGCGGGTGGATAGGCACAGCTTTTTTATCGCTGCGGACTTTTACGACTTCTTACGGTAATTAAGGGAAATCATCGATGGGATGGGGAGCAAATTTTATTTCGAATTGGAAGCTGTGTACGTGAAGGTACATCATCCAGGAAACTATTTAACTTTCGTCAAGCGATTCTCAGCACGTGCTTCGTCGTTGGTTGGAATCGACAAGCGAGGCATTGTCCGATTGCTCGCGATTGTCTCTGCCATGCTAATGGGGTGTTCGTGTTGTAGTGCCTCTCGACTTCCTAGTTTCAGTTTTGTTTAGATGTCGAATATTGGGCGACTGGAATGGCAGTGAGCTAGAATGCTTCCGCGTAGTGGCTGTGGCTGTGGCCGCGTATCGATTGTCTGCTGCTGCTTTCAATCGAGGCTTTGTTCCGAGTGGGAAGTGCCTAGAAAAATGGTTTTTATTCTTATCGAGCTCGGCGCGCTAATGGCCTGCCGCGGTGAGCATTCATTTTTCATTCGGTTAGATATGATACGCAATTCGATTGAATGGCTTGAAACTGAAGTGTCCGACAGTTGTGAGTGTGCAGAGTGCTTCTAAGGCTTATTTGGACTTATGGTTAAGTCAAGGTCTTGCTTCAATAAGAGCAAACCAGTCTTGCGTTCAATTTGGGCTGAATCGCGCACCGCGGAAGGATGCCAAGTCTTAATCACAGTCTCCGTCAGTCTGCCCTCAGTCCCCCACAATCTATCTCCTCTGCAGAGGTAACTAATTTACAAATTAACTTCCACCTTATCTCGCTACCACCTCGTTCTCCACATCGTTCGCCCAGCACCACTGCCATCACCACGGCCGCTGCTGCTGCAGCAATCAGTCCGGGCTGCCACTCTTCTTCAGTGTTGTTGGCCGACAAGAAAATAAGCATTATTACGTTCCTATCATCAATCTACAAGCCGCGGTTAAGCACGGACCCTGAACAAAAAATAAAATACAGAAATAAAAAAACTAAAAACCCAGTGAAAATGAGCAAAAAAAAGGGAAAAAGGCGAAAAAACCGGCGAAAACAAAACCTCTCCGTCCCAATTTTTCTCAAAAAACGAAAAAAGCCAAGACAAAAAGAAACCAAAACCACCACCACCGCCATCATCATCGCCACGACCATCAGCACCACTAGGAAAAAGCGAAAACAAAATTTCATCAAGATAAATTATCGCGATAAGCGGCCGTTACACTACACAAAGAAACAAGCCCCGGCCCGGGCAAGGAGAGAAAACTGAAGAACAAAAAGAAAAAAACACGGAATCGTTTCTCTCTCGTGGCTGGTGTTTCTTTTCTTGTTATTTTCTGTGTTTTTGTTGTGGGCCTCCGAACAAAAGGTTGGAAAGTAACAGGCGCGGATCAGCCCCCTTTTCACCCCCTTTGTCACTCTTTCGTCACACCCTCAAGTGGAGCCCCCGTCAGGAGTTGCAAAAGTACAAAGTGCCTTAATCCGCGCTCATAATCGCATAATCGCCGTGTGTACCTCGTGTTGCAGCACCGCCTCACCGCTGGCCACACCGCATTGACGTCAACGCCCAATTTTTATACCCGGTATCTCTGTTTGTATGCGTGTGATATTAATTAGCATTCGAAATCGATATCTAATCACGTCGATCAATAAGCAGCAGTGGCAGCACTGTCACACTTTGAGTAATCGTCCGTGTTGGATGGCCGCCCTCCCCTCCTGTGGACCTCCGGGGCAATGCACTATTTGTACGTTCGTTCGGCGTTGTTGCAAGTTTGTGCTTATGACAGAGGCTCTGCGGCGCACACATAATGGACATCATTCACCCGCGCTTCGACCGACCGACGGACCGGCGGACCGACCAGCTGTATCCACACACAGGGAATGAGGTTATGTTGACTTTGCGTTGTTTTGTGCATGGATTGTGTGCGCCGCGTGTGTGTGATGGAGCCGTGCGGCCGTTTAACTGGAGTATCTGTGGGGTGTACATAATTATCACGGAGCTCTCTTTCTCTTGATTATCGAGTGCCGATTATAGAGTGCACTCTGGTGAGGGCTGGCGAATGCGGGGTGTGCACAGGGGGAGGAGGTGTGAGCGCTTGTCGGGTGAATGATGTATTTATAGATCGCATCTGGCCGGCAGGGAGATAGCGAGAATGATTGGTTAATCAGGTCGGAAAGCGGCGAATCCCTTTCGGAACACGGTTGACAGGGCAAGAGAAAGTTGCACAATGGCTTGTGTGCGTAGGCAGATTAATGGGTGCTCCTTTCTGTAGGGAAGAAGGGTCCAATGGCCTTTGTTGTGACCTTTTCACCGTGGGAGTCATCGGAAAGTCGACTTTAAATACAATTTTCGATGCAGAATATTAAATCCAACACACTGTCGGAAACATAGTGAATAGATCGGTTGAACTACGTCAAGTCTCTCGCCCGGAAAACCTGTTAAACGAATCTACCTCTGTCGATTTTGGAAAAAGGAGTTGTAAGGCTCTCGAAGGAAGATTCTTTGCTTCTCGAATTATAAGAAGTGTTGCGGAAGTGGATCTTTTCTTAGCAAAAGCGCATCTTCCACATTTAAATCATGTTAAAAAACTACAATAAAAAGCAGAAGATGGTCAACTAAGTCAACAAAGACTTCTAACTAGTCAACCCACATTCGAAGAGCTCACAGTTCGAAAAGCACACCTAAACCAAACCAATTGTTAGAATCAAAACATCCTAGTACAGGACTCTTAGGACACTTACTGACACTGTCTTTGTCATATCTTGCTGCGTTGGTCATCTTCCGTCCCGGATGTCACAGTACAGTTTCTCGATACCAAACCAACTCCTCTGCAAAAAGAAAAAGAAATGCTGAAAGCACAGACCACTCTTCCTCCATCAACATCTCATTAATTTCCCTGCATCCCAATTTATCAAAGAAATCCTCCCTCGGCATAAACAAGTCTCATATCGATCATTACCATCGTCCACACTCGTGAACTCCGTGTTGGACTTCGCTCTGCCACAACCACCATCCTCATCATCAGCCACACTCGCCAATTTCGATCTCGACAATTGTATCACGAAGCATTGAAATGATCGCGCAGCGATCGTGCTCGGGCACTAATCAAATTCAGAACATGTAATTATCCATTCATTTTCCAGTTTAATTACGCAATTCACGTTCCAGCAGCTTGCCTGAGTGTGTTCGCGCAGCACAGCTTCAGACACTTGCTCCGACTCCTCTGCAGGCGTGAGATGTAGCACCGAATTTCCCAGCGAATTTGTGAAGGAGCCCCACACGCAACCTGCTCTCCCCTCCGCCCAGTTGTGACCTCAAGTGTAGCTCGCTCGATCGGTATTTCAATGCCATCTCATCATGCCGTCGTCGGGGGAATTTATGTAAATGCAGTCCAGCGTTCTTAGTCCAGCCTGGGGACCAGCACTGATGACTTGCAGCCCCTCTTGTTATTTAAGGGGCGCTTGTGGGTGTAATTGTCAAATGCTTGCTCAACTGCGACACGTGCCGATGGCCCAATTCGACAGAAACAGCCGCACAAGTGTGCGTGACATATGGCGCGGGGCATGCAACGATCGCGGAGAGAGTCGAAATCCACACATGGTTAGGTCGAGATAATAAAGTTATGGAAGATTTGGTTAATAGCCTTCTACGCCAAGTCGCTTTTCGGGCCATAAAAACCCGTATAAGGTGTGCACGGGTCTTGAAGTGAATAAATGATGGCACGACGCGCATCGGGTCGTATGCGCGAGCGGGTATGGCTTGCGGTGGAGGTAGTCGTGCGTAGGTAGCAGCGCTAATTTGCGGCTAGTGTCGCGATGTGCCGCTTCTTTCTCTTCTGCTGCTGCGCCCACTTCAGGAAGCGTTTCGTTTACATGTTCGCCCATTGTTTGTGCCGTTTGTTGATTAAATTATCGATACGAAAAGTGGGGTGTCTGATTATGGGTGGGTGGTTGATTTATGAAATGAACAGATCACGATGAGCGGTTGAGATCTTATTTTTTGTTTGAATAACGACTTTCAGTGCACAAAGCAGTCTCTATGGAACTGACGCACTAGCCTGTTCTTCTTCTTTTTTTCTCAGTTACAAAAACTGTGTGAGCTCCGTAAATCAACACACATGCCTAACTCAACGTGGTGGTGATTGAATTCTTGCCATTCTCAGTTGACTCCCATTCAACCCCACAGTTCTCCATCGCAAAATGGACTTTAACACCATCACAGCTATTGACAATCGAGTGAGCAAGCACGTGATGCTCTTTTTCGTTGCGTGCCAACCAGTCTAATTGCCAAATTGCTGTTTCCACCGAAAAAGGTCACAACAACACCAATTATAAGAACCCCATCCATCGTCTTCCATATTCGGATTGTTCGGGCTCATTACTCAAAATGCCTGAAACACAAAAGTCGTCCCTCACCCCTGTCTGCACGGTGCGGCGGTGGCGTAAATTGATACGGAATCGCGCATAAATCGGTGAACAAAATTCAAATGTCCCAAACATAAGCTCCCTGACACACATCCACACGCACACCTCTGGACACAGGCAGAGCAGTGAGGAGGGTGAGGAAGGGGAGGTAGGCAGTAGGACTGCACAATAGAAAACAACTTGAAAACCCATAAATTATCACTCGAACAATATAATCGAGGGAGACACACTTTGCATTTCAGATTGGATTATTATGTATTCAAAGTGGCAACCTAATCATGGCAATCGCAAGAAGAAAACCAAAAGAAACCCGAAAGCAGTCGTGGAGAGGGTGAGGCAGAGAGCGACTGCCCCCGCCTGATGCGCACCGAGAGAGTAAGAGAGAATGGGAACATTCAGGTAGGCAGGTAGAGGTGATGGCTGAGATGAATTCAAATTTGTAGAAGTGTTGTGTTGCAATCTCCGAGAAACAAGAAACAACACGTTCCACGGCGACACGACCGACGACGATGTTGATGACAGAGACGCTACCACGAACGTCAGGCTTTGAGGCATTGAGGCACAGACACAGAAAGACGGCGGGCCTCCGAAGAAAATGTTCAACTTGCCCCCGCCGTCGTCGTCATCGTCGTTGTCGTTGTTGTCGCTGCAGATGGCGAGGAGCGTGGACTACAGTTGCTTAAACAATGCCGGAGCTGTGCGTTGCTGCTAATGGAATATGGAGAATGGATGGCGTCTGAATAGAGTGCCCATTATGCTAATTTAAAGTTTCAATATTGGTCCGCTGTAAACATGTGGCAGAGCTCTGCTGAGCTGAGGTCTGGACATGCAAATGCAGTTGAACTCTGTTGGGCGGATGAGTGTGGGGGGAAGCGGGCATCGGACATCACCTGTTTCAATGGGTTGCCGGTGGCGGTGTACAATAAGCTTGTGAATGACACATAAATGCAATGCTCTTTGATGAATATTGAAAAGAAGGAGGAGGACGAAGTAACTGACTCCAGCTGAAGTCAAGGAGGAGAAGCCGATCTGAATGAAGAAATTGCAAACGTCGCAGCATTTGCCATAATGAAAAGTTGCAGACCCGGATAACTTACAGAAAACCTCAGAATTTCTAGAAAGGAACTCAGTTCCAACCTCAAGTTCCATTCGCCATTGCATGCACTTGTTAGAAGCTTACTTTTTAAAGCTTACAACGAAGCGTTTCTGAGTCAACATTGTTCCAGTGCAACTATATCCGACTGGCAACGCCGCACTTAACTCATCCACTAAAAGTTCCCTGTAACATTTTCAATGTTTTACATACCGAAGCCAGAACAACTGCTGCTTCGCCAGCACAAACCCCCAGCAACAAAGTCAATCATTGAACGCTCTCCGCGCCTAGGATGACATCAAACCTTCACCATGACAGCCGCTTTCGTAACGCTCAGCCTTGCACGAGTTCACAGGCACTCCGTAGCCGAGTTGAAGGTCTCGCACAGCCTCTGTCGGTTCCCGCCCCAGCAACGATGAATTAAAACAAAATCCCTCATCGGGGCGAGTGCGCCCCCCGTCCTCTACGACCAACAACAGCCAGAGCCCTGTCAACTGCCATAGGTCTCGCGCTCACCGCTAAACAACAAACTAATTTGAAATTCAATTCTAGCGCCTATTAGAATTTCCGAGCCCAGCCACCCCATCACGTTCCACTCGCCAAGTATCTGTATCTATGTCTATCGCTTGCCGAGCTACTGCTTACATAAAAAATGATGTCATATTGAGTTTGTGCAAATTCGCGCAAACAACGCCGTGTACCGAGTCCGAGCGGGGTTCCGTCCACCCCGGTCCATCATCCAGAGCAGGGCGGAGCTCGGAACTCTTTCGGAATTAGAATAATACAATCGCTGATGGTTACGCCGACACGGTTCGTTGGAACCCTGAATAGCATGGAACCAGTGGAGCTTGGATCTCTCGACGCACAGACATCGAAGCGGCGCATCGGGTCTGTGTGCAGCTAGGGGTTGGTTGCACTAAACGGGGGACATGGGGAGTGCGAAGGGGAAAGTGAGAGCCGGTGTCTCTCACTGGGACGACGTTCGTTGGAATTGTGATGGATGGTTGGACGAATTGTGTGAGATAGAGCTGCTCGGTTGCATCAGAGAGGCGATTAGATTTATCTGAACGGCTTCATCAACGTCAACATCATCAGCAACAGAGACTCTCCTTCATTAGCATGGCACATGGGGTTGTGTGTGCGATAATGAACGACACCGGAGGCGGTGGCGACGGCGACGGAGACGACGACACGGGTAACTGAAGGGTAAAGTTAAATGCACCCTAAATGTGGGTTAGCCGGGCATTATAATGGCAGCCGACTGGGAATAGCACGAATCATCGTGTGAGAGAGGAGAAGGCTCTGGCAGATTAGAATTGCCAAAACTTTGAATTGACGTCAGCGGAATTAGAATATCATTCGCCAGCAGAGGGGTTCACGTCGAGATAAAATAGTCAAATGTGGTGGTGTCACTGAATCCATTTATCGGTTATGTTGTGGGCATGGATAGGTTAGCGCTTCCACCGGGATCGATGGGAGAAGGACCGGCCTTGGTTGGGAACGAACAGCAATTCGATGGGTTATGTGGCCGGGGTTCCTGCATGCTGTCGACCCTCTTTGTCTAAAATCGTGTCAACTGCTTATGATGGGAAATGCCCGACAGCCATAATCGAAGACGACGGGAGACTCAAACCCAGGGTCTATTTCGCACGTCGGGCTTACTCGGACATAGGTGGTGGCGATGGTGAGAATTGTCTTGATTGTTATCTTCAAGCACAGTGCATTCGCTTCCTTAAGCATTATCTGATCTGATCAAACTCGTCAAGTTTTCAAGCCAGAGAACTAAAACGACCTAAAACCCCGAGAGCTTATATTTCTCGTTACTCTCCACTCATCCACAACAGCTTCTTCGGAAGCCATCCCTCACTGTGTTCACTCCACTTATGAAACTTACAAGGACCATAACCCTCCAAACAGTCATAACTCAGGCCCAAAATCAAGATATCCGCTGAGTTTTAGTTTATATCCCGCCTGCCACAGCAATGCCTCACATTATCAGTCAACTGCTCCATTAGTACGTCTCCTCTGTTTTGATGCAATAATTTACACCGCCCTGACGTTGATGTGAAATCTGAAGCCTCCTTTACGCGACTCTGCTGAGTTTTCTTAGAGGTCGCAAGAGCCTGACCGAGCTCCATGACCCAAAACAACCCGACAACAGTCGACAGCACATTTTACGACCTTCCTCCGGTTTTACGAGCATTTCCATGCCAGCCCTTCGCCACAGTCACCTCCTATGTCGTTGTCGGCCAGCCGATAGTTATCAGCCGAAAACAATAACTCATCGCATGCATAATTAACCCGTCTCTTGCTAAGCTGCTGGCTTAGGACAAGGCCCAGCGGAGCTTAGCGCACAGACACAAACACGAGCTTCCCCCGGGGCGTTTGTTTGTTTCTGTTCACTTGAGGTCTTGAGGCTCAGTTGTGCTCAATTATGTTCCCTTTTCCCCTGGGCGTCGCATTCGAAGGAGCGTCTCAAGCCCGGAAAATAGAGATTAATTGAGACTCAGAGTCCGCTACACACGCAGAGCAACGACTCCGAGTTGTGCTCTGCGCTTCTTATTTGCTCGCCGCACCCGTGTACAGCTGACAACGTGATGCGGGTGTGATGTAATTGCTCAGCTCGCCGTTGCTCTGGAGTTTATGCAAATGAATCCTTGATCGATGTTTACCTGGGCACAGTACACACAGCCAGCGGCAGGGAAATGAATTCAAGCGATATGTTAATGAGTGATTAATTTGTGCTCATCCGAGCATGGCCAGCTTCAGCATCAGCAACATCGAGAGGGCCCACGCAGCCACGCGTCGCTTCTCAGATTTGGGTGAGGAAGAGATGCAACACTAGACCACGACAGTGGCGATCCTGTCACTGATCGTGGATTTACATAAAATTGTGGGGAGCGATCTGTAATTAAGATTCAATTCATTTGCGTCTCGACAGCGATCGTCGACTGATCAATGATGCCTTTGAGCGTGGTCCGGTCGAGACGAAATGGGATGAAATCGAACGATTGTTCTGATCTGGGACACGATCGATGCTGTCAGCGGTGATCGATGCCGCTGATGCTATGATCCTAGTGATCCATCGATCGATTGTGCTTTCATCGACGTCAAGCCGATGATCGGTCGTTAATATGTGATCGCAATGAAGCACTTCCTCCGATCACTGATCACAGCCATCGTGTTAAATCTAGGGGCAGAGATAATGAATTGGAGTCTGAGTAATATGTCGAAAAAGCGTTTCTATGGAAATGACGACGATCTAGTTGCTTGTTGTCAAGACGAGGCGGTAATTTGATTGAAATTTGATTGGGGATCAATTCATGATGATTATAAAATGACTCAGATCGATCTACGAATGTAAATCGAAATGAACAACAAAGGCTAATTTGTTTACTACCACAGCTGCGCATGTAGCACGGACGAAAATCATGCTAATGCCCTCAAATTGAGCTAATCAGTGACTAATGACAGTCACTTGAAGCTTAGATGCAAATTTTTCCCCAAGCAGTATCGCAGCCCATTTCACATTCATGCCTATCGATCTTGAGAAACAAACGACGCTAACAGCCAGAGGAAGATCACATTTACCAGCATTTCCTTCTCGCTCCGCATTAGAAGGGGCCACCACAAGCGGGTCAAATGCTCCATTAACCATCTCAAATCACGTTCAACTGGCGGCCCGGAATGGGCCCTCTGGGGTTGGAGTAGCTGAACTGATTTATTATTAAACTTTCCGATCGTAGATACTCGCAGCCGAACACATACGTTCTTTCATATGCCTTCAATCTGCATGAACGATCAAATTAGTGAGGCGAAAGAGTGTTCTCGTCGATGCTGGTATGATGTATGAGGCTTAAGTTTCCCCCATTCGTGGACCTTTCTTTCCTTCTCCGGCGCGGTGCGTGCCCTACGGACACGACCAGTCGAGGCGAGGAGATTTGTATCTACACTCGGGCCAAGGTTAAAGTGTTGCCATACACGTTCATCGTTCTAACACAATGGAAACGCATAAAATGCTAATCCGCCCCGTAAAGATGGAGGCGGAGACGATATGGAAACCTCAACAGAGAGAAAGATCGTTGTGTTGATTGTGATGTATGATGGTAGTAGGGTGGGAAAGAAAGGAAGCTTATAACAATATTATCTGCCAGATCCCCAATACAACTAACAGATCACTCAATAAGTCCCGGGCATATAGGGAGCGCCACTAACGAAAACTATTTATTTAATATATTTTTTTTGTGTTAGTAGCGCCTTTTACATACACGTATATGTCCCCTAAACCCCCAATACAACTAACAGATGACTCAATAAGTCCCGGGACGCATAGGGGGTGCCAATAACGAAAGTTAGTTATTTAATATATTTTTTTTTGTGTTAGTAGCGCCCCCTATATGTCCCGGATATGTAGCGAAGATTGTCCCCTAGACCCCCAATACAACTAACAGATCACACAATAAGTCCCGGAACATATAGGGAGCGCCACTAACAAAAATTATTAATTTTATATATTTTTTTTGTAAGTGGCGCCCTCTATATGTCCGGGGACTTATAGACTTATAGACTATCTCCATCCTTTAAAAAACAAAAATATTTCTTTAAAATTAATGAAATTTCTCATTATGATCAAGCAGACATTTTATGGCATCCGGGGTTTCTTTTGCCCGACAGACTGTTCCTCCAACCCAGAGCATCGGAGAACCGAGAACCAGATCACCCCCAGCTGCGTGCGTTGGACGGAGATCATCATCTCCCTAATCACAGTGATCAGCGACGATCCACATCATGATGACGATGATGAAATTTTATGTTGTAATAAACACACAATCGACGTGCCCTTTCCGTGCCCGGCCATGGTTCCTCCTCCGTCTCGTCAGCCCCCCACGTCTATATGAGGTCGCTGCAGTTGAATTGACATGACTTATTGACTTGAATCCATCATCATCATCAGCGTCGTCAACGTCGAGGCGAGTGCTTGCTCGTCGACGTCGCAGCCTCTTAGTCTTTGGCTGTCACAACGGTTTTGTGATCGTTGCTCGATGGGACAGGGGAGCAGCAGCTCGGATAGAGGAACGACAGCAACGACAGCAACGACAGAGTAGACGATCAAAAGGCGTCTTTGTTTGGGGACCAAATTGTTGTTTATTACTCGAAATTAATTTTTTTTGTCAATGTCCCGTTCAGGCCTGTCAGTCTGGCTATTGTGAGTGCACGCTGTGTGATGGACTTTATGAGTTTGCATTGTTTGCAGATGGGGCTGGGAATAGGGGGCGATCGATGCATGTGCGTCTGTGCCGAAGACCCCGGGAGATTAGAACAATGAGGACAATGGGATTATACTTGGGATGGGACTTTGGACACAGTACAAATGACAAGGGGCAGTCTTAAGTGAATCCAAAGTTCAGGAGACGGAATTGATTCTGTACGATGCCTTTGAGTAGCTATTTGTGCCACTGAGCAGTCACGTAGGATAAAGATGCACACAATTGGATAGAGTTTCATCCACGCTTCTGAAGATGGAGGAAGATGATTGTTGCTATTAAAAGAAGCAAACGGGGTCAGTCTGTGGAGAACAGTGACATCATGCCTAACATAAAAATCGCTGCTTTGTAAATCACGGAAGACTTCAAAGTCCAGTCGTAGCACGTCGCACAAGGAAATGGGAGAACGCCCGCTAGACGCCCAAAACTGCGCACAAGCCCTAATGGGCAGTGAACGCAAGTCGTGCGTCAATCCACGGGCCGAGCCGGCCAAATGTGCGCAAAGCAGTCCAAGTACAATCCCTAATTACAGAAACCATCTCAATATTCAGCGAAGGCCCGCACAAACAAACAACATTCAAACACAGCTCCACAGCACTTTGTGTGTTTTGGTCACGTCCATGGGGCGACGTTGTGCAACCCAAGCAGGGCTCCTTCCATCGCCCTCACCACTCCCACCACCGTCAATGCGTGTATGAAACGAGAAACAAAAACAAATTAATTAGCCATGCATCAAAGCAACGGACTATTATTGAATGTATCTAGGCATCGCGATCATAATTACATCGGCCTGGGGCGAAGCAGCGCAACACAAAGCCGAAATGAGATGTTTTTTCGTTTCGTTTTGTTTCAGCCGCTCTGGGATCGGTCCTCGCATGCAAATACCGGACCCAGGCCTGCTTGTAAATTCATAATTTATTCCAAGAATACGTGACCAAATTCCATGATAGATTGGCGCGAGAGGCAAGCGAGAGGACTTCGGCCAGATGGAGCGGGCGGTAGCCCGCGGGGACAACCTCCTAGAGCCCCAGAGCGGGTGCTGGACACAAAAAGGAAGAACTCGACGGCCCCTGTTGTATTCTGTGTTCGTAAACTGACACCGTTATCTAATGCGGAACATTAGCATAATCGAAGGTGCAGGCGGTTGGCGGTGGCGATGGTGCCGGTGGTGATGGTGATGAAGGTGGGCGTTGCGATAAGCGCTGTGGGTTGTGGACTGTGCGCGCCGATGTTGGGCCGCACACATATTTCACTCATGGGCTGGTTTTTGAGTGAAAGTGAGGGTTTTTCTTGGTTTTCCGAGAGATGAGCAGATAAGACCCTCTTGGGCAGGTGCTGGTGTTTCCGCAATGGAACGGGGGAAGGCGGCGGCTGATATGGCCCTTATTCATGCGAGGATACGTGCGTCGGAGAAGTGGTTAATTAAACAATCAATTAGATAAGGGTATGCAGAGGATATGGGAAGGATATCAGCTTATGAAGCTATCATCAATCCCCGGAGGTGGGGGAGCGGATTAATTAAAGGAAATGGTGGCACACATTGGGCGCTGGCGGGGGCGTCTTTCAACCACAAGGGACTATGGATTACACTCCCCGACGCTGGTGGGTGATTTGGGTGGACGCTGTTTGATACGTTGAAGCTTGAACGAACTTATCGGTGATGTCGTCGGGCTAAGGCTTCGTGTTATCATCTTAAGAGTCCCGACGAGAGATTTTGAAGCGTATTGGAAATGTGCAATTATTCTGAATTTCTTCTGAAAGCCCAGCGACTTTTATTGTCTCCGTACTGCCTCCTATCGGTTCAGAGCCTTAAGAGTCGGTGACTTAGACTCGGGGATAAATTGTTGCAAGCCTCAAGAACTGGAAAACAAAAAAAAAAAAAAATACTCTGCCAAAACAAAACCTGAAAAGAAAAGAACGCTCCTGCAGGCCACGTCACCTCGTCTTCTAGTTCTGGCCAACCAGTGAACCTGTCAGGCCACCGCCGCCGCCATCGCAGCTGCAGCCACGAAACTCGAACTCCCTTCATGATCATTATTCATCGCGCATAAAACTTTTCGTAACGATAACCTTTTCATTTGGCAGCAGCAACAAGCACAGAAACAGACACACATTCGATTCAACTTTCGCAAGCTTCTCTTGCAGCAGCGGCGCGGTGGCGACGGCAGCGACGGCGACGATGGTAACACGAACATACATGCGAGTGTGTACATGAAACCATTAGAGCCCAGCAATTGCGGCAGCAAGTTGAATAAACCACTCTAAGTCAAGGCTTAAAGCGTGCATTGAACGCAGCTCCACACTAGACCTCACGCTCGTAGTGTGTCTACACGGCCGGGCCAGCCAAACCCCCATAGACTGTTGAGGCAGAAAATAAGTTTCGAGCCGATCTTACCGCTCTCGAACTTCGTACACACATCTGTCTGCGACGGGGAAGAGGAAACGCAAACACAAACCTTTCCGATCGCTGAACTCAATTGAGGTTGGCCCCGACCGAGCGCTAGTGGACTGATGGTGGGGTGGAGTGGAGTGAAGTGCAGTGGCGTGGTGGGTAGTGCAACGTTGGTGGAGAATCAATAGCGCAGAACGTCAGAAAGCGTCACAATTAACGTAAATGTGCCAATTTACTGTTTTATGATAATTTAATCATAATTACCATAAATGCGATCGCAATTAACGAACGGCCGGCTAGATGGAGCGTTGGCAGACAGATAGTCCCGCTGCCGAGCGCAGCGAACTATGATTGAGTTCGAAGATGGGGATGGTGAAGAATGAGAGTGGGGTAAAGGGCGGACTGCTGACATTTGCAGCTCCGGCGTTTAGAAAGTCGATGACGTTGAGGCAAACACTGCCACAAATCGACTTAATTAGTGACATGGGAGATTGACGCCTTGAGTGATTGTGCTCCCCGCACGATTGTCATCTGCAAATGGTGATTTGACGTATATTGTCATGTACTTGAGCTGGGAGTGTGGTTGGATAATGGAGAGAATGCCGATGGCGTGGGCAAAAGGAGAGAGCGTGGCACGAGAAGATCAGGCATCCTTTGCGCGAACACCTTTTTGTATCCTAGAGGCAGTATTAATTTCAGTTCCGTCTCGTTAATTGCGGCTCAAAGGTTTTGCCCCCTCCCCCTCACTGCATCACAACAGTGACGAGAGCAAAGTGACAGAAAGCCCTTCAAAGCTCCTTAGGACGCAACCAAGCCGCACATAATTCATCAAAATCCCACCTCTGGCAGAAGTCCAGACAACTGTCAGCGGCTGATTAAATTTTCCATAAATCACGATTCGAATCGCACTCGCTCGCCAAAGGGCGCCCATCACCGACCACGCGGTCGGCCCTTCTGCTGCACAGCTCATCGCGCCCTGGGCCAAATTGCTTTGACCCCAAAGAAGCCGCCGCGTGTGTGTGTAATCCAAGATTTTCCGTTCCATTTAAGAGCATAAATAACATCTCACCGATTCATAATAAATCTTCTGATTGGACTGACCTTGCTTCCACCGCACATGCACGCCTGTGTAACCCACTCACGTTGCCCATCATCTCAATTATCGTGATCATCGTCGTCCCCAAAAAAAAAAAATCGTGACCGACGCCAGCAGCCGGGGCCTCGAAATATGGCCTGCCGAAGTCCACTGGACGATGGCGCATGAGAAGGTGGAAAATTTGTGGGAAGTTTAAAAGAATTGAATCCAATTAGAGCCCGGAGCCGTTTAATTAGATCACAGTGCGGGCCACGAACTGGGCCTGTGTCCAGCGCGCCCCGGTCGTGGCCGACATGCTCTAATTTCCAACGGAAACTGGATGACGGTTAAGTGCGCACCTAGAGGGGGTGCACTACGTACACTGGTGTGGAAGGGGTGTGAATGTCTTGCGACCATATGGAACCTTCACGAAATCGCCCGAAGGTGGAAGGAAGCAATCACGTAGGCAACCTCAGAATGAATTGAGGCGGCAGCGCCGCGGACGATCGGAGAAGGGGAAGGAAGAAAGACGCGCGATGAAAAGAATCGAAATTAATTTCCTCTCGTCGGCGGTCGGGTGTTTTTCTTTTGGCAAGCCGCGCGAAAAGTTTAATTAAAACGTATCCATTTGACGTTCCAAATGGCGTCGATGCCGGCGGTGGAGGCGGTGGTGCGGGTGGCGGAACTCTGCCGACTACTGAGTTATTTCATCCGCGTAAACATCGGAATCGAGAGATTGTTTACATTTCCATCGTGAAAATTCGCTCCCGGTTACCGCCCTCTACGGCAGCTCTAATGAAAGCGACTTCCTCCTTGGCTGTCAATGTTGGTTTGGTGAAGATGCCTCTTCACGAGGAAATCGATGCGAGGAACTGAGTGTGATCAGACCGGCATTTTGTGGGACGGGGAGAAATTTGCGGATGGGCCGACCAACAACGAGGAGACGAAGAGGTTAATTTCTTTGATTTCCGTTGTGCCGTGGGGAAGGGGATAATTTAAATTGAATTTCTGCTCAAAACTAACCCAACACCCGAAGGAGCTGAGATTTGACAGATGGCTGTGCTCGGAACGTGAGTTCGAGCTTTGCGGAGGTTTTCATTTCAAAAGGATGCCATGGCGAGGCTACGCGGCAGTGTGAGTTTGAGGCAGCAAACTGAAGATGAATGCGAGTGGGAAATGAAAAGCGCATGGTTCTGGCAATGCGAAGGACTTTCCCTGTTCGGGGAGCGCAGACAGAAGAAATTATTCGAGGAACAGGCTTTCATGACAAGAAGACGAGTAGGATTGGAGAAAACCAAGGTTATTTCCAAAGGAATAAAGGTCATATATCTGGAACTGGATCACACTCCAGAAATAACAGATCCTTAGCATGAGCCGGGTTTTGCCATCAATTCTTTGTTGCTTGAGATCAAAGTCCACACAAGCGCTTGTCCTATGGAACCAAGCTAAGTCCCTAATGGCATGACCTTCGTCACGTTAGGCCCAACCAGATGGGTTTCTATGTACAAGGATAGATGTATGTCTGGTGCTCCGGGCTCCTTTAAACATTCTCCCCAGAACTCAGTTCTGTGTCACGTAGAAAGAAAGTCTAAAAAGTCCCTTTCAGCGTTAATGTTGCATCTTCCCTCATTAACTGAAATCAGTCCCATGCCGTATTAGCAACATCGCTGTCATGCCGCATGATCGCCATGAAGACTCACTCGCACTCAAACTGTCATTTCGTTCTCGCCGCCCGTCAGTCAGCCATTTGTCGACAAAGCATTCCATTCAAAGCCCATAACTTAGACGTCAGTTGACTCGCTGCACTCGTTGCTCCCGCCACTCACCGGTCCACTGTCATCCGCCTGCGCGATAAATAACCACCATAACTGTCTTCGTTGCAGCCGCCAAGGTGAGCGTGCGTGCATCGCGCCGAAAATACCACCGCCCGATTATATTTATAATGAAGTACCGAATCGATAAATTAAAAAATTTTATCCGCCGAACGAGAGTGTTAGGTCCCCACTCTCCACCCACAGCTCTGTCTATTCTAGTTTTATGGATCTGGATTGATGTGTGTACAATTCGAAGAGCGCAAAAAAGCCATAAAAAAGCAGTTAAAGCGGGCTCCCACCCTAGACGCTCTCTCCTTCGGCGGGAACGAGAAATTGTTTTTCAAAACGACAGGAAATCAATTAAAATGTGAGCACTGTGCGCACGGAGCGAGTTTGATGGCAGATTGTGTGGATTGAGAGTCAAGCAGTGGCAGCAGCAGCGGCAGCAGACACATATAAGCGTGCAGCATAAGGCTGCGTATCGACGAGTTTGATTGTAGGGCATAAACAAAAATGATTCGATTTTCCGGGGCGAAGACAATGCCCGATGATGATGGCCCAAGTCGTCGTCGTCGTCGTGTTTACGTGTAGTGAGTGCCGGGCAGAAGGGGTGGCAGTAAACATGGTGCCGATGATTTGTCGGGTGGATGGGTTACTGCAATGTCGGGCGCGTATGATAACATTTCTCCTCCACTGACAGGGCTATTTCTGGAGTTTATGGCTTTGTAATGATTGTAACATCCCTCCGCGTGGCGTGGGGTGGCTGCTGGATGGGCATGTTGACAAAATGTGAGACAACCACAGTCTTGCTCGATCTGTGCCATGAGAGAGATCTTGCAGATCTTTCATCGGCGTGGTGCCTGCTTGTCAAAGTTCTGTGAACCTGCCTCCAAATGCAGTCAGCAGCCAACATCCAGCTCAAGTTCAGGCTGCCATATCGGAGCGAAACCACATCCTCACAAGGCAGCCGGGGACAGGCTCTCGAATTGCTAGCCATTTGCACCGAATTATGCCTGCGGCGCGGCGACGGTCGACGCAGAGTGTGTGTAGCTGCAGTCAACCGCGAAGCCCAAGACAAGCGATTCCGTTCGACTACAAAAACGCTGTCTATCCCTCATGTGTCGACACAAAAACGGAAAGTGGAGCGTTGAACCCACAGAAACCGAGCCTGAATCGAAGTCGATGGCGATCACGATGGCGGCGGCGACAAGGAGGTTTCGGTTGTCTTTTGCTTTTCTATTTTGTTAACTGTCTAAGCTGTCCGAGAGCTCACGTAGAACACACAACACAAATGGTAGGTGCGGCAAATGACAGGTCTAGTACACAGATAACTTCTCTGCAGTGGCTGCAGGTTACACTGGAGTTGGGGCTTGCTGTTGAGCCGGCACAATGCGGCGGGGGGCATCGCGAAAGCCTCGTGTCTATCTAAGGAACAATGACACGTTGACTCAGGTAATGATAGCTTGTGTGCATTGGGATGGGGAGATTATGAGTCGGAGTGGCTGCGGCTGCGCCAAAAGATCGAAGTAAGGTGAAGGGTGAGTGCTGCCATCGCCGCAGCCACCTTCGCCGTTTCTGCTGCCCCATGCAATGATGGATGCAACGGCCTAAGGCCAGCTTTGGTGGATAGAGACGAGGTTTTGTTGCGCAAAGCGCAGCAGCAGCTGAACGGGATGCCAGAGACCCGGGCACATGGAGAGGCGAGGAAACAGTTTAGAGTCGGGTCGGCGTCGTAGTCGTTGGCTGGTTTTTGTGTACCTTTGTGGCACAGAAATAAATTTTCATCGGTACTGTGCCGCACTACCTGTGGCTCCTTCTGTGCTTGCTGACGGTCGCACGGTGGCACGGCCACGTAGTCGTGTGGTCACATGGTTCCACGTCCGCTCGGTCAGCGCAATCTCAACAGCTTTGGCCTAATGCTAGGCTTTTCAGTCAGCAGTCGCTGTTGCCTATAACGATGCCAATTAAGATTGATACAAATCGCTGCCCAAGTCTTCGTCGTCGTCGTCCTCGCCGTCGTCGTGGAAGCCATCTCGGCAGTGGCTGTCCAACTTGACGGTCCACACTCACATGCGAATGGAATTGGCGGTGTTGAGCTCTGTGTATTGTGTCAGCAGATTGAATTTAAGAGCCGCTGCCATATCGTAAATCGTTTGCGCCTGCCTTCCCCGGTGCTGCCGTTGTTGCTGCCGAAAGAATTGCCTTGTCGATGGCTGACGTTTTGTCATTGCGATAATTCAAGTGCCATGGGTCGTTGATTTGTTGGCGATGGTGTTTGTGCATCGTTCGCAGTCAATCGGCGGCAGCGAAGTTTCTCTTTGGACTTTTCCGGGTGTTTTGCTGCCACTGCTAAGTGGACTTCCTAGGAGTTGATGGTGCATTGCGGTGGCACAGAGGCAGGTTCATAATTTGTGATTGGGGAGGTTGTTGCTGTCTGGCTAGCCTCCTTGTGGTTAATGGTTTTCGAAAGCGGTGATTGCTGTGGGCGGGGAAGGAGTGAAGAGGGGATAATGTGATTTGTGATGCCCCGGATCGAGGAAGTCAACGAGTGCATTATGAGATGACGGATAGACTCACAGGAGATCGGCAGGCCTAAAAAATTGAACAAAGTATGTGGAATCTCGTGCGATATTGGTTTTGTTTTCGTTGATGGCATCTGGAGATGAAGATTTTACGACGAACAGCGACATGCGCCTGTTCAAGCGTCTACGGATAGAACGCTTAAGGTGGCTAGGTCGTGTAGAGCGGCTTCGAATCTGAGCCATTGGGACAAAGCCACAGAGGACGGAGAAGAACCTCAACCAACTTGGAGTGCGCAAGTGGAGGCAGCTACCGAAAGATCGTGTTGGCTGGAGAGGCAAGTTGGTTGAGGCCCAGGTCCACCCCTCCACAAGAAGAAGAAGAACATGAACCTCCTGGTCAAATAGGTTCCACAAAGTGTTTGCTGTACAAATAAATATACAGAATGACAGCCTGGTGTTGGGGTCAGAGTCCCCTCTTCACCCAAAATTAGTTTCGTTGATTCCTCAATACCCTTTCACCAACGACTACCAAAGTTTCTGTTTATTGAAAGTCGAAAATGTTCTCGCCCACCAAAACTTTACCTTTTTAGCCAATTTTCTCATCGTTATCTGCTTAATTGAATGTTACCCCTGCGCATAAGAGCAAAAGCTTACCCAACATGTATACACATACAAGCTAACTAAGTGTTTCACTTTATTAAACAGTTTTTAATGAACAACTCTGTTGGCGTGGAACCGCTTTGAGCACCGTCCGCGGTGGCGTCGGCAGCGCTGGCGCTACAACCCTTCATCATGCGTAATTATATCAATCTGTAGGGAAACTTATTCGCTCCTAACGAAACAACAACTCGTCCCTACAGGAAGGGTTTCTCAATTAAAGCACCCCATTCCTGCTGCTCCACCGACCACCAGTGTGATGTTTTCTCTCGCTGTTGGCCCCTTCTCACTCTGCAACCCCATTCAGTGAACCATCCAAAGAATAATCACAAGCTGTGTGCCACTGTAACCATTTTTATTGTTCGCTGCAGCTCCGTATTATTAAAAGACCGTAATCGCGCTACGTTTTGTGTGCAAAAATTAATTTAACTACCTGTTTTGGAATTCGGTTCGTTGCATCCCTCCCTCAAGTTGTTCCGTCTACCGGACCGGCCGTCATCGGACTCCCTGCGCCGGCTGAAGAGGGAAGATAATTCGTACTCGCATGTATACTTTTGTGTTGCATCGCATACGCCCACTTATTAAGTGGGAAACAATGGTAACAACAAACAGGTCCAACCAACGGGGTGGTGGTGATGGTGCCCTATGCAATCACCACACCATAAAACTCTCGATTCGACTAAATTTACAAACTTAATTTTGCGAACACAAAACGACAACGTGGACAACGACGACGACGACGTCAGAAACATTGAGATTGTGATAGCAATGGTATGGCGGACAGCCAAAGCGGTGCGGCGACGTGGTACACGGTGTCGGTTACAATAGGCCCCCGAGGGCCCAGTGACCCAGAGAGAGATGGAGTGTGGAGGGGGAAAACTTGCCTGCGGAGCGACTGTGAAACAGAAAACGGCAACGCATCGAATGTGCCATTAACATAATGCAGCGGCATGTAATCTGCATTTGATTCTAGGTTTTGTTATGTGGTCGCTCTGTGATGCTGAGCCGTTGAACTTGTCAACTTTACTTTGAGCCGAGCACGGGCGACATTATGTGTCTGTCTTCGGCCACCTAGGTCTCACAAGATTTACAACTCCCGACGACATGTGAGTTGTGCCACAAAGATTTTGGCTGTCAGAACTGAAAGCTGTCACGAGATTCTGAACCCATAAGAAATTGTAATTCAAAATGTATACCGTAGGTTCCCCAGAAAGTGGAATCAACAAAAGAAGCCGTATCAAGTCGACGCATTGAATTTTTGACCAAAGTCCGAGATTCAATTTCATACCAGAACGATTCATTGCCTAGACGTCGTAATATATTTCGGCTGACAACAGCAGCTCCCGCGTCGTACGCCTCTGTGATGAGCAATGCACTGCATTTTGAGATCACGTTTACAAATCTCATTTGAGGCCGCACAAAGTAATTGCACCGCAAGCACAGTGCCAGTGTTGTTTGCCGCCTGCCTGGCTCGCTGGCTGTTGCCCGTGTCTTTGTTGTTGTTGTTGGATGAGGCCAGTAGGAACTGCTAGTGCAACTGCAATTCGCACAGCAGCAGCAATACAATGCAGGCTCCAATGATCCCAAAGCACTGTCGGTGATTCCGCTGCAGATCCGAAAGCCTAGCATATAATTGAATTTAGCCAACTCGGTTACATCGAATTAATTTGAATCCAACTTCGACACGACACACTCACATTCACGTGTGCACACTGAGTGCCCACTAGATGCAGGCAGGCGGAGCAACGCAGCAATGGTGGGATCGAAGCAAAGACTGCGGGCCGGAGCGCCTAAATCACACACCGTGCCAAAGCAAACGAACCTTTCTCTAATTCGCAGCCACACAATGACGACTTGTGCATTCGAAACTCGCGCGTTGTTCGCGCACAATTTACCTCCGCCGCTGCTGCCAGTAGATACATTTTACAGATTTCCCAACTGAACTCAAAAAAAAAACAAAAAACAAAAAAATTGTGGAAAAGCGATGGAAAACCCGGGGAAAGCGCCTAGTGAACGACAAAATTGGCAAGCAACCTCAGCGCCAACAGCGCGGCAGGATGGACGTGTATGTATGTGTGTAGCGCGCGATGCGAATCTATGCGCAGGAAATCCGCTTCAGCGAAATTTTCGGGGGCAAAACGTGCGAACGTCATCCTCAACAATGGCCGTGATGAATCAGTCGGAAGGCAGTTAGCCGCATGCCTACGAAAATGCGGACGTAACTTTCGCTCGATTTGCATAGTCCCCACACGGACGGCCGCCGACACTGCCACTGCCGCCGCCACCAGGGGGATTATGGCGAACGGCAAATGGCGACCAGCGATTAATAGCCGCAAGTCCACCCTCACTCTCTCTTTGGTTGGCGGATGCTAGTTTTTCGGGATAATCCATCAAAGTCACTTTAAGACAACAAAAATCATCCCTTCAATCAATGGGGTGGGCCAGTGGCTACTGACTACTGACTACCGGCGAGTCGTTCAGTCTTCGGCTCACTCATCACCGAGCGGGCAACGGCCGTCCATGGGAAGACTAATGGTTTATTAATACAATGGCTGGACATTTATCATTTCTAGCGCGATACTTCTCCCATTCATTCGTCCCTGGCGGTTGGGGAGGCGGACGATCGATCTGAAGAAAAGTTTGCTCTGGAGTATTATTAACCCGGACTGACACACTGCCTGCTGCTGTCTCTAGCGCTCTCTTTCTCTCCCCGTTGATCTGATAGACTTGCCGTCATCATCATCTATCTGGGACACGAAAGCAGTGTGGCGCGGCAAAGAATGATTGTTTTACCCCCTTCCCAGACCATTCCCTCCCCCTCCCCTTCCATCACAATGGTCCTTTTCGTTTCGTTAATGGCTCTGCTTGGTTTAGATACCGGTGAGCGGCGACCAGGGGTTACCGGATCAACTGAATTGGCCATTTTTCAAGTGGCCCGGCCTAATGTCCCATTTATGTGGCCCTATTGCATGATTTGAGTTTGAGTTTTTGTGGCTCTCCTTCGCCGGGTTGACGGTGATGATGGGTGAACGTTAATCGGTTATGGAATATCGAGTTTGTGTCTGTTTGCTTGCCACCGGGCTGCCGATGGTAACAACGAAGGTCGAAGATGGGTGATTAAGGTGTGTGCTGCTAATATTGTGTAGGAAGGCTGGTGAACTTGAGGATTGAGTTGACGTTTGATTGACAAATTGTATGCAATCGGAAGTCTGTGGTGGGAGTTCGGTGCTGGTCAAAGGATGTGGATCACTTTCGATGAAAAAAGTACGTTTTCGGATAAAGATATGAAAGGAACTTGTTTAAGAGCAGTGTTCCTGTGTGCTTAAGAATGAATTGAGTCAAAATTTGGTACTTTTTCGATTTCCAATCCTTTGTGGAATTCCAATCCTTGTGTTTTAGTCTCCAGGAATAACGGCACGTTTTACCCACCCCCGTGCAACAAACTCTTCCTGCCACGTCGTGACACCCAACTTCTATCCGTCTTTCTCGCCCTTCTCACCCTACTCGCCCCACTCGCTTTTCTCGTCCATCTCGCCCCTCTCGACCTTCTCGCCCTTTCGCCCTTTTCCTCCTTTTTCTTGTTTTGGCAACGGCGGCGTGACAAATTTGTGAAAACAAGTTCACTCCCCCAGTCTGCGTGTGACAACATTGTACCGTCTCCTCTTAGTGAGGACAGCTCAACCAATTTGCAAATTAAGTGTCTTACTGTTGCATGTGCCTGCAAAAATTATAAATCCATGAGTCCCAAGAAGTTTTTAATGTTTTAATGAGAACGTGATGCATTCTTCGCCAACGAACTGGTGCATTCATGCATTCGAACCGGCGACTGGCAGATCCACTGCTGTCGCTGAGTAGCAAAAGTTTCAGCCGGTGGAAGACGACGTGCGCGCTTTCAACTCTTGCCGAAGGAGCACACAACACCGTCGTCCCCACCACCGAATACCCCGCCGGCAAGAAGGACAGACTCAGAGCCAGTGGAAGAGGAGGAGGACAACAAACAGAGCGCGAAAAGAAAAATAAATGCTTAAATGTGCACCATCGGCGTGCACCCATGGCCGATGTGTCCTACGTGACAAGTAAGAAGAATGATTGCGATCATTCTAGCGATTCCAGGAAGAAAGTTCTCTTTAGCCGCGAGATCGAGCCCGCGTTCGCGTCGCACCGCACCAGTCGTGACAGTGTCAACTGTCAAACGAACAATCGATTTGGGTGACGTGTTGTGCTGTCTCTTTTTGTATCAGATTGGGGCTCACGTGAATTTTAATCACGTCAACGTTGGCTCGACCATTTGCTCTTAGCGCGAATATTGAAATTCGCTTTTTGTCGCGCACACATTGAGTGAGCTGCACACAGCAAGCCACCCATCGGTCTCCTTTATCGGATTCGGCATCGGGTTTTGAGGGTGGGCCGCGTGTGTGTGTAAGGGACTGGGACGTCCAAAGGTGGAGAGGCAGTGCAGGAGGAGGAGAGGAGAGACAGGGTTTTGAATGACAGGCCTGGGCTTGGACGCCTGCAGTTTGAACAGAATTTGATGAATTATGCATGCCGATGCTGGACGGTAGACTGGACACGGCTTTCATTACCCGAAGGCTCAGTTGTTTGTTGTTGCTGTTTTGAAATATTGGATCCTTTTTGTTTCGGGAAGTCATTAGATTTTAAATTGACAGCCCGTCAAAATGGGCAGAGGAGAATGCGGGCGGACGGTTGACAGATATGAGGAAAAAAAATTGAAACATTCACGGCATGGTCACGTATATGATGAATCAGAGCTTGCTTGTGTTCACTCATCTGTGGCACTCCCTGAACCTTAAATGCCTTTGACCAGCGCGTTCAGAGGATCAGCTTTAAAATTTGTGTCGGTAGAGCGGCGAAAATTGCTTTTTTGTGTGGGCGGTCGGTGCGAATCAATTCTTTAGGGGCTTATGGCAGTATTCAAGAAGAATTTGCGGTCCAGTGGAGTGAATCTCCTTCAGCAACGAGTCAGAAACCAAAGGCAGTGAGGAAAAGTGATTCCATCTTGAAGAGAACATCAATAATCCATTTTCCTAATGAACGTCCGCATCTATGATCTCATCTCGGGTTTGCGTGTAGTCGCCAAGGATACGTTGAATCCTTTCCGGCTATGTGGGGGAGGAGTGTCACTAGGGGAAAAAAGCACCACCCTTCTGTCGGCGGTTGGAAGAGGAGCTAAAATGATTACACGATAACATTATGACAAACTTCTCATAACAATAATGGAAGATTGATTGCAAAGACAGAGTGTGTAGAGGAGGTGCGAAGAGACAAGAACCGCCTTTCTCCCTACCCCTTACAGATGATATCATGTGAAACAATAGTAATTACTGCCACTAGGTCCGTTGTTGGACGGGATAGAGCACAGGCAACGCTGGTGATGACGACGACGATAATGGTGGTGGTGATGATGTTGCCACTATTATTTTGACTTCCACATATAGGACTTGTGGGTGGAGGCTTTTAATAACCACCCTCGTGTGGCTGCTGTGTTCGAACTGATGAAACTGGTATATCTACTCCTGCTCTTGTCACACTGACGTCGGAGGAGCGACCGTATCATGTTATTGATCAGACAAAAGGAACCAGCAGCAGCATTCGGTTTCTCCATACCGACCTCGCTGTCCATTGTCTGTCGCTGCTCAGGTGAGGATAACCCGAGCCGGACAAAGCAGCACTCTAAGTGGGGGGGAGGTGGTGGCGGCTGTCGAGCCGGAGAGAGGACAACGAAGAGTGCCAAAGCGACAAAGGCGATGAAGTGATGTGCATTATAGTTTTGTCATTTCAATTATAGCCACCCCACGCAAAATGATTTATGTCCCGCCGAATGGAATCAATTTAGGTCCCCACCAGGGGATGAGAGGTAGGGAGATTTGTCCTTTTGTTTTTTCATCGAGTTTTTCTGCTTCATATTTGCCAGTCCTGTGGCATTTTTGTTATTTTGCTCTCTGTCTATCGCCCCCTGGGTCTTCATCAATAGCTAAACACTCTCGTCTTGGTGGTCATGGTGATGGGGAGGAGGAGAGAATGGGGAATGATGATGATGATGATGATGGTTATTGTCTGTAATTAGTGCTTGAAGTGAATGGCTTTCATCTGAATTTGATCCGAAAAAGGAAGTGAAACAAAATTCCGCGAACAATGAGATCTGAGAAAAGACGAAGTTCCATGTGCCCATGGAAAGTAGCTGGCCTCTTGCCTGAAGCTGGAAATGCAATGACTTGTTCTTTTCCTTGAGGGCAATGATTTTTATTTTAATAGAACTCTAGCTGAAAGTGTTGCATTTGTGCCGCCATTTTTCATATAGTTCGCAAGAACTTGCAGGATGAAAGTGTTACCCTCCGGTGGAGTCTGTCCAATGCTAGTGCAAGGTAAGCGGAAACTTTTGGTGAAGTTGCAATGAATTGGCGATTCAAAAACAACCTCCTCTTAGCTTTATATGTAAGTGCTTAAGCCTTCCAACGACTTCGTATCGTTATTAAGGTTTGCTCTCCTTTTTTCGATTTTAGGAAAGGGAGTAGCGAACACATGACAGCTTGCGGTAGGAAGAAAAGCAGCACCTACCCACTACCACAGACTTCCGACCAAAATGGCGAAGGGTGCACTCCAATGAGAGGAAGAAGTCTCAAAATGAACACCCTTCCACACCCACCAGTCACACCGCTGTCACATCCCGCAAATCAATCACAAACATCGCTTACCTCACTAATTAGCTGTGTACCCGCCCTAATTTATGATCCATGTGCTGTACTGTACTCAGAAATTCTAATCCAAGCAACCGTCGCGCACAAAAACTCACTCAACATCGGTTACGTGCGGGGAAAGTGCTCCGGGACTCGAAGCAGAAAGTGGGAAGATACCCGACTACGTGTTCCTTCGAATTGACACGAATCCGGAAAGACGTCATTGGCCCCTATGACCCCGCACGCCCACACCTCTCTGCCCCTCCCACTCTCGCCATACACTCATGTGTGCCTGTGTGTGTCTTAATTGGCTCGAAAAACTTGCGCTCAACTATAGAGCCTAGCCCAATGAGGACGATTGCCTCGCGAACACTCACGTAAATGTTCTGTAATCAAACTGACTGCCAGCCATTCAGCCAGCCTACCGGGGGTCTGCGTGTGTGTGTAATTAACCTCCGAGTATGGCATACACGCAAACAGAAAGTTTTTCACGTGACAAATCAAACAAGTTTTGCCAGCCTTCGATTATCCATCCAATTCCAAGCCCCCCGCCAAGCCACACCACGCCACGTACCCACTCGCCAGACCGCAAGAAACCGAAACGCACAAAAAGGACGAATATCAACTCGAACATCAACATGATTAACTTTTAACTGAAACTTCACACGCCAGTGTATCATAGTTATGCAAACAGCAAACGGAACGGAGATTGGGTGCCTCACCCCGCCCCATCATCGAAAGGCGTCAAACTGATTAATTGGCTTTCACCGGGATTCACAGTCGTCAGCAGTCGGCTTCCTCAACCAATGACGAGGGCGACGGAAGGGTCGCGAATTTTCAAAATTTTCATCCGAAAATATTACCCAGTGGGGCTGGGTTAACTACGTGTGCCTGCCCCGCACCCACCCCTCCAACAGCAGTTCGTCGACTCAATAGCAATGATATGCGGAAAAGTAATTAAGTGAACATGGAAAAAATTTGATCATGCGAAAGGATGAAACTTTTCGGAATTAATCGGATGAGTTCTGAGCGTTACTGGGGTTGGTGGAACTGGTGGAGCTGGTGGAGCTGGTGGAATGGCTTTCATTTAAGAGAGCGCGCGTGTACCTCCAGCAGCATCAGGCAGGAGTATATTCCGCTCTGTGCCGCCAAAGTGGCAAACCCCTGCTTACGTTCGCTCGGTGCCTGAAGTGTATCTGATGGAAACGAAGGATGGAGCAGGGCTGGAAAAAAATTCCCTCCCATTAAAAAGGATAATATTACGTTTTGCTAGGGTGCAATTATTCATGTTTCCGGAAATTTACTTATACGAGTAGTTGTAGGCAGTGCCGCTGCCTGGCTTGCTCTCGGCGGCCTAGTCGTTGGGGCGGAGGACTGTGTCTTTTGTGTGTAGGGGAAGAGATGCTCTGGAGCCATCGTTGCCGCATGAGTGAGCTAAGTAAGTGCTCTCTGGGGTAGGATTGCCTGCCGACTGTATCACTCGCCTTTTTTTCCCTTGTCTCTTGTCTTCTGCAAGCACTGCTGTTCATTCATCGTCAGGGAAGCATGGACCTAGGTGGTGGGGGAGGAGTGATGGGTCTTAAGGACTTTGGGGTTATTATGGGCGTATTGGCGGGTGGCATGTATTTTTTTAATTAATTTTAAAATTGATACACGAAAACCTCCTTAATGTGAGACGATTTTTCAAAAGCTTCCACCCAGTCTCTCTACCAGAGGGTGGGTACATCTATTGATTTAGGTGGTTTGTCATGTTCAACATACCGCTAAGGTGGAATTTTGTACTTTCCTGGCCGTGCGCCGTAAACGAGGAGACGGAGGAAGTTTTGTACAAGGACTTCTGTGATTAATTAAAATGACTGATGTCTGATTTTATGGTGCTGTGATTATGTTTTTTTTTTTCGTTGCTGCCATTTCCACTTCTGCTACTGCTGCTGCTACGGGATTCACTCTCGCGGAATGGTGGCAGCGACAGTGAGTGATGGGCTTTCCAGGATACACGTGTCCTCTGTGGATGGCACGAAACGGGGGAAGGCGGTTGTGTATTTAATGAGGAACCTTTTCGAAATTAAATTTAATTAACAAAAGTCTGAAAATGTAACTCTACAGGAGTGTCCTTAAGGAACTCTGAAACTCTGTCGACACGAAGATGAATCGATCGTTAAGTGAATAAATTCAAACATTAATCGACCGTAACTTGAATCTGTGGCACTGCAATTCGAAGTAAAATTTCAAACGCTTCTAATGTCGTGAATTTCGTTAACTTGAATATGGCCAAAGTTCAACCAAAAAGAGAATTAGGCAGAATTCCAAAATGATATAGCTTTAAATCCAAATCAAATGTGCTTCAAAAAATGTTTAAACAATTATCACAAGCACCGAATGATGTTGAAAATGTGTGAAAGGAAGCCTACACAAGAAGGAATAAGTCAATCTTATCCGATCTGAGCGGAACAACCAAAAGTTATTCCGATGAATCTGAAAAGCAAAAGAAATGTAAAAATAATCTAACCCTATGCCCTTCAACAATCCCATTGTTTGCATTTCTGCACACAAGAACCGCCAGAAGCGCCCTGATTCGCCAATTGACCTCAATTTCACGTTGAGGTGGAAACCCAGTTATGAGGTCGGCTGCGACCTGTAAAAGAATTAAATATACAATTCCAAATAAAAATCCATCTCATCACTATGTACTCCAATCCTAATTCAACGGACCCCCTATGCTAGTTTCCCGATGACACTTGAGGTTCACTTGCAAAGCACCCTACTGTTTCCCGAAAACAATCAGAGTAGATGCGATAAAAAATATTGGCTACTCACTTAGTTGATCACTGACGAGGAATACAGCTGCTCCATCGCTGGCTGGCTAGATGTCTATGAGGCTAAATACCTACCTGCTTAGTCAGTCCAACGGTGGATGTCCCGACACTCACACACACTAGCACTTCACACGCGTCACAGGGAATGGGAGAGCTAACGCGATGGACATTCAAGCGGCAGACAGACTCCCAACCCGATCCCACACTCCCGTCACTCCCGAATTAAACAAAACAAAAAAGAAGAAATAAGCAAGGAAACACTAATTTCGTGAATTTTACGAATTTACGGCAGTGGGATTAAACTAGTCGAAGGGAACTGCGAACTAAAAGGGCCTAAAAGAGACACCGAATCCGAACCGACACTTCCGTATAAATCTCGAAAAAAACACGTTGTAATGATAAAGCCACGTTGAAAGAATAAAGCCGAGCAAGGATTGGTATAACGAAATCGACACTCACGGCCCACCCAACGGAAAAATAATTGAAACGCTTCGAACGCATCGTGAACGGAAGAAAAAGGAAATCGGAACAAGAAATTCGTTAAAACGGAAGAATGAACTCATGTCAAAAACACACAGCTCGGGCAGTACGATCGGATGTTCTCCCCCATCCAGTATTCCACGACATTGCCGCCTTACAAATTCAAAAGGACGGTGTTTTGCGAAAAAATAACATTCATAGTACAATTTTCTAAGTTTCCTGTGCAACTGCATTAGTAAAACGCTGGAAAACTGCTAAAAAATCACTCGCACATATTTCCTGCCAGTATTTTATCATTTTGAGACGTTCTTAGACGATTTAAAAATAATTCAGCAGCACAGGAGACTGCGTGCTCTGCACGGCAGTCATCTTGAAGAAAAAAATTAATTGCTGGAGAAGGAAAGAAACCCCTTCGAAAGAGGCGAAATTTCATCAAATTATTGATATTTCAGACACCATCTTTCATTTGAAGGTGCTTTTTGTGTGCCGTATCAAGGTTTTGTAGGTTTAATCTTAAATTGAAAATGTTCGCAGTGCACACACCCCGAAAAAGCAGCAATCTTGGAGTGCAATTTTTTATTTCGCCGAAAAAGTGCTGAAATCCATCAAATTTTGATAATATTTCATGCAATCGAGGTAGTCTAAAACTTTGGACACACATTGCAAATGTTTTCCGGAGACTAACTGAACTTCTTCTATTTTTTTTGAATTTTCAAAGATTTCACTAAAATCGGAAGCGCGAACTTTTTCCTGTTCAACTGAATGCAACGATCGGAAATACTAGCTCTTTCCTTTTCACTGGGGAGACAATTTGAGCGCGCGGAGACAATTTGGAGAGTCTTTGAAGATGTAATGTAAACATTGTTCTTGTACGCGGTATGAAATTATTTTATTGGTTTGAAAATTTCAATTTATGCTTTTGATTTGTTAATAATTTCATAAAACTACTAAACAAGCACCATTTGGGAAATGTGGTTTCTTTGTTACCCTCGTTGCAGCAGGATTTTAGTGCAGACTTATATTTTTATCAAAATCTTTCAACTTCATTGCGATTCTGTGTGGCAGAAAGTTTCACAATTTGAAAAGTTTTTCGTAAGAAGGTCTATGTCTCCTAAGTCTGTTCACATTACCCGTGACACAATCGCTTTCCTCTTCCTTCTCTCGTTCCACCGACTTCTTCTAAATGCAGTGGGGAGAATCTCCGCATTCTAGTACATTTGCATTCGAGATCAAAGTACCAAACGTTTTGGTGGGGTCCTAATTAATTGGACGGTTTCAGTCTCTATGCCCAAGCTTGTTTTATAAAATGGAATTAAAATGAAAATAACTTTCAGGAAGTTTGTTAAAGTCCGACTTCATTTCGAATCTTGATATATTCAGACAAATTTCAATGACAGTCAGTGATATTTAGTGTGAATATGTTTTTGCACTTCATGATGCCTGCTTGGGAGATGGGGTCGTACATTTGCATAATTCAGAAAAATCGTACAAATGTCTGACATTTGGGCTCACATATGTCATCGCTTTAGTGTTAAAATGTGCAAATTTATGGAATGCAGAAGATCTCCATGAAATGTCAAGTATTCCAACATATAAACAACACACTGTAGCCATACGTTCAAAAAGTTTCTCGAAAACATTGTCGTACAAGTGCAGTTTGATTCCTATAAAATACAATGCTTTTCGGCTACACGAACAAGATGGGCGACCGGAGAAATGTTTAATTCAAAACGATACAACAGGTTATTTCTTCCATGTCCAAGTTAATTTATACCCTTAAGTCTTCATAAAAAAAGATTATTTATAAAACGAACCTTGGCTTCACTTTTTCACAGACTCTCCACACATTTCTCTCGCTCGCTGAAATTGTCTCCGTAGTGAAAAGGAAAGAGCTAGTATTTCCGATCGTTGCATTCAGTTGAACAGGAAAAAGTTCGCGCTTCCGATTTTAGTGAAATCTTTGAAAATTCAAAAAAATTAGAAAAAGTTCAGTAAGCCCCCGGAAAACATTTGCAAAGTGTGTCCGAAGTGTTAGATAAACTCGATTGCATGAAATATCATCAGAATTCGATGGATATCATCACTTTTTCGGCGAAATTAAAAATTGCACTCCAAGATGGCTGCTTTTTCGGGGTGAGTGCACTAAGAACGTTTTCAATTTAAGACTAATCGTACAAAATCTTGATATACCACACAAAAAACACTTTTAAATGAACGGCGGTGTAGGAAAAAGTAATAATTTAATGAATTTTCGCCTCTTTCGAAGTTTTTTCGCGAAATTTTTCTGCAATTGAAATTTCTGCATAGAAGAAAATTCCTTCGAGAAAATTATGTCTCCCTCTCACCATCAAAGACTCTCCACATTCGTCTCCGCGCGCTCAAATTGTCTCCCCAGTGGAATGGAAAGAACTAGAATTTTCGATCGTCAGAGCCAGTTGAACAGGAACAAACGTGTCTTTCCGATTGTAGTGAAAAGAATTTGAAAATTCAGAAAAAAATATTTAAAATTCAGTTAGCCCCCGAAAAACATTCGCAAAGTGTGTCCAAAGTGTTAGATTACCTCGATTGCATGAAATATCATCAAAATTTGATGGATTTCATCACTTTTTCGGCGAAATTAAAATTTGCACTCCAAGATGGCCGCTTGTGCAAGGTAAGTGCATTGCAAATTTTTTCAATTTAAAATTTATCCTACAGAATCATGAAATAATGCACAATAAACACCTTCAAATGAACGGCGGTGTATGAAAAAACAATAATTTTACGATATTTTGTCATCTTTGAAGGTTTTTCCTGATTTCTTCGACAAGTAAGATTTTTCTTCAAGATGGCTGCTATGCGGAGCACCTAGTCTCCTGTGCTGCAACTGAATTATTTCTAAATTGTCTAAGAACGTCTCAAAATGATAAAATACTGGTAGAGAATATGTGCGAGTGAATTTTTAGCAGTTTTTCAGCGTTTTACAAATGCAGTTGCACAGGAAACTTGGAAAATTGTACTATGAATGTTATTTTTTTTCGCACCGTCTTTTTGAATTTGTAAGGCGGAAATGCCGTGGAATACCGGATGGGGGAGAACATCCGATCGTATTGCGCGAGCTGTTTGTTTTTGACATGAGTTCATTCTTCCGTTTTAACGAATTTCTTGTTCCGATTTCCTTTTTCTTCCGTTCACGATGCGTTCGAAGCGTTTTAATTATTTTTCCGTTGGGTGGGCCGTGAGTGTCGATTTCGCTATACCAATCCTTGCTCGGCTTTATTCTTTCAACGTGGCTTTATCATTACAACGTGTTTCTTTCGAGATATATACGGAAGTGTCGGTTCGGATTCGGTGTCTCTTTTAGGCCCTTTTAGTTCGCAGTTCCCTTCGACTAGTTTAATCCCACTGCCGTAAATTCGTCACGAAATTAGTGTTTCCTTGCTTATTTCTTCTTTTTTGTTTTGTTTAATTCGGGAGTGACGGGAGTGTGGGATCGGGTTGGGAGTCTCTGTCTGCCGCTTGAATGTCCATCGCGTTAGCTCACCCATTCCCTGCCTTTTGATCGCGTGTGCATCGGGAGTGACGCGTGTGAAGTGCTAGTGTGTGTGAATGTCAGGACACCCACCGTTGGACTGACTAAGCAGGTAGGTCTTCAGTCTGATAGACATCTAGCCAGCCAGCGATGGAGCAGCTGTATTCCTCGTCAGTGATCAACTAAGTGAGTAGCCAATATTTTTTATCGCATCTGCTCCGATTGTGTTGGGAAGTAGTAGGGTGCTTCGCTAATGGACTTCAAGTGTCATCGGGAAGCTAGAATAGGGGGTCCGTTGAACTAGGATTGAAGTACATAGTGATGAGATGGATTTTTATTTGGAATTGTATATTTAATTCTTTTACAGGTCGCAGCCGACCTCATAACTGGGTTTCCACCTCAACGTGAAATTGAGGTTGGTTGGCGAATCAGGGCGCTTCTGGGGGTCCTTGTGTGCAGAAATATAAACAATGGGATTGTTGAAGGGCGTAGGGCTAGATTATTTACACATTCCTATTGGTTTTCAGGTTCATCGGGACACTTGCTCGGACAACTAGCAGATTTCATTTTGTTGTTTCGCTCTTATCGGTTAGAGTTGATTATTTCTCTGTCATGCAGGCTTTCTTTTATATACATCCGTTACCCTACACCATCTCTTTAGTGCTTTCATTTTCAAACCCGTCTATATTTAGGCATGAGGCGTGCCCTGAATTTGTATCGCATTCCTCTTGGCTCTTCCAGATTTCATTAAATTTTATCCATCTCCACATCTACTCATTAAGATCCGCAATTTAATCTCCGTTCCGACAGGAGACTAAATTAAATCACTTAACGCACTCTCCTCCATACTCATGAGTCGAAGCGGAAACATGTTCAAAAAATTTGCATACGTGTACACAGGCCACCACCCAATTACCTCCCCTTCTCATTAATTTCAGTTACACCCACAATAACCTCGCAGCTATCAGCCTTGGCACGCATTGCCTCTCTCCCCTTCACACCACTCAATCCCTGCATTTGACACAACCTTCCATTATTGTCCAAATTTTTCAAAAACAAATGGAAACACCACCAAATTGCTAACAAATTTTCACAGCTCTGATGGGAACTGGGGAGGCGGAGACGCATTGCATACCAAAGCACCAGCATATACCGACCGCTAATTAGCCCGACACACTAAATAAAAATTCAAATTCCCTGCCACAAGAAACGCGCAAAGGCGCGATGATGTCATGCCGAGTTCACCTGGGTCACCCTCGAGTTCTGCGAGTCGGTGGCGCAGCAGAGACTGGCCGAAAATAAAAAAAAAAACCTTCTAATGAAGTCACTGGAACAAGGAAATTCACGCAAGTCGCCGCGTAGAGAACGCGCGGCGCGAAAGAGTGATTAGCATTTAAAAAACTAATTAACAGGTTGTTACAATGCCCACCCCGCCCTCGATAGCCATCTGCACGGAGGGGGAGAGAGCGGCATCGGTCGGCTTTGTTGGTTTTCCCCTATGCGTCCACGGAAGTACACAACACAAAAAAGAATCGTTCCTAATATCCACCATCAATTATCCCTCGGCACAGGCACAGGCACAGGCACCGACAACACACTCACCCTCCCGTTTATGTGTTGTGTGTGAGCCCTCTGTCGATCGTTTTCGTCAACTCAGCGCTGACCTGCAATTTGAATAATAAAACGGTTCTGTGAAGCTCCGGAGAGCTAGGGACCGGGTCTCCGGCCGGAATTATGGTCGGCAATTAGCTGAATGTATTAATTAAGGTGGTGGCAGAGAGCACCGCTGCAGTTCAGCCGGTGGCGGGTGGGCGGTGGTCGGCGGTCGGCAATCCTCCAGCGCAACGGGATGTTTAGGTGAAATTTTGAGTAATTTTCGGAAAATAAAAGAAAAATCGACCGGAATCGCTGTGGCCGGCAGGGTGAATGGTTGAAAGGCTGACTGACTCGGGGTGGTATATTTACTTTCGAAGCGCTGTGCCTAAGGAAGGAGGTGACTTGCTTGGCTGCCGTTGGTACGGTGCTCGACGCGGCGGTGGTGATGGTGGAACCACATGAGCCTAGCAAAATGCTTTTTGGTCACGAATATTAATTTTATTTGCTTTTAACAGGAGTTCCTCGGTACAGGGATTGAGTTTCCCAAGATGTGGAAAATGAGGCGGTGACGGCGGCAGATTTAAATCAAGCATGGGCGTTAAAATTGGAATTTATTTTGTTAAACACATCCCTTCGGCGGGGACGAAGCTCTAAGTTCGGAGTGTGATTCGGAAATGGGATTTTCTTTCTGCGATGTGGGTGGAATCGATTAAAAGAAAAATTGCGGAAGTTAAATGCGTGCGTGAAACACTCTGGGGAGAGCGCCAAGGACGTATATGTGAAATTGTATCCAATGCTGGCGCACACACACGTGCGCCCTCTGTGACGCATTGGGAGTTGAAAGACTTGTTACTGGGACTGCCGCGTACACTTCCGTTTGTGTTTCGTGCGGTTGACTGAAATCGGTTTAACGGATGCGTTACAGTGTTCGTGATCTTGGATCGTTTCCGTGGCGTTTGGTGAAAATCTGTTTTGCTCATGTAATTGAAATTGAGGTGCTGCACGGGAGGGGGGATCAAGTGTGGGATGCCTTGGTGGGTGCCAATGTCCACAAGTGGAGGTGTCATGATAAGTGTGACTTTGTTGTACGGTATTGAAAGTTAGTATAAATGAGAGAGTTGTAGTAAGGAGAAACAGGGGCTGTATCAGGGGATAGCTTTTAGTGGAGACGCGCTGCTACTTATGTGTTTTTCTCATCTTTTGCCAAATTTTGGTGTCGCTCACCAACTAAAGCAAGGAACTTCTACTTAACCCCAGTAAGGCTTTGAGCAAAGTTTTCAGTCTGAAAAATCCCCCCTCACCGAAAAAACATTTTTCCTCTGACCAAAATCCAAATTTGTGCTTGAAATTTGCATTTCTGCACAGTTCCCTTAAAGTCAGATTCCCCGCGTCATGTCCTTAAGGATTTTCCTGTTCAAACACAAAGTTTAGGTAACTTCGCATTAATCCATTGAACGCAACTCTTAGAATACACCTCCACCTTCCAGAGAAGGACTAAAAGACAAAAGGACGAAAGAGAACCAAACCAGAAATATGCTACACTCCGTCGGGGTGGGGTTTCTTAAAGTTTCCCTCGAACTTCGTGTGCATCCACAGTTCGTCCCCTGCTAATTAATTACCATTCACCGAAAAACGGGTAAAAATTGTGAGTACGGCGGTGAGGTGGGGGCGAGAGTGAAAAAAAACCGAAAACTGTTCAACTTGTCGAAGCGGAAAAAAAAACCTCTTAACACAGTCAGCAGAACTACTTTCAGTTTCCCTGCTTTTCTGTTCCTTCCCAGATGAGACGGTGGACTTCGCACTCCACCGCCGCACCACCCACCCGATAAAAACCCCTTTTAAGTTTTTCTTCGCTTTTCCCTTTTTAATTTTTAATTAGTGGTATATTGTGTCAAAACTTATTTTCACTGAATTTTTAATTCTGTACTTAACTTAGACAAAAAGTCAGCTGAAAGGACGATATTATCCTTTTGCCTTTCGCTCGCCTGAGGCGGTGGTGGCAGTAGTCTCTGCTACTACATTGAGTGCTTGGTCCCTTCGAAATGCATGTCCCATGTCCAACTCAACTTATTTCTTATTCTTCGCGTAGTCCGTCGTCGTTGTCGGCAAAAGCAACATCCTCTGCACAAATGCATCTTTTCAGAAAGTTTTTTGAAAGCGCTCTCCAGCTTATGAATGGACAAGAGAATTGGAATGGGGGCGGGCGGGCGGGCTTAGAAAAACTTAACATTTTCATTGAGACTGAGAGAAAGGAAGCGAGCAATGAAGTCCGAGCGACAAAAAGTTATTTTTCACTCTCCGTCTCTCCGTGGACAAGGACAAGGAATACATTTTTAAGTTTCAACTGAGTTGCACTGTGCTTACTACAGAACCACACATACACATGGATACATAAGGAGGCGCGGTTTGACACCAATGGTGTGGACATTGGACACTGGGAAGGTGAAAGTGTGCACAAAAAATGAGCTGTATGTGGGGGTTGGAGGACGTTTGGTATTTACCGGAAGTTTAACTTTGCAAAAGGAAAACTTACAGAAGAAAAATAGAAACTGACGTTTTTCTGGGCGATGGGCGGACAAAAGTCGACTGGCACAAAGTTCGACTTTGTATTAGAGGACGGTGGCAGGAAGACTTTGTGACTTTTTGTTTCAAGCGATCTCGCAATCGCCTTCGAAACAGTTCTTCGATTGAGTTCTGTTTTGTCTTGAGACACTTATAAATTGTGCCAGTTTTCATTTTTAAGGCGAGTGTAGGAGAACTTCTTTTATTTCTGCAGGGTCTTTCAATTCATTGAAGAGATTGCTTTTGTTTCTGAGAGCTTCGTCCCAGAAAAGTATATTCAAGTGCGAATAGCATCCTCATTTATATTGGAAAGAAATGACGGTGATCTTTGGAGCTTAGATCTGGACTTTGAGTTAAGGAGGAATATTCCTCTAGAAAAAGGAATGGGCCAACTAAGAGTGAGAAGTCTAGTTCTATTAAAACAAATACAGGAAACAAGAAAACTTGATCTCCACGCGTAACACAACTTCAATAATTGCCCTCATTGGGATTTCTTACTCAGGAAAACCTCACATCCTCAAAAACATCATGAAAAAGTTCCTCTGACGCCCATTAGAACATCTTGTCCCTGCTCCTGCTTCACGTCATTACAATCAGCGACACACTTCCATTTCAGCAGCAGAAGCGTTCAAACAAATTTCCTTTTAATTAGCTCCGCAGCACCTTTCGCTAACAAAAACCTTTCACCATCCCACCACCCACCGCACAGCTGAACCTGATTTAGACATTCATCTTGGTCGATTCTAATTCGTTCCCGTTTGCTTCTTTTACTACAGTTAGAATTACTTTCTTACCCTCTTTGAGTTGTCATAAATCCTCGTCTCCCGTACGGCCCACCACCGCTGGACGATGTCGACGACGAACTGGGAACGGGAAAACCAGATTCTTTTTTTGACTGACTGCTGAGAAAACTCTTGAAAACTATGAATAAGTCGTTTACGTCATCTTGGCTGCAAATTACGTCAATTTCCACGCTGAATTCGGCACCCCGCTCTCCCAGACATCGTCGACGACGCCACAACCACCTTTGTCGCCGAAAGGCTGCACGACGAGCGCAGAAAGGAAGGACAATAGGAAAAGTTGTGGGCAATAGTGAGTGAGCCACTACTACGCAGTAACGCGGCATGACGCCCCGATTGCCAAGCGCCAAGCGCACAAGCGTTGTGTTTTCCAAGAAACGTGGCAAATAGTTGTAGAAAGTAATTTCGAAAATTTCTTGTCGCATAACTTTACGAGTGTACCGAGAACTTCAATTCGTCTTCCTCGGCTTCTTCGCCGCTTCTTCATCATCATCGACCACTTCTGCTCTTGTGCAGTATGTGTTTGTTTGCGATCGGGACAAAGTGCGCATTTGTGTGAGTGCGTTTAGAGCGAGAGGACAAAAAAAATAAATCACACTGCGAGAATGTTCTATAAATCATCAAGCGGCACGGCAGTCGGAACTCCGGTGTGCGACGTTCAAGCAAAGCCATCGACCGTCCCATCGGCGTGACGGCTGCGGCGGCGACGACGACGACGAGCGTCGTCTCGTACAAAAATTTACTTCACCAGCAGCAGTCAACAAGTTTTAATGAAAAAGTTTGCGCGACCCGGAAATTACTTTGACTTTGAAATTGGTCCTCATACCGGCACACGGCAAAAGCGAAGTGGAATACCGTCCACGGCGGCGACGAGCGTCTGGGCCCACTATCCGATGGTGTTGCGATGGTATGCGGTGCGATAATGTAGCGTGCATAGCGTGGCCGTGTGTAATTTTCGTCCTTACACCAGCCCGGGTCGGAGATTGCTTCCCTTTCCACAGACACTCTGTCCGCCAGTCTTCGCCTCTCCGTGTCTGTGTGTGCTTGCAAGTGTTATTTTCGCCGGAAAGACAATTTTCGTCTAATGCCTGCTCTCGACTTGGCCGATGATGTAATTGGCCCTAAGCTAGGTAACTACAGCTCAGCTCACTGTGCCAGTACACAAAGGGGGAAACCAAAATCTCACTCTCAGCAGCAGGATGATGGCTGCCCCACTTGGGTGGCTTGGATGGGCACAAGAAGAAAGGTCTTATGTCAGAGAATGAAAGAGAGAGACTACAAAACTTTTCAAGTTAATTGAAAAATTTGCAAAATTCCTAGCGTGATCTATCAAGGACGAGAGAGCTCCCTTCGCCTGGACACGCTCTTCTTCTTCTTCGTTTTCAACTGTTTTTCCTGATGTTGTTTTTTGTTGTTGTTTTATTTGTTGTTGTTGATGTTGTCTGCCTTAAATAGAAATGAGGAAAGTTTTCCTCTCTCAAGTAGTCCTGGGGATAAGTGACCGTTAGAAGGAATGGGAGGTATTTATGTCTTTACAGGATGTTGTTGCTTGCTTGCTGCTCCTGGTGGTGCTGCTGATTGTGTTTGTGTGTCTTTTGTGCAGCACAAGAAACATAATTGGCTGAAGGAGGAGGATGAAGAATCATTTGATGCTTTCTAAGTGGCACTGAGTGTCGGGATAATCTATGGGATGCGATAGTGATGAAGTACAGAGTGGTGAGGATGATTTCAACAAAAGCAACATCTGATTCTGGCCATTTAGACGGCTTGGCGTCATCGTCATCGGAAGTATTATGATTTGGGTGCTCGAGGATGAGGTTTTGCGAAATCGAGTTGTGAAGTTTTGATGGAAGTTTGCGAAGAAAGTCACTTCAATCGTGATAGGAAGTCCTTACATGGAGATTTGAAGATCCCAAGTCTTGCTTGAGGGCAGCAGAGGATAAGAAAAAGGGAAAGAGAAGCGTGTTTGTGGCGTTTGCGCAATCAACCAGAAAGTAGATCTCCTTGGGTGTGATACTCCAAAGGTTCTAGCAAGTTGGCATAAGATACCTACCCATGAAGTTGACCAGGCCTGTTAAACATACCCTGGGGTCTATTTTCACACCAAATGGATAGAAGGAAGCCAAAGATGGCCTTCATGGAGCCAGCAAATTTGTCACTGACCCTGACTGCTGACCCAATGATCTTCTTCTACACTTGTCAAAGGCTGAGACTAACACGTGAATAGAAAATACAGAAACTCAGTTGACAATCCCCCGCTGGTTAGGATTCCTAGAAAATACGTAATCCCCGTTCATCACTCCTACACCAAGTCCACATCGGTTCATGTTTGGTCATAATTTGAGAGATACTTTATGTTTGTGGCTCTGTGCTGGTCGCTACATTATCTATCCCATAGCGGCAGTACGCTTATTACAGGCGCTTTGGTTGCACGTAAGCACTTCTGTCAGTAATCAGTCCCCCGGGGGTCAGACTGTGTTACCATATTTGTCAAAAACTACCTCACATACACACGCGCTTGCGTTCGACCCCCTTTGGTTCAATTTCGTCATAATTTACAACAAATTTGCCTCGTTTTTCCTCATTTTTTTGTTATTCATTTATTTTCCTTCTGCCATTCCCCTCACTCGCTTTCTACAGTCACCTACCTCGCCGTGACTCCTTTTCATAATTTCGCCACAGTGAATGTGTTCAGTGGAATATTGCGCTTCCACACGCATTTTCAGAGAGATAGGCAGCGTTTTTTTTTCTTTATGACCACGGAAGTTTCCTCGTCGGGAAACTTCATTCAAAAACACCAGAAACCGAGAGAGAGAGAGAGAGGGAGGATGGAGGGAAAGAAGAAAAAACGACAACACGAGGAAAAACCATTTAATTGGGACGAATTGTTGTCGGAAGGGGCATATGGAATGTGCCAGGGCCTCCGGGAACGCTCTGAATCGAAAGAAAGGAAAAGCCGTGTTTTTAGGGCTCTTTGACATGACCAGTGACTATTGACCGTCAAGGCATAACTCATAGTCATCGTTAAAATCGGAGGTCTGACCTATGGCGACCGGTAAAACGATTCTTTGACACGAATCGGGAATGTTTGTAAAACAATCATACCGACCGGAGAACAGGGAGGTTGTTGCATGCAACCGCCATTGAACTGAACTGAGCGCCCGCGCTTTACAGTCCGCGCGACAGACGAACAGACATATCGTGTTGGAAATGGTTTAAATGGGAATTTGTCAATCGGTTTATTGTTTTATATTGAACAAACGTGCCGAATGAAATGGATTATGGGCTTAAAGGTCGTTAATACTGAAATGGCGAAGCACGGATGGAGGGGGGAATTGCTGGTTGAAACGATAAGTTTTGGACATTAGAACGTAATCGTTCTGATGGCTATTACTGCAATCATAATGAATGGCGGGGGAGGAGTGCACGTTTTAACTGTCAAAAGTTTAATTGTTTCTAGTCACATACGTTGACTCACCGAATGGATGCGGGGGGCTTGCAGATCGGAGGTCAAAGGGTGACCGGTGGGTTGAAATCGTGATCTTTTCGATTAAGAGGAATAAAGGCAATAGGAAATTACGGGAAAATGAAGTAATTCCCACAATGTCTTTCGCAAAGGGTGCACCCTCTCCCGAAGTTTGAGAGGTCTCTTAGAAATAGTTCTTTTTTATAAAATTGAAATTGAAAGCTTATTTCGTGAGGGAGGGAGTCTTCTAATAGGACACAATACTTGACCGTGGAGGGGCAGTTGGGTTGGAGGTTGTTGGGGGTCAGTATGCCTCCGAAACTGTTTTTTTTTTCATTTTCAAGCATTTGAAATGAGCTACATGTTTTCTACCTCCAAGGACATTTTTCATATTTGTTTTGACCTGAAAGGAGTGTTTAAATTATCTTTTCTTCTTCTTCCTCTTCTTCTTCTGCTTCTGCTTCTTCTTTTTCTTCTACTTGTAGCGCTACAGTCCGGGGTGGACCTGGCCCTCAGCCAATATGCCTCTCCAGCCAGCACGATCTTTTCCCAGCTCCCTCCAGTTGCGCACTCCAAGTTGGTTGAGATCCTTCTCCACTTGTGTGCGCCATCTTAGCCTAGGCAATTTTCTCTTCTTGGGCAATCAAAATTTCCCGACTTCTTGGGATCTCCTTTTCACTAATGTGTGAATGAATCGAGAGGAAGGCCCAATGTTGAATCAAACTCAATTAATTTGAGTGCGCTGCTTGATGTCCTCTACATCGGCAAATCATCCATTCAATCGCTTGACTTATCTACTTGGCCTACCCACTCACAGGCTCTGGAACATAACAACAACGGATAACAAACGCCGCTTTCTAACGCTTGCCACCGCTTTCCACCGCTTTCCACCGCTTTCCACCGCTTTCCACCGCTTTCCACCGCTTTCCACCGCTTTCCACCGCTTTCCACCGCTTCCCACCGCTTCCCACCGCTTCCCACCGCTTCCCACCGCTTCCCACCGCTTCCCACCGCTTCCCATTACTTTCCACCGCTTTCCACCGCTTTCCACCGCTTTCCACAGCTTTCCACCGCTTTCCACCGCTTCCCACCGCTTCCCACCGCTTCCCACAGCTTCCCACCGCTTCCCACCGCTTCCCACCGCTTCCCACCGCTTCCCATTGCTTCCCATCGCTTTCCACCGCTTTCAAAAGTCGTACTGAGTTCGAGGTAAGAAAACTTATCAAAAAAATGTCCTCTCGCTCAGCGAGAGATAGATGGAGGGATCCAAACGAATAGCAGAGTGAAACTACATCCAAATCCCATATCTACTACTGCACACATCCCTTGTAATGATGAAGGGGAAGGCTGACAGGACACTGAACACTTACAGGGAACGGTCGACCCGATCGAAGCCAATACATCAATGCTTGGCACACTCGAGTGTTCCCCCAGAACAACAGCGGCCTACACGATATCCGATAAATGTACAGCGGATACGCATCACACCGCGATGGCGGTGGGGCGAAGGGCGAACATTAAAGGCATCAACAATATGACAGTTGACTGACAACTAGAAACGCTGAACGAATTTTCAAAAAAAAAAAAAAAAAGAAGAAAGCGTAGGAGCCCTATTCGGGAAAAGACAGACATTTTCGTGGCCAATGCCATATCACTTTCATCCTGTGAATTTATTCTGTTCCGACACCCGACTCCATGAGACAAACATCCGAAGTTGGATTCACGGTCTCTCTCGCACCGTGCATGAGAATGACAGGCGTTAATAATTCGGATTTTTGCGATGCCCTTTCTGTTTTCTGAGTTTTTGTGATTTTGACAGCTGAACAGTTGAACACACAGCCTACCGAAGGATATGAAATAATTTAAATTCACTCGTTCTTCCACACTCCCACCCACCCCACGATGTGTGTTCATTACTGCTCGCTAGTCGCACATGGCTTTAAAGAGCATTTAAGGCGGCTCGTCGGCAGCGGCGGTGGCGTCCAGTCGCCGAATTCAATTTATGCAAGCAATTTGTCCGGGAACGGTTTTTTTCTTGCCTGTATTTGTGTGTGTGCGCAGTACGTTCAGGGAATATCCTTGCGAAATACCAAAATCCTGTTACCATGCACTGAACCATAAATAATAACACCAACAACCGCCATGCAAATGAAACCCAATACCTCGCCTCGTGACGCACAAAACTACAAAGTTGCTGTGCGGTGTGCTGTGCAGTCGGTGTGTGTATCCTCCTGGTAGATTGTCACAATAATCATCGACTGGAAACCCTGGCACATACCAGCCATTCAACCATCCAACCATCCAGCCACCCACAGCCAGCCAGCGAGGCAGCGTCGAGCGAGTGCCAGTTTTGCGTTCCAAACGAATGACTTTCCTGGGCAGCAGCAGCAGCGGCAGCAGTAAGCAGCAGAGTGCGAGCGAAGGTGGAGCGAGTCAGGAAAGCAATTGAATAGCATTCGAGGCATTTGAAGGGCCTGGGACCTATCAAACTGTCAAATTCAATTCTTTTGCCGTATTTCCATTTCGTTGTCCACCTACGGGATGTTTGTGTGTTTACCTCCCAGGGTGGACACACTAAACAAACGTCGATGGGAGGATGTGTATAAATGTAATTTGTGCAGGGACATTGGAGATGCTCTCCAGGTACTGTTTCACGGTGACATTCGAGATGGGTCACAGCCTGATGGATAGAAAATTGCTAAGGAAATTGAAAAATTCTATCTCCTGCACGCCCTCCGCCTGCGGGGGGTGTAGAATTTAAATGGGATCTCTAAAGTTTCAGTTTCAGTGAAGAAGAGCGAACAAGAGATCCCTGAGGGGCCGAAACAACTTACAGATCCTTCACAACAACCAGCCTTCCCCCTCACCCGCAATGAGCTTTATTAAGGGATAATAACTTGCCGAATATCCATATTATCCTCATTTGAACTAGCGCTGAATCGGAAAGCGCCCTGCCCCCAAAACTGCTTATCCCATTAAGACGACAGAGGGTGGGGGTTGATAAAATCCAGCTTCTCCCCTCGCAATTTATCACACCGGTCACAAAGGCACACCGAAAAAAAAAAGACCGAAACCCCAAAGAAATTGCGACAAAAAGGACTCTCATAATCCCAAACCCAGCAACGCACCAAAACACAGCAACTTCCGAATAAGCCTGCCAGCTGGAGGAAGGCGGGCAACCTCGACCATTGGCCAAGGGGGCGGGCAGAGGTTCAGAATTAATACGAAAATTTATATCCAACATCCCTTTGTCGCACCAAAGCTGACCGGCGTACTTTGTGAACGCACAATACGCACAACGCACAGGCTTGTGTAACGACTTGTGTAATCCTTATGTGACGTAATCAATTATAGGTTAGTATACCATTGGTAAGAACAGCTATTTGTCTTTGTTCTCTGTGCCACCTCAAGTCCCTCTTGCATTCCCTTGTGCTGCTGTCGCACGCGGGGACGATGAAATCAGAGAAGCGACGAAGGAAAAAAACCTGAACGGACGAAAGCGACTTGATCTCATGGGGTTGGTTTGGCTCTTTTTTTTGTTGCTCTCTCTCTGCGTTGTGTTTGGTGGTGGTTCTTTTATTCATCCGCTTTCCACTTAGCCAGCAGCAACAACATCTTAACGCGCTCAGGGGATCGTCCTTTGTCCTCGAAGTGCTATTATACTTCTTTTTTTCTGGCAGCTTCTCCATAAAGGTACGTACAGTCGTCACATCGTCGCACCGCGTCCCGCTTCGTATTAATTGAGCTTTTTGCTCGATAGAGGATCCCCGCGCTTGTGTGCCTGTTTATTTGTGAGAGCCCTGTGTGAGCCTTGTGTGAGGTTTGTTTACCGATAGCGGTTCCTGTTTGTCCTGCAAACAATGGGATCACTTTGGTTGTCCTTATCGTTTGGGTTGTCATGCGTGTGCATGGGAGTATGGATGGACGGAGAGGCGGCAGCAACGCACATGAGAAAGTGTATTATGTGTGCGTGTTAGAATCAGCCGCGTAGGACAATGGAAACTTTTGCACCGCTGGGCTTGAATTGTGTCAATACAAAGGCACGGACGATCGCAGCCAAATGGAGGAACGCCATTCTGCCTGATCCTTGCGGCAGGCAGTCACTGCGTGATGGAGTACGTTCAGTGCTGTGCGTTCATCTGCACGAGTGACCCTTTGAAAATTGCTAACGATGATGGAAGCTGACAGTGGAAAGTAGGATGTGAAATGGTTGGTCTGAGGCATCGATCTGGACACTGGGAACTTTTGATCGCTGAAGAGGAACGTTTCATGGTACAGCCGTTTCTCGAAGAATGTCTATGATGGCATACGGAGCGAGAATAAAATTTGTGGGGTTTGACAACATCGGCCCATTAGCTCAGTTGGTTAGAGCGTCGTGCTAATAACGCGAAGGTCTTGGGTTCGATCCCCCCATGGGCCAATGTAATTTTTCTTTTTCATCGTTCTCCTTTAACATTCTATGCTGTGTCGTATACGTAACATTTGTTTTTTCTGGAAATGCCGACGTTCGTACTGCAATCTTTGGATAGCCGCAGACAGTTTACATAGCTTTTGCTAATGGTCATCGCCTCCTCGGGCTTCCCCTCAATTTGTAACTTGCTTGCGTGTGCAACATTAAAGTGTTTATTTCAACGTACCTCCAAACCCTCAACATCAAAAGCAGCAGTTCGCCCTTCCATTTTCCTCTTACAGGCAAAGAGTACTGCAGTATACATAAATCGACGGAGTGCGCACATAAAGTCCGCTGTTACATCGTGTAGCGTAATGGTTTTCATCCTGTGGGATTTAATTTGAAAAATTAAATTGTGTTATCATGGTCCACGTAAATTACTCAAAAGTCCACTTTTCTTTCACTCTCGTCCGTCTCCTCCGTTCGCACATTGCCAAAGCGACAAGATCTATTTCTGAGCGCACTGCTTCTAGTACTTTAGATTTGAGTGAGCAATCTGACACAGATGCTATCAACAGCCCGGCTAGCTCAGTCGGTAGAGCATGAGACTCTTAATCTCAGGGTCGTGGGTTCGAGCCCCACGTTGGGCGACAACGATTTTTTTTCCTTTTTTTGTATCTCAAATTCGTTCAGAATCAATTCGACGAGTGAAGCGAAAATCTCTGCAAACGCCGTGAGACAAAGAAATACATGGAAAATATGCCATGCAGGTAGAGCACGTTTCCACCCCTTTTCGCAAAGAAACGGGAACCGAACCGAAGCACATCATCCTTATGCTCATTGTAATTCCATGCGGAATGTGGGTCTTTAGGTCTTTTGCCGCGAACATCTCCTTTGTTCGAAGTCCCCCTGCCTCCGTAAATTCATACCAATCCAGCGTTGGTCCTGCTCAACATTAAAAGGGTGTACAGTCATGCCGGGGCTTGTTGCCACTGAATTATGACGCAATTCAAGGATATTGCGTAATAGATTTTCTTTCGGGATTAAGTGTACAGTGTACGCACAGCGTGGATGCGGCTAAGCCCATTGAATGGGGAAGCGAACCTGTAATACGCATCGAAGGATGCTCGTGCTGCGTGTACAGTTTCAGGGGAGTTGGCTTGCACAAATAAATCGTCACATGACATGACGCTCAAGTGGGGTGGCTTCGTTTTAATTTCCTTGCTCGCTCTCCTTCTCTCTCCTTCATTCATTTAGGCAGTGTTCGCTTCACCCTCACGCACGGTGCGGCGACCTGCGCCCTCTTTGGGGCATTATACAACTGCGTCACATCACTTGTAGAGCGAAGTGGATTTAAATGGAGAGAGAGTTTAAAATTCCACACCAGGACGCTGCCACATAGGACATGTCGTAGCCGGTGGAGCGTTGTGTTTGCTTTTAAATGTGAAATGAATTTTGGGACAGATGTCACCGACGACGGGGGCTCACCTCTCTTCACGCAGAGAGGAATAATGTCCCCTTTGAATGGACGCGACACCGGACCCCAGTTGACGACGACTGGGGATTAATGTTGGAACTCGGTTCAAGGGGTTCTTGTTTTGCATATTCTGTGCGTGATTTGCGTAAATATTTGCTCTCAATCCAATTTCCTCCCACTCGTCCTATCTCTCTCGACCTGAAACTAGGAAGTCGGTGAGGAGCAAACTGTTTACATGACAATGCGGGAAAGAAGACCATCGACTTTGATATGTTAACTCCAAGTCCCAGTGGCTGGGAGTGGAAGGTTGTGAGGCAATGTCAACTGCGTAAGACACACAACGTCGTTCTGACTCTGCCGGAGGCATTGAAATGCGATGGCCTTGGGGGCCAGTGGCAGATGCCGGTGTGGGCGCGTTGTTTGCGAAATCGAAATCAGATGCAGCGATGCATGTGGGACCAAAGGGTTAAGCGATGACTCATGGTCGAGGGAAGCAAACAAATTTGACAAACTGCGAATGGTTGATTTTGCGGGTGGTAATGGGAGTGCTAAAAGAAGAAGGAAACGAAAGTAAGCTGGAGGTGAAGGAAAATTGAAGGTAAAAGGAGAATTTCCTTTAAGTCAAGAACTACGATTGACATGGGACAACTCTTAACTGACTGAGCTTATTTAATGGTTTGTACTTTGTCTATTACAAGAAGGAACTGCATACTGCTAGGATGCAGAACAAATCGTACCAAATGTTAACCTTAACACATTTCTTACGTCATTCAAAATTTAGTGAATACCAAGAGGTCCTTTAGATTTTCATAGTTTTGAGACTGTCAGCCGTAGCAGTGACACAAGCATTTGTGTCGAATTTCAAAACCCAGCTCAGTTCCATCTCGATCCCATCTTAGCGCAATCGATATCAGATCGTCGACAACAGAACCTCGCAGGCTTTGCCCTCACAGTGCGCGGCGCCGCGGCGGTGTTCCCTCGACCGGAATATGATCCGTCAGCATATTAATCTTCAGAAGTGCATTCATTCTCCCATGCATTCTCTCGGGAATCCATCCCCCTCCGAAGCCCTTTGTAAAATCCAAAGAAAAGCAAAAGGAACACAGGGCACCCCTTACGTGTGTGTTTGCCATCAAAGGAAACCCGTAATACACGGGAATTAGCGCATTGAAGGGCGAATCAAATCAACAAACAAAGGACATTGTTCAACAATGAAAAACCCCGAGGAGAAGAAAAAAAAAATCACAACCTCGCAAAAGCAGCGCGGATCGCGTCGAATACTGAGTGGCAGCAGCAACATTGTCCTTTCATGATTGCATAATCCGCGGAAAGGAGAGAAGGCCGCTGAATGCAGCCATCCCGCGGCCAAAATGATGAAATGCGTTTCAGTCCTTTATTGTGATTCCAATTTCCTTTCACCGCCTCGCGAGAAATATGCTAATGAACCAGCAACAGCAGCAGGCGTTCGCTGAGGATTGAATTTTTATCCGCCATTCACCTATAATTTCACAAACATGGCGCGCACACACAAAAGGGGTTGCGATGTGTGCGCGATGAGTGCTCTCACCACCCCTCGGGCTTTAACCCTCCTTAAGCGCTGTGCTACTTGTTGGAATTTAAAATGACATTATGCAATCGAGAGAAAGGTGCACGCCAAAGGACACTCACACGCAAGCACACACCCGAGGATGTGGAACGCACACAGGACACACTGTTGCTGTTGCTGTTGCTATGCCGGATTATGATTCTCGATTTCTATTTCTGTCCCATAGCAACAGGGACATGCATCGAGGGTTGACACAAGCCCAATCAGTCCGTCGTTGGTCGAGTCACCACCATCATTGCGACGCGGCGAACACAAAGGGGTTGCGTGAGTGAAAATAGCCGAGTTACCGGGTGGAAAAAATACCATTTGCCTATGCACTCATTGATCATGTCCAGGAAACAGGATTTCGAAGGACAATGTGAGCGCTGTACGTGACTCCGTTGGATATGAAGTTAATGGATGGCTCAGTAGCAGGCAGGGCCGCGCTGCACTGCCAAGTGATGAGTTATTTGGTGTGCTGCGAAGGATGCCTTCCGATGAGAGGAACTGGAACTAGTTGATTAGGCTGGTAAGGTGGTCTTTGCGCCTATTGTTCAGCGAACAAGGGTTTTAATTAGAGTGAGAATCCCTGTGATGCACATGTGAAGAGGGATCTGGTTACATGCGGGACTTAAGATGTCCTTTTCGGGGTGATACTCGGGAATCTGGACACGGGATTTATTTCATCTAATCGAGTTCTGCGGGAAATGTGCGATTGTGGAAAAATGGGAAACCGTAATTATGAAGGTGGCGAGTTCGTTGAATGCTCACCAGTTCCAGTTTCCATTCACACGATCCAACAGCCTCTAGCCAGAATAACGTTTGACCTTCCAGACGAGTGACTTTTGCACTCCACAATTTACGAAGAGTTCTCCTGGTGCTAAGATATCCCACACTGTGTGCACTAAGAAAGTGTAGAATTCCTGAACACGACCACGTACCCTTCAGTTGTCCTTTCAACTCGTGTCACCACCAAGCTGCCGGCAAGAAATTTTCGGCTTTCAAATTCCTTTTGCGTTCAATCCTTTTTGGGACTAGAGAGTCCCTGAAAACATCTGCCTATAACCAAATCCAGCCAATCATCCGCCAAACGCCGAGTTTCCTTTTCGCTTTGATCTACAAACTCAACTTGAACTGAATGGAAATTCCAATGAAATTCGCATCCTAAAGGTTAAGCAACTGTTCAGTCGGATCGATGAGGCTCAAAATTAAATTCCTTTCCCCCCGTAACAGCCAACCTTTGCCGCTGTTGGTTAGTCGATGGAAGGAGAAGGAGGGTTCTACGTAAATTTGAGCATAAAATCACCCACTCTGTGTCCTTGGAAGGAAGGACCTCACACCGATCGGAAATTCAACAGCCTGTCTCGCGACGAAATGTGCCCTGTCCGCCGTCATTGCATCATATCTCAGCCAAAATTCGAGGCGCTCGTAAGGAATTAAATAAACGGCACATACGTACGTACACACAAGTGGCATAAAACGAAAATTGAAAGGAAAACGCAAAACAGTTTATTGCTTCCATAAAGGAGTTCCAGTCGTGATCGCGGGGAGACCGGGACAATAAATATCACTCGCATGCTTAATGCGCGAGGGAAATCGTTTTTCGAATCCCGCGTCATCAATTTTCATTTGAATGCGAATCTAACGGAATGCATTTGCACCATAAAAGGACATCAGGGCTGCGTTCGGTCCTCCCCCTGTGTGCACTTAAAGAAATTTCGAGGCGGCAACTATTTTCATTGACGGCATCCGGTTTCGTGCAACTTTTCACGTGTGCACCCTCGAGAGGGGAAAAACCGGGAAAATGCCAGCGAATGCGGGAAAACTAATATCAGCGGCCGCGTCGCTGCGTGCGTGCTTTGTGATTTTATATTCAATAGTAAATCCGCGCCGAATCCCTTTCAGTGTTGGATGTGTCGGCGCATAGTTTTTACTCCTTGGGAGGAACTCGAAATGCGATGTTATTATCCGCGGAGAATGGGTTGTGCCCGATTGAATATCCTTGAAGCGGCTGCTGTTTCTTTGCGCAGTGTGGTGGTTTCTTTCCTCGATTTCTTGTTTATTTCGGGAACCAGAACGTTTCGATGGCGAACAAAAGGAATCTCAAGAGACGCTCTGGTCTAGGGGTTGTCCTAGATTTCTGCGTTCGTTTTTGTTTTTTTTCCCCGCGTAAGCTACCGTCTCTAAGCCTGGTGGGGAGAGGGATATGCGTTCGCATGTGTAATGGATTTCGAGTGCAATCCGCACGCTGCTGTTTCTGCCGTTGATGATTGGAACAAATTGTGTGTTTGGATTGCTTGCCGGGATTGGAGTGCTTTTAGGTTCTTTGTGTGGCTGTCACTTGAGGAAACGAGAGCATCTGTCATTGTGCGGGACATACATTTTTGAAGTGTATGCGGAGGTTTTTAGAAAAGCAGTGATGAAGGGTGCATGCAAAATCCGATGAAGTCGGCAGACTTGACTGTGGTCGAACCGAAACTGAGACTGTATTCCATTTCTATGAGATCCTTGTTTTCCCCCATAATGAAGTCTTATGAATCAGATTTCATTAAATTTGCAAGTCTTTTAAGTTCTTAAAGACAATTGTTGCCCGCCTTATCACGGGCGCGTTTATGTCCCAAAACAAGAATAATTTTCCAACTGAATGGATTCATCAGCCCCGTCGTTTGCATTCTATTCCCACCCAGACAGTGCGCTCGCTTACCCTCCCACACAGCATCGCCAATCTGCTATTTGCCCCCAAGAAAGCCTGTCCCACTCAGTGTCTGGCCTGAACAAACCATTCACCCATTCATCGCCTGATTTCAGACCGGAAAGGCGGATGTTGCCGGTCAGGCGAGTACCTAGCGAAAAACGTCTGCAAAATAATGATGGAAAATCACTCATTAAGCCTTCACCGGCCACCTTCTGCCCGGCGCCAGCCAGACCAGCCAGACCAACCTGCAGACGCTGCATTTGTGGTGCGAACTCTCATCTCTAATTGAAAATTCAATACAGCTCCCTCAAAATGAGCCGTGAAACTAATTCTACTAAACCTACGTGTGCTGGTGTTCTAGGGTGCCGTCGCACAAGCAAACAATTTTTTTCGCCCTCCCCGTGTCTCGGATGCACCCGCATCCGTTTCAGCTCATCAAACTTTCTCGCCACGGATTGAAAGGCAAGAGGCGAAGGGAGCTCAGTCGGGCTCAGCATGGCAGCCGGAAGGACGACACCACTGCCACCGTCACTACCCGACCTCATGGGCATTATTATTATTTTTCGGTTCATTCAACACAGCAATTCCACAGGGAGCGTTGAAAGGAATAGCAACCTTAAGACAAAAAGCTGAAAAAAGCGATCTAGCTCCAGAGGTAGAGTCGCTCAGACTGACATGGGAAATAATTTTTCCCTGATTATAATTGCAACACCCTGCCACCCCAGTCTGGCGGTGGCTTCAACTTTTGGGCCTTCTCCTGCCACGGTACGCATTCAAAGTGAGCGGAAAAATTGGCAGCAGCAGGGAAAGGAAAACGAAAGTAGAGAGGATTGGTAAATTAAAAACAAGTAGACACGGAGGCACAAGGAACAGGAAGGACTCTTGACATCTCGTCCAGACAGAGCACAAAGTCCAGTCGTCGCCGTGATGTGTTTGGGTTGCTCAAGGAGGATACTACGTACACAGTCGTGCCGTCAATCCTTTCATTTTTTTGTGTGTGGCAGTCCTCCTCTCCAGCATATAATATTTCTGCTCCTGCGAGCAGGACTTTTAAATGTGGATTTTTCTGTCTATTTATCGTCTGCCTATTCGCAGAGTGAAAGGACAACATTTACTTTTGTGAGGATCACGGCTGAGAGCGACCGGGACTCGGATGGGGCAAGTGATGATTTTTATCCCACTCTGTGGGAAGGCTCATCTCGCTGCAGTCTGGAATATGACAGGTATTTGATGGCGAGACATGAATATGAAGAAGATGTCCATGTGGAGCTGGCGGGGATAAATGATCTCTTCTTTCACGTATTTTCTTTAATCTGAATATCTAGGGTGGTGTAACTTCGAATCTGATCTGGAATGCACTAAAGAATCAGTCTGACTGCAGTTTAAAGAGATTTGGGACCAGGTGCCGAAATCAACTGTTTTTCCATTTGTGCTGATATTGCAAAGGCAGACGATGTTGTTACTTTCCTTTAACGACAGGCACCTTGCCCCTTTGGCACATAATGCTGGATTGTAAATTATAAGAGAGGAGATGTTCTTTGTCCTGGCCATTCATAGCGCCGCTCTGAAGCAGATAATCTGTCGTGTGCAAGTCCATTAAACTGTACCCGCCCTCTACGCTCTCCCCCATACCAGCTATCACTGGCATTGGATTGTGTAGGAGGTCTTTATCCATTCCATCGAGCAGCATTTTGTGTTGAAAAATGGACGACCTTCCTGTCAAAAGCCTGCCAAAAGCCTGCCAATCGATCAATCTCTTCCCTCAATCTTCGCACAACTGCGTTGTTGCGTGTGTCACCCAGTCTTTTACCGCAATTCATCACAGAAATCCTCAGTAGCTTAGCCCGACACCCACCGTTGCAAAACAAAACAGGGCTCTGTAGGCCCCATAGACTTTTCAATTAAATCAAAAGCAGCATCAGCAGCACCTCATTCCCGTGTCCACGGAACGGTGAAATATTTCTCAAAATTCTGTGAATGATTGCCGTAATTGCCGGAATACTACTGTGAATGATGAAGCTCCTAGCGGACCCCAGTGAAGAGGCTCCACTTCGACTCTCTCACTGATTGCCTGCCTGCCCGCGCAATCATAATGACACAAATGACAAGAAGCCCTTGAAGACGAGGTCTAATGAATGCGCAATAGGGCCGCTCTTAGTGGCAGCTGGAGGGGTGTTCTGGGAGGGGAATCTGGGAGGAGTTAGATGATGGACCAAGCGCTCAATTGAATACAAGATTATTAAGATTTCCACCGCCGCCACCGCCTGGGCAACGGTGGGAGACGATCCATGGGCGAAGGGTGCGAAAAGTAATTTGAGGGATTTCCTTCTTCTTTTCCCCGTCCTGCCCGTTGCTTCATCGTCCGTTACTTTGAATTCCTTTTTTTTTCTTTCATTTTTTGAAAAGATTTCAACTGTGACGGCTTTCGCGTAATTTTCCAAATGAATGACTGGAGAGGATGAGCGAGGACAGCGAACGGGCCCCAAGTAGCTGGGATTTGCGTTCTTTAATTGAAATGTGTAATTACTCATTCAGGAGTCATCCTTTTGACTTTTTCCTCTTCGTTAGCTGTGAATGGGAGAACGGGCACTATGAGCTCCTGCCATCATCAGACGTACCCACCAACAGAGACGAGCGACGCAGCCATCTGCTGAATGAGTTATGAAGCGGCATTTATCCTCCCGACGGTGGCCACAAACAACCCAAACAGCCTAAGCAGCCTGTTTACATTAAGGTTTCGTACACATTGTTTGATTGATCCTGATGGCTTCAAAACCATAACCAACCAGAACAAAGGCACAGAATGCTTCGCCCAGCCTCCCCGACCCCTGTACGGGGTTGAATAAAAAATCAAACGAGAACAACAGGAAAAAAAACAATTGAAACAGAAGCAGCAGGAGGAAAAAGGTCAACTCTGCTGTCTTCCTCCGCCTCCGAACAGAGCTCAACAAACAACTTAATTTCATTACGTGTGCTCCCTTCCGTGGATAAAGTGAAACATCGCTGCGAACGGCAAAAACAGAGACAATCCAGCGCCCATGTGACGGAGGAGGCGGAGGGAGGTGGGACAGGAAAAACAAATAAGTGAATTTCATCTGAATATTGTTCACATACACAAACTGTAACACGAATCAGTTCCCGGAAAGGAGCGGAGAAAAAAATGGAAGCAAATCCCGAAGGATCTATGGGAAGTGAACTGGAGCTTAGTGTGTTTCTCCGAACCTCACAACTCATTCTTGTACTCTCCCACCGTGAATAAGTAAGTGGCAGGATGAGAAGATGTTTGCTGGTTGGAGGAGGGAAAATGGTTTTGTGGAAAACCAGAGGAATTCTAAAACCAAACAAAAAATAAAAAAATGAAGCAAGCAAAAAATTTGCAAATCCCCAAACGTATGTTTGTCACATTTCCGTGGCAGCGGTCCCAGTCGTCATTGCCGGTAATGAATTTTACTGAGAACTAGATGATTTCTGCGAGGGATGAGCGCAAGTTGAGTTTATCTGCCACATCGAACAGTGGTGGATGACAGGATACTGTCGAATTGGGGGATTCAATTTGAGGGGGATGGTGGATCACTTGAGTGAATTAGTTGGTTTATCTGAGGAAGTTATGTTCATAAATGGATGGATGGTGGAAAGAAATATTGAAGAAAGGAGTTGATGGGAGAGAATTAGAATTCACTTTGTTTTCAAAGGAGACAAAGGCTCAAGGTAGTTTAGAAGCATACAATTTCGATGTCGGAAACAAGAAATCCAGAAAAAAATTAATCTTGCAGAAGAAATTTTAAGAAAGGGGCACGGTGTCCCCCCTCTTTAAATTTGGAGACATTGGAACAAAGGCGCAAGTTCTGGAAGCACACAATTTCGATACTGGAAACAAGAAACCATGAAAAAAAAATCTTGCAGAAGAATTCGCGAAGATTTCAAGAAAGGGGCGCGGTGTTCCCCTCCTCTGTAAATTGGGGGATATTGGAAAAAATACACAAGTTATGTAGCCATAAATTCTAGAAGCATACAATTTCGATATTGGAAGCAAGAAGTCCAGAGAAAATTAATCTTGCAGCGAATATTTGAACAAAGGGGCAGAGTGTAACCCTTCTCTGTAATTTTGGGGGTATTAAAGAAAAGCACAAGTTTTGTAGTCATAAGTACTAAAAGCATATAATTTCGACATCAGAACAAGAATTCCAGAAAAAATAATCTTGCGGAAAATATCACGAATACTTGAAGAAAGGGGCACGGTGTACCCCTCCTTTGTACTTCTCCTTTCAGGATCTTACCATACTGCAAAGCAATTCTATTTAATTTTGAATGCAAGTCGAGCGCTTCCAAAGTCTTTTTAAAGTACAAGCTTTACACTTTTACACTTTTCGCCAGTCAACAAATTTTCGAACCCCACTGTGCTGTGAAGCACTGACAATTTGTGCGGTGCTGAAGTAGAACAACACCAGTAAATAAAACAAAAAGAGAAATACAAGAAGTATGCTTGTTGTTCCAGCAAACTTCAGTCATGTACTTTTTACTTCTCGGCGAATAATAACGACGACTCACCCCATTTTTCATTGTCACCACCGCCACAATGCTGGCGACAAAACATGCAACAATTCCACGTATGTGCCCCCCTTGTGACTGCCGGGGACGGAGTGTATGTGGAAGCGTGTGGTAGAGTGTGGGAGTATGTCACCGTGAATTGTGGTGCGCTCCCGGTGCGGGTGTAGGGTTGAAAAATTAATTCGCTTCAATCCAAACCACCCCCTCCAGCGACCGCCCACAATCTTAATCCTTGCACTACCGACAGTCACTGAAAAGCACCACATTGCCGCTGAATATGAGTCCCCACGGGAGGTTGAGTTAGAAGTGAGATGGAAATGAAACAATTAATTTCCCGTACAACAAACCCCCCCTCCCCCTGTCTTCGTTTACCCATCGTCTAACACAGCACAGCACACACTTCGAATTAAATGGTTGCCGCTGGTTGCGGCACGGTGGTGGCAGTGATGCCGGTGATGGTGGCGTTCTAAATAAATATTTCGCTAAATAAACATCCTTTCAGAGTTCGCCCTCAAAAATAAAACGCAAATACCCAGAGTTAGTTACTTCCGTTAGCAGCGAGGAGTACAAACAGCGTGCCATACCAGTACACACATGGACAGGCGGGTATTATCCCTTTTTTTTCGATGTCATCCAGCGACGATGGCGACGACTCCATGGCGATGATTATGATGGATTGGTTAATTCGCTTTGGCAGGATATAGAAGCACTAAAAATAAAATTTTCCTGCTCTCCACGAAAATGGACAGAACAACAAATAAAGCGAAAATTGGTAACCATGTCCTTAAAACGTCCTTCGGGGAAATGATGGTCGCACTGCTGGACGTATGTAGCTGCGGTTTGCTTTGCATTTTGAGCGATGATTTAATCAAAGTCGCACACTATGGACAACGGTCCCGCATTCCGTGTGCGGTGGCGGGGTGTTGAGGGGGTATGACAGAGTGGACAGGTGTGTTGATCGTGATTTGAGCAAGGAAATTGTTCTGTTTCGCCAACGTTGATGGATATTATTGTTGAAGTCGTTCTGTTCAGTTCAGATTTTGTTGTGAAGCAATGAAATATATGGCGTACATATGTATCCTTGCTCAGATTTAAAGTCTATTATTCGCACTTAATTCAAGCACTTCTACACTCATCTTTCCCCACCCAACGCCTTTAACGAAGAAACATTCTCGAAAACCCCAAAGAACCACTCTTAAGGTAAGTTTACGTTAATTTACCCATCCGACGGTGGAAATTTAATGAAAACCACCGCCATCAGTCCTCCCATAATGTTCCCCCTCCCAACGTAGACTGTACACGCTCAATGCTGATGGGGAGGGTGTGGGGGAGTGTGGATGGGACTTAGAGCTCCACCGTCAAGTTTGCCTAGCAAGTAAAAACTTAATTTGCCAACAGTGATCGAAATTAATTGGAAATGTTAAGCCACAGCAATAAATTCCCGAACGAACATTAAAAAGGAGGAATCCTTTTCACCACCTCTAACAGGGAACAACCACCGCCCATTCACCCATACCCAGCCAACGGCGGGATAGCCATTTGCTCGTACAGTTCAGCTGTCCGATTCTCTCGCCCGCCGAGTGTAGTGTTGTACTTGAGGATTTTGTATTGTTTTCGTTGTTCGATGAGGAGGGGGAGTTGGTTGAGCCCTTAAAGGCAAATCCTGTTTTACGACACAACCACGACACAATGACAACGACTTGCCCAGCCAAAATAATCAACCGACATCTTGCATAGTGGTGCGAATAAGGACATGAACCCTTGCCGCGTGTACCGCTTACCCGCTGTGGGGGCCTAGAGCGAGAGCACGTTTCCTCTCTGAAATTCTTCAATAAAATAGGCATTGAGGCATCAATGTTGATGGTTAATGCCCGACGATGTCGCCGCGCCGCCAACACCATTATTCTTCCACCGAATCGGCTTTAAGCCATTTTACAGCTCAAGATAAGGAAACACAACCCCAGTCGTCTCGTAGTCCTCCATCGCACACCCCCACAATGCATTGACAAGCATACGAAGCAATCGTTTTATTATTGTCTTTACTGCATGTAATCAGTGAAATCGCGTCATTATCCTTCATAAATTTCGCCATAGCGCCAGCAGGAGCAGAAACCAAAGCCATGGTGGTGGCGACAGCAAAACCATATACCCCGGCAGCCATCCATCGTTTTCACAAGACGACTGAATGTGATTCAGCCGGCCAGTCGGAATATGTTTCAAAATTTCACCTTGGACTGGCGCGCTTGAGGAAATGTATCCTCATGATGGTGTCCTCCCGCGTTGCCACAGAAAATCATAAAAATTAATCCTGCTCCTCTGCTTCGAGGTCCTGGCCATGGCATGGTTGAAACTCCCATTAACCATCATTGAACCATTGTCTGAGCATCGTAAACTGCCATTGTGTGTCTGCTTCCTGCCACGACGCGCGGTTTGTGCGATAGTGGATGCGGAGACATAAAAATTGCGTCTCAATGTCCTATTGCGAATCCTAGCTCGCCTGGTGACGTACGTTGCGATCGTAAATTATTATCCAATCCCCTGTGCACCGGGCACCGACAGGCAGGCATTGATAGGCCGGCAAAGGTAATTAAAAAATTTCGGCCGTTGTGAGCGCGGCCGTCAGCGGGGCTTTTATGAAGGCCGAACTGTGTGTGTGGGCCATAAAATGTGTTCCTAATGTGTTGGCAGATGTCCAAACAGAAGACACACAGAGGATGTGTCCTGCTGGATGGCGTTTCATCTTCTTACATTTTTATAGGTGTTTTGTGCTCGGCTGGAGTAGAGGGTTGTCAGCGCAGGAGGGTTGGATGCTGAAGCATGAAATAATAAAGCACTGGACGTGGATAAGAATGCAATGATGGGCATTGAGAATTAGCTAAAGGATAGCGAATGGATTTTTATTAAATTCGCAATGGTAACGAGAGACTGACTGATGTGTGACTGGGGTGGACATTGAGATGAGGGTGGGCTAGGTGGTTTTTTATTTCCTCTTTCACTGGGTTGGGGGGAATTTGCAGATGTGCAATTTTAAGGCTGCTGACGAGTGGACTGATGACCAACATATGTCTGTATGGAAGTGTAAAAAAACGTCGCATCAGTTTATTAAGCTAAGCAACCTCTGGGAACCGTTCAAACCAAGACATTGGGAAAAATGCGCAATGGAGGAGGTAGCTTGGAAGCAATGTGGTTTTTGAAACTGAATAAAGACTAGGAGTTTACCTGATTTAGGCTTAAACATTTTGAAAATTAGAGGATACAAGTGCTTAGAGAAGAAATTCAAATGTCACAGGCAATATTTTGAAAGTCACCAGTCTTCAGCATAACCTCCGAAACCTCCCTGAGCTGTAGTTGGTTCACATTGTATCTCAAGACAAACTTCCTGGCCACTGTTCCTCGGAACTTTCGAAGAATGTAAAAGATTTTAACAGGACCAGACTCAAACTACAGATGTACCGCACTGGATGCGATGCATTTTCACTGGCCTCCCTCTCCGTCTCCCTGAAAACAAGGCAACTCCGACATTTTTCTTGCTGACTTCAACATTTGTGTCATTAATCAAACGCAACCGTCATCTCATTCACTCCAAGGATCGAATTGACCCTCGGATCAACACCTAATTCGATTCCACGATAAAAGTCTTTCGTAAGTCAGTCTTTCCCCACCTCATCTCCTCCGCATATCATCACTTAACCGAAATAGTTCCGGCAAATGTCAATTGACAAAACAATCAAAGGTCACATTGAGGAAATTGCCATCACCATTACCCGTACCGATCCCGGGCACACAGTGCAAACGGTTGATGGGAGTAGGAAGAAAATGAATAAAACTCCTCGCAATTAGCACAATATGCTCGTCCAATCGAATGGTCTCCAATATCATTGCCAATAAGCCTCCAACACCAAGACGCTGGTTTCTTCTTGTCCCAATTTGCCAGCAACTGATTGGGATAATGAGCCACCATCACATACTTATCACCGAGATTCCAATCTTGTGTATGTAGACTTCACCTCCCAACCCCATCTCCTTCGTCATTGTCCTCCGTCTCGTCCTTTGTCATCGGCAATCTTGTTAACCAGCAGCAGCGGCACATAGCATATTGATGGCGAATCTTACTCTCTCCTATTTCGGTTCTCTTCATCCCTCTCTTTGTCCAATTACCCTTACTTTTTGATTTACGCCCGATGATCAGCTTCCCAGTCCATCCTGCGGCCCTCCCCGACGCACGGTATCACATCGCAGTTCCTGGGAAACTCCCAAAGGATGTTATTAGCCGCGTCCCATAGCCGAAGTTGGTGCTGGTTTTTCGATGGGAAGGAAATCGAAAGAAATGCCAACAAAGTGGGTAGTTGGGGGAATGCGTACCTCCTTCTCACTGGGACTGGTCGTCGTCGGCGTCGTTACCGCCATCGTCATGAGCAACTTTGCACGACAAGGATGTGTCGCCCTTACACTTGCCTTGCCAAGTATATTGCCAGCCGAAAAAAGTTACAACACACACGGATTCGGCGGTGATGAGGAAGAGATGTAGTATGGGGAGGTGGAAAGGGGGAGGGGGGGAATAGGTCAATTGTGCGGTGGGTTGATAGAGAGGCAGCGCTTTTCGCACAATATGCAATTTTTTTACGACCCACCAGTGGGGTGGGGGTGGGCGAAATTCAATTTGGATTCATGAATTCATGTGCGAGAGTGGACCTGCACGAAGTCCATTTGCCAACTAATCACAGGTCACACACTAGAAATGGAAAACAGAGGGAGGCCATCAAAAGGATGGTGAGCGCTTCGGGATGGCGGGCAATTTATTACGCAATATTTTATAGACCAAATCACCTTCTCCGAGCGTGCGAGGATTTTTTTCTTCACTTTTTCCCGAGCGCAGCGACTTTTAAGTAATTTATCAGGAAATTTCCATGCCAACCCTTTTCGACTTTTCCCTGGCATGTTATTTTTTTCATCTCCTAGCGCTTTGTTGCCGCTCACCAGGGACAGCAGAAGGGGGTCTCGGTGTTTAACCCTTTTTTCGAGGTATTATCGTGTGCTGGCCGCCGTCGTAACACATAAACGCACACCCATACGTACAAGGCGGCTCGGACATCCTTAATCCACGGGTGATTAAAGCGAGAGCGCGTTCGACTGAGGTCGTCGAGATTTATGCCTGCACTCGTATGCACGAGCCGTAGACAGAGGTATGGCCGGTCGTGCTCTTGGTCCCTCTATCTATCCTTGTGCCCCTCTGCGTGTGTGTGAACTACCTAGTCGGAGAGGAGTGAATAAATAAAGCCATCAATGAACTGGAAATTTTAATGCAATGAATTATTGCTCAGCCATAACTCATACATTGCTCCCTGGCTGCTGGGATAGCACTGGCCGTGTTGTAGTTGCATAGTTGCTGCCAGGATATGAGTCACAATGTTTTCTTTTTACGCTTCTTGGGCACTGTTTCATTGTTTCTTTACCTTCACGCTCGCTGTCTATGTGCAGTCGCGCCGCGATCCTCTTACATCCCCTCAGCTGCAACAGTCGCACATACGCAATCGGTTCAAAGGACACAATCGACCGCCGCGCCGGAAGGATGAGTTTTCTGTAAGGATGATGTATTGCTGCTGGTTCTGTGCTGCTGCTGCTTGTCAGCTCCTTCGTTCGTTTTTCAATTTCCCTCCGAACATAAGTGTTATCAATTTTTATTAGGTGGTGGTGGTGGTGGCTTTCACAAAATCCCCTCTGAACCACCACATCGCGGGGATGGTTTTTGTGATTCTCTGGCATCCGCAGATGAATAAATCATTGCGCGGCGCATATGTCAATCCGCGTTCTTTCCTGCTGGTGAGAATCTGGAAGTCGTCCGTAACCAGGTGCTCTTTCTGTGTGCGTGTGTGTGGTGTACATTCTAATTGAGATTAAAATCCTTCAATTTCACTTTTACATCCTTTTTGTTGGGTGACGAGATGGTATCGTATTTCTGTGGGACGGAAATGAAAATTCAATTAAATAGAGCTCCACCTGGGGGTGCCACTCACATACAACAATTTAGCCACCCCTCTTACGCCCACCCCCATGCCATGCTCTCAATGGCTGATCGTAAAATTCGACTAGATGTAAATTAAAACGTCATCGGCCCACAGTCGACGCATAAATTAGTGAACCTTGACGCACAAGAGGTGGCGGCAGCCCACCCATCTCTCTATACATCATTACCGCCGCCGCCGCTGCCACTTATCTCAGCCAAAAAACAAATCTATCCACCCCCCACAGCACTCCACGAATGGCAGCGAATCGAAGGCATTAGAGGCAGCTGCAGCTTAACCGCGAATACGACGGCTCTGTGGAGAATGAAAAACGCTCGCACGACGCACGATGTGCTGTGGAATTTTATTACCCAATTAGAGATGATGGCACGAAGAATCAAGTTGCGGATTCTGCGGTGACTTCATTTGATTACCTCCATTCTGGGCCAATAAATTTAATCCGCCAATGCCAACCAACATTTCCAGTAGCATCAGCACCGGCACCGGCAGCGGCATGGGGACCGCCTACATCCTCTAGGCATGCTCTAGCCCCCAGGGCTCAAATGGAATAGATGTAGAAATCTCTCCTGTATCCCACCGCGCGTCTCGTCGTCGTCGCTCTACCACAGACCAAGACACGGCACACACAACGGTCGGAGACCCCAGATCTGGGCGGAGAGGGAGAAAAAAAAGGTACTTTGGCACGTGGAAGAATACCCTCGGCCGGAGAAATGCCTGCGCTTCGTTTATTGAAATGAAAATATTTTCTTCGATTTGTTATTTGCATAAACAGAGTGCCAGATGTGGGTGACCGAGGCCAGGATGAGTCTGGGATGGGTTCGCAGCCCGGTCAGGGAGTAGAGCCGGTGTGTGATAGATTCTAAGCATCTTATTATTGACAGTTGATGGATTCTCTCTTTTTCTGATTCAAAGATTTAACACGTTTCCAGGTGTGTGAACCTTCATCAGTCTCCGTCACCCAACTCCGCCTAAGAGAAGATTTACGGTGAACGTAAACATTTCTCAGTTGGCTCACCTATCGATCTGTGGCACCAGCACATTAAATTTTTCACCCCAAACGCCTCTGGATGGCCGAGGCGGGGTTTTTGAGATAACAAAAAAAAAATAGACCTATGCGGTCAGTGGACTAAAAAAGATCCGATGATGGCCCATGGGGGGATCGAACCCACGACCTTCGCGTTATTAGCACGACGCTCTAACCAACTGAGCTAATGGGCCACTGTGCCGTTATTTTTCTCGGAAAACTGCTGATGGCGGTGGTCAGTGGGCAGGAGAACTTGTTGCTGTGGCTATCTTTAGGTCGAGCGAGATAAGCTATCACCGTGCGATGAGAAATTTGTTTGTGGCGTCAATGGAAAATTCTTGAAAAATTATTTCTTTCTGAGCGGCTGGTGGTGTCTTTTATCAATCGGAGATATGATCGGCGACCAGTGTTTTGGCGGTTGGTTGGTAATAAAAGGAGCACGAGCTTCAAGGTGAGACGAATGAAGAGCCTCCCTTTGCGAAAACAGCGACGTCGAGTATCGTTCTGTGCAGATAACGACATGCCACCTAAAGAAAGTTCTTGGACGAGAGCGAAGATGGCCCCTATTTCATTTACGGACTAGTCATGGGGTTGAAAATTGAAACAAAAGTGAGGCTATCCTTGACAACCCAAACAAGCTGCCTGATCAACCTAAACGATCAGAGCCTTTGAATAAATAAGGAACTTCCCCAAAGTCTTTCCCCCCATTATTGACACTGGATCCGTCTAAGCCGAATCGGAGTACTGACCGTGAATAGCTTTCGCCTCCGCACTCCAATAGCTTCAAATGCCGTCTGCCTTAATCTGCCGGGTCATTATCTCCGATTGGCGATATGCGACAGCCTCCATACCAATGCCTCGGCTGCCCTGTCTGCCCTTTAGGAATGTGCCTGTGTGTGTGTGTCACTGCTCAAATTAACATTTAACAATCCAATTGTCTGCATCGTTTGCAAAGCCTTCAGATTTAAATATCTTTTAGGACACGAAACCATTAAACACTCCGTCGAAGCACAAAATTCGAGTTCATTCGACGTGTATCCCCGCGCGTAGCGAACAACGAGGACGTTGTTTAAGCAGAGAAACAAAAAAATCAACAGAGACGAGGGAAATTATTTTTACGAGCGTCGATAAAATTTGCACCCCAATGACATACAAAACATAAAACCTCCCGATGGCGTGGTGGTGCTGCTGACATTCAGACAGAACGAGGGCACCAGGCGGCGGCGGCGGCAGTGTCATCATTGTCATCCTAAGCCCAACGCCACGAAGACGACACAGACAATGGAAATTAGAAACGCATAAAATCTCAGTGCAGCCAGCAGCGGAAATGAGTCCATCCCCTGTGTGTGCGAGTCCGGGTAGCCCGCCCAATTTATTCGCATTACATGTGCCACCCAGTTCCCCTCCATGTACCTCTAACCCACCACTCCTGCGGCTATTGTCATTTTAATCACTTACAACATTTATGACGTGTCTCGCACCGCTTGGCGACCATTCGCCGCGTATTCCACATCCTCCAGAGGACCACGATTCAATGGCGCTGCGAACTGCGGACTGCAGTTCTGCTGCCGCTCTGGAGGAGAGTTGAGGTTGAGGCTCAAGGAAGCATACGAATCGAAAATAATCGTAAAATTTTATGTCACTTTATCGTTGCGCAGTCGATTCGTCGAAAAGTTTCGTCTCGTTACGCTCACTGGCCCGCGAGCAGACAACGGCCACTGCCACTGGCATGGACGGCTGCTGCTGTTGCTGCCACCATAGATGTCGTCATACGTTGTCGTAAAATTCAACGATGCTTCGATCTTGCGGTGTTCGAGGATTCAATTAGCCGTGCGGTAGTTCGCTGTTCGGTGGTGGCTTAGTTGCTTCCGCTTCGCCATGAGTTGTAAGGGAAAGGAAGAACAGAGACAGTGGACCGTCTATCAGTGGAATAACTAAACGAATGTTGGCGTGTTGTTGTAGCAGGAAAATGATGAAAAATGAGGCCGTGGCAGGCGGCAAAAAGACAAGTCTGGCCCATGGGGGGATCGAACCCACGACCTTCGCGTTATTAGCACGACGCTCTAACCAACTGAGCTAATGGGCCGATGAGGTAAACGTATTTTGCTTATCACAAGGTGCCCCCAATCATGTTCTTGGTCGGTCTTTTCTCATTGGTTTTCAATTTCCTCATTCTCTCATCTGGATCAAGAAACGGTGTATCCTCCCCTTGAGCAGGATGCCACCTAAACGTTTCGTCTTTGAAATGAACGTTCATCTTCGATTTGCGGTCTGAATTAATTAGCATACTGATTTCGGTTGACTGACCACCTCCGCCACTACCGCCTCCCAATACCCTCTGCATACTCACCATTTCGTAGCAAAATCCAATTATCATCTCATCCCAGGCTAGGTTTCATGTCAACATCACGCAGCTTTCGCCCCTCTGGCCAACCCGGCCGATGTTGGTCAGCAAATAGAGCAAGGGCAATGTTACCTTTTGAGACTCCCCTCTCGTCCACCGGCAGCAGCAAGGAGCTTGCGGTCAACCACATTCACAAACGGAAAATGTGCAAGTAATTAATTCGGTTCCAGCAATGAATTATTGCGGTCACACATTAAATAGGCTTTCAGAGCGAGAGAGGGCTGTGGCTTTGGCTTGGCTGATTGATGATAACTGCCACTTGGCAGGAGAACACCATTACCACCATCACCAGCAGCAGCAGCATCAACAGCAGCGAAGCGAGCCCTTTTCCTTTGGAAAGAACGTAATTATAGAGTCATCTCAGAGGAGTAGAACGATCTCACTTCCGGCACCGGCAGAGACTAAAGGAGAGCGAAAGAAGGGAGAGGAGGGAGTGCTAGCTGCTCAGAGTGTCTCGGATGACAAATGAGTTGCGCGCACTCGAGTGCGAAAAAGGGTTTAATGTTTCTGAGCACAAAAGGTAAGCGAGCCTGAGTGACTTGTATCTTGATGTTGACCCTTCTTGACGGGTGTTAATTTATTTTTTTCGCTCCCTTCCGCCAACGGCTTTGGTGGAAAACTGTTCTGACGTGGTGATCGATCATTTGACTTGTTTGGGTGCGGAAAGGGGAGGGGGAGGGGCGGTTTATACAGGAAAAGCAAAAAAATTAAATATCGCCCAACGTGGGGCTCGAACCCACGACCCTGAGATTAAGAGTCTCATGCTCTACCGACTGAGCTAGCCGGGCTGTTCGAATCGTAGGATGCTGTATTGAATTTTGTAAAGGGCTCGAATAAATCGAAGCTAAAGGCATTTCTTTGATCCTACAGGAATTGATCATCAAGTTCATCAAACGGACGATTGCGCAAAAGCCCAACTTACTCGACTCCAAATTGCGGTGACTGGCACAAGACCATAGCTTTGAAATGGGAAATATTTCTTAAGTCTTAAGTGATTTTGCAATACAGGAATGCAACGATGCAGCAGATACTGACTCAAAGATCTGCACACGTCCATCCACAGGTCGCCACTTAACATATCATAGAACCAGAATCGCTTTTGAAGCTTTTCTGCGAAATGTAAAAGCGCTTAAAAATATCATTGTAACTATTCAATTTAGTCCTAGATGAGAGGTGCTTCAGAATCTATAAATTTTCAAGATCACCGTGAATTGATGCTGACTGAAATCAAGATCACTCTATCCGATATAAATTTCCCGCTTTGACTGTGTAGCAACGCGGCAAAATGAAAAACCACGTCAAAGGCCCACAATCATCCATCGACAGCCTGTGGCCGCACTCTGATTAAAACTCCTTTGACCTTAAGCGCCGTGATTGCTGAATAAACAGAATGAATAGCCCCGTGTAAAGAGCCCTTATTGTCCGTCTGATTCATCATAGAAACCGCCGCCACCGCTATCCACTCGTACGCTGAATGCAGAGACCACAGAGAACATCAAGTGCTTGCAGGGTAATTTTATCCTTATTATCCTTTCGAAATCCATAAAATTTTCAATTTGCCATACCCCTGCCCGTCATCACCTTCGCTCTGCACTACATTTTAGCCCTGCTGAGTGAGGCAGTGTTGGCTGAGGGGGAAAATTGAAAAACACATAGCAACCACCTCCCATTGTGCTCGAATCGGGTCAGAGGCGGAGAGCTTATCCCAAGCATCTGCATTCATTTGACGATGCCCGAAATGCTTATGAGCCACCTCCTACATCCACACACACAGGCACACATATAAACACACACAGTCACAGCCGTAAGCCCATCGCATTTATAAACCAAAAAGGGGATCATGGGCAATCGCCTTTCTCTCACATAGCAGTGAATTATTGTGAAATGGACTTTGGTAAAAGTTGCTCCTGTTTTCATCTCATGGTTCCTTTTGTTCACTCAGAGCCCTCTCAGGGGGTGGGTGGTTAAATGGACCTGGCACTAAGTTCAAAGATGGATTTATTTCAGAGTTGAATAAGGTTCTCGCCTCTCGCCATCTCGCCATTGCCATTGCCCTTCATCGTTCTTAGTTCATTTGCCATCACACTGCAGCAGCAGTCTAGCGGAAGGATTGTGAGTAATACCACCGCCGTGGGCTCCTGCAGGCAATTTTATAGCAATGCAGGTGAAACGACAAACAATGCAGCATACCACCCAGGAGCAGCACCACCACCACCACCGCCACTGCCACTGCCACCCCCACTGTCAGCCATCTTCACCAGCGCAGCGGCAGTCCACTTTTGTGTGTTGGCTTCCACTTAAAGCCAGCCCGCCAGTCAGTCAGACAGTTCAGCAATACCTCGACGACCCGTAACCGACGACAGACGACAGACGACCGGCGACCGACGGCCAGCGACCATCCACCGGCCACCAATGAACGAACGAAATGAGTTCCGTTATCAAAATACCATACAATAAGGATTTGGCTCTGTTTTTGTGGTAATGGCGATGTCGGTAATGGTCGTGGTGAACTGTTATTACAGGAAATTGCATTTGCACAAACAATTTTCGAATTGATGGTGTTGCTAGAGGGTGGGCTTCCATTCCTCCTCGGTGTTCGGCTTTAGCCGGCAGCTAGATCCTTCAAATAAAACAATACCCCCATGACGCTAAGACGACAAAGGAGCAGGAGCAGTTAGCCAGAGTTACATCAAACATTCATAAGGGCTCACAGTATGGCGCTTTCCATTGCACAAAACAGCAGGAGCAGGCCTCTCGTCCCTTCGATGGCCCGCACTCCAGTCAGGGGACCTTTATGAAGAATGGGCACCGTCCCGACATGAATCGAATTACGAGAGTGGTTTCCAATTAAAATGCAATCAAATCGGTTAGCTACCTGATACAGTCTCATGCGCACGAGAGGCGCCTTTGCAGGGGCTGGGTCCATTGGCTGCTGAGAACCGTCCTTGTAGTCAGCGGCGGCGGCGGCGGCGGCGGTGGCGATGGTGGTGACGATGGCAGCGTCGTCGTCATCGTCGTCAGACCGGAAGACGAAGGAAGCACTCTGCATTCCTCTCCCTTAACCGGAAACAAAGCACTTTGCCGCGATTTTACTTCACCCCCAACTCTCTCTTCCGAAATTCGTCCTTTTTCTGCACTTTTGACAAACACGATGCCAGTGCGGGGTATGAGGGAACGAAGAAATATGAATTTATGATGGCTCCAAAGAGGCATTTTCATGGTGTGGATATTCCTCTATATCCTGTCTGGGCTGTCGACCTTCCTCCATTCACATAAATTAAAATTCTCCAAGAATTTTTGTCGGTTTTTCCTCTCCTCCTAGCCCTCCTCATCGCCCCTCCCCAGTGCGGTGCTCATTGTCTGACTTCTTCGGTACCTTTTGCCCATTTTTCCGATGGTGAGGTGATAGAATCTCAGGAGGCCCGCCTCAGCCCGATTCATTTCCGCCGGGCTAGCAGGCCAACACTGTCTGAAAGCTGCAAGTCACTTCTCTGTGTATATTCGTATTCGTATCAGCTTCCGGCGATTGCATTAAGTTTGGACATATATTGGATATTCTCCCGGTGATTCCGGGGTGATTCCGGGCCGACTAGGTCAGCATATGTGTCAAGTCCGCATTGGCGGTGATTTATTTGCTCGCTTGCTGGGTGTCGTGATTTCTCATTAAAACAGCACGCCAGCAGCAGCGTGTTTGACTTTGAATACATTCACTGAATTTTGACGTTGAATTATGACTTGGTTTCGGGGTCATATTAAAAGTCCTGGCAGCAGACGGGTGTCATATCGCGGCATCGGTTGGAATATGCTGTGTCAGCTAAATTTGATTAGATCTTGCCTCTTGCTTATACTCATCCCCGAGGAGTGAGCGAAAATGATATGCGGGCCGGAAGAGGAAGGAAACGGTGCTTCCGTGCTTTTAGGAGAAAACTGGAATTAGAGTGACAACGGCGTTCATGTGGGTGGCTGACGATTGCAAGGAAATGCGAAGAAATGAGTTTTTTTTAATCCGCCTACGTCGTCTTTAGACAGTCTTATTGCGGGTATCAATTCGAAAGAAAATTGAAAGACGACAATATCTGCGTCCATCGACGACGAGCCGAGGAGTACGGAGCTCACACAGAAAGAAGTGGACTCCATTCAGTTGGAGTTCTCCAGGAGAAATCAGATCGGCCCCAAAAGAATGATATTGCATAAATTCCATGACTTTCAAGTCCACTATCCTTCATTGTCTAAGAAAACAATTCAGATCCTTATCGAGGAGTCCATTGTGTGGAGCTCCCTAGCAGGTACCCTCGGGTTCCATAAAACAAACCGTTAAACCTTGAAAGCATCATAAAGCACACTTGAGCAACTTACCACATTTAGCCAACTCACCCCGTCATCCTCCACCATTCCCATTTCATTTCCCAACCTTCCAAATCGTCTCTTCATCAGCGTTCCGTGCTTAACGTTCCAACTTTCATTGCACCACTATGTCATTTTACTGCAACTGGTGCACTCAGCATCACCAGCATTCAGGACCGAAAGTGATTAGCAAACTTTTCCATCATCTCAGATCCTTGAACCGAGTCCTCTCCCTCGCCCTACCCCACAAATCAAATTTACTCGATGGTTTTAATAAAAATTCTAGTAGTAATGATGAATCCCTAAAAGCTTCAGACCGAGCTCCGCTCACAATCGTGCTGGCGTTCGATATTCAAATGAAATCACACTTGCTGGTAGCTGGAGGACAGAACTGAAGCAAAAAACATATTCCGTGAGGGAACCACTTAACAAACGAGCTTTCCCGAGACAAGGACAACGACAACGAAGAGAACGACTTCAGCCATTGCCACCACAGGACACTGAAGTGTGATATAAAGCAGCAGAAGCAGAGTCGAACTTCCTTCCTTTTGGGAATCCGAGTTTCTGTTTCCCTTCCAGCACTATCTTCATCAGAGTCGACGTCAACGATGTGGTTGGCACTCCGCCCCGCTGTATCACCATTCCGCCGCCACTGCCATTCATCTCTCGTTGTCGTGCTCAATCATCACCGAACGCGCTGCGCTTTCCGAATCAATTCACCAAAGATAACCACTGACGACGACGATCCGTCTATGCTCGCCACCCCACAACGCCCCAAAACGCCCCACTTACCCTGCTTTGTCTATTTGAATTTTTATTTTCGTTTTACATTTGAATGATGTCTTAGTTTTCGAGCCATTGAATAATGGCAAAGTCGTAAACTACCCGCCCCCTTGCGACCGCCGTGACCGCTCCGTCCGACCTCCTCACTGTTCGACGAGAGTTAATAAGATTCAAATGTTTTTGAATTAAGCCAGAAACCGAAGAGTACGTGACCGTGATTCGAATGATGATGATGATGATGATGACGGCTACGACGACGACAACAAAGACCAAGCGGTAGTGGTGACGAAGAGGGCAAGCTGGGAGGAGAATGAAAATTGTCATGACATAAAGCACACACACATACACAGACGAAAGCAGGAGTTTGAAACCTTCTGGCGAGCTGGAAATAAAGTTTAGAAATAGCTCATAAACCACTGAGCGTGTGATGAAAGTGTCAGATGTGGGTTCTCCCTCCCTTCCACGGAGTGCCTGTTTGTGTCCAGAAGGGTTAAGCCACCCCCAACCAAAAAAACGAGAAAAAGAAACTTTTATTCTCGTCATAGATCGTAAAAAAACAACAAGCCTCACGTCTCTGCCCAACGGTGGCTACTACCGACTACCATGAGGGGACAAGCGAACCCCTCGTGCCCGTCCACCATAAGCAGAAACAAATAGAAATGGGGCACTTTGAAAAGTTTTTGAATAACTCCGAATGGGTGCCGTAAAAATAGAGGCAATTGCAGAAGGATAAACGCCCATTTGGACTTTGATAGTGCGCCCAACTCTCCGCAGCACCGTCCGCCTGCGTCGGCACAGTCACCCATCATGCGGCACAGTGGTGTTTTTATTTCGTCTTCCGGCATTCCGGCTTATAACCCTCCCTCAATTTTCTTTTGCTTTTTTTTGATACATTTCATTTTTGTTTTGCTTTGAGGAGGTTGCGGATTTCTCTAAGCGCGCACACCGCAGCCATCGAAGCACCGCAGGCGTGCCCTAACCTCACTAGTTGATCGTAAAAGTGACGAAGCGAAACGACTCTGTAACAAATTTGGACTGTTATGATCTCTTATTCGAAGTTGACGGATGTTTGAATAGGTTGAAGTTTATTGGCTTTAATTTTAGGCGATTCATGCGTTTTTAAGGTTTCATTCTTCAAATTAATTGATCAGACAATATAATGGATCCTTTAATTAGAAAGAATTTTTATGAAATTGTAAGTTCTAAATGCTTGGACAGTAGAATAGAAAAAAAATCTTAAAAGACAGTTTGCATCTCAATCCGTAGGGTAGTAGGTAGAGTGCGAAATTCACAGGTCTAGGTTCGATTCCCGGCTGAACACTGAACACAATTTTTTTACACACTCAAAGAATAATAACTGACTAAGAAAGAGTTTCTCAAACTTCACCGTCTGGAGTCGGCAAAAAAGTATAGGTCCCTTCTACTCACCAAGTTAGACCCTGCTCCCTCTGGGACTATTATCGCAGAGCGAGCAGGGTCTATTATTATCTCCCTCCAATTATTATTATCTCAATCGTGTTTTCTTAGATGAACGAAACCCTAAATTGGGTGAATGTTTTATGTTTTAAGCAACGAGCGGGCTGTGTGTACTGAAAGTTTATTACAAACGGAACTCTTTATGTGTTAAATCAGTTTTTCTCCCATAAACTATCTGCTGACTATGTCCCATAGAAGAGCTTTCTAGAGGGACTTTTGCTTTATTTCCGCAATGCAAACTTTAAGGCATGACATCATCTTTTCACGAGAATGGAGTCATACGGTTTTCAGTCCATTTGAAGGGGGATTTTCGTGCTAAGTCGATTATTAACAGAATTATCGATATCACCAAAGAAGTCTCCTAGTCAAACAATATAGTCACTCTCTTGATTCTTCTTTTTTCTCTCGAGACCCTTGTCGCCTCGGGGGTACAATTTCCCTACTTAACGGCTTCCTAACGCTCCGACATCCCTTCCCATCAACATTCTGCGACCTCCAGCGCGATGATTAACGGCCTTGTCAGGGCAGCAGGAAGAAACGTAATTCCTATTATGAAGTGTTCATCTCTGTTTCGACTTCTTCTTCGCACCAAGACTGAAAACAAACATAAAACATTTGAAGCAACGTGACAATATCTAGATCCACTTTCACTTTGTCTTCCGTTTCGACGGTCCGACCAAGCCTAGAGGCAGGCAGCAGTAGAACAAGAGAGGCGTGCAGGTGACCAACACAGGAAGAGATAACCAACCCAGTTCCATGAATTTTCAAATTTTCAGTCGGCCACCGACCGCTTGTCCTTGAGGGAGCGTTCCTTGAAAACGATTTAATTAAAATATTCTATGCACAGCAAAAGGACACTGAATCGTCTTACGCACCTGCTCATTAAGTTTGCAAATATATTAATGTCCCGGGACAAAATTGCGACTTGGGACTGTGTGGATGTTGATAAAGGTGCGCGTAGTCTGTTTGTCTTAGGGAACCTACTAAGCGCCCAATGAGGAAATAGGTTATTTGGAGCTAAAAGACATTGAATGAATATCTGAGGATATCAGATAACTTTTGTGCCCACGAAGGGCAAACATTTTTCAACAACCAATTGTCTAGAGCGTACTTTTGTTCTTAAAAGTCAAATGCAGTTTAATGCGATCTTCGAGAATTGAAATATCGGGAATCTGCGTGCTGACGCTAAAGGCTTCATTCAGTTGCCGCACTAAACAAACACTGATGCCCTTGGCCATCATGCAGCAAGCAGGGAAGCAACTTTGAAAAAGAAAAAAAAAATTCTTGTCCAATCTATTGAAAAGGGCAAAAAGCCCAACCGACACAAAATAAGCCAATCGTGCGTTTTTCCGTTATCGCAGGTACACCAGTTTTTTCGTTGCCTCTCCTCTGAGGGTCATAAATTCGGATTAATATCTTAATTTCATTTTTCCCTTGTTTTCTCTGAAATTCTAGACATCTTCACTTCTCACCGCAAACTTCAGCCCCTGCCCAGGACACAGGGACAGGAGGAAAAATAAAACAATTTCTCTCCAACCACCGGATCAAAGCGTCGCCGCGTGCGATAATCGAAAAAAATTAATAAATGCCACGTCCTTCGCATAGCGATAAGCAAAAACGGACTCCCGTGCACCGTTTCCCACAACTCTGGTACATTCTCATTTTTGTTGTCCCTCTTCTTTCCGTGTTTCCCGTTTAATATAAGAAATCTCGACAGTTTGTCCAAATTACACTCGAAATCTCATTTGTTATTCCGATGGAATGGATGGCGGGTGTGAGGAGGGAGCGGAAAGAAAAGGACGAAAGCAGGGAGAGCAATAAATTTTAAATTCAATTTTGAAAAATTATGAGTTCTAGCTGCGAACCGAGTGGAGGATGATGTAATGGGGGAAGTGAGATGGAGTTGGAGACCTTCTTGTCTTGATTCTTGGAATCACCCTTTTTATTTCCTCGTCCAGCGCACAAAACTTTCTCGTCCACCTTTGAATGCGCACGAAAGGGCTCCAGCGACGACCGGATAACTGCTGCAGGCCCACCGCCGAGCTGTCAATGCGTAACGTCGCGCTTAAACCGTCGATTATTCTCAACAATAGGCGGACTCGGTTGGGATATCACCCTTTTCCGCTCACCCGCCCACCACCACCCACCGGCCGTTTTACGACAGATCCGAGAGCAATAAAAAAAACAAGCGACAAAAGTGTTCCCGGATAACATTCTGTTTCGATTTACTTTTCAGTTTCAGAGTGCCAACGGCAGTCCCACCCCAACCCGCCGGATGCCGCGGCCGCCGCTTAATGACTTCAACTCGCACAACAAGAATAATTGATCATTCCCAGCAATTCTTCTTCATGCTCGATGGTGGAAAGTGGAAAAGTTTTTTTGTTTCAATGTTCCCCCGAAGCCGGCGGCGGTGACTCGGTTTTTTAGGCCGCGACCAGGAGTTTCGAGGGCCGACTGCGTATAATTGTCTTTGTTGTCCCGGGCCGGGTTAAATTTTGTGCATTCACTGGACATTGGGGGGGAGGTGGAAGCAATGAAACTTTTCCAACTACAAGGAGTGTAAATCGCACAAAAGTGAGGAGAGGATGATGTAAGCGCGTTTGGTGGGCCTCCTGGGGAGAGATTTCGTTAAGTGGATGGAAGAAAGTGCCAAGGGGGATTAGGAAATGACTTTTTCTTTTTTTTTACTATTATTGCGTCGTCATAGTAAATCAGTTGGTTTGGATAATAAAACAAAGAAAGCGTACGTTCCTTGAGTTCAGAGGACGGTCGCTGTGCCGCTGAAAAGGATTTGAAAGCCAACTGAGTACCCCCGTCACAAAAACAAGGAATTCCACTCGACATTTAGTCGTGAAAAGTCGTAAAAATCCTTAAAAATAAGTGTTACCATGTACCCGACGACAAGGATGACAGCTCTATGGGTCTACGGCACTCAAGATCCAGCCTATCGCCTGCCTGCTGATTTTGAGTATGTCGAGCGGCGTAAAATTTGCATTTCACCATTTATGCGAGGCCTGTGTCGGACTGGTTAAGTTTATGTCGCTTCCATTTAATTAAATCAGTTCGGGGGAAGGGATTGCCGCCGCGTGATCCTTGTCAGTGTCCTGCATTTGTCCTTGAGGTATGCAGATGATGACATTTGCTTCTCCTTAATTTTACGATCTCTTCATTACGACTTTCCACTTTGAGGGATATGCCAATGTAGTGTCGTTGTCACCGCACACATATTCGGTGCCTGCAGCGCGTCTTTCTCATCTGGAATACAACACCGCATATGGGAAAGGGCGCACAAACCCGTTTGCGTTTTGTTATCTAAATGGGATAGACGAGCAGGATTCTTCTGGGCTATAAGTTAACCTAGGTATTCCATCAGTGATATTTATCAGCCCAGAGGACTCACATTCTCTTCACATCCTCGTGCTGGCGTTTTCTTCGACGTCGCATTTGATGACAATTTTAAAAGTCGTAAAACGTTTTTCTATCGCTTCGGTGTGCGATGGTATGGTCTGTGCATTGAGTGGGCGGTGGTGCTGCCTTAAAACGGGCAGGCGGAGAGTGTCATAAAAGAATATTCTGCGAATCTGGTACGTGAGGTTTTACAAATTAGGCACACCGAGTGCCTCGCATCGGCATCCCGACATGCTGAGATTGATGTGCGTGGGTTGCCTGACGGGGGTTGGGAAACTGGCTGATATTCCTTTTGTGTTATTTATTGTACTATTTGGGGATGAAAATGAGCGATGGGCGGACAGAGGTGGAGGGTGGGTGTAATGAGAGAAATATAAACATTTCTGAAATGTGTTAATATTTACAACTTCCAGCTGGATGAACAGACAGCCCCATTCCTTATGGGGACGGCGAAAGGAGGGTGGGCTTTTAGGCGGACGGTAATTTATCATTGGAATTTTCAATAGAAACCTAGCCTCCGGTGGCTGTACCGGGATTTTATTAATAAACGAAACGGAAGCAGTGCTCTGCAGTCGGAAAGATAAATTGAATGAAGGAGCAGCAGCAGCAGCACGCCGCCCTCAAAGGTGTATCTTTGTAGAGTTTATTGGACAAACACTCCAATCAAGGACATAACTTTACAGTCGTTCTTGCACTGCGGAAAAGTCCTTCTGTTCGACGCAGGCAAGGCACGATGTCGGGTAGGGGCAGGAGGCTCAACATTGATTTTGTTTTGAAAGTAAACATCTGAGATACGTATGACTTTTTGAAGTTGAATGAGCCTTTTGAGGGAGGGTAGGTAGGTGGGTGCCTAAATGGTAGGATTTAATTTCTGTTTGTTTCTGAAAAAAGAAGGAAGTTGGAAGTTTCTTGAAAGAGAAGGGTTTCTGTTTGAACAAATAAACGTTCGAAGGAAATGGAAAAATGCGTTTTTAAGGAAGTTTTCGTTTTTGCTAGAAGAAGGAAAACGGTATTTCTACCCTTCTACCGTTCTTTAAAAACCCCAACGCTTCTAACGAGTCCCCAGTGATAAGTCAGCCTGCACGCCTTCTTTTAAGCATTATCCATTAACATCCCGAAACTAAGGTCCAACTCTCCATCCACGTGGCTCAGACCCGCTTGACCTCTGGCCTCCAGTCAGCCTCAAACTCCCGCCCACCGAACAATCATCACCATCACCTTGCCCTCACGGAAACTAACCACAAAACTTCTGCAACCCCAAGCACATCCCCCTCTACGACCCCACTCTCTGGAGAAACTTTTTCTATAAGACTTTCCGAAGGACGGTTGCCCACATACCTCTTAACATTTGTTATCATGACCCATGGGAGGTATCCTCATCGAATGACGTAATCTAACGTCACCCAGGCCTGCCTGTCCTCCCTCAACAAAATATTGATTATTTGTCCCCGACAACGTGTCATCCCAAATCAAGCAGCTCTGCCTGAGGCGAGCCCACGAGGCTGGTCCTCCATCAGCAAGACCGGCCCGTAAATATTCTCTGAGGATACGCAAATCCCATTCGATTTTGCGAAATATTCAGATCAAACGGGTGTGTTTCAAGAAGCCGCACGAACAACCTATCGGTCCACCTACCAGCCCCCCAAAAGTGACTTTTGACAGGAAGTTAACTAAGTTATTCAATAGCCTTCGCAGGGTTGTCATCTTTATCTCGGTGTCGCCATCACCAGCGCCACCGGCCCAAGTCGGGGGATGATAGGATTACGCCGCAGCACACAGGCTCGGCTTGGCTCGGGACATGAATGCACGGAGCCTGCCACTTTGCCGAAAATCCCATCTCTGGAGGACCTTTAATAATTAATTAAGATTTTATAGCCGGACGTGAATTTTGCAGGCGGGAGCCGCCAATGATGTTCCTCCCTGGCTCTCCTCCGGGCACGGGCTTAGCCAAAGGATTAATTTGTCCTCCGTAAATGGATTTCCGTCGTCCTTCTCTGCGTTGGCTAAACGAATTTATTATTAATAGTGTTGTACAGGCCATCTATTCTCCATCCTTGCTGCTGCTATGGCATTAAATTGTTATTAACGATGCGATGCGGCTGCGGTGGCGGAGCCGGATAGGCAAATGTCACCGGTCCTAGGCGCATTCACGACTGCCTCTCTCAATGAGTGTCCAGGCGTCGTCGTCGTAGGCCGGCAAGCTATCACCGTCGTCGCCGTGGAGTTGTGATGGAGAAAGATATTTGCGAGTTCACATGGAAATTGATTTTGATTGATGATATTATTTTTCGGTTGCGGGGGTGCTGGTGGGTATCCGGCGAAGATCCAATAGAATCGTTCGATCCGATTATGAAACAAAGGCATATGTGTGTGCCTGTGCGCCTCCGGTGTGTGGAGAATGTTCACAGAAATAAAAATGAAAACGAAGGGAGAACATGAACGGGGTCGAAATCAGGATATGTTAACATATCCTTTTTTAAGAGGATTATCCTTTGTTCGGAGTAATTGGAAATTGTTCCTTGGAAATCATTCTTTCGTCCCAATAGATCGTAATTGAATTTCAGCTCCTCCCGGCTGTGTCCCGGGCGGGGATTAATATTTTAATCAAAAGATTGAAGCGAAGGGCTACTTTTGAGCTTAGGACTTGAGCGGGGTGAAAGAATAATAACTGCCCAAGATACCGGTAACCAGGGGAGGGAATTTTATAAAGGTGGCGCTCTTGACAACGTTGCAAGGAGGGCGAAGATGTCCTCGTTCAACTAGCTGAAATCAGGTCAAGCTTCTTTACAAGCATACCCGGTATTTAACGCCTCAGCTCACAAATGTCCCCTGCCCACCAGGGACTACTACTACATGTCCCTTCGGCGTTCTATAATCCCAAATGGGGGCATGACGTTTTTTCTATAACCACCCTCCCCACATTCATTTTACTCCCCGTCCCACTCGACCATGTGTCATATATTTTTACGCGTCCTTTCCTCACATCAACAGAAAAAAAAATACCTTTCAAGTGTTCTCTCAGCTCTCGCCGCCCACTTTTAACACCACACGACCCCATAAAATCGCGAAATAAATCACAGCACACACCAGCCCTGCGTGCATGTGCGTCGTGCCGTTCCGTTTACGAACGGCTGATTTATCTGATTAATCCCTTCTTTACGATTATGAATAGATTCCAGCGCAAAGCAATGATTTTCTAAGCGAAATGGGAAATGAGATCCAGCACAAAAGCGGAAGAAGTAAAAAAAAACGAAAAGAGCCGAGTCTGAAAATATTGTTATCCTTCTAGACGATTAGTCGTACACTGTGCACAACAAATCATGCGTGACGAAATTCCAAGGAAGGCACCAGCCTCGTGTGCGTTTGTTGGTGAAAACTTCGCCATTTGGTGCCCTCTTGTGCCACTAAAAGGATAACAAAATCATACATCGGTCGCCAGATGAGGAGGAGGGCGGTGGCAGAGCACGACAATAAATAGCAAAATGTCCAAAGCACATTATAAATAATTGCGTAAGTATGATAAATGTCCTTAGATCATTCATTTATCATTTTGCTGCTCTTTGCTCTCGCACCCTTTCCCTCCACCTCCTTCGGTTTGTGTGGACAAAGGGTAATAGTGAAGGGACTTGGGAGCGGGTGAAGTGGAAGAGGGTGCATCAGGAATGGATTTGGGTAAAAAATAGCTGAAAGGAGGGAATGATGTTATAGTACGTTTCGGAGGACTCATATCGGAGACAGGGATATATCTCGCTTCGCATGCATCAGTTTAAGTCCTGCAGGAAATCTACTTAACTGAAACTGAATTCGATGTGGAGCGGATGAGTTCCAAACGACAGGTCAACTAACAACACAACACATTCAAGGTTTGTGCCTTCTCCTCTCTCTCAATGTAAATCAATTCCTCAGTGACCTACACGTTCCTGAACTTTAATTAGAAGTCTAGAACTCTTCGGATTGCTCTACAGTTTCGGCTGAGTTTCTAATGTCATATCGCATAGCTGCCCATGTTTGTCCATTGCCGACCAATAGGCTGAAGATGACTGTTTGTCGTGATTGTCTGTTCAAAAAGATCCCATTTTGTGGACACATTAAACTGAAGGACACAGACCCTCAGACTCGTCAACGACGTGCCCACTGCTGTGATGTGCCAACTGGGTTCCGCATTGTCTTGCCATATGGAATATCAACTGAAGTTCATCGCATACTTTCAGGCTTTATTCGTCGAAGCGGATAGCAGCGAATTGCATACTCATAGGATAAAATTCCCTCTTTTTGTAGTCGATCTTGAATGTTGTAAACAGACTCCCCCTCCTCGGCAAAAACCCCCCACACCGCTTAAACAGTTTATCGAAAATTCAGTTACATTTCCCAGTTCAAATCACATTTTCGCCCTCAGAATTGACTGTCAACTTAATCTGATATCTGACACGCATAATTGACGGATAACCTTCTCTCAAGACTGTATATAACCCAAGAAACTCCAGCCAAACAACCAGCCAACAACCGAAAACTGTCAAACCTGACAACAAACACTCTCTTATTCACTCTCGAGCTCAACTCACACACCACCGGCAATTTTTTGATTAATTATCCAACATCACATCACATTCGACATTTCCATTAGAATATCGCCGCTTTCAACTGTCAAACTGGCTGAGATACTGACACAGTGACAGGGGCGTTGCAAAGAACCTCCCAACATGCCTTGTCGGCAAAATGACAAACAACAGCAGCCATCACCCAATGAACTTTGCCATCGATTTCGAATCGAAATAGTTGACAGTCATCGTAGCGTAATAATGACATTGGAATCTCATTTCGAATGTCTCCATTGCTCCTGCTTTCTTCCCATACACGCGCAGGCCCATGGACGTGGGTCCCGTGTGGAGCACACAATCTGCCACAATCTACTTTTGGGTGTTATCGCTTGACGCTTGATAAAAGTCAAAACAAACACATCAGCAACAGCAACAGCAGCACGGGCAGCAGTGCGGCAAGGACACGAGGAATAACAGCCAAAAAAGAACTACATTAAGTAAATGACTTTTAATCCAGCTAACTCCCGCCGCCGACGCGCCATCACACACGCGTCTTTCATTTGAATGAAAGGCAGCCAGAAAATATATGTACATATCAATTCGGTGGCTATCCTGTGGGGCATGGGTGCGTCATGTGATGGAGGGGAGGTCGTAGTCATGACATTTGTATGTACGACGACGATGGCGGCGGCAGCAGTGGAGTAGATCAAGCGTTAACCATCACAAATCCCGACAAAATCACTTGGCTAGGGGACGAAACTTCAATTCGCTTACTCCCGTTCGTCGTATCCACTCCGTCAACCCTAAACAGACTACATTAACCGATTAGATTGATGAGCTCTAGTGACGACAGCGATGCGAGCGAACTACATAACAAGGACGACGACGCGGACGCCTGATTTCTTCTTTCATTTGAACTGAAAGGAATCGTCGTCCTTCCTTTGTGCGTCGTCAACCGAATCTAAGTTTGAAAGGTACCCTGCAAGCTGGATGACTGGGCTTCACTAAGTGTTACAAATTAATGATTTTGCTTCGGGGGTCTGTTGAAAAAGGGTTTCTTTGCGAAATACAAAAGTTTCTCCAAAAATAGCAAAGTGGCCAAAAATGACAGAAACACAAGAAACCCCTGCCCTTCGTTATCCTCTCCAATGATTTTGTTCTAGTTGACCTTCGGCGCTATGCTCCTTAGCTCCAGTGTTCGACTTCCTGCTTCGCCACTCTGACAGTGATGGATGGCGCTGCGATGGCGGCTCCGGTGGTTGTGTGGGGAGATGGCGGTTGTATCGATAGATTCCTAAACCACAGCCCCCTTTAAAGTCATAAATTTACGCTGCCGCCTCGTGCGTGATGCGGTGAGACGGCTGGGGCGTAGGATACAAAATTGATTTTGATTGCAATCGCGGCAGCGAGAGTCCACCCAAACACGCAGCTGGAAAATGTCAATTTCCGATTGTGAATCCGATTGAGTTTTATTTAAATTTCTTTCCGTCATCCATCCCCCTCCAACATGTGGGCATTATTATTCCAGTCGCAAAGAAAATCCCTCATCAATAAGCAGCTCGACTCATAACTGAATGGCCGACGTAGACGACCGACGCCTGAACTGCGAGGCGTGGGTGCCCATGCTCCACAATCCCTTTTTCAATTGAGAATTTTCGAGAGTCCTAAGCCTCTCGCCCCGTTTCTGTTTTCGATGCCACACGCGGCTGGATAGAGATTGGGCAGAGATTGCTCGAATTGGATCGGTAATCAGGGCTGCAGATCTGTGTGTGTGTGAGCCTGAACCCTTTTGTTCCACGATGGGACTCATCCACTCCCCGCTGCCGCCTCAATGAAAAATGATTTCAAATTTAATCTCGACAATTTTTGATTCGATATACGATCACAAAGAGTTCCATTTCTGAGGGGATGGACAGGCACGCTGTGGGGTTTTGTGTCCCTTTTCAGAACCCCCTTTGATAATTCATTTTCATTCCATTTCGTGGACCCGAACTGCTCCCCGTGTAAAGGAGAAATGGAATGCGGAACAATGCTCAGGAAGAATGGGCCACTGTGCCCCCTCCAGTCCACATTTCACATATCCTAATTCTATTGCGTAGCATTGGGAATGCATCTTTTCGTGTCCTTGTAAAGGACCTCTCCGCCACCACCGCCGCCACCGAAACGGAACTGATATTGAATCCAGGCATTCCTTTCTTGTGCGTCTGCAGTGCAATCAAATGAAACACATTCCAGCTTTGGCGCACCCATGGCACAGATGAATGAGAAATTTCCCTATATTACCCTCTGTGTGTGTTTGAGTGTCTGGTGGAGTGTATCTTCGATAGTGTCCTTTTTGTCTTTTGTCCTCGCGCTCTGAAATCTGAGATTTCGAAGAATTTTTGCAATCGATTGCTTTGGGTCTCTGAGTCTTTTGTCACGGAACCACTGGGATCTACGTCGTATCCTTTTGTGATGTGCGAAGAGAGGAGGAAAGGATTCATTCATACCCGGAGCGAGGGGGGAAGGCAGGAGCATGTCGAGAACTCATATCCGTGAAACGCAATCATAATTCGTTTCGAAATTGTTGCGTTCCTCGAACGGAGTTCCTTTCACATGGACACCGACGAGGACACAGGCATTCCTGAAGGGTCTACGGAACTCTACCATTTGAACTGACACAGGCATGGACGGTTGATTCTATACAATTTCATTGCATTGACTCTGGAGAGACTTCAATTCGAAGTCAAGAAATTCAAGCGTCATTTGCAGAGCTTAAATTATTTACTGTGAATGGAGTGTCCCCTGGATGAGGAGGAAGGTGGGGCGGTCTTAATCATAATCGACGATGGAGCTTATTATCCCTGGCAACCGGAGGACACATCAAATCCCTTTCCCTCGGCGGAAATCTTATGAAAATCTCTCAAACGAGCAACACACAGCTCACCCCCCACACATCCTAATCCCATCAGATCCGGTCTCGAATCTCAAGGAAAACATTTTCGATTCGACTCAATTTCAACAGAGGAAGGAGCAATCAACTAAACATCGAGCCACTTAGTCTATCATTATCCTCAAAATGAAACTACATACAACTGCCGTTGCTCATCAAATCATCCCCCAGTCCCGTCAGTCTTCGTCCTTGATACAGATCAAGGAATGGGCCACTCGAAGGCGGCTTATGTGTAACTTAGCATAAAATATTTAAATAAAAATCCCCAATACAAACAAATGACCCAGGCAACTCCCCCGAGAGGGAGACCAGCGCCCTAAGAGGATTCTCGCTCAATCGTAAGAAGTGAAGAAGGACGTGCAATACACAAAAAATAAGGCAGCACACCGCATCGGATCCATAATGAAAAGGAATTTCAATGAGAAATGATTAAAGAGATATCCTTTTCCCCTGTTCGTCCGTCGTTCGTCGTCCGTCGATTGGAAGAGGAAGATATCGACTGTCATTAATCCACTCCCCCACGCATACACAAAGGCGATCCAAGGAAAATGTGTTTATGTGAAACGCAATTCATTTATCACCTTGATAGGCTTCGCGCCGAAGGAAGGAGAGGCGAACCATCGACTGCAGGACTCACGGGGGAATATTTAAATGTGAGTGGAAATACAAACGTCAACGAAAAAAAAAACTCGTCCATCAATAAAATTCAATCCTTGTTGAATCCATCGGCAAGGAGGAAAGGCCGCCGACGCGGTGTATGATGAATTTGATTGTTGTTTTCGTATGCCACACACTTTCCGGTACAAAGATAAAACTGACAAGGATGCTTACAACATTCCCAAGGGGCGAGACAGGGGGAAACAATAAAAATCTGACAGGATATTGGGCTCTTGCCATGGAATCCTCGTATCTTTCCTCCTTCCGTGTGTGCGTCTTCTTCACAGTTGGCAGGCAAAAGCCTTGATTTTATGGCTTTCCATTCATTACTGTCGCTCAACATTCATTGTGTCATCCGCATCCTCATACTCGCACACGCGTCGCGCTGCCAAATCATAAAAATGTCATTTACAAAAGTGCATAATACAGCGATTTCCTCGGAAATCCCATCACCCTGCCGTCACCCTTTCACTCCCTCCCACCATCTAAAATTGGACATGAATTACTCCAAAGTCTCCATCTGGTGGGTGGATCGATGCTCTGGATGGTCGGTCTCGAGGGTTGAGCCAGACAGGAAGCGCATGCATTTATCCAACCGACACTCTTCCTTCGGTGCTTATGAAATTTGCGGCGAGAAAAATCATTATTTCCTCATGCTTGCCATCCTGTACGCCTGCGGTGCATCTACCCACACACATACACATCCACAGAGTTCCCTAAAGGATTGAATGGAGTGGATGTATCTTTGATTCGGAACAGAGTGTGCTTGGTGGTGTGTGACTGGTGCTCGTATCCCGTTTCAAGGAGTGAAAATATTTTTTTACGAGTTCATAAATCTTTTTCTTTGTCGTGTGCAGTATGACGGGGGTGCTGCCTGGGCTTCGACTACTACTGCTTCTGCAAGGACTTTATGAAAAATGAAAAGCCCCACACAGTATAACAATATTTTCTTAAGAAACACGAGTCCTCGCCGCCGCCCACATTCGCTTGCGCTCGGTGCACCGTGTGGCATGAAGATAGATAGATCCTGACGGTGCGACGCCCCTGATGTGCAGTGAATGCTGAGTTTTGTGATGAAATAGATAAAATAATAAATAGGAATCAGAGGAAATAAAAAGTTAACACACCCACAGACATATACACTCCCCAACACCATTCGCCTCACACGGCAGAAACAGCGAGGGTGTGGAGTTGAGGCGCCTTCATCTCTGAAAGCAATCTTCTTGTCGAGGCCAATGGGGAATTAAGCGAACCAGACAAACACGCGGAGTCGATGGAGCACATGGCGCAGTGTGGGAGCCTGGAGATTGCGGATGCATCTAACGTTGCCTTGACTGGCGACACAATTTGGCTCCAATGCACCTATCGGGTGTGGGATCTTTTGAGTTCCGGTGCAGGATATATTGTTAGGGGCGTCCTTTTCGAGTTTTTTAACCTTAAATGGGGCTGCAGAAAAGTGGTTCTCTTAAATTAATTCATTTCACTGCCATCCAAATGACCGTGCAGCTTTGGTCTTTAAGAAGACGATGCGGGACAACCTGGGTTTCCTACGGGCTCTTAGAGGATATGACCGTTTCTAACTTGATGCGAGCAAGGGGGCTTTCCGAGCAGTACAAATGCGGACGGGAAAAAATTCGTCATGTCCTGATGAACTAAACTTTCAAAGGATAAGATGGAGATTGCTGAAAAAATCATTTCTTAGATAGGAGACAGATTAGGGAACTTACTTCGGCACCTATGTGTAACCCACTCCTTCTAGGGATTTTGCAAGGACTTGTCTCATATCCTTTCTCCTTCCAAATCCTTTAAACTTTAAAATAAGATAAACGACGATTTCTAAAAGATTGCGGCATCAGTTAAAAAAATTCAAGGACTGTCTTTATATATCCTCTTTCCTCATCCGTAAAATTCTTTGAACCCCACCAAAATAAAAAAAACTCAAGGATTCGTCCATTGTCCGTCCAATTCCCACTCCCACTAAAAGAAAGCAAATTTCCTTCAATATTTCATAATTTTTTTCTTTTCATAAAAAAATACACTAAAGGTCCTTGGAAGGACACTCCTATCACTTTTCTCAAAAGCAAATAAATACACATCTTAACAAAACAGTCTTAATCTTAGAAAAATAGGGCATGCGTCAAGCTTGAGAGCTTACATCTAGTTCCTGATCTTATGACTATGTCGTGAGGGGAATGATATCAGTTTGGGTGCGCATCTCACTTTGTTTCCTCCAAGTCCTCCTTGTAGAGCTCCTTGAATATCAGCTTCTGTATTTTTGTGCGAATTCGAAGCTTCTGCGCCGAATTCAGCTGCTTCATGTACGGATGCAGGCTCAACAGGTAGTGATAGTCGTCATCCTCGGGCACCGCTGACGTCTCCATTGTCGAGGAGCCATTGAAGTTGCTGTCCTCCGAGAGGCGCTGTCGCTTTAGCTTCAACGAGGGAATGTTGCTGTGACTCATGAATGAGGTTGGCGGCGACTTGTTGTTGTAGAGACTGGTGTTGTCGGAGGTACTGTTGTTGGTGGAGGGATGCTGCGGGGAGCGGCGTTTGTTATTGAACTCTGGGCGTTTGGGGATCTGTGACTTGGGCGGATCTTCCATTTCGTCGTCCTCCACGTCGTCCTCGTCGAACTCCTCGTCACTGTCTGGAATGCGGATGAGGCCATTGGTAAGGTCGGGCTCGACCAATGTTTGCTCGTATTCCTGCGTGTTCGACTGGAAGAAGAACATCGTGTCCTGCTCGGTCTTCGGTAACCTGTGACGCATGTGTTCAGCTGAGACAAAATAAAAAAAATCCATTCAATTCCTTAATCTCTTTCGTAATGTCAAACCAAATCCACCCGAACCCCAAAACACACTCATCTCTGCACCCCTCACTCAAGCCCCCAATCAACTCGACACCCTCAATCCAAACGCCACTCAATTACACGCACCCAATACTCAGCACCTCACTCACTATCATCGCACTCACTCTCGTACACGCACACGTGCGCACACACAAAACCCACTCGGGTATGTACTCACTCAAAAACAGCAGAGCGTAGTAGTGTATCCATTTGGACTCGTGCTGCGCGGGGGGAATCAGAAACTCGCCGTTGTCCCCCCGCGGTATGCGCTTGTACTCAACGCGAAAATTGTCACGCAGGCCTTTCCACTTCGCCTTCAGCACCACCTCTGCAACGAAATCGAAACACAATCAGACACCACGTCTCCCGCGCCATCTGCCCCGTCGCCACCACCGTTGACTGAGTCATCGGTGGCGCACAGTGGCAGTGCGGCTGAAGATCAACCTACTTGGCAGCTGATGAATGGACGACAAGTCTTCCCACATTTGTTCCAGGAACGGCTTGTTGCAGTGATAGTTGCGATTCCATATCGCCGGTCGATTCTCCACGTCTTTGATGAATTTCTCCACGTTCAGCACAATCGAGTTGCCCTTCAGCGCCATAGCTGTGCCGTGCTCTGCTCTGCTCTGCTTTGCTCGAGTGCTGTGTGCTGTGGCTGTGCTCTGCTCTGTCGAGTGGTTGTTGCGCGCTCGCGACACTCCAATGAATGATTGAGAACGTTCCGGGGCAGCAGGCGACTGGTGCTGTGGTGCTGCTCTCCACTTACTACGCTCGTCGCTGTGTCGCTGTGTGTGCGTGCCCAGCTACTCAGGCAGCAGCAGCAGCAGTGCCAGCAGTTAGCCTGTATACCACCTCTCGTCGGTATATCTGTGTGTCGGCCTGTTCGCCTCGCCGACGACTCAACTGTGCTCCTTAGGGGCAGCAAAAGCAGCCGCCGCACCAGCAGCACCAGTGGCAGCAGGAAATGCCGATTGCCCAGCTATACGAAAACCAACGAAGCAACCAGCCAACCAGCGAACAACCACCACCACCGACACCACCACTGCTGCCCTCGTCGTCGTTGGTGCCTTCCTCGTCGTCGGCGTAGTCGACGGCGAGTCGAGAGTGTCAGCTGGCAGTCTGCAAGGAATGCGATGGATGGCCTGCGTCTCGCTCACTTGCCGTGTATTTCGTATGCCTCCCGGTTTGTTATTGCCTCGAAACCACTTCGGCTGATGGCTGGCTGGCCGACTGTCCGTCGCTCTCTTCCTCCTTGACGTTATTGTGTGGCTGCCTGCTTTGCACTTTTTTCGGCGGTGCCTTCAGCCGGCGTCAACCGTCGTGGCCAGTCGGTCAGTCTCGCAGACCCGAAAGGGGGACAGGAAGAGCAACGCCACAGAACCACAATCAATACGGCCAACAGTCCGGGTAAACAGATAGGACGTCAGAACAACACGCTACCGAGGGGGCGACGGAGAGAAAGAGAGAAAGACCAGAGAGCAGAAAGTCAGAGAGAGAGAATGAAAAGCGCACACGAATTGAAAACCTTCTCTAGCGGAGAGTCCACGCTCAACTGAACGTTTCAGCGTTGGCAGGCAAGCTATGCAGCCCGGCCAGCTACGGGCAGCTACCAGCCTGCCGACGTCGTCGCCACCGTCGCCTTCATCATCCAGTTCCATGGAAGCGAGGAAAAAAAACACCGAAACGAGCCAAACCCAACCAGCTCAATACAGCGGAGCGTGCGACATCGTACATACACTTTGTGGACACCTCAGCTCGCAGCTGCTGCTGGCTGCTTGCTGGTGGTTGCTGCGCTGCTACTCAGGCCGTGGTAGGAGCAGCAGCCAGCAACCGGCACCGACACGAATAACAAAACGACGGCGCGGTGACGATGAAACGACGACCGAGACGACCAACGACGGCGACGAGCAGCTGCCTCGCTGCGGGTTGGAGGAGAATTCTCATTTCCAGCCGCCCATAGCCGAAACACGCTTTCAATGTACGAGAGCACACTCGCCGCGCTCTTTCCTTTCTTTTGGTCGGTTTTTTGTTTCTTTTCCTTTTTGTGCTTTGTGCGCCGCTCCCTGCCGCGTAGAGCGGTGGGATTTTGGTTTATTTTTTCTTCTGCCTGTTCATCTGCTCCACCGTGCGAGTGCTGATACAGTGCCGCCGACAAACAGGGTGATGTTAGGTGGGAAATTCCGTCGCCGAGGGACTGTCATCCGATGAGAGGCCTTGTGCCAGGCACACCCTACTCCTCCATCAATGGACGGACTGCCCCTCTCGTCACAACTCACCTGAGTCATCACCGGACAGGTGGCGCATTCCTTGCGCTCACGACTGTGTATTTCCTCCTTCGTGCATTACACACTGAGTTCGAGCTGAGTCCCCGCATCGGCAGCAGGCGACCAGGGCATACCCGGAGCAGGTAGACAAAAAGATACTCGACCCAACCAACCGTCCAATCCAGCTATGCGTGTCCCACAGATACACTCTGACGCTGCCGTCGCCGCTGCTGGTGATGCTGGTGCCGGCGAGTAGTCGGAGCAAATTCTCTCGCCCGCTCAACACACACAGACGCACAGCGCTTTGTCATCCATCTGTCTATCTATTCGACCCGCACCCGCACTACTGCGCGACTGAGAGTGGGGCACACATACCCTTTGGAGTCGGCAAGAGAAGGCTAAAGTCATTATCCGACCATGGCTACTGCCACCAACACATCCTCCCTCTACGTCGCGGCCACCTACTACGTCGCTGCCGCCGCAGTTGAGTGACAATTCGAAGTTTCGAAAGAATAACAAAAAGCAGTCCCTCGGAGCGCGATGGAAAAAAATGTAGCAAAGACAGCCAAAACCGGCGAATTGCCGTCAGCCGGCGCTGCTGGAGGGAAAGCATACACATCGCTGCCGTCGCAACCAGCAAACAAAACGAACGGCGGGGCGGCGGATGAGCATAAATACGAGCTCCTCGGCTGGCTGGGTCATTTGGCAGCAATAAGCCGGGCAATGTTTGCTGCTAGTGTTCATGAAGCGGCCGCCCCCTTCCCAGTCGGAGTGTGTTGGCCTCTATAGGGGTGGCGACTGAGGGAGGCACCATGAGAACAACGAGCGAGCGATGGAGACTGCTGCCAGCGCTCGGGAGGCACATTTGCAGCATTAGCCTGAGTGTACTGAGCTCAATCTCCTTGCGATAGCGGTAGCAGCAGGGGGCTGAAAACACGGTCAAGGACAGAAGCCTTGTTGGCTGCCTAATGATGCTATAGAAACGAGAGTTCATGTTCACTCTCGCCATTTGTCGCCTGTTTTGCAACTCGATAGTTAGATCAAGGAATCTGCGGGCATCTACAGAACGCCTAAGTCCGCACTCACTCGTTCTCTCGCTAACGCCGTCACACTGATAATCGCCTTAGCACGACTTCGGCGTGATATCGCCCCAGCGAAACGGCTCAAAACACACACAAGCGCGGAAACGAGCGGCGGCAGCGAACAAAGAAATATCTGCGAGTGTACCTCCACGAGTCGCTCCAGAACGCACTCTGTGTTGTTTTCGTTTCATTGGGGAGTAAACCACGCTCTCACACCACCCCCACCCCTCGCCTGTATGAGCTCGGCTACAGAATTTCACACTCAGCCCGACGGCGGCGGTGGCGGCAACACACATAAGTGGCTGCTCGAAGCCGGTTCTGGTAAGCGATCGCTTGTCTTTGTCGCACCTGGGCGCTGCGATAATCGCCATCCGCGTACATCTGCTGCGCTTATGTGCTCGCTCCTTGGGTGTGTAGTGGTTAATTATCTTGGGCGGATTGGATTCGTTTTTTTGTTTGTTCGATTTCGAGGAAGCAGCGAGGTGATAATGACAACGATGCTGGACGATGCAGCGGATGACCTGAAAAACGACCGCAATGGTCAGACGAATTGTATCTCCTCCTGCCTGAAGCTCTTTGTTTCGATCGGTTCAGTGATGTGAGTGTGAGTTGAGAATGGGAGCAGCGGGAGGGTGAACACTAATGGTATGTGTGAGTATATCAGTCCACAGACGGCATGCGTGTGACACACTTTGAGTGCCACGAGATCAGGACACATGCAGTGCAGCAGCAAGATATGATTCCAGCTGGCCCCGGCGAACGTGGACATCATGGCTAGATCACGCATTCAAATCAGATCCAGTTTAGCAGTCCTGATTTCCTCTGAATCAGCTGCCAAATAAGCCTTTAAATTAAGTGACAGGATTGTACATCAGCAGGTTTATTCAACAAACTACCTTTTCCAATTCAAACAAATTCGCCGAGGATTAAGCCACAAAGCTCCCTTCGATCCAAGGTCTTAAAGACATTTATTGACACAAAGTTTCTTATCCAGGTAAAAAATACATCACATTCTTAATCTAAGGTAATCGGTTCCTGCTTGATGGTAACCTCTGTCGAGCCCATGATAACCATTGGCGGAGCACATGGTGCTCCCTCTGAACCCCGACCATGGCCGCCTGTTTTTGAAGCTGTCACAGACTTCCTCACAACTGTCTTTGGAACCTGCGCTGGAGAGCTTCTCGCCGAGCTGGACGTAGTCTCAATTTTCGACGGAAAGTCCTTGGCATCCGCATACACCTCTTCCAGAGCCCCAAAGATCTTCGCTTTAAAAATGATCTTCTGTCTTGCGTTCATCGATCGCATTTCGGGGAGCAAACTGTTCAGAAAGTCCAAATCGGGATCTCTGCCTCGCTGTGCGTTGTAAAGATCACTCAGCACGTCATCAGCCATCACAAGTTTTCTGCGCTTTGGCGCAACCGCTTCCTCTGCGCATTCTGATTCATGTGCAGCTGGAGCCTCCTCCTCGGGGGCAGCAGTTGGCGTTGAAACGTTTTCGAAGGACAGCTGATACGTGCAGTTCTCGTCGATTTCATCTGCTGACGTTCGTGACAATTCGTGGTTCTCTTCGAGCTCTGTTGGGCTAAGGACTCGGATCGGGAGGCTCGGCAGACCCTGGGCAATGTGCTTCGTGAGAAACTGTAGTTCGTCGTGCAGGTAGTAGCGTTTGTGACGGTTTGGTCCGGTGGGGGTCTTGTAAATGTTCACCGAGCGGGCAAACGCTGTCCGTATGTTTCGCCACCGTTCCTTACATGACCCAACTGAAAATGAATCAACACTTGAAAACTTACGGTTCAATGATGTCAAGACAAAAATCAAGCAATGACAGAAAGGTGTCAAAAATTATTTCAATTGTAAGTAATGTCTCAGACGAAGAGGCTCTCTCTCTCTCTCTCTCTCTGTTCTCAATCGCCAGACCATCAAAAATGATGAAGGTAATTTTCAAATTGACTCATGAAGTTATCCTTTGCCAGCAAATTACAGAAAAATTCTTTACCACCTCAAACTTGGCATACATTTAAATCGGAACAAAAACTGCGATTGCGACAATCGGTAAAATGTCAAAATGATACAAAAAGTACCTAACTATCAACAAATGCCGGCAAAACTGTCAAATAACAATAATAATTGTTGGCGCGACAGTTCACAGGGGGACCAGGGCCTAGCTTGCTCATCAACTACTCGTGTTGTGCGCGCTACTGTTCTCTCACGAGTAGAAGGGACCTACAGCTTATTGCCGACTCCACTTTACGGCAGCCACAAAAGGCACAACAAAAAACTGTCAAAAGGCATAACAAAAATATCATCAACAAACAACGCACCATTACCGCTAAACCACAACTGTCATTCGGCATAATCAGTGAAATTTCTATTCACTACCGCCGATCAGACTTCGTGTCAGAATGTCACGAGTCTGCGCCGTATCGCATCGCAACTCTCCAACATCACATGACGCATAGGCCACAGCACCCGCCGCCATCCAGTGCAGAGGCACAGAGCGAGTGAGAGAGAGGCAGAGAGATAGACTGCCAGAGAACGGCAAAACAAATGACATCATCACCACGAGTGTAGACTCACCCGAATCGTTGACTTCTTTCGCTATGTTGGCCCAGGCACGCTCCACGTACTCCTTCTTCAGGTAGTTGGGGCACGATCGATCGTACATGCAGGGGTTCGCCTGCACCAGCCGGCAGAGCTTGGCGTTCAGCGAGTAGTACTCAACCTTCTGATCACTCATACTGTCCCTTGACATTAATCAAACGAAAATAACAAGCCCCGCGTTCACACAACCAAACTGTTCGACGTCATCGAGCAACTAAATGTTCTACATCAGCCGGCAACTTTCAGGGACGGCTGGAGCGGAGAGACCCAACGAATGAGTGGTGGGGACGGCCGAACGAGCCATGGGCTAGCAACAACCTACGAGCGATATCGCATGTTCATCATGGCGTTTGATGGAACGACGCGTTGCATACGTGCAAACGTCGCAGATCGCCCCTACAGCCGGCCCTGTAGAGATTGGAGACTTTTGCCTGTGTGAGGAATATCAGCCGCACGGTCGACGGAGGCAAACAAATCGATAAAACTTCCATCGCATCGTAGCTGGTGGTGGTTGGCGAAGCAACACGCGAAACAGCTGGTTGCTGGCCTAATCGGCTGAGGCCCAAGTGCGCATGTCGGCGACGGACGAGAAAAAGAGAGAATGCCGGCGCGCCGGTGTGTGGTGAAGCAACAGGCGAGGGGGCACGACGAACACTTGTGGAGCGCGCTTCGGTGGAGAGAATCACAAGTGTGAGTGAGTTGGTGATTCGTTGTGAGCCGGGCGCTGTGACGTTTGCGATGATTGCTTGTCAGCGATTGCTGCTGAATTGGCTTGGATTGGAATGGGAGAGGAAAGGGGAAAGGAAAAAGGCATGTTTGAAGGTATCTTACAGATTTCCACTTGTGTCAGTGAGTTGGATTTGCCATTCAGATGCAGAGTGTGCCATCCATAATGTTGGTTGATCGATTCAATGGGCAGTGGAGACTTTTGGGAACGACAATTTTTTGCTTTCTTTGCAAATCATAATGAGTGAGACAATGGGTTAAGTTCAGAAAAGAAACTCAACCCTATTCTGTTCAAGACGGATGCATCTTTAACGAGAGAAAGATCGGTCAAAGACGTTTCTAAAAACAGCCCTTTTTAGTCCCGATTCTGTCTTCAACAGAGTTTTCTAGGGAAAGCAGAACTAATAGAAGGGGAAGACATCCCCTGAAGACTGATTTAAGCTGATCCTCGTTTTCCAAGAATTACTTAACCAACTCAAAGCCCACCTCAAAGCCCATACAGAGTGATTTATGAGGACTTTTTAATCTTCTGATCCGAGAAGGGGATCCACCTTTTTCATCCATTAGTACCACCCTCTATGCCACAAGTATCTCCTGTTACGATGTTGCAAACTAATCGTTTGTCTATTCGAAGCGTTTTTGGTTTTCCAACCCAGAGATAGGTGGAAAGGAGGCAGAAGGATTGTAAGGATTTATCATCCCCGAGCCTACCACAAATGCCTAATATCCACTTTTTCATTGTCACTCCAAAAGCGGGCAGATAGAGGCAAAGCGACATTTACGCTCTAAAAACTCCCAATTGTACGAGCAGAGAGTACTACATCCACCACCGCCACAATCAGTCTTACGTAAGAGCACACAATATCTCTCATCCGGCCCGATACACAGCCAGGCGGATGGCTGCTGAAGGTGCGCACCTGAGCGCTGTGCATTTAGATTTGCAAAATCCATCCAATAAATTCCCATTCTAGAGCTTTTAGACACAAAAACACACCCAGGCCGGCCCAGGCTCGACGAGCATGTGCTATTTGGACCCAGAACCGAGTCTAATGGCGTTCCCATTCGCACAAGGCTTTGGTCCTCTGATGAGCATCCATTTGGATACATCCTCCCCCTATCACTCCCTCTTTGGAGGACTTAAAACAAAAGTGCGTATGTAGAGTCCTTCGAATTCCATTTGCAGGTGAAATAGGAATTTATATTTATGTGGATGGTGCAGGGGTGGCGGGTGCTTAGAAGCGAACTGATAAATTCCATTTACTGCCGGAAGTACACCGGTGGGACTGGTCCTCACTCGAGCATACACACATACGCACTCGGGCAAGCATCGCACACCAGGAATGACCGGGGTATAAATCAGTCAGATGGGTGGACAGTTCGGTGGTTGCCGGTGGGTGGGTGATGGGAATTAATGAGTTTGGGGAATTGCTTTTGGGGATGCGGCAATGGCCTATGAGTTTATATTTCAAAATTTATAATCAGAACGAAGGGCAGCAATCACAACTGAAAGTGAGTAGTTTGCTAGCACTCGTGCCTCCCCTTTGCCCACTTAGCCGACCGACACACCCTGTGCTGGGTTTGGGGGCTGAGGGAGCATGAGCGGTTGCATTATTTATGCCCCAAGCTGAGGGCTTGTCAGTTTGACATTGATGATTACCCGCCTTCGGTGAAACCCACCGGCTGTGAATGAATGGAAAGGCAATTTCTGAAAGTACCTGTTTTGTGCACCGATTAATGGGAGTTCGGTTGTCGGTTGTCGGCGGATGCCTGTTCTTTAATAGCATTTCCCGATAAATCGTCCAAAGCATTCCACCTCCATGCGTCTAAGTTCGGTGAAAATAAAAGCACTTCGCCACGGCAAGGCGCCGCAACCGCTCTGAATCTAAAGGCGTTCCGCACGGGTGCTACTTTTTCCGGTCGTCGGACGTGGTGCGTATTACGTAAGTGAATTTTGGAATAAATCTTCGAGGTGCCGAGTGCAGAGGATATGCGCCTAGAAGTTGTTCACGGTGGTAAAGGGGGGATTTGCGCGTGTACGTCGGTGCTTTAGACGAGTCTAGGAGGTGCACCCTGCCTGTCTGATCATTTAGACCGACAACTTTCTGGCAGAATAGAATTTTTTTGAAATCAGCGCCATGTTGATGTGCCAGTCTAGGAGAGTCTGTCAAAACTGACAAAATGTGTCTTACTGCTGAAGGAAAGCCTTAATTAAATTGTAAGCCGTCACGTGGCTCCTTTTATTCCCCACAGAAAAGACCCACTCGTCCACAACCCACAGAGTGTGAAATACACATCTGTTTTCCATTCCGGAAGCACTCAAATCGCTAAAGAAAAGCATTAATCGTTTGTCTCGTTGAACTACGTCACCAATTCGTTCACCAAACGACCAATCATCATTTTGCTAGTTCCTCCTGAATGCTCACTCCAGACTCAAGGCCCGATTAAATTTATATTGATGATGTCGACGATGGAGGCGAGTCGGACCAGAAGCACACAAAAGATCATTCTTTCGATGCAGCAACGTCCACATCCGTTTCCGCCATTATAAAGTGTGTGGCATTCTATCCCTCAGTGCAGTGCGACTAATGGACAATATACTCCCCATTTGTTGATTGCCAGTCTGCTGCTGTGTCCTGTGTTCGGGGAGGACGTCGTATCTTATGGTTACCATGGCTCTTCTGGGCTGACTTCTGTTCACCAGTATCTTTCGTGCCACCGACAGTGTTTTGTTTCGTCCTGTCGTGTGTCAAAATCGTGATGGTAGATGGCGCGGCACCACTTTCATAAATTGGTTCCGTTTTATGATGTTGCCATGCCACCTCCCCCTCTGGCAGTCTCATCCATTCAATGCTCGAGCAGATATCCAAGGCGGAAGGACATTTCACACGTTCGCAAGTTTGCAAATGTAATCATAAACACACTCAGGATATGGGTTTTATGACTTATTGCCATCCTTTCAACCGATTAAAACCGATAAACATCCATCCGCCTCGTCTCCTTTGTCGGATTGGGGCTGTGGCCCATCCCCAGTGATTTATTGAAATCGGACATCCGAATCTTGACACCCTCTCGCTAGAAAGTCCAAAAAGGATACGCACACACCCAAGGAATCCTTGAATTTTTATTATTAACATCTGAATCGAATGAAATTAAAATGACAGAGCGTCCGGGGTTGCTGAACGAGGGGTGAATGTGGATATCATAAATCAGCAGAAATGGACTCCCTTTCCCACTCTGACAAAACACATTCATATCCTGCGCCACATCAGCAGCTCAGCTGTTTCTCGATCTCTCTGCTTCCTGAAGAGTGGTAGGGATGGGAAGTGTAGTGAGGGATGGGGAGGGGACTTCGCAAATTTCTGCCCATCAACAGTTTTTAACGGGTCATAAATAAAAGAGAGAGAAGTAACGGAATGAGAAGGAATTTCCGAAATCAGAGAAAAGGACTCCCGACGAATCATCTCAAAGTGCGTGGTGTTGGATTTGGTTGACCTGTGGGCCAGGAATATATCATGGCTTTCGACGCTAATAGGACTGAGAGTAAAAATTAATTACAACACACACACTGTGTGTGTGAGAGCGCCTTTAGTGAGCTTTCTATCTGAGTGTGCTATCAATTCTGGCATCAGGGGCGGACTCGGTTGGTTAGCCATCGATTGAACGGCGAGCAGGACATAAATATCCTCAAACAAAGCTGCTCCTGCTTCACCCATTCGAGATTCGGTCATACTTTGTAACCAAAGTGCGCTGAGCGAGAAGGGGGAGACTGTAGATAAATTTCACCGATGGCGTCATTGGGCGCACACAGAGAAGAACCGATGCCATAAAATAATAAACACATTTTGAGCTGTATGTGGCACTTGGATGGGCACTTAGGGCTGCTGCAAAGGTGGCTGAGAGCACGGCGAATGGGGATCGTATAGCGCTAAACATGGCAATGTCAGCTGTGGGCGGTGGCGAGGCGGTAAAGGGTTTTTCTTCGCTGAATATTCACGAAGAATTTTATCCCTTAAGTCACGAGGTGCTGGAAACGAGCTGTTGAGAGGTGGGACTATTCCGTGATAACCTCGCCGCGCAGAGGGCTTTACGACTCATTCGTGATGGAATCACTTGCGAACAAGAGGCGCTCCACCGGGCGGAGAATGCTACCGTAATCCGTGACTTACGGCCACTTACGATATCCTTCTTGTTCTTTGTGACCTTGATTGTCGTCAGATTGGAGCTCCCGGAGGTGGAGGTGCGAGGAAACTGCTTGTGAAGAGGCTCCGTCCCAGTGCCATTGATCGAGGTGATGGTGGCTCATTGATGGTGTGTGTATTCATAAAGTGTATATTGTGAAAGCAGATGTAATATTCCAGACACTTATTGAGCTCTGCGAGGTAACCTGCAGCGGCTTAATGGTTGAAGCTGTGAAGGTGCTCAGCGGCACTGATGAGTCGAATAACACACGAATGTCAACCAAATACAGTCTTTGAATGCGTTAAGCATTAGAAAAGCCTGAACTAGTGCATTGGCCGTGACCGCTTTTGGAGCGAGAAAGCTTGAGCTGCTCAACAATACTGACGTCTTTCATTTAACACAAATCTCGAATGTTTGATTGGGAAAACATATTTTTTAGCTGACCTCTGAGCTGCTTACGCGGCATTTAGTAATCAATTGGCGTCAACTGAAATTAAGGAAAAATGAAAAAAAAAAATGTCCCCGAGTATCGGGCTGACAATTTTAAGCAAATGCATCCATAAACATGGACGACCCTTTTCCACTAAACGATCCATTCTTGCAAAGGACATTCATTTGTGAAGGACATCCATTTGCCCTCGACGATTGTCTAATTGAATTGAACTCTGTTCCTGCCCTCACTTTGAAAGAAGAAAAGAAACGAATGTCTTTCTCGCTAAGGACATCCTTTCCTTGATTAAACCTTAATCTCATCAAATCACACCCATAACCATTTCCATATAATTTCCAAACCGATCAAGATGAGAACACAAATAGGGCAAAATGAAAAAAAAAAAGGAAACGTGAAAACACACACAGTTCAGAAGGACCACTTCAGCAGGACTCTCAAAGCATGTTGCACATTCAGCAGGATTTCCAACACTCAAGCCGACTCAACCACCATCCAATATTCCACTTCAGCACTTTAAATTCAGTCTCTTTCCCCTGCCGTCGGCTACCGTCCAGATCTCCGTCCCGCCCCCTTCGATCCAATCTCACTAAGTAAAGCAGCCAATATCCTTTTCACTGCAAATCCATTTAAATTTAATCCCGAAATTGGCAACTTCACCCATTTGAATGTGTTTTTCGCTCTCTCTCCCTGACGCGAACGTAAAGGACGGACGGGCCAGGACGAACGAACGAACGGCTGGTGATGGGTGGCATCATATCCTTGTAACGCTGACCACATGTGTTGTGTGTTAACTAAATCCTGTCCCACCCAACAATCCGTCGCCGGATAAAAATGTCCCTCTTTCTCTGACAAATTGAAGTCCCATTTAGTTTCATCTCAAAGCAGGGAAATTTGTTTGTCAGGCGGTCCACCCCGCTGCCAGGACCCAATTTCTTAACAAACAACAGAATGCGCAGTTTTTTCTGTCCTTTTTTTCGCTCCATCTCTTTTTCTCTCTCTCTCTATTTGCCTGTTTCTCCAGTTTTGTTAGCAGGCCCAGTCAAATCCTACCAAGTGCCCTGTAGCTTCGCACAAAAGGGTCCGTTAAGCGATTGTCCTTGCAGTGTTGGGCAAAACACCCCCATTTAAAGTGACGTAACAAATATACCGCATTAATTCGGAAATAAATAAAAACGTGTCCTCTTCGACGGTCGAACCGGGTGATATATCAAGCGAAGGAGAGGCGGTGGAGATGGTGCTGGTGCTGGCGATGGCGATGGCGGAAGCAGATAGTTGTAGTGCTGCTGACCACGGTCGCCCAGAGGGTGTACATATTGCTTCATAACACTCTCGTTGAATAGAAAATGACCATCGCCGCAGCAAGGACACACTTCCGCTCGGTTCTTGTCGTTTATTTTCCCACCCGGGCCCGCAGATAAACGGGTGACGAAAAAGGTTATCGCATACACATGCCAGCTGGGGAGAAATGGGCGAAGACGAGGCGGGAGAAAGAACAGAAACCAGGATGCAGAGAGCACCAAAGAGAAGGAGAAGAGAGCCCAGAGAAGCGGAATAATGACGGCGGCAACGATAAAAAACGAGCGGTGGGCCATTGCCGCGCACCGACCACTGGCAAAATTGGTAAAACAAGTCCAGGAGGAAGGACACACATCTCTAAGCGGGGGCTGCTTGTGTGTTGGGTCCGTTGCTCAAGAGGAAGTCGATCGTTGTCGTAGTCGTGTGTTTTTTCGGTGTTTGTGCCCGCTCGTCTCACTTCACTGCAGGATGTGTATAGAGCGCACGCAGGACACTGAAATGAACAGCTCGAGAAAATAGGAAATAAGATACCGGTAGGCGGAGAATTTATTGGTGATTCCTTGACACCGCATAAAAATTACATAAATCCTGTCGGTGGACGAATTAAAAACGCTTCTCGTTCCGGGTTTTCGATTTGGGCGTGAGTCCGGAATTGCGGAGGGCCTTTTCGCAACCTTCAGACGAACACAGGAAACGGCAACGTTTGGTAAGCGGGAGAATGAAAAATTCGATGCCATAGTCAGGCTTGGGGTAGACCTTAAATTCTGTTTAAAAGTATCCAACCAATCGGTATACCTAATGGAAAGGCTTAAGGAGTAAGGAGGAGGGACAAGATCAACAGAATAGAATTTGTAAAGACTGCACCGAAAGACCCTCCACTTTGGGGCAAGTTTCAACACTTGTAACTATGGTGTGCCGTGGGAAGAAAACCAAATCGCCTTCCACGTCGGAAAATTCTTTAAATAAATTGCTCCATAAAATCAGCATTGAGACATTGAAAGATGTCCCAGTCCCACTCCAGGCGCACAAAAATGCACACCAACAACAAAGCGATTTAATAGCAAACTTCAGTCGCACGTTTGTCGTATGTAAATGACTTATCCAGCGAGAATTGCATTCGGTACAGAATTGTGTGTACCACGGAATTGCTCTCAAAAACAGCTTCAATCCTTTGAATGCACACACACATACATACACTTACATATTTAAGCACAAATGTCAAATAAAAATAAGCGAGGACAACGTCGACGGCAACGACAAAAACGAACAAGCAAAGGGATATCCCCTGCACGATTTATGGAGATTTATTGTCAGCAATTTGCGCTCTGTGAAAATTGCTTAAGGATCCCCCGCTCTTCATATCCATATGTTACGTCAAACAGAAGGGTTTGAGAGCAGGGACGGGGATCTTAAAAAATGTGTTCTTATCGATGCCAGTCATCAGACTGCGAGTTCCAGTCAATCATCAATTCTTTGAAATTCGCAATGATGCAGTTGATCCTAAGCGAGAGGTGACTGCGGGGACGTCCAGACATAATTTTTTAATGCATAAGGATCCCAGCTTAGCTAAAGCTGAATGGATGATGCGTGGGGGAAGTCGGGTGTGAATAGGGAGAGGGAGAGGGGGAGGGTGATGGTGAAAGGTTCGATGGCGGCAGTCAATGTTGCAATTGAATTTCACACCCACTGAACTGTAAAAGTTGAATTGTTTGTATTTCACTCAATATTGCATGAATCAGCAGCAGGTTCACTCAAACGTGCTCTCGGTATCATGGCCTGTGCACACACGACCCCGCCACCACTTCAGCGTTTCTGTGTATTTAGATAACCAAACAACACCCAACCATTCCGCTGCTGATATAGAGGATATTCATTTGCAGGCATCAAATTTCCATCGAAAAGAGATTCATAGTGATGTGTGCCAGCCGTGGGCGACGGCGAGAGGAGGATGCAACCTAAGACACCACCCACCTGGTCATCAGCCATTCGACCATTCCACCTTTCAGCCATTGGTAAACCATTAAGTGGCTATAAAATTCTGTAAGAACATCCTCCAGGAACCGCGTCTCATGACGTCATAGCGTCACGCGAAAGGACAAAATAAAAAGTCTTAAGTGAATTTTCATGTTTGCCCGTGGGTCCATTTCGATGCTTCGCCGAGGTAGTCTTCTCGAGAGTTCAGCTTTCTTGTCAATAATTTGACTGGCACAATTTCAGTGAAGCGAGGGCTATAGAGAGATTACCGCGTTTGACTTTGCCGCAGTGCTCTGTGTGAATGGCCAAAGCCGATTTCAAGTTGGGATAGTTGTCGTAAGCAGCTTAATGGGATATTTCCCCGCCTCACTTTATTTTGGTTGGGATTTTAAGTTGATTGCGGGCATAGCACTGACATTTCTTCACAGTGACTTAAAGTTCATGAAAACTCTTTCAAGTAACGCTCTAACCCCCTCCGTAACAGCTAACGCCAGGCACACGTTATGAAAACATGTCAAATACCTGCAAAGTCACCGTTGTGCGCCCAGATTTAAGCACTTTTTCCTCGAAATTTTAGCCTGAGTTGGCACTTACGAAATGAGTTTCTTTTTTTGCAGCTTGCCTGCTGTTACTTCAAATTTCTTAACATTTTACCATCCCCCTCGTGAAGTAGTCACCCACTTGTGTGTCGAAATTGCACTCTCACCCACAAGCCAACTCCTCCACAACCCGACCACCATCTCACACCCTCTATGATCCAAGCAGGAGTCATTCGAATCCATTAAAAGCTAAATACATCTGCAATCCTTTCAAGTCGGTGTGAATGAAAAAAGATTATGTATGTGTACACTTGCCCACTTAAAATAATGACGTCTGGCTCTGCTACCAATCGCGTGCACATACACGCACACGGCACGTCCTTATCTAAATACAGCAACCGTCCACCCCGCGCTCAGAATGTAATTAAAGATCGCTGATGGTGGCATTTCCTCTTCCACCCTCCACTGGTGTTATCCTTGCCAAAAACGAAAGGAAAACCAAATCGGTGCAACCACAGTAATTACATTTCTCAACCTCCCAGCCCAGGCAGCCAGCCGTAGACCGGAAAACTTGAAGCAACCGCCAAGCGACCTCTACATATGGGCACACACATTAACGTCTTCAACCGAAATTAAAAAAAAATCCGGAGAAAATTAAAAACAAAGCTCAAGACTGCACAAGGGGCCAAAGATGATGATGGCTGCCGCAGTTAAGAGACAAAACACAAAAACTGAGGAGAACAGGCAAAAAAATGAAAGATAGGAGAACTTTCCGCAATGCAGCATTTTTAATCACACACTCTCCTGGGCGCTCGCGACACACAGCTAAGCGATATGATAAAATTAATGCAACTCTGTCGAAAGACAAGGACTAGAAGCAAGAAGAGAGAGGGCACACGATGAAATCTGCAGACGAATACGAAGGAAGAAATTATGCAAAACGAGACCGAGTGTGCATGTAAGAGAGAGCGCTGAGATCCTTAGATCCTTGTAATTATTTTCAACAATTTTTTGTGTTTCTCAATTTCAGGAGAGATTTCCCTTCTTCGTCTTCGCTGATGCTGTCGCTGTTGTTTTCTGCTTTTTTTTTTGTTTAGTCCGTGTTCGTCTCTTTGGGTTTTTGTTTTGTGCGAACTCATTGAAACCTACTCTCTTGGGTGCGCGAATGGCCTGGTTGCGCTTCATATAACGACAATGATTGTGATGACGACAACAACGGCGAAATATGTAAATTTTTCGTGGTAGAGCCTCTCAAGAATCCACCACCCGGGTGTTTGTAGCATGTGTGGCGTAAGCATAAATTGAAAGAAGACGCGCACATACACACATGACTCCGTGCTTGAGAGAGAGGACAGTGAGAAGGGATGGCACTCTCAAAAGCTCATTTACGAGGGCCCCTTCTGTGTGACGTTGGTGCCGAAACGCGATACAAGCATAAACATAACATCAAATACAATATATCCAACCCCTTTCACGGGGGCGAAGGGATGGGAAAAAATGCGAGTAGGAACAAAACATGTAGATTGAAATGATGTGCAGAGGAGTCGCCTATTCTAACACCACTTCAATCTCGAGAGTGAGCTTGTCTTCCCTGTAACGCACCTTTTGTGTCATCCTTCAACCCCTATCTTGCAAAAAACGAAGTAACCACAATTCAAATTTACTTCCCACACGCCAGATTCGCAGTGTCTGTGGCAGAAGACGATGGACGGGATAGAGTAGATATATATAGATATATTTAAACGCTGCAGGAAGGTTTGCTGAACAAATGAGCTGTACGTGTTGAACCCTGGGGGATACCACAGCCCTGAAAACTGATCGAAAAGTACCGGAAAAACTGTGGATTAAGAAGACATGACGACTAAAAGTTTTATTTCCAAGCCATGAGCCTTTCTTCAATCTTTAAATTTGTGTAATTTTTGGTGCCCTTTACTCCAAATTCCGCCGTGGCATAGTGGGTAGAGTGCGACACTCACTTGCCAAAAGTCCTCGAATTTGTCACGGCACCACCTCTTTCGAGCTGCTGACAACACTCAAAAAGTAATAACTGTCTAAGAAAGCCTCTCAAACTTCGCCGTTCGGAGTCGGCAAAATACTGTAGGTCCCTTCTACTCGTGAGAGAACAGTAGCGCGCACAACACGAGTAAGTTGATGAGCAAGCTAGGTCCTGGTCCCCCTGTGAACTATCGCGCCAACAATTATTATTATTATTATTATATGGGTCCAAGATGCCGTACTCCCGTGCTGCCTAAGAAGAATCCTCTCAAACTTCACCGTTCGGAGTCGGCAACAAACTGTGGGTCCCTTCTACTCGTGTGAAAACAGTTGCGCGCATAACATGAGTAGTTGATGGGCAGCGAGGCCCTCATCCCTCTGTGGACTTTGCTGCCGTCCAATTATTATTACTCCAAATTCCTTGTTAAAGTTTTCACTTAAAACTTTTTCTGCTTATATTCAAAGTTTGCAGACAATTTACCTTAACAGTTGAATCATTTTAACTTCTGATTCCAACCTGAGGAGAATTTTTTGTGCACAGACTTTTCCACCTTACTGTACGAATTTCTCAGCCATTTTTTAAATTTTTTGCGTCAATTTTCTTAATCTTCATTCAGTCCGTAATCATTTTTACCTCACTGAGATCTTGAACTCATTCAGTGCCAATAGTCTTTCACTTTCCCCATCCTCTGACAGACTCATTTAGAAAGAAATTGTTTTTCGTTTGAAAACTTTTTTACCCTACTGTCCATCCTCCAACCATCTAACATCCAAAACTTTTCAAACGAAAATACAAACCGCGTCCGTTAAATTTTCCACCCCACTGTTCTTAACCATCATTCTCTGCGGTGGGAGTAAGTGTCTCTCCTGCCTTATTCAAAGTACACGCGCCCTTGTTTGACACTTTTTAATTATACAATATGAATGGTGATGGTACACCTTTACACACATACACACGCCGCCCTCTCCCATCCCCACATAAAGGAGTGCACGTACTTTCACATATCCCGTCGCATCATCTCATCAACATCATCACCGCCGTAAGCTCTACAATTCCCACTTGAACTTTGCGTCTGGTGCTAGCTCCGCTCAAGCCGAATGTTGGCGGCACCACTTCTGCCATCTCTGCCACCGCATCACAAGTGTAGGTATGTACAGCTCCCTGTAATCGTTCTTCTCACCCACTGACTTGGGGGTGGGGTGGGATTTATCGTGATAATCATTAGGCATATGAGTTTCAACATCTTTCAATCCACAATCCAAAGTAGACAGCTTTCAGGCAAGCATGTGTATGTGTGAAAGGGGGAGACGTTGAATAAGGAAGCGCTTCACTTCGTAGGCACACACTGGCAGTCAGTCATCTATTAATCCATCCGTCGTCAGTGAGTAAGAATGGTTACATGAAATGGCAAAGGGCATGACACAATGGGGCAAAGTAAATCTTTACATACCCTCCTCCTTCCTCCCCCTTTCATCTTCCCTCACTCATGCCGTACAATAGCTGCAATACCCAGCGACACCCAGCACAACACAAGGACGGCGCTCGCACACAAAACAGGAACGGAACAACGGGACCATGATTAATACCAAGATCAAGAGAAAAGACGAAGAGAAATACGATGTAATAATTACAATTCCGCAGCGCCACCGCTGCACCCGCACCCGCACTCGCAACCGGCTTTGTTTGTACTTACGGTAATTCTCCTTGTTTTCGTTGTTTTTTCTTCATCCATCCTTTCCTCCGTGCGTTGCTGATACCCCTAGCCTACAACGATGGATAAGGATAAGCACACAGACTCCGGGAGCATACCTTCGCACAGGTTATGTAACACACGATGATTAATAACGGCGTTGGAGTCACGAAATGGAGAAAATCGCGCGACTACACTGACGGGGTGATGCGGGCGAGGGATGAATTTTTCGGTTTGAGCAAATGCCTATGATTTAATCATAAGATGAGTGGTTGTCTAATTGATGCTAAGGAGGAACGTGAACAGAATATATTGAGGGATTAAGCACACTCTACGAAGCCACCCCTCTCGCGGTGGGTGATTGTGTATACACAACGCTCCAGTGGAGCTAGTGATAGGAACTGATTGATGGGCTCGGGAAAAAATGAAGGCAATCAATTTTTGACGCCGGATGCAGATTTTGTGGGACATAATCGAATTGGATGGAGTGCCATGGATGGTGGCAGGCCGGGTGGAGGAGTCAAAAACTCAATAACGCGAGTCGGGGATTTCGTGCCAGTGGCGGTGGAGTGTTAACACACGAATGAGTTTGTTAAGGAAATCGACTGATGTGGTTGCTGCAGCCAACGTTATTCATGATGCGAGGCATCTAGTGGATGTGTGGTTGGTGGTGGGAAACCTCTGGGAGGACTGACATCGCGTTCTTTGAGCCGCAAGCAATTCGTCTTTGATCTGGGGAAATAAATGAAACATTCGTAGGCATGTCATTTTGGATGGAAAAAATTGCTTTGGTTGCCATACGGGGGGACAGGGACACGTTTTTTCAATAAAAGGGAAACCGAACTTATATGGGTCTGAGCCTCAACCAGTATGGCTTTTTCGATGCCACGGTTTCTGGACAGCTGTCTCTATGTGCGTACACCCTGGATATTTGCACACCTCACCTAGGTCGGGCAGAATTTCCCAAGATATAGAAATAGAACAAGACAGGTAAAGAGCCGCTGTCCTCGAGCAAAAAGGCAGCTAGGCCAATGCAGTCAAACTCAGTGAGTTCTAGGCCCCCACATTTTCCTTAATTTTCAATGGTGACATGACAACTGATTTTGATGTCCTCTGCGGACTGTTCTAAACACTGGCGTCCTTTTAAACCCTCTCAGCTGCAATATTCATTTCGATGCAGTGCACCATCCATTCACGTTGCCCGCAAACGTGACAGAAACCCCTCTGGCTCAGCATTTTGCCCAAATCGTTCTTGAATTTCGTTTTATTCTCAGAAAACGAAAAAAAGTCAGTCATGCCGCCAGCGATGTGCCGCCCAACAACCCACCAAGATCTCGATTTCCAATTATACTCTTCTGTGCTCAGTGAGCACATGCTTTCATTACATTCGACACCCATTTCCTGAGGCAATCCCAACTGAGGGCCGGTTCCACGCAGTGTATTGGCCATTTCTAAATGAAATACAACACAATTCGTCCTCAAATTGCATCGTCCTCACCATTTGCAGTGAAGGACAATGGAATAGGGTCCGCATTCCCCAATTCGCACACATGCCGCATACGCACACACGACCACGCACAAACAAAGGAACACATCAATTGGTGTCATTACCAGGACGTGTAGAAAATTGAATTCCAACCCAAGTGGAGTCCATAACTCAAAGCCTGTCGCTTTGTTGAGGATATTGAATGTCCTTTTGTATCGCACAGGCCCAGATTGGAGTCCAAATTGAGTCCCATAATGAGAGCTCATAAGCCGAAACGACGACGAAAGAAAAAAGGTGGCGGCAGCAGCAGGCTAATAGTGGGTTACACGCTGCACGTGATGTGAATGCAAATAGCTGGTCGATGCGGGGCTCATTCTGCTTCTCGGTCAAATTTCCTGTAATCATTGATAATTGATTGCTAAACAATGAATCGCTTTCTTTACTCATCCGATTCCGCCCACTCTTCTCTCATGGCGCAGCGGTGTCATGCTAATAAGGGTGCCATGGGCCGGACAAAATTTTCGTGCATAGCCCTTTCTCCGAGCCTGTGTTTACACATTTCTCCGGCTCCTGCTTCTGATTCTTGTCCTGCCCGTGTTCTGGCCGGTGCCACTTCATGACAGAGCATAATTCCTCCCCCAAGAAACCGAAAGTGGAACTGTCACATAAATTATCGCCGAAAATTAAGTTATTGTGCCTCGGCGACGACGACAACGGGGATGGCGGCGACAGCCGCCAGTCGACTACTGTGAGAACTATCCCGACAAAGGACGAACTAATCTTCGGATATGCGTTCGGGGGCACGCATAATAAATTGAAATGCTGACGGTCGACGGGGCCGGGACGAGGGATGAGATAATTTTCAAGAATTCTTCCCGGCCCGGGTATTTATGGTCGGTCGGCGTTAATTAATTGGTGCGGATGGAGTGGTGGCGGCGAGGACTTGGAGGGCCATAAAGTTTTCCGTTTTGTGGCGCTGTATGCCGAGATGACAGCCGTGGGGCTGTATGGAGGATGTAATCGTGTGTTATCCTTGCTTTGGCAAACACCGAATGGACAGCTAGATGTGCCGCCCCTCAGCTCCCTCGGTTGTATTTGCGTGGGGATGACAGGCGGAAATATAGTTTTGCTAACATTTCTTATGGTCTCATTTTGGTTGGGTTTTTTTTTCTGTTTCCCGTGATGTTTCGTCGGATGAGAAGAAGGATGGAGGGCTAGGAAGATGGTGTTAATCTTAACAACACACAAATGCTTAATCTTCTGCGGAACTCCACACTTGAGACGCGGGCTAAACGATTGCCTGGCTTGGTGAACGATGGGCAAGAGCAGTGTGGTAATCAGGTGCCAATGGGAAGGGCATTAATCTCACTTCCTGACACGTAGGGAGAACCCGTAAAGTTGAATCTGAAGTAAGTAAGGAAGTTTGTGGCCTGGAACTTCTGTAATTTTTTTACTAGATTTTTAAGGTTTCGTAGTTAAGTAAGGAAGCTTGTGGTGTAGAAATGCTGCAGTTTTATTACTCGCGCTATTAAGGTTTCGTACTTTTGATATGTTCTGAGAGAAAAATCAAATAAAGAAATTGAATTCAAGTAGGAAGGAAAACACCTTGCTGACATTGTCAAGATTGTACTTCCAGTTTTGGTCTAAATGTCGCACAGGCTCATATCCCCGTCATACGTTAAGGACTTTTTTGTATCAGAAAACTGTAAGATTTGATCAGCTGTAGACACGTTAGTATTCAAACCAAGAGTAAAATGCTTCGGTCTTTGATGCGCTACTTATCGAAAATCCCAAAGTCAATATCCTCCTGTTCCACATGCTCACCTCAATAAAATCGATGACAGAACGCCAATATACGCTCTTGCGCTACGTTAGAAAATTTAAGACCTTCGACTAAAATTTTACGAGCTTCACATTCGGGTCCGCTTAACTTCTAAAAAGATTTCCATTGCTCTTACTGACACATTCAGCAATCTACAGCACAGGATGACAAAAAAATTCGCTCATCGTCATCATCGCGAAGCAAAAAAATATACTCTCAGAAAACAGATACCGCAGCTGCCATATATTGTCACAACCCAATAAAAATATCCCACTTTGTCATCGAAGATAATGGACACCCCATACACACGGTCATAGGTCCGCATCAAAATCTGCACAACGACCACCGACCGACCAGTTGGTCCGCTTTTATGGAAAATTCCATAAAGACATCCAATATCCCATCAACCCGATAAGAACTTTGACGACTTTTGATGGCAAAACTTCTGCACACGACAGAGAGACCCGAAACTAGAGGGAGAACAGAACTTTGCCCGCCACCAGAGTCACTGCCATCACAAGCAGTGGCACCACCCACCGTGCCATGGCTAATAAAACAAATCCAATTATTATCACATACTTCCTATCTCTAATAAATAAGTTTACGGGCGGAGGGAGAGATGTCAGCGGCGGCAGTGGGCGCATACCAGTATACTGCTGGCAAACCTTGTTACGTCAGATATTGAATGTCCGCTCGTAAAGTTTCACAAGCCACTACTTAGACTTGCGCTTGGGCTGACGGCCGGTGCAGGAAGGTAAAGGGTATTGCTCACGGACGACCACATTCATGGCAAAAAAATTATCCCGAAATCGAATCAGGGAATAGAAGACCGTCTCTTGGGATTGACTTTACGGGGGTTAGAAAGGGATTATTCGCAAAGACGGCAATCGATTTAAACCGGGAGATCGTTATAATAGATCATTCAATAAGTCCCGGGACTTATAGGGGGCGCCACTAAAAAAATATTAAATTAATATGTATTTTTTTTTTTTTTTTTTGTAAGTGGCGCCCACTATATATCCCGGGCTTTTTGAATAATATGTTAAGACACCAAAACTAGCAGATAATAAGACGCCAGGACAATAAGCCACTAAAAATTATGGAGATAGGAACAAAAGGAATTAAACACACTACTCCACGCCCGGTCCCTACCCAATCATCACACATCCGAACCGAAAGCTCACCCATTCCATTCCTACGATCTGACCTGTCGCAAGTGATCAGAGACCGGATGCCTCGGCGGATCTAATTACTTAATCATCAGGCAAGGCGCAGGAGTGTGATTAAAAGGCGTATTGATCGATTCGCCTAAAGGGCGATGGACTCTGGTGTGCGGCTGGCTTCCGGTGGGCGACTCTAAGTCGCGCTAATGAAGGCAATTGACGCGCGAGAACTACCGAAACCAATTCATCTTCCAAACACCGCAGCCATCCCTCCCTCCCTCTCACCCTCCTGGAATAGAAAATTGTTTCATCTTCACTGAAGGAGAAGAAGAAGGCGAAGTCACAACTACAACGAGAACGACGATGATGACGACGTTGATGCCGATGGCGGAAAGGGTTTCGCGCCCCTTAGAGGCCGGCTTCGAGAAAGAAGAACGGCTAAGTGGCTTTTTGGACCGGAACTGCGTACCGCAGATAATTCTCAGTGACACGGCGAAAAGTGATTTATATTTCATGGGTGCTTGGACAGGAAACTTCACAGCGAAGGCCTTTGAAAGTGATTTTGATGGGTGCCGCGCTGCGAGCGAGGAGAGGGGGGAACATGAAAACCTAATTAACATTAAAGCTCGAACCCGTTCCCTCTCTCGTCTCTTTCAGCTTCAGACGTGCACCCCCGCGAAACGAAAAACAGAGATATCCTTGAGAGGAATACGCGGATGAAGGTCGATGGAGGCGGGGGAGGCGGGAAGTATCCATGAATTCATGATGGCTTATGCCTGGTTGGCGAAGATTGGGAGGGCGCTGGGAGGTGTTTGTTTGGTTGTTTCAATTAGAGTGAGGGATGGAGGAATATGACTATGATATCGTAATCTCAAAGCGAATGAGCGCACCGAAGCTCACCCGGCCTGGAGAGGAGGCGGAGGGTTGAATTAACTGATTGCTCGGTGTTTTCATAAATAGTGTCAGAAGCAGGGAATTTATGTGGTAAGCTTTGAATTTTAAAGTGAGAACAAATGTTTGTGCAAAATTGAAGGGCCCCCGGGGAAGATGAATTATGTATGCATTTGGCTGTTGCGAAGTTGTGTCATTCTCACTCCGATTGCTTTGTGAAAACTTTGTTTGTGTTGGAAACTGCGTGAATTTTCCTCATATTTGACGATTTGAATGGTGTCTGACGTTTGTAAGCGTGCGGTGTGTTGTAACCTCTTCTCATCATGAACGAATTCACACGCTTCAAAAGTTTCTCTTTCTCTCAATTTATATTTGGCCCACAAACCCTCTTTCCCTTGTTCCACCGGCGTACCTAATGCAAATTTAAATCAGAAACACATCTGCCTACCATTAGTGTTGTGTTCGTTTACACAACTATATGCAAGGCTATCCATTTACGGGAAATTAAATTTTAATACCGTGTTAATTCAACTTTACGACGCCTGCCGAAAGAAGAAAAAATGCCACAAGGCCCATCCCAACATCCAACGCCATCGTAAAAACCACCTTCACCAACATCACCTTTACCGCGTCCAAGTGCGTAGCGGGCCGTAAAAACCATACGACCAGGTATGGCAGTTGTATCAGGACTCTCTCAACCAGTCACCCCCGAAGGCGTAAAACACACAAAAGAACAACAAACACCAGCTAAACGAAGTAAGTAATCAAACAATGGTAAAACAAAACAATAAACAGCCAAAAAATGTGTATTGCACTGTATTGGGACTGTAGCCCGTCGCTCGAAGCGGAGGGCATCATAAAAATGCCACCCAGCTCAGGCAGTCACCCCATTTGGCCGTATTTAATGAAGAATCAAACACTGGCAACCAGCCATCGACGTCGCGCGTAAAAAATCCCCAAAATGTCAACCTTTGAGTTTTTCATTTTCTTAATTTCCCTTCGATAGATGGGAACACACACACGTCTCTGGCTCTATGTACATTCGGAGTTTATGGGGTGTTAAGTTGATGCACACGGACAGGCGGGACAAGGTATCGAGCGCACAGCCCTTCGGTTTTAGCTTTTGTTCCCTTTCGTGAGCACTGGCATGGCATAAAGGTTGCCCCGAAGGCCGACGCCCGCGTGATGTGCAGTCTGCTACTCGGTGAGAGGCAGCAGCAGATTAAACTCAGGTTGGGCCTCCGGTGCAGAAGGGGGACTTTTTTGCGATGGCTTCGCGTTTTTTGCGCCCTGAAAGCAGTTTGCTCTTCGCTTTAACTGCTGACATAAAATGAATTAATTTCCGATAAGGATGTTTGGACAGAACTTGCCCAACGGCGACGGCGCGATGGAAGAACTCACAAGCGGGAGGAACATTCGACTGTGCAGGAACATGTGACACAAGAGTGGTGGTCTGCAAATCGGGGTTCCAGAGGAGTCAGACTCAGACTGCTCTTGAAATCAGATCCAGCTACCTGCCCACCAGAGCTTGGTTCGCAATTTCGGCAGTTCATTAAAATCCCTTTCCATTCGTCGGTCCCAAATGAACTGCACGCTTAGTGCCTCTGCTGCCGCTGCGCCGCGCGTCTGCTACCGCTACCGCAGCGCCTCTGCTGGCCCTACCGCCGCGCCGCTACGCCGTCTCTGCTACCGCTGCCACCGCACCTCTAACTGCCTTTCGCCCATCATGTAATCTCGGCACATTCAAGAGAGGTTTAACACGCACTCCACCCCACTGCGGCGGCTGTGGTGGATCCTTTATGCGTCTCGCAATTAAATTCCCCTCCTCGTCGCAGCACCCGCCACAAGCTCACGCATAGACCTTGACAATTATGTGCGAGGCGTACGTATGAACGTTTTCATTCCGAAATTGCCACAGTTTCCTTTCGAATTCAATGTCATTTCTGTATTAGATAGTTCTGAGCGGCGGCGGCGGGGTTCGTATCTCATCCAGAGCGGGGACAGCCGGCGCTCCCCCTTCATAACGTCTCGGTTGTCAGATGCCGTTTTCGCTGTCGTAATTTCGCTTACAAAGCACAGGATATGAAAGTAAATTCCATTCACGAGAATAACGATGATGTCGGATGGCTGCTGCTGATGCTATGGCATTATAATTCTTTCATTTAGTTGCTTATTAAAAGTTGTAGATCTTGTTTAATGGCATTTCATGGATGTTTTTACTGCTGTCGCTACTGTCAGCCGTTTGGCGTAAGCTGTGCTGTGATGGGCACTGCTGCCGCTCTCTTCGTTCGTTTGTCGAGCTCCTGAGCTGAGTTGAACTGTTGGGCTGCTGACTGGTTGATGTGAAGTAGTAGGCTGGTCCGTCGTTGTCGTTCGTCCTGTTGTTGATCTTCTCGCATCCACACACACGCACACGTATAGGGCTGGCCATATTGCCGCTGTGAACGGAATTCCAAGTGAATGGAGGAACAAAAAAAATCCAGCCATTCACAATGATGAAAATCCGATTTTCATTATACACGAGTGGGGGCCAGAGCGAGAGATCACTGGCAGGAGCATCTGCCCCAGAGGGGGTGCACGAAAGGCATGGCAATTAAATTCTATTGGATGTTGGATATTTATGAGGGAACGCAGACACTTGGCCGATACACGTATGTGTGCCAGGATGAGGGGATTGAGGTCGTAAAATCGCATAAGGGTAGCCCTCAAATTGCCTCCGGGCTGGATGCGGTGAATGGGGCAAGGAATCCGTTTTATGGACGTTTGAATGGATGCGTAGGCGGCCAGTAATGGCTCGACATATGCTGATTGTGAATTGGTCGTGGTTACGGTCAAAAGTTTTCACTTCAAATGGGATGTGATAACCTTTGCTCTGGAGGCAAGGCGCGGGCTGCTTACAGTTTAGCAGAAGATTTTGTTTCTGAAGGGGGCAAATAGGCGCTTGGGAGTCTGTGTAACTAATCATCGACGGGTCGTTGAGCTCGAACGAAGTTGTTATTAACTCCAGGAGAAGGGAGTTTAGGTTTGATGTAGCGGAAAATGAGGTCAATGATGATAGTTGAAGGGGTTTGCTTGGGGATTGTCGAATTAGTCAGGCGTAGTGTTTCTGCTGAGAGTTGATTGCCTACACCATGTACATGAGAATGGTTTGGTATTTAACTTAGAAGTCAGAAAAGTTGCAATAATCGATTGAGAAGCCTGTTCTGGAGTTTAATTCGGGAAACAGAAAGACAACTCTCATTTTGCATTATTCATGCTTGTTGGGAAATTGATGAAATAGATGAAAGACCCTTCTGCACATCCAAAGTGTCTGTCAAATAGTCTGTCAAAAATTAAAAAAAAAATCAAGTTTCACATGCCACCGCTTGGATGATGTGTACTCAGAAATATGCAAAAAAAAAACAAGATTTGCGCACTTTACTGCAAGCCATCCCACTAAAGCTTTTCAATCTGAACACACCCACAGCGAAGAGCCCAATCCATGGCTTAATCAATTCTCACCCATCCAGTCTAAATCCTCTTACGCAAGCACACGTTCATTTCCACGTGTTTCCAAGCAGCCGCAGGCTCTTTCCTCACACCACTATGTGGAAAAAAATATCAATTATTAAAAAGCAGTCTTATCCCGTTGGAATATTAAATTCAGTCAGCCCCGCCCCCTCGTACAGCGCCATCATCAGCAGCACCTGTGACAACAACATCTCGCTTTCAATCCAGCAACTCCACCGGAATACCTGTCCGGCTTATGTAAATCCTGCCGGTGGCAACTTTCTTACGTATCCGAGCTGCTTTTCCCCTGGTTTTCCGCGTAGTCCCTGCGCTATGCTGAGCCGTTGACTGTCACAATTTGGGGAAAAGATCGGATCCATGAATATCTGAATTTCCCAGATCCGACGTGCAATTTCTTTGTCACTCAGCGTGTAAGTATCGCCGGCGACCTGTACTCAGATTGATCTGTCGTGACAGGGTGATTACCATAAATCCCTCCCAGTTGTGTTCCTTTGTCTTTTGCCAGACCCAAAGCCGGCCGGCTGGTGGCTGCGATTTAACTGCGATTCAACTGCGATTTGACTGCGAATCGAATCGTCGATACAGACAAGTCGTGGGCACTTTGGACTCGAAATTGAGACCGCCACCGCCGCTGCGGCAATTATCTGATTGCGCATGCGAGCCCCAGCCGACTGGCCGCTGAATGGATGCAGTGCACGACAACAACTAAGTTGCTCAAATTGGCATGTGGATTAATCGGCGATTTCTATCTGAACACACAGAGCCGGCGATGGTGAAATAAATTGATGGGCTGCACGGGCAGTTTAATCGGTTCATGACTGAGAGATTGATTTCCACTCTCTGCAACTAGAATCGATGTTCCGTCTTGCCAGTGTGGTGGCGACAGACAACCTTCGAATGGTTGCCCCTTCGACGAAGGGTCGATGCACTGCCACCAAAGCACTAAGCCTTCTCTTCCGCCCACAGGCAGTTACCATTATTTATTTGCAAATAAATAAAATCCCCTAAATAGCCCCAGATGCCTAAGCGGCAAAATATGCGGGAGCAGAATGGAGAGACGTCCCACCAAGAGGCAGAACAATACAATACTGCGCGCACATCTCTATAATAATCCGAAATTAATTGATTCACTCCATCAGGGCTGCTATTCAAACAAAATGGGGCTGAAGCAACGAAAGTGGCAGCATCGGCACTAAAATACTGCTTCTCCTACTGCTGCCGTTGCTGCTTGAATGGAATTTTAATTGCCATTCAGATCTAGATCCCTCTTCACCGTCCGTCCACCGCCTTGTTCCTAAAAATAACAATAACACATAGCTAGTTGTAGAAACTCCCCTCTCTTGTTTTCACCCTCTTCGATCCTACAGCGACAACCAACAGCACTGGCAATTATAATTAATTAATGAAAAAACAAATGCAACCGACCAAGGATAGATTGAGAATCCTGATGGATTCCTTGAACATACCTCCCACCTGTCGCCGCCGTCGCCGCCGGTCCACCTGGATCCGAGTGTAAATTATTTAATCCTCTTTCATGTTGTTATGATGAGGGAGCAGTACTCCAACTTCAGCCGACCCTGACCCTCCTCCTCTGGCTCCAGTCCAGCCTCGGAGTCATGGCAACTAATTAGGTCGAGCCATAGTGATCTCTAAGACACATGCATAGACACATCCCCACACACATCAGTCGCCGCACAGACGAATTCCATTGAACTGAATAATTAAGCGCGCACTCCTAATCAAATCGCTAATTCCTGTCACCGAGCGTTACGAGGCACGGCGCGGAGCAGCGGCGATGGCGGAATGAAATCATCCTTCAAATAACAACAGAAAGAGGAATTTCCCTGAAGGGTAACGACTTGTATGTGTGTGTGTACGGGAAGGAAGAAAGAAAGGCAGACAGAGGGGAAGAAAACACGAAAGAGACAGCTGTCTACTTTGCGCTTAATTAAAATTGAAACTGTAATTGAGAAGCGATAGATATTTAAGTAGCTTTCTGGTGGCGTCGACAGTCCCGGTGGCAGCGCCTGATTTAAGCACAAGTGAAAATTTCGAATTGGGAATGCAAAGTGTGTTACAGCCTATCTGTCGGAGAGTTTAAAATTAAATTAAAGTTGAACAAAAATTAATCCGTCCACGACAACGAGGGGCTGACGAAAGAGAATCCATTCATCAGACGACGTTATTTTTTGTTATTCGATCGGAGGGTTGATATTTGCTGAGGGCCTCGTTAAGGGCATAATTGGTTGGAATGGCTAGGAAATTACTGGGTTCATTTCGAAATTCAGCTGAAATTTGTTGCGCAATGAAGGTGTCGTTTACTCAAACACTTAAAATTCGATTTTTTCTTAGACTGTTGCACTTCTTTATTGCACTGCTGTTAGCTAATTTCACAGTTTAATGTAGCTAGCAATTTGGATAAAATATTTGATCAGCTGGTTTTTGCATGAGCAACAATATTAGTCTTTTTGAAGAAGCTCGTATACCAACATCACTGCCACATCATCTGAATCAACTTCCTTACTCTACATAGATTTCTAAATTCTGTTAAATTCAGTTATGGTTGCGCAGTGAGGGTGTCGTTTACTCAAACACCTAAAATTTGATTTTTTTTCTCAGACTGTAACACTTCTTTATTGCAGTGGTGGCGGCTTATGTCACAGCTTAATGTACCTTCCAATTTGGATCAGATTTTTGTAAGGCTGGTTCTCCTTTTTTTGAAGAAGCTTATACACCAACATCATTGCCACATCATCTGAATCAACTTCCTCACTCCCCATTGACCAAATGACCGATTGACAACTTGACACTTTGACGTGTTCCACACGAGACTGTCAATTGATGCCGAAAAGGGTGACTATACATGTGGAACCGTGCATGTCACATATGTCACGCACTTCCATCGAAATTCCAAATGAAAACTTCCTTCCACGAAACTCCAGGTTAGCTTGGCTTCTCTATCTTATCAAGGTCAAATTAAGAAACGACAAGGCACACGCAGAGGTATTCCACTCAAATTACATCCATTTCCGTCTGTTGGTAGTGGAATTCTCTTACCGAAGTCAACTTTTCAGTGCGAAAAGTGACTGAAATTTTAAATCAGCCCCCACCCGCCCGCACAGCCGCATATTCATCTGCGGTCAAGTGTGTGGAGTCCTATCTCCGTCCCCTGGACACGTATAACCCATACGATTAATGGCCAAGTCAAACTCACTTGAGGATCGACACGTGTCCGAATATCCCAAAGGACACTTAAAAGCCCTCCCTTGCCGGCCATGTTCAAAGGCAGAAGCAGAGAATTCGTCAGAAAAATGAACACTCATGTGTTTATGGGAACATCAGGGCAGCCCCCAACCGCAGTCCAATGGGGAGCTGTATGTTTCTCGGAATGTGTTGCAATTCAAACTAAAGCCTCGACAAGAAGGGTTAACCTTGACACCCCAAGACCTCCTCCTCCAGCAACCCTTTTCTTCATAATTTCATGATTTCGAGACATCACTTGCCTCGGGCAAACTAACCCGCACTAATGGACAAATGGGGCGATATGGTGAATCCTTGCTAGGATTTCATCCCGCGGGACCGACAAACACAAACAACATCGATTAAAGTTTTCATATAATGACACCACTACCCGAAAATTCCCCGTCCGATATGGACAGACATCCCTCCTTTCCACACCCCAGCCAACTCCGAGCTGTGCCGGAATTGTACAATAATGTCTCGGCATGGACCAACGATGACTTTGGTCTTGAAAGTCTTGATGAACCCGGGGCGAGGAATCGGATCCACCAAATGACTCTGCAAATACACCGCGCACACACCCCCACTCGCACTCTGAACGAGAGGAGCTGCAAAAGAGCTAGATAGCTAAACTAACACGGTTAAGTGGGTGGATGTTGTCTCAAGCGCCTTGCAGTGCCGGCCTTGGTTGAGTGTAGCAACCATTACTTTTCGGGATAACCGTTTGTGCCGTTTGTTTAATTCGATTCGACAGTGTAAAGGTTTGTGTTTCTCTGTCTGGGACTTCTGGTTGGATGGCTGAGTGGCGCTGGAGTGCTGTACGGTGTGGGTGAACTTTGTGGAGGAATTGTGACTTTTAGTTGTAAAGTAGATGATGAAAGTCATTAATTGTTCACATTGCTGTTTTCAAGCTCAAACCCGTTGTTGTCGAAATTTTTTTTTCAATTTTAACAAATTTTTGGACTTGAACTTTAGATAGATGCTGATTTCGAGGCTCTATCAAGGCTCTATCAGTCTGAAACTCATCGAGATTTCTAGACTTGAAATAATGCTTTTTAAGGCACTTTCAAAGACCAAAACACAATTTTAATAAATTTTTAAGCCATTTTAGACTTCAAAACCTCACTCCCAGCCACAGTCATTAATCATCTGACAAAAAAAAACTCAAATCTTAAATAGTTTTTGAAAATCTGTCACTTTCTGTTTCTTTCTGTTCTGTCACTGTTCACTTTCGTCTAAATTTTGGATTTTGAAATTTTGATTTACACTGTTTTCGTAATCAAAACCTTAGTTTTTCTGCAGTCTGCAGAGAATGAAGCCCAAACTCCATCAACCTTAAAGTATTTAGGATTTCTAGATTTAATATCCCAGTTTTTGAAGCGCTTTCAAAAATTTTAAAACCATTTTCAACAAATTTTGAGCAATTTTTAACCTCAAAACCTCAGTCCCAGCAGCAGTATTTCATCTTCAGGCACATAAAACACGTCACATCTCCTCAACCCAGCTGTTCTTCAATCTCAGCCTTCGTCCAAAGATGCTCCATCGGAAAGCGTGTGTAAAGCAAGCAAGTGCATGCACTACCCCCTTGGTGGTACTTCAACGCTCCCCTGAGACTGCCATCGACATCTGAAAACCAAACTCGCACACACAGGTCCTTCAACGGAAACGAAGCAAAAAAGGCAGCAAGTGCCTCTAAAGAGAAAACCGAACGAGAACCCATCGCCCATAAACTAGATAAGGATTTTGTCTTAAGAAGCGTAAAGCTAGGCGAAAGTCTTAATTTTATTGGAAATCCCCTTTTTATTGGAGGGTTCAACTTTACCGGCTCGAATGGCTCTCACTACACGTTGGTGCTTGGTGGCGGTGGTGGTGGCAGACTTAAGACCGACCGTGTGTGCTGTGGATGGAGGAGCGAAATGTTTGTGTGTGCAATGGAAAGGGGTTCACTTGTCGACTACGACCCGGCGGTGGCAAAGGCGGCTTTGGCCTCACCGTGTTACCTTGTGTTCACTCAGTGTCTACCTTTTAACCCAATCGAGGATACACAGGAGGTCCTTTATTTTTTCCAAATTGACAAGGATAAAGTTTGATGATTGAAAGTTTACAAAAGCTATTGTCCTTTTATGGTCGATGATTTTTTTCTTCGATCTTTCCTTGGTTTAGAGGTTTCTTCTCCTGCCTGGGACACATACACCTCCCCACACACTGAGGAGGCAATTGTCGATGTGTGAGGAGGGAGGGGGAGCAGGGGGAGGTGAGAGGAATTGAGGGGATATTTTTTTGTTTGGTGCTCCTTGGTCCTTGGTGTGTTTACTGACTTTCATGTTCGTTCAAAGGATTTTATTTAATTTCCTTTTCTTGGTGATTTTTTTCTTTTGTTTCCCCCCGTCCTCCGGATGGAATTCTATTTGCCCTCCTGTTATCGCTGTAATATCCTGAAGCGGAGAGCACCTGTAATTGAATTTAATTTGTTCGACACTTATTGACTTTCTCTCCCCCGCTCCCGAGGAGCACCGTTGTTTGTCGTTTATTCGGGCAACACTGCTTGTCGCTGAGCCTCAGTTTTCTCAGTGGCAGCTGAGATCTGTTGCGCCCAACTCTCGTCTGATTATTTATTTAAGGCGGGTGGGATGCGAGCGAGAGAAATTAGATTTAGAAAGCAAATATAAAAATTAAGGACACTCGGGACACATTATCACGTTTCCGGCGTTAGCTCATCGGAGCTTAATTGAGAAAGTCAAAGACAGAGACGATGATGGTGGATGGTGGAGTGAGAGGTGGGTCGTGGGTGACTGTAGGCGAGGCGAGGCGATGATCAAATTCCATCTGCTTTATGCAATTAGCACGTTTCACAAGTGAGAATAACCCCGGAGGCGCACAATGGCGCACAGACGATAATCATAACGATGACGGCGACGAGTGACAACGAACGACAAATGAGAGGCGAATCAATTGAACGATGAATTGACACCGTTGGCGTGATGGCATGCCCGTAAGTGGGTGACACAGTGGAATAAGAGGGAGATGGCAACCCGTAACGGACCCCATGTGCATGCACGACTGGGTATCGCATTCTCTAATCAAGTTTTCCTGCTCATCAAACCCAATCAGCAATCACTTTGTGTCCCTTTTTGTCCGTTTTAATCAATTATTTCCAGTTACTAGTCTCCAGCTCGCAGCTCGACAGTTCCACAACTCCACCGTCCGGGACCCTTCTGTCTGTTGCTCTCGTTTCTGTTTTTCTGCGTTTTTTCTTTTTGCCCCTGTGTTCTCGCTCGTTATCCGTAGTTCATTCGCCTTTTGGTCGGTAGTTCGGATCGCCTGCAGTGTGCAGCGAGATGCACAAACGCCTGCCAACGCCACCGAAGAGGAGTGGTGTCCGTATCTCTTTAATGAATGCGCTATAAATTCCATCAATCCATCCGAGATGAATAGATACACAAGCAGAGTTAATGGTCTGACTGACGAACCGACAACGAGGTGTTGACCAATCTCAGTCACTGTGCGAGGACACACTGACAACAAGCGAACGGAATTAAATGCTTAATGGGCACCGGCAATCGATAGGTATCCTTACTAGCCGGGGTAAGGCTTGGGAGGACGTTCGTTTAACGGCAACTGCAGCAGTCTGGAGTTAGGATGATGAAATTAAAATAAATTGATGAGACAGACGACGAGATGAGATGAGATGAGAATTGTGCAACATTTGTGACCAAGCGAGAGAGACGCGAGAAGTGGAATCGATTTATTGCAGTCGATTTGTTACGTAGTCTGTCACCAGGGAATGTTTTATTTGCTTGTAAGTAATCGATTTTCTTTTAATTTGGAATCGGAGCGAATAGCTCCTGGGAAGGATGTGAATTTGAGCTGCCACTGATTGGAAGAAGGCGGACTGCTCAGTCTTGACAGCCTTTTGAATAGATCCACAAAACTGACAAAGGCGACATTCACACCGTCGATTAACAAATGAGCGCCATAAGGCACGTCTGGATGTCATTCTGAAATGACTCGTTGGAGTTCTTTTTCGTGGACATTCCAGAAAATTTAATGATGCTCTCAGCATCTAAAGCCCACCATTTGTCACAAGCACTGTGCGTTTTCGTAAATCTCCTCACTGCAATACAGACACGCTTTTAGTCATTATTTTTCGTCCATTTTGCGGCCAATTTTGAGCGAATTAATGGGAGTCACATTCGTTAAGCGAAATAAATGTGAAAATTAAACACACTCCGCCCCCTGAAACAGGACATCCAGGGAGCACAATTCAAGGACATTCCATCCATCCATCCTTCCATCTATCCATCCACCAAGCCATAGCATTTATGGACAACCATCACCCATTATGACTCCGCTCCTTTATCACGATGACATTGTGCTCCACTTGAACGATCCCCTAAAACGGAACAATACCATCAAGAAAGCACAGCACTCTGGCGCAATCATCATAATTCCCTAATTACCCTGCTTACAGAGTGAGCGGGAGAGGACTCCTTACAATGTGGCTCACTCGTGCAGACGCAGAGAAACGAAGACTCCCCCGTCCTCTCTCTTCCCGGCAGCATTCCGCTGGCAGTGCTTTCATCACTAAATGGTGGTGACATCTCGAAATTGTAAAATTAACGATAGGGCCTCTCCCAGTGTCATTGTGTCAACATCAAACAACCTCATGTCACCTTACAATGACAAATTTCAGCCTCCCACCATCCTGCCGCTCCCTAGCCCACAGCACTGCGAGATGACAAATCTAGATATTTATGCAAGAGCACGATACTCGTGCCCCCTACATCCGCGCCAGCGAAACAAAAGTCACACTCTGTGTAGTGCGGCGAGAAGCTGGGGAGGGCTGAGGGCAGGGTGGATGTCAAACTCCATAGAATTGCATTGTTATTACTTTTTCAAGCACAAACAACCTCACACAAAGCACACACACACGCGCGCGCGCCGGCATCCCAGAACATCAGCAGAGCAGAGCGCCACCGCGCCGACAGGATACCAGGGGAAACAACATTCTGAAGGCTGCTCATATGCCAACGGCAACATAACTTCATCTCACCAGCAGAGTAATAATTTTAATGAAGCATTTTGCGGCGAATAAAACTTTTCCCAGCGACACTTCCGCTCAATTGGCGGCAATGGAGGCAATGGCAGTAGTGTCGGTGTTGTCACTGGCAGGGGGGGCAAAGTAGACACAAACTCGAACTAGAACTGGAGAACAGAAAGCAGGAAGCCTCCGTCGACTCTGCACACGACACGTCAATTGAAGGATACACCCCGAGAGCTGCACATTCACACACACACAAGATGGAGGGTAGGTCGCAACTTAGTGCCCAGAGAAACTAATTACAAATTGAGTTTAGTGTGCTCGCTTCACCACATCCACACACACATACGGGAGGCAAAGCCAGTGCAGGAATTGGTATTGTCGCCTACAAATGTCGTCTCGAAACGAGGTAACCCTAAAGCTCCCTTCTACCGGCGTGCACATCACAAGAACTAGAGCTGTGCTTAGGATCGACGCGGAGGTGCCGAGTATTTGGAGGAAGTTGTGTGCAGCTTTGTGCGACATGAACAGAGGCGGTGTGCTGCGAAAGTTACATCCAATCGAGTTCCGAGTAATTTGTCAAAGTTTTGTATCCAGCGAAACGCGGAATTAGCCACACACCGTACTTCAGTGTGGTTCGGTTGTAGAAGCGGGATGGGGACTGGGGAAATGGGTTTGCCTTTGAGCCATAATCAATGTGTGTGGTGTTGTGCTGCTGCTGCATCTTTGACACGAAGGTGGGTTTTATCCTAATTAGCTTTAGGGGGACGTCACATTCGATGATGTAGGTGCTGCGGGTTGCGGTGATATAGTTTGGGAGATGGGGACCTAATTGACGCCTTTTCTTGACGTCTTGGCGTCTTGGCGGCATCGTTGGAAGTTGCCTTGTCGTGGGTTGTCAGGATTTTTGACTTTTTGATTAGACACTTCGGAGCGGGGACGATTACTGACGGCTGGGGCGGCTGCAATTAGAAATGCGTAACGAGGCTTTTGTACGTTGGCGGTTGCTGCGGCGGTAGCTCAGGGAGGCACTATGGGCACTGGGGTTGGATTTAATTTCGGGCTGAAACGTCATTTTGATGGCACTCATTGGGGTTTTCGGGATATGATAAAGCCGGGAGTACAGCAATATGACAAGTTAAAATTGGGGATGCGACAGGGAATGGGGATGGGAACACCAAAAGAATACAAAACCAACAATGTCATAAGGGGTGCATACAAGCGGAGAACGGGGAAGGACCTCAACTAATTTTGAGTTCAAAATGGGAGATTGATGGAAGAAAACCACGTCTAAATTGGAGAGAGAACTTTATTATCAAAAAATGCAACGCACTGTCATGTGACTTCTTCAACATCATCCTCGAGAAGATCGAACATATATCACAAATCAACACATGAGGCACGATCTTCCAAAAGTCAGTTCCATTGCTAGCTTACGCTGATGCCATTGACATGATTGGACGGACACAGCGAGCCATTAATGAGGCATTTGCTGGCATTGAAGCGGAAACGGCTAAAATGGGTGGTGGTTAATGAAGGCAAAGCGAAGTACATGCTCTCATCAAGTAAGGACATACAACATCGACGTCTCGGACAGAAAGTCACATAAGGCAGCAGAAACTTCGAGGTAGTCAAAGTCTCCCTCGGCTCCGCGGTAAATAGGAACAACAACATCAGTACAGAAATCAAAAGCAGAATCACTCTTGCCAATATCTGTTTCTTTGCGCTTAAGAGGCAATTGAGTAACAAAGCCGTCTCTCGAAGAACTAAGCTTGCTTGTAACAAATTAGCAAATCACTTAATTAGTCCCAGGCCCTATACGTCCATTATCAAAAATTATTAATTTAATATTAATTTTTTTTTTGTCAGTGGCGCCCCCTGTATGTCCCGGGACCAATTCAGCGATCGATCATCCCTGTCTTACTTTATGCCGCGGAAAGCTTGACTTTACGTTTAAAGCGGATGAGAAAGCCCTTTCGGGAGAAAAGTTTTGCGTGCGATTTTTGGCCCATGCTTGGAGAAGGCGATTTAACGACCAAATCTATGATATTTACAGTGACATGCGCCTTCGGAAAAAATGCTTAAGAGGGCTAGGCTATGTAGAGCGTGTGGACACTACTCTATCTGGCCCGAAAAATCTTCGAATCTGAGCCATTGGGCAACGCAACAGAGGCCGGTCTAGGCTAAGGTGGCGAACACAAGTTGAGTTGAGTTGAGTTGAGTTGAGTGCGCAGTTTTAGGCAACTGGCTGGAGAGGCATGCTAGTTGAGGCCCAGGTACACCCCAACTGTCGCACCAAAGAAGAAGAAGAAATTGAAGAAAGAAGAAATTCAACTTTACTTTCAAAGTTTTGCAGGAGTGGAACCCTGCCAAACCACAGCACCCTTAAATTCCTTTAAATCTTGTGCACATTTCCTGAACCCCATCAGATAGCGATCGCTATTCGTCCATCAGAACATATTTCACTCTTGCCACATCCTTTCTTGCACTCACAGATATATGACACAAAGGTGCTCCCTCACCGACCACTCCCCTTACCACAGCACTCAATCACAAGCTGTTGCAGATCCCTCCACTTCGTCACACCCTACACATCGCCCAAAACGCTGCATCTATCACGATGTCAATTTCCAGAGAAATCTTTCCCAGGAGAATGCTTTATGCAAATGAAGCACTTAAGCCCTGCTCTGCTCTGCTCTGCGATGCTGTGCTCATCCTGTGGCAAGTTCGAAGCGCCATCAGGGGAAATGTGCGTTGCCAGCCATCGGATCGATATCATATTCGAATTATGACTCCCAAGACGATCTTTCGCCCGCCGCCAACGTCTTATTGCATTGAAATCCAAATGCCAGGGCTAATTGACAGTTGCCGCGTGACTGAGAGGCGATGACAAACACCCGCCCCCGCTAGGAAACTGGACGCCTCGCAACCTCACATGGATCTCGGCCTGCAGATGTATGAGCTGCCAAAGTTGTGTAATTACGCGCACACATGCTGAGCTGCACACTCGCACACATAATCGATTAATTATCCCTCCTCGACCCTTCCGGGGGATACACGGAAGCACAGCATGCATAATAATAATGTTACATGGCGTGGCGGTGGTGTCCTGGGACGATGGTGTGCAAGGGAAGAGCCGGCTTTCGAGAGAAAAGTAAGACATTTTGATAAATGCTCCGCTTGGCGAGTGTAATTCACACCAGGCCGGCAGCCAGGGATCCACAATCGACCATCAGCACTCGGTAATTTCGCAAAACTATATCAATTTGGCAAAGTTGGACTTGGATCCTGGCTGGCTTCTCTCCCTGTCGCCCCATATCTTCATCTCGTTCTCCGTCTTCGTCATGGACCTCGTCAGCGACGTCTTGTGGCCCAGCTCGGATCCGGGACCTGCTCTACCGTCATCCACGTCACATGCACCGCCCGGGGCAGGCATTTAAACAGCAAACACATACAGAGATTTGTATTAGGATACAGATTAATCTACTCTCAGATCGACGGCAGTGGTGGGAGGGAAGTTTCCGCCTGAATGTTAATCCAAGTGCTCCTCCTTGACGGAGCAGGAATCTGCGGGATTGGAAACTTACAAATATCCCCGTTAAGGGCGGGAGGAAGGCAAACTTTCGATGACGGCGGCGGCGGCGATGTAATTACATAAATCCACTGGGTTATTGACTTTTCTCGGGCGTGGAGGCCACCATGCGGCCCGAACCGGGATAATGGAGTAAAAACACATCGAAAACAGGAACCAGGAACCGAGGAGGAAGTAACTTTTCCTAACACACTTTGTTGGCCCTTTTTTTGGCTTTTCCTTGCCCCTTCCATCCACGTATCGTTAATGGGTAATCCGTGGACGAATGAATTGATGAAGCAGCAGTAGTATGAAAAGGAGGAGGACGAGAACGGATTTCACAGACTCAGAGAGGTTGAAGGGCGAAACTAAAAAGTGCCATGGATACGGATGGTTATTAGTCCTGTTCGTTGTCGTCCGCCTCGTCGTTGTTCAAGTCATTGTTGCTGTCGTCCTTGGTTCGCAAAACAATTCAGCGTCCCCACACACACGACCAACTGAAAAGTAATTCCGCCGAGAACTGTGCCTTACACCAGGGCTCGGTAGACCGGTTTTCGAAATAAACGAACGACGAGCGAGTAGCGATGATTCGCTGCCGTACCCCAACATTCTCTGTACCGTGTACAATGCTTGTCAGGACTTTGTTGTCGTCGCAGGCGGGGGTCGAGCAGGCCAAAGCAAAACAATGGATTTCCGATTTTTGTTTTTGTTTCTAGAGCGCGAAGCTATTGTCCTTAATTTGGATTCAGGTTCATTGGATTGGAGGGTTCGGGTGGTGGTGTTCGCTCCGAAGGGCGCCAGTCAGCGAGTGGATTATTGAAAAACAGATTGAAGTTGATTTTTTATGAGATGCTTCGCAAGATGTTTTCCCTCGATGGACTCGGGTAATGGAGGATTAATAATAAGTCCTCGTAGTCGTTGTCGTTTTCGTTTTCATCGTTTCGTCTCGACGAGCAATCGGAAGTGGGATAGAATGGCGTGTGGGGCGGACATCGGGAGTAGCAAACCGAAGAGCTTTGTGAATTTAAGTGATGAGTTTCTTCTCGCTAGTTTTCTGTTGTGTCCCGGAAAGTCAGAAAAATTATGCAGCTTCCGAAGTGGTAGTTTGAAAAATATACCGATTTCGTTCTACACTTGCTTTTAAGGTTGATAAAAGCATGATGGTGAACGGTTGCCGGAGAATGCAAAAAACTGACTTATGTTCCATTCCGAATGATTGAAAAATAAATCCGAAAAAAGGATGTCATTCCGATTTCTAAGACTAAGTCCAAGAGCGCGTTTGAATCTGAGGAAAATTGAAGCTTGTCCTTACGATAAGTTAAAACCCAATTCTGTGCCTGGGCTTGAGCTTAAGACTATCCTCAAACCTGAGTCTAAGGTTTATTTTTACGACGAGTTCAAGCCTTGTTCAAATGTGCAACTTGGCCCAAGAACAAATCTTAGTCTGAATCTGCATATGAGCCAGAGCTAAGTTCAAGCCTTGTTCAAATGTGAAATCTGGCCGAAGTACAGATTTTAGTCTGAATCTGCGTATGAGCCAGGACCGAAATATGAGTCTGGGTTAGACCCTGAGCTTGAACTTAAATCTGAACTTGAACAAGGATTGGATTTATAGGATAAATCTTAAACTTTATCTGGGAATTTTTTTTCTGAAATCAGGCTTTGACCTCCTCCATAGACAGGTCCAGGAATCCTGTGGAAACAGCGTTTTCCCTCTCCTGTGCCGCGATTGATTCACACAAGTCTCCCTTTCTCTTTCCCTCGAGCCACTTCCATTCACTGGATGTGATATTCGATCTCGCGAAGAAAGGGTAAAACTCTCAGACTTTAAGCAAAGAAACCCAGCCTCTTCTTGAACGCATTTCCAACGCGTCTTAAGGTGTCTATGAGCCTCATCTCGACGATGGATGTGCTCACTTCCCCAATCGCACCCACTTCCTCCTTCCATCAGCGATCTCCACGCTCTCAGGAAATCCCTAAAGTGCACAAAATCTGACACCTCAGCTCTTAGGAATATTTTAATACCCGCGTTCTGCACTAGGAAGCGTCCTCTTTTACAAACACCGCCATTGATGGATTCACAGCACGTGTGCATGTGTGAGCTTGTGTGCGCTTGAAGCAGTTCTTTCACCGGAATATCGGGAAGAACAAATTTGAAAGGCAACACCTTCTGGTGCAAACAAACAAAAAAGAACTCCCCTTTGTGCGAGAAACTCCATTCCCGCTGACAAAGGATCCTACTCAAAGAGTACTCCTCTGCTCACACGGATACCGCACGAAGCGAAAAGGCAGGTATCATCACGTTGCAAGGATACTCTCCACTCACAGCCGAGCAGGCGAGAGAAGAGTCGAAGAAGATTGCAAATTTATGCTGAATAACAGCTTTGTAATAATTTTTGCGTCCTCATGCATCCTTGCGCGTCAGCATCCATCCAGCTGGTCGACAAACATAATGTTAACATAAATTCACACATGTGTGTGTCCTGAAGGATTCTAGTCTTTTTTTTTTGCATTTTTTGGATGAAGACGACGATGAATGGCGGCGACAGCTTCACCGATGATGAGCGAATCTCCAGCGGTGAGGAGAAGGGACTCGAGGCACAATCTATTGAAGGACGCCAGGCGATGAAAAGCGACGATAATATGCAGCTATGCAGAGTGTGTGGTGCAGAGATCAGACGCTGCACAAAAGCGATCCTTTGTCGAAGCGATACAAATCGGCGCGAGTGTGAAAGCTGTTTCGTCCATCCTTCCCCGTCAGGTGGCAAGGGTGCGGATAAGAGCGAAAGAAAAACCGAATTAAAATGAGAAACAACCCGACGCAGACACAAAAGACACTCTCCCTGGGGATGACAACACCATTTGTCTCCAATTTCGGTTGCCGTCTTCTTCAGTGTTTTCTTTTTTTTATTGTCTCAGTCTCGGCGAGATGGAATTTTCCCTTAATTATCCTTCAAGTGCATACGTATGGGTGGTGCGCTGTGAAAGGCATGTGCATTCACACCTTGCTGCACCACTAAGCCCAGTCGAGCCAATTTGAGTGGATTTGCTCCGTGTGTCTGAACTCTACCTCCCCGACAAGGTCCTTTGAAAACCGAAAAATTTCCGCATGTATGAAAAACTGAGTTCGTTCCCTACGCCCACCCCCGACAAATCACTTGCCGCCACCGCCGTCTCAATCAAAGCAAACAGAAGCACACAACCGACAAGGATACAGACGAGCATGTTGCACACACACTTCATGAACGAAAGAAGGCTGTGGTTGATGAGAAGTGAGAGCGGCGGACAAGAATTCCTTTTCGAAATGGACTTGCAAATGAATTTGGACTGCCATCGGTACGCCCATCAAGTGGAAGTAAAAACACCTAAAAAAACAGTCGTGTAAGGATAATAAAAGGGATCCATTTGCTGCACAAAGGACATTTATGAAAAGGGAAATGGGGATCCCGCCCCCACTGAAACTCGAAACATATTAACAAACAGTAAAGAATGCGGAGAGCACACAAAAAGTGGATACACCACTCAACTCAAAAGGACCTCTCATCTTCCTTGCAGACAACGATCTCCACCACACGGACTGAGGTGTGTGCGGAACTCATGGATAGGGGAAGCGAGGTTTGTCTAGTGGAACGATGAAATTTTTGTACACAGAGTAAACATTTTCGGAGCGGGCACACACGTCGTGTGTGGGAGTCGTGCATATGTCATGCTCCTAGTTGATTCCACCGTCCCCGTCGTCCTCCTTCAGTTTCTTCGTTTTGTTCGCTTTGTGGACGATGATGGTGCATGGCATGCAACCATCCATCCTGGCGCCCCCTCCGCTTCGCCTTTGCATATGTAATCACTTTGTAATGCGAATGCCAGTTGAGTATGAGAAAGTTACTGGCACTTATTCTGAGACGTCGTCGTCGTCCGTGGTGGCGGTGACTGAAATGCCCATTTAACAAGAAACTGAGGGAAGGGAATGGGTTTCGTTTTTTTTTTCTTCTCTCAGATTTGTTCAGTGCACTTCGGTGAAGTGGTTTTTTGGGCCGACAGAGGAGCTCTGGAGCTCTGATTCTGTTTCGGGGTACAATTTTCCTTTGCATTGGAACGCGGCAAAGGGATTCGGTTTACCGACGTCAGCATGATGTGTGGATGTCCTTTGAAGGCGACCTATGAATGGAAAGCTTTTAGAGGCATTTAAGCCGGGAATGGTGACAAACGGTTCCAGAGAGAGCCTAAATTGAAATCATAATGGGCCTCATGGGGGCGTGCATGAGGTGACCATACAACGGGACGGGAGGAAATAGGATTAAAGGGATGCAACAGTGGTTTAACATGAAATTAAATTCAGCTTGTTTTTTGAAGTAAAGGAATCATGAGAATGGTCACATGGGCCTTGAGGAGAAAAGTTCACATTTTGATGAGTCGATTGACTCTGTTAGGTGGATATGCAGATTGTCCTAAGTGGCTGGCTAGGGATCGTCTGTCAAACCCTCGTGGTTCAGGTATAAAGTTATACAAATTTGTAAAATGTCCTAAAGGGAACGATGATTTATTGGTACTCTACTGCAGAAAGCATTTTCTTTGATCAAGATAGGCACACCCCACTTCTGATTCCGAATCACCTTTTAACTCCTTGCCCTCACCTGTCCTCATCTCACCTCCCATCAGTTACCTTAACTTTATCCACTCCACTGCAGCATTTTCATGCACAGCGTCCATCTTTAAATTATACCCACTGTCACTTTAAGCGTTCCCCATACTCACAGAGACCGCACTCACCACACCAGTGCGACCATTTATTTGAAGCAAATGCAAAACTGCATCCGTCGTCCTTCCATGAATCACATCTGGTTTTCATGGTTTACCTTCCATTCCCCTCAAAACGCATGCACTGGCAGTCGGAAGGTATTTCGCAACCAACTCACCCACACTCACACGCACACTTGCATTCTCTCATTTTAATATAAAGGACATTTCGAAATTTATTACACTCAGATACATATCTGACAGAAAATTAATTTGTGCTCGTTTTGATTTATGCGTTTTGTTGTTCTGCGACAACTGGTGCACTACATCATCATCATCACCGTCGTCGTCGTTGTCGCCCTCATCCTCACCGTTTGGCTGCAAAACCATGATCATCATCATCGCCATTCGAATCGTTGTCGTCGTCGTCCTTGTCCTTGTCGGTATTGTCATCAGAATATCCTTATGCAACCGGAACACTTCCTGCCGGAACACCCTATTGCCTGCCTGCCCACCATCCTCCTCAGCTGAAATGGAATTCAAAATATCGATTGGATCCCAAAAAAATAAGAACTCCTTTCACTACTACCACCACAGTAAATGACAGAGCTAGAGATGCTTATTGCCACCCCCCTTGGACTTGGTTTGAGTTATTACATTGCAAGTCTCCTCCTCCACACCACATCAACAATGCTTTGCGACTGCGACCGGCAGCGACGGCAGCGCGGAACAAGGTGTAGGGTAATTTCTCTAGCATTATTTTGTCATTAGAAGGAATTTAAGTGAGTTGTGGTGTACCGCATGGTTAGTCATGTCTGAAAATTAGCAACACTAACGAACGAACGAGCGTAAAGCTCAATCGAGCGCCTCATACGAGAAAGGATGCGAACCAGGATATGAGTGAAGTCGAAGGCAAACCTCTCCTGCGACATCGAGTGCAATTAGAGAGACATGTCTCGGATCACTGCCGGTCCCTGTGTGCAGCGCGCTTCACTTGAGAATGAACATTTATACTCGACGTTGCATTCGATTGAATCGATGTAGGGGCTGGAGAATCGATTGGCTACGCAGTCATTATGGGTAATTTGCAGTCTGAACACTCCTCGCTCTGCTCATGCAGATGTCGTTCTTCAGACAGGAATTCACTTTGAAATCATGCAGACAATAACTGCAGAGGAGCATCATTCAGCTGGAAGGAGACTATCTGTTAAGGCGCGACGACACCCAGCTATGTCTCTCGAGGTGTGAAAAGCACTGAAAGAACATCAATTAAATGGCTTCATCAGCGCCATCATTTTTGAAAAATTTTTCTTTTATCAATTTTGAGATACCGTGTTGAGCTAATCGCACTTCCCCCGAGGCTCAAGTCTTGAACTTCACGCAACTCCCTCAGTTCTCAGCCCATCAAAATTAATCCACTTAATGGAGCCATGCCACGAAACCACTTATGCAATAATAATAAGTCGCCCTCACCCACAAATAAAGCCATCTCCGCCTCTTGAGCCTGCTGCTCAGTGCCATTCAGAGCTTCGCTTCGCCTAAGGGCTTCGTAGACTGAAAAGCCACCTTTATAAAGTCCAAGACACGACAAACCACCACTCAAGAAATTGGGTCAATTCTAAAGTACTCCCCACCCCAGGTGGATAGCACTTCATATTTATTCATGCTCCCAACCAAAATTCACAAAACTGCCGCCTCCACCCACACCCTCTAGTCCGGAGAATTTAGCTTCATTCTCAATTGAGATGCAAATTCATCATTAACAAGCCTTTGCGCGTTCTCCAAACGAGATTCCAATCCAAGAAGCAGTCAGCCATCTTCGCCGGCGCCGCTGCCGCCAGCACACAAAGTTCCTTCTTTCCATCATTCTCCAGAGCAAGCAACCCTCCGGGGACAGAGCTTCATCTTCCACTTTCAGCTAAAAACTTTTTCCCCACAAAACGGCGTGGTTCTCGGTAAAAAGGTTGTATTCAGAAACTCGCTAAAGGTGGTGCAGGCGGGGGGAGGGAGGAGGCACGGCAAGAATATCCGTGGGATGGGATGGACATTGCGGAGGACTGCAGAGGGGAGGGGAATTATATTACGGCAAAACTGAAATTGGACCATAAGTCAGCTGCTGTTCCGAGTGATGGTGAAGTTGGTGGCACTCCCGCGGTTGCTTGCTATGGTCGCGATGGTCCTTATGCAAGGAAGGATAATAACTCAAAGAGCCGCGTCGTTTCATTGATGAATTCAGTCGTAAAAATTACCGAATAAGTTGAGCAAGCAGTCATGAGCACTTGCGCGAGTAGGGTTTCGTTATTTAAATAAATCGGGCGACATTATAGGGACGCAACATCATCACAAGCGGGCAGATTCGTCATAAAAAACCGTCTTTAGAAGAAGATTGAAAGAGTACTTGGTTTGGTGGGTCTTGGCATATACGGAGAGTACATCCCAACCTAAGTGATCGCCTTGTTGCTCACATTCCTTGAACGGAACCTTAAAGATACACAGACTTTTATTGATTGTGTTTACAGCATTTGTGCATCACAGTACCGAAATGCGGGAAGGAGCGTTGTTTCGAGAATATTGTGCCTTGCGGGTGGATGACTGTGCTTCGAGTTGCACGTCGTCATCTGTACGCGTCAGTTGCGGGGATAATTGTGTTTTTGCTTTCTCGTGGAACTGAAAATCGACACCAAGATCCTGTTGCTGCATACAAATAACTACCAAGTGATGTATCGCGCACTGATTGCGTCACCGAAGCGCTATTTGTATGCCCGTCAGAGCTGAGCGTTCGCTCCATCTGCTTCTTCAGCGTCAACTGAGCAAAAATTAAAGCTTTCGCGATTAATTAAAATTGCATACAACGCCACATCACCAAAACAGCCACTTGCACAGCAGGACACATCAAGCAGAAGGACTTCACACGACAAGCCAACCCAAAGCTGTCCTCCTTCAATGGATGGAGGAGCTCAAAATTGGTGATGAGGAAAGCACACGATATACAACGACGCAACGACTACGACGCCAACAACGACGTCGGGAATGAGGACAAAGTCCTCAATGATTCGGCAGTTTCTAGAGCATCATAAGGAGCAAATGAATATTTTAACATAATGAATAGACAGTCGACGGAGCGGCGTACTGGTGGAGCGTATAAAAATTCAAATTCCGACGCAGAAAAGCCGAGCAGAGAACTCCGGACTCCGAAAGGAGTTTCACTGGCCGAGCGTGCGAGAGGGAGCAAGGGGATGTGATGGTCCTGCGAGTGAGTTCATTTATTGGTCGGTTTACATAGTCAATGAATTTCAAATTACATTTCCGAAAATTTCACCCACCCACCACCAGGACGTGCGCATTCTTAGCGGACTGGGAGTGACTAGTCCTCTAACGATGGCCATGATGATTGCGATGATGATGATGGCGATGACCACGAAGCTGATGTGTGAGATATCCATTCGGAAGGATAATAACCACAACATAAAATGTATTGTTGAAGGTTGTCCTTCTCTCTTTGCCTTGGGCCATCTCATTTTCTCATTGGGTGCGAGTTCTTAGGGCAGGGGTATGTATTTCAATCGAACGAGATTCCGTTTCATGTGAATTCAACGGAGTGAAACACGTTAGAGCTCGCCCCCATTCATGCGAATTGGGCATCATTCAGGACGCAAACAATGAAACCGACAAAGGATATGGATGGGATCCGATTGCCAACCCATGGACAGCGGCTGGAGGACGGGGACTGGTAGGGAATAATTTGGTCATTTCGTTAAGGGTGGTGCTGCAGTCAATCTTTTATGCATGCTGTTTGTGGTCATTTCTTATTTCATGGCTCATGGGCCTGTAGCCGGGGCTGGGACGCAGAGTTACATCTTTCTGGGTCCCCATTTAATGGGGGCTCTCCATGGGGGTATCCTTTTAATGTCCATTCATGATCCCGGAATGCGACGAATGCCATTGTGCGTGGGGTGGCAAGCGAGGGACACATTAAAGTTTGTGCTGCGACGGGGAACCTAGGACATATACGAAGTCAGATGACATGTCTTAGCCCTTGAAAGGATGTGGATGGTTTTAACTAGAACTGCATAAAATAACCCCTTCTTGGGAATCAATTGGGCTCTCAATGTCAGCTCGGCGATTGGCTAAATTTAAACAGGAAGCTTGGTGGCGCTGGTGAACTGTGGATAGATGCCCATGTGGAAAAGAGATGTGCATTCTAACTCCGCATTGCGAACAGAGTTTTGATCAATGGAAAAACTATAACATTACAACGACTTCCCGTCCCAAAAGTAACAAATTTTAGGCAGCGTTTAACCAGCGGAACTTATCAACTCCATTTTAGTTTGTCACAACTTCAGGAGAAGCCTTCAAAAGTTTGCCGCCTACGGTGTCGTTCATTGAATTCCACACCCAATTAAAAATGCACGCTCTGCTAGGACCAAACTTTAATCACCTGCACGGCATCTAAATCACTTCCGGACCAGACAACCTGTCTCTATTTACACGCCGCATCATCCGTTCCCAACTTTCGCACAGGAACCCTTTCTCCTTTTCGGTCAAGGATCATGAATTCCGAAGCGTGCAGATTAATCAAAACACACCCCCTACCGTCGTTTCATCAAAACGACGCCAATTCCATACTCCGACACCGTCATGCATTCAAACTCGAAACTGCAGGCCACAATTGTTCCATCCGGACCGCCCCCTCGCTCACTAGGCCAACGATGGCGCTACACACGCAGCCAGCACCCCTCGGCGCACAGTGCTTTATGAACTCGTAATAATTCCAAAATGGAAACTTTCGCCATTTGTCATCTCCGACTGTGCACACAGGGTAAGCGGGTCACGCCGTGCGTCCCGGTTCGCCTTCGCCGGTCGTCGGCTTCGCCTTCACTTTTGTCTATCTCGACCAACAGAGTCTTTCCTCCTCGATCTTTGAGCGCCCTCTTACCGCCTGGTGTCTTTGATAAATGAGGTTAACAAATTTCCTCGATGCTGCCTGCCACCTCCTGTCTGACATTCATTCACTTCACTGAGCTCTCAAGGAGCGCTCGCTCGTCCCTTCACAGAAAAGGGTTACTGTACTGCGTTCGCACTAATTTTTTTTTGTGCTGGGTGTTGCTACTGCAGCGAGAATCTGCTGCTGCTCAAAAGTTTCTCCCTTGAAAAATGATTCCAACCTTTCGGGTTAATGGAGTGTTAAGATTCCGTGAATAGTTAAAAAGCCAAAAGAGGTGCCTCCCAGTCAGAGATGGTGAGCCAGTGAGGCAGTGACTAGAGAGGCGGACGGATGGTCGTCAGCGGAACAAAAGTGCGAACTCGATTGCTCATCAGATTTTAATGGATCGACATGGGATGGCTGGCAGGCTGACTGGCGGGCACGGGCTTGTCCGCATATAATTTGAGTATCTCCCTGTAACACTGTTAATCCTCTAAATAATTACCTGTCTGGTTGCCCGTGAAATTGCCAAAGCTGGCCTCGACATGAGTACCGCCCCTGCGTGCGTGTGTGTGTCTGTGGTGTGGTGAACATTAATTTCAGCAAATGGAATTCACCAGGAATACCAGATAATCGCATAAAGCCCACCCCTGAGCGCATTCATTCCCCGACGACACGTCCGCCCGTCTCCAATCGACTGAAGTGGACAGATAGCACTCAAACCCGATTGAATCTCGAATCAAATTTCATCACAATCTATAGGGAAATTGGTGCGGGGATTGCGAGGGCTGCATGATTGGACAGGAATTACAGGAATTTTATTCGAATTGAAATTACAAGTTAATTGCATAATTCGACCTCCAATGCTAAATCATGCATAGTTTGTTAATTAACACACACGCACTCACACACACATACACACGCCCCGCACACAGTAAGGCAGCAGCAATCTGTGTATCTATCCGGGCATTCGGTGTGTTGTGGCGAAGGGATGGGAAAGGCCGTCTCATACGCATGCATCGGTGCAGCCGACGCCTACGGTGATCGATTTTTGTGTACACACCCGGGCGGCAGGAGATGAGCTGGATGTGTGGGCTGCTGCCTTTGCCTTTGCATGTGTCAGGGTTCCCAATTTTTACTGTATCATGCGTTCTGAGCGCAGGGCATGGTTACTGTGCTGAGCTGAAGACGACTTACATAACTGGACTTTAACTTGAAGTATGGCCTTCAGAGGGCATGCAGAGTAGGTTTTTCATGATTTGGGGAATCAGAATTGGACCTGAGCTGGGCTTTAATGGCGAAAGTTTGAAAGAATTCGTTTCTTTTGGGCTTGAAGTTAGAATCCAGCCATCTACCTCAAAATTTTGGAACTAAATTGGCAGAGTTGAATTTAAATAGAGACAAATGAACCACACCTGCACCTTTAAGGTGGCACTTTGAGACCATTATCCCTATAAGAGATGTCACAGAAACTCTTAAAGCGATAATGCCTTCAGTTGTGCCTGCTTAAAGGTTGAGAGAGAAAGAACTTTTGTTCTACCTCTTACGTAGACTGGATGACCAGAGAATTGGAACAGTTGGGCTAAGTTTCTCACCATCTGCTCGTTTGCAGTAAGAGACTGCCTCGGCTTATAAGTAAGCGCACAAAGTAGTTGAATACTCCTACTTGAGCGTCTTAAAATGTCACGCCCTCTCTTGGCATTGAATTCATAGACCTTCCTTTCAAAGTCAAAAGAATTCAAGCCCTGTTCTTCAAGTTCCTCTTTAAGGACATTTAAATTAAAATTCGTCACAAATTCAACCTCAACTGAAACTAATCAAGTTTCCATGGCTTCTGTTGGACAAAATCTGCCGCCCTCCCCTTGTCCCTTTAATCTACACAGCAGACGTTTTCATATCTCAGATCCATGCAAATGATGGCGTACCTAACTCCCACTGGACCGAGGTTGACTCTGCCATCTGTGCCATGGTCTTCGATCAAATTTGCCTTCTCCCACCCATACTCCATCAATTGAAAATAATTTTAAGCCACAATCCCATCAAAGTGGCAACACACGCGCACTTGAGCCCGAGTGACAGGCCACCACAGCACAGCAAAACAGGAAAAAAACATCATCCCGCCCACCAACTACCCTCCCTTCCCACACGGCCCCATAATCCCGAGCGCAAAAACAAGGTCATAATTCAATTTTCCCTATCTGACGTCTATCATCCATGATGCTGTGCAGAATGTCCAAAGTTAAATTAACTTCGGCAACAAAATAATTAAATATCCCGCCAGATGGTGACTCGTTTATGCCTGCGGCAGGGATAGATGCACAATCACCCTCACCCACACACACACAGATCCCCGGCAGTGGGAAGGTGGCTTGCTCCAACCGACCTCAGTGCTCCTTCCTCTTGCTGTTCGTCCTTCCAGGCAATCTAAGTTTTCATAAATTTTAACTAAATTCCTGCACGGTATGTGCGCCACACACGTCACACCGTCTGCCCACCCAGCGGATAACTTCATTTGGAAAAGTGCACACAAACTGTTAATTTGCATATTTCCAATGGCGGTGGCCCTTTCATTGGAATCGATTTTCAGTTCAGGGTTAGGCCAGCGGCGGTGCACCCCGCATCGTTTAATGGCGCACTTAAGATTTATAAGTTTTAATTTCACACGCGGCAGGAGTGTGGTGTCAGAGAGCGTCGTGTAGGCTCATCATCATCATCTGGACGAATGAAAGCGACCAGACACCGAATTCGGATTTCAACGATCTCCCATCCTTCCTGGACCGCAGTGCACACCGCAAGTAATAGATGTTGGCAGTAATGGCCTTGGCTGTTAGCTCGCCACGCCATGGCCGGGGTGACAAGAAGAACAAGGGCCCAGAGGACTTAATGTCACCCATTTGCGCATTATACGCCTTCAAAGTTTGATACTCTGCATGAGTCGTTGTCGGCGTTGTCGTCTTGTCCTTCTGTCAGACAGCAGCAGCCAGGAAGCGGTCCCTTGCCGAGCAGAAGTAATAAACCTCTTAAATAGCTGTTGGCTTCAATTTTGCATACACCCTGCGAAATTGTGTGTCTCTTCTAGCTGGCAGCGAGGACTGCTACTGCCACTGCTGCTGCTGCTGCTGATGCTGGAGACGCTGAGAGATGGTGATGGCGATGGTGATGGGCGCTCGTGGTCCGGATTCCGTATACAGGCACCAACTGTGCCTACTCATCATGTCACAACTGATTGGCAATGAGCCAGCATTACTGCCTAGACCGACATTTTCATTTTATTTCCCATTTCGATGTAAGGACTCGCTCCGTTGGTTGGTTGGTTGGTTGGTTAGTGGGCTGCTGGAGGGCTCCTGCGCCTGTGACTGTAGCTGGCGGTGACTGGTTGGTAGTGGTGGTGTTGTGGCCCTTCAATTTTGAATCCCTAATTCCATGTCGCTTTCGATTGTGCCTACACACACATTGTATGTACGCCTCTGGTTAAGCTGGTTAACAGCAGCAACAGCAGTAGTAGTCCTTTGGAAACGCCGGCAACAGCAACGCCAGCAGTATGCGTCGGCAGTAAGCAGTTTATGGGCAACATTCCTTGGAATTCGTTTCTTTCGCTTTGAGGACGATATCCTTTTCTCCCCTCTCTTCCCCTCAGACCTCAGCTCCATGTCCACAAAGCCTGAAATGAGAGTGCAACATTTTTATTGTGGAATTTGAGGTTTTTTCCTCTTCGGAGGGAAACGACGACGACTGCGACGACGATGACGATGGCGTAGTAAATTGTATCCTGCCGGTTTCATTTCTCCCCATTTTTTGCTGTCTCCGCCGCCGCCAGCTGATCGGAGTGCATTTCTCCGAGGGCACACTGGGTAACCGGTCGGGTGCTGCAGACTTTAGTTAACTTTTATGGTCGAAGGAGTTTATCTCGCGTGTACGAGAATTGCAGAATGAGTATACAATCACATCTGGAAGCTGCGTTCTATCTCTCTCTGTGTCTCTGTGTGTCTGTGCTCTTGTCCCCTACTCAGCCTGCTTTTCGTTTGACTTTGGACTCAAATTGAGATTGGGTTTATTCAGGACTACAAACCGAATCCGAAAGCGAGAGGCGGATCGGGACTGAGATGACGGAGGAACGCAATCGGAATTAATACCCCGCTGTGTGGAGTGTGTGTTGCGCTAGACTGAGGATTCAGTGTCTGGAAAATGAGTTACAGTAACGGAATTGAACGCCCGGAAGGGAGTCGAAAAGATTTGGTCATACGATTAGAGAGACTTGGCAGGGGCGAGGATCTTTATTGGTTTTGGCCACTTGAATGGGGAAATCCTCTAGGATTTGAACGGCAAAAAGAGCTGCAGTCATTACTTGATTATTTTGTTGACTGTTCGTCAGGTCAAGTGGAAGGATGTTGACCATCGGGAGCGATTTTCAAGTTTCAAGCATTTGAACGGTCGTCAAATCAAGTGGAAGGTCGTAAAGTGATAGTAGCCGCGACAGTTTCTTGTGGAATTCTTTGCATAGGGGAACTTCTTCAAAAGATTACTTCGGTGAATAGACAGAATTTCCTGAAAGCTTCTGAAAGAAAGCCAGAACGTTAGATATGGGAAATGGAAAGGAGTGCTCCCTGTCACTTACTCCAGACATTGGGCTTTTGGCAACAAGTCATTTTGTGGATGCTTAGCTGGTGTCGCACAAATTTTTTCTTAATTGAAGGAAATCTTAGCAAGAGGATTGAATTTGGTAAATAAGTCCCCCTGAGGGTGCTTCTCTTACCTTTAACTAGATTCTAAATTTCGGGTCTCATCTGTTTTTGTTGTTTTTGAATTTTTTTTTTTATTTTCTATTTTTATTTTTTTTTAATTCCTTAAGCCTACCTATAAAAATACTTAAACTAGTTATTTGATCTTACTGACCCTATGCAGGCGCTCTAAGTTCATCTAATATATTCTTATATTTACTTGCCTTTCAGCATATATTTATAATTTGTTTGTTTTTTTTTCATTTTAATTTTAAGGATAATTTTCATGCAAACTTAGAGCTGAGAAAAGATTAACAAAAAACTTAAAAATTTAATTTATTTTTATAAAACTTACTAAACATTAAATCAACCTAAAAATAAACTAAGCTATGCTAAGTTACGACTAATTTTTTTTTTTGTATTTAATTTTTGTTTTGTTTTTTTTATTTATTTATTATTTTTTTTCTAACGTGCTAACACACCCTACCTACTGATCTATCCTACCTTACCTAACCTAAATGTTAATTGGCCGTAGATGACCAACAGTCGGCTTTTGAAACCGACAGCAGCTGGGGCACTTGATGTGGCTCTAGCCACCAATAAAAATGTCTATCCCTTTTCCACTAATTTTTGTCGCGAATGGGAATGGATGTGCTAAACCGAGGAGGAGCTGCCGTTTGTCCACTGTCCTTCCTAGAGTAGAGAAGTGGACGTCCCTCTGCATCTTGGACCAAGCCAAGTCGGTCTAGCTACAAGCTCGCTTCTGGTGAAATGAATCCACTTCGGCGTGCGCTCTCATGATATGCGTCGTTTGGGCTCCGAATATCAGCTCGTTTTCCGCAGTCATTGCTCGTGCGACATGTCTTCGAATCAGCTTAATAATAAAATTATCCAGCCTATTCACGTTTGTTGCATTGTACAAGATTTCATAGAGCTTCTTGTTCTTTTGAGGTTCTGTTCATCTTAAGGCAAGCCCAAAGACATTGCCTCTCAAAGACGCTCATCTTTTTCATTTGCGAAGGACTCAAGTTGCACCACACCGGACAGCCATACACCATGATTGGCGGGAGTAGCGCCATGTAGAAGATAACCTTCAACCTGGAATCAAGTTGGCTGCTGTAAAACACCCTGCTTGCCATAGCGAAGGCTTTTTTGGCTTTTGCCAGACCCGTTGTTGCATGGACATTACTATACAGAAACTGATCCAACATAATGTCCAAATATCTCACTACTCTCCTCACTTCCAGGTGATGTTACTGGATTTTATGAATCACATGATTCAAAAATCACATCCGTATAACTATTTATGGTGACAACGGAAACACTGCTGGAGAAAAGACCATCTGTGGCGGGATGGCGGCTATCAGACCCAGGTGTTTAGGGAGCCTAACGGATAGTGACAGCTTGACCAGAGGCTATATTCTGTGCCATGGGAGGCCAGGAGCCCCTGGAACTTCGGTTCCAGCCTGACCAAGCGGTAGGCCCCCTTGTGGAAGTATCGTGGAGGCTGTCGTTTACCACCTAACATCACGGTTAGAGTCGAAGATAGTGTACTGTGCTGATTTGTCTAGTATTTGTTAACCCATGGCTAGGCAAGGCGGTTAGGGGACTTTCCCGGCTCAGTGAGGAGTTGCATTCTCAACCGGGCGCGATGACCCAGAGAGCGGAAGAGGTTTTCAGAAGGCCTCGCATTAAACCAAGGTGGGGTGATTGCACCTCAAGCATGATCTCAGTTTGGTACTTGGGCAACTAAGGCGTTTAGTCTTGTGTTATCTACGACTCTTGGGAAAGTGGACCCCGTGATATACCATAAGTCGGTGATCACGTAAAACCTAATCCCACTACACTCCTCATTGTTAATGGTCGCTCATATGGGTCCAAGAGGTCGCCGTGTTGTAGTGGGTAGAATGCGACGCTTACACGCCGAAGGGTCTAGGTTCGACTCCCGGCTGAACACCTCGAATTTTTCACGACACCACCTCTTTCGCGCTGCTGACAACACTCAAAGAGTAATAACTGTCTTAGAAAGCCTCTCAAACTTCGCCGTTCGGAGTCGGCAAGAAACTGTAGGTCCCTTCTACTCGTGAGAGAACAGTAGCGCGCACAACACGAGTAAGTTGATGAGCAAGCTAGGTCCTGGTCCCCCTGTGGACTGTCGCGCCAACAATTATTATTATTATTATATGGGTCCAAGATGCCGAACTCACGTCAGTTTTTTTTTTCATATCCCTTGAAGCCTTGTACAACGGAGTTCGAAACAGGGTGGTTTCACACTTCTAATATTTGATTTTAAACTTCCAGTCGCGCTGCAAGAGGATATTAATGACCTGTCCTGTACGCGATCCAATCGTCAGCTTACGAGATCAGGTACCGCATGGAGCTCATTAATTTCACTAGTGAAGGCAGTGAAAAGAAGTGATGGGTTCACCGCGCCCTGCTGGAGCCCATTTTTAATGCAAAAGACATTAGTAGAAACTCTTAACAACAAACGTTATACCTGTCACCATGTTGTAGATCATGTAAAGCAGTTCTTTGCTTATACCCAACCTCGTCAACTTAAGGAAGAGACCTTCTAACCAGTCGAATGCCTTTTCTAAGTCAACAAGACAGGCCCAGGTTTCAACTGTGTTTGGAGATAGACAAACATTTATTTTTTAGCAGAAAGGAGAAAGGAATCTTCCATGGGTACATACTTTGCTCTCGAATGTAAAAATTAAAATATGTGAGCGAACGTCAACAATCCTCTAGTTCTCCAGTCACCCCTGAAGCAGCTTTCCTCGCAAAATTGGAGCGCACGCTATATTTTTTTGCCCAGATCTAGAAGAGCCTTTCTTTCACCGAACCACGAGGTATATGTGAACAGCATCTCCCCCTGGATTTCCTTTATTTTTCGAACTTGCATTGGTGTCACAAATTGATGCCTCCAAACAAAGCTGTGTCGTTCTCCTCTATCACACCTTCGATATAAAATCTAAAGGTCCATGCACTTCCCCCAGTCAGTTAAAATCACTTCGACGTAGAATTTCGAAAAACCTTATCGCACCGACTTCAACTCCGCTGCAGTTGGCTCACGTCACTGCGGCCTGATCTCCTCACCGAACTCACTCTCTGTCCAATAACAAACTGCTTCTGATTAAAACTTTTTTTTGTGGGTTTTTGTGCGACATTCCCCACAAATTGACAAAGAGCACATAGTCAGGATCCCATCAAAGTTTCCAGTACCCCTGCAACACAACTCCTGTCCACCCACGCGCGGTCGAGTTCGTTTAAAATGTACTTCATGCAGCCTTACTTGTGATTTCCTCTGAATGAGAAAAACTCCAGCAAAACTATCACTTAACTACAACGGCAGCAGGATCAGCCGCAACAGCCGTCCAAAGGACCTCCTGCACCTTGAGTTCGACTGCATTCCGATGCTGCAGCCCCACGAAGGTATTTTTCGATAATTTATTGAAGAACAGAAAAACCGACAGACGTTCACTCGCTCTCGCCCCAAATCCCCGGTCTTATCTGCGGCGTAATATGCTACCCAATCCCCACAGAGACCGACAGGGACGTGGCGCATTATCTGCACCGCCAGCTCTCTCCCAGCCCACACCCACTACACGGCAAGCTGGGAAAACAAAATATTTAAACACTCATTTAGTTAACTCGAATGAAATAGGATTGCCCGCCGCCAGTGCCGTCGACGCCGCGTGGTTGTCGTTGAGGATGCCTCGGCATTCAGTGAGATGGGAGAGATGGCAAACTTTTCCCATATGATAAAATGAACTAAGTTATGCCGGCAGAGAGTGTAAGTCCGCCGCCGTCCTGACACACCGCATCCAACCGCAGGGCGTTCGGCGTCTGAACGAGTGAGTGAGTGAAAACTTTTCACCCGGCAGCGCACCGGGGGGACGGGTGGGCTAAATCGTAACTTACTTATCAGTTCCTTTTGCGAAATTTATGCACGTATCCTTGGCAAACGATAAAAGTAAACTTTGTCATACGTGAAGACGCAACTTTCGTCTCCGTCACACTCGCGACGACCGACGCTCTCGACGACAACGACGACGTTGACGTGGCGTTCGTGTGTGAGCGCGAGCGGGGAACATCTGGCAGGCAGTCATGGGGACTAAAATATCATTTGCTTATCCATCCAATACCGGTTTGAGGGACTGGCACATAGAAAAAATGAAATTTAAGGACGATGACTTCTCCGACTTTCACTGACACTCTAGAGCTGCCTCATCTGCCTTTTCCGGTATCCCGGCGCTAACTCCAAACGCCCCGCCACAGAGATAAGTTATCTGCGGGACCATATGTGCTCAGACATAACACACCCTAGTCGGAGGTCTAATCCACCACCACCCACACCACACCATGCAATATTAAACGAAATCGCACACAAAAATATGACTCCGCCAGGCGGGCAATAGATAGGAGAGGCCGTCTGTTCCTTGCCTGTGTTTTTTTCCACTCCTCCCCCTGGTCTCCACGGGGCTGTTAAAGGTAAATTGGTCTTTCTTGCCCTCGTCGTCGTTGTCATCGTCATCGTCACTGACGTTGGCGTCGACGACACGGACGAGAGCAGAGCAGCGATGAATGGGAGTTTATCGTGTTTCCAGAGCGATTGAGTCCGAGGACAAGGACAAACTTTCGTCTCGGGGTTCCGTTCGTAACTAGGTGGGGAAGTACAGATGAACAGACCGAGAGTCTAAGGCGATTTCCAGGAGGCTCGGATATAACGCACTCGCCCCCACTGGTTCTCCTATTTAAATGGAAAATCTTTAAGGTAAATTCGCAGGCGGCGCGGTGACAGAGGCACGAGAACGGAGCACTGGGGGCTTGTGTTTGTATAAATTTTCGGGGCTAAGCTGACATTATTACATGGAAGGGCGGCCAGCAGTGGGGGGTTGAAAGCAATTTATTTTTACTTAGAGATGGAAATGGCAGCGCAAAACAGTTCTTTCAACAACGATGATAACCGTGATGAATATGTGTCGTCCTTGGACGGGTGACTGGTGGAATGACTGGAAGAATGGATGGAAGGAATGAATGAGTCGCTGGTGGTGATGCTGGTGTCGGTGTGTGTGTGTCTTCTCCTCGCCTTTGAGCGTGAAGTTTCCTTGATTAAGTATCTCTCAGGGTGATGGTTTAGAGCGACAACATGAGACTGAAATGAAATACTTCTCCTTCCACGACTGCACAGCGGTCCCCTTCCCTCGCTAGATTCGTTCTCTGCCATCGCATCGCCTTGGGAATCGCAATCATTTTTTGGGGATGAGAGACGGTGGATTAGGCGGTGTTTGGAGTGAAAATGAGGTCGCTGCGGGTGCTACCTACCGTAAGCTGGAGAGATGATTGTGTCCCCTCCCTCCGCGTTCTTCGGTTTGTTGCTTAATCACTTTCTGACACACGATAGTCAATCGGATTTGGTTTAGTGGGACTTTCCCGGAAGATTGCTTCGATGAATGAACTGAATTTTGTGCCAAAACGGCAGTGAGTGAACGAAAAGTGGGTGAAAATTCAGCAAAGTGAATGAATTGTGACTGGGGTTGCGTTTTGGAGGTGCTTAAGTTGTTAGCAGTCTCATGACTGATTCAAGAGATGCTATCCCGGTTGTTGGCTTTTCACTTTTTGGTATTTTTTAGCCAAATTTAATCGGTGATTCTTTAAAAGAAAAATTTAGAAAGTAGGAGGCTGAAAGCAGAAGAGCACTCTCAAGTGTTCATCCAACCCCCCCCCTCCCATGTCGCAAACTAAATTTTGAAAAATGTTTTGAGACGGAAAATTTAGGAAATTTTACGAAGAAAGAACACCTTGGTGGGGATAGCCACATGTCTTCTTATCGAATTTGAGCGGAATGGAGAATCCAAACACTCCCATTTGAACTACTCACTTACGTGTCCATCCAAGTTTTCAAGCTCTGACCTACTCCCCTCTGCCACGCACCCTCCAACACAAATCCGGCGAACTATTAAAAGTCAAACGGGGGGTTGGATATCAAAGCACTTGTACAAGTATCTCGTAAAAGTTTACATAGCCGTTACGGCGTTTACTTTTTGTAATTTGTTGCTCCATAATTTCACATGAATACCGCATTACAGCCGCCTCACATAAGCCGATGGCGGCGCGGTCGCGTCCTGCAGAGTAAGGTGGGTGGAGACTTTAAATGAGATACTTCTGAGTCAGCTCGTGTGTTGTTATATGCAATTAAGCTGCCAAAAATTAAAGCCCCCTTAAAGTGAACAAACCCCGTCCGCATCCTGCGGCGGGGTTTCTCGCTCACTTCGAATTCCTTGCTGCCTCTAGTTTACCATCAGTCTTCAGCCTCCAGCTCGGTTCGTGTGTCTCCAGCCGCCGTGCCATTCATGCAATAATTGCGCCAGTAATTACATCATTATGTGTCTCGTTATTGCCATCCCATGTGCCTGCTTGACGGGCTTCACGCACACAGCCGACTCGGCTCGCCCTTGTGTTAGTGGAGTGGTGCTTACCCGTGATGTCCTGGCGCATGCTACTGCTCCTGCTGATGCTGCTGCCACTGCCTCGACTGCCGTTATGGGTTTTTGTTTAGGGAATTTTTTAAGGACATATTTTCATGGGTTTTATTATCTCCTGAGGACATGTAAGTATTTTTACTTTCACGCGTAAATCATTTGCTCTATCAAGGGTAGCGGCGGACGGACACAAAATGGAATTCAGTGTCCCCCCCGGTCGGTGTATGCGGACTGTAATGGATACAGCTTTCTCTGGTCGCATAAATAGGACGAGGTCGGACGCAGTGATATTCCTGTTCAGATGAATCATTGCGCCGGACATTGTTCGGGAACGTTCACAATACTGAGACTTTGGACGCTCTAGCCGGAGAAGCAGATGGAGCACGAAGCTGAAGTCAGCGAGGGTGGGGTACAGATTTTTTTTTTCAGGAATACCGATTGCATGCTACTACAAGGATGGACAGGACGACATGAAATGCGACTGAAGTGTTCTCTGGCGTTGAGGGCGGAGACGGTCCTCTCTCTGTCGCAGGGATCACGTACGTTGAATATTAAATTTGTTTGTGCACTCGGACGCTTGCATGCGCCCTCATGGAGGTTGCATGTCAGAGCAGACTGGCAAATAGTGCGTGCCTCTTGGTCTATGCTCTCTGTATCCGATTTCTCTGATTAGTTTAAAGTTCACCCATGAATGCTTAAATGGCGCCCGACGAGAGGACTCAGTCCTGCACAAGTAAATAACCCTCTGCCTGCACACATGTATTTTTGCCGACGTAGTGGCTTGACTTAATCATTGGCTGCGTCACGCGTAGAAAAAGAAAGAATAAATTAAAGTGAATTACGGTCTGCCGTAACGGTGCGGTAGCGGTGGCGCCCGCGAGGTGACAGAATTTATGGCTGCACTCGTAGATTTTTTAATGCGCTGAGTCATTGGTTTGTACAGAGGGAATTTGATGCGCGGAGCCATTTTAGCGGAACAGGGTCGTCAAGACGTCCTTATGTCCGCGTGATATGAGCCCAGTTTCAGCCGCCCACCAAACGACACTTAAGCGGAGGTTTACATCACCCCCTGGAGGTTTGTCTTTTTGCCACCAGTTTTAAGTGCATTTGGGAACAGAAGATCTGTTTTTTAAGGACGTGCTGGGCAATAAATTTAAATACTTTTTGTGTCACGTAATTGAAGGGGATGGAGGTGCTTCTAATGGTCGTCGAACGTCGTTATTTTTCATATGATAGCATTAAGCGCTTTCTAGTCGAAAGGTTTATGGTCCGTTGTCCGACATTTTACTGCATCTCGGACGAGGAAAGCCTTTGGAAGATACATAGACGCAAAAAGGAATTTTCTCGAACAATATAATAAGTACCTTTTTCAGTGGATGTGCATCGGGCCCCCTTATGAGTACTGGACTTTAAAGGGGCACCTCCCACAATTATCCGTGCGAAACTCTCCATCATCCTGTACACAGTACAGCCACAGGGAATTGAATGTTCGCACAAGTGAATCTCATCTAAATCACCCACGTGCAGCAGCTCCCATCGCAACCAGGGCGCAAGGACACCTCAGAAACAAGTAAGCAAATTGCAAACGTAAATCTCGCCTACAGCTCCACACAACTGAACTGGCACCCAGAACGAAACGGAAGCGGACGGGGGCCTCAAAACCGTCCGCCTAATTTCTCCATTAAGTCAACGTGTGATCAGCACAACGCGTGTTGTGCTTCGTTTGTTTATTCTCTCATGCCCTTTGCTTCGTGCGTATTTCCTGGGAAATCCGCACAAAAAAAAACAAGGATGGCCTTCTTCTCCTTCATCACATGTACTCAGGCTTCATTGTCGTCTGATAAGGGACTGAATCTGGGGGATGAACGGCATGAATGGTAAGCCTTGTGGCTTTCTAAGCAACCATCCTCCCAGAGGCAAAAATCGTTTCCTCCTCCAACCGCCGTCTCCGCAATCCTCAAGGCAACACCCGCGCTTGAAATTCAATTATAAAATGTGATGTGAGCGTGAAAGCGAGTCACGTGTCCTTGGAAAAACAGCACTCAACCAACCAGCACTCCAAGTTAACTCCACAACTGAATCATCATCAAAGGCACCCCCCGCAGAGTGCGGGAGTAGCTCGGGGCGGCTGTGGGAGTAAAACTTTTGCCGTCTGCTGCTAGGAATCAATTACTTCCTGCCATCGGGGCAGCTGGGCGAGCACACCCGCTGACCAACGACGTCGTAGCTATCAGAGGACGGAGGCGCATCAAAAGAATTCAAGCAAAGCTGGGATATTAAAATGTCAAAGTACTGTCGAAGATTCATTAAAACCCAAGGCCATGCCGGTCCAACCTCGATGAGAAACCGTAATTTGTCATCGATCCCGAAACGGATCCATCGATAAACGTCGATTCCGAAGTCGATTGCAACGGAGAGGAGTTGAACAAGGACTAGAGCATCGTCGTCTCTACTGGATGGATGGCAATTGTGGGGAGACTTTTGTTTTATGCGTTTTAATTTCTGCAGTTCCGGAATGTGCTATGCTCCGTCGGTCGTCGTTCAACTTTGGCAGAAGAATCGAAGCGACAGCAGCGCCTCTCTCTCTCTGGGTACAGAGAAATCTAATAAAAGTCGAAATCAATTTGTCGGACTCTTATGGCAACTTATTCCGGAAAGCCTTTGGGCTTTACAACCCCACTCTCACACTCACCAACTCCCTGGTTCATTCTTTTCGAGTCGTCTCTCAAGAGTCTGACACTCAAAGTACCAACATTGCCGGCAGTAATTTCTTTTTGCCAAAATTGATGCCCCTCCGGGCCACTCTGTGTCGTGTCCTGCCACATTCACTGCGCCCTTCCCTCCTCCTCGGTTCAAATGGAAAAAAGAATTCCAATAGTGGAATTAATTTGATCCTTTTACTTTGTTTCGCATACCAAACAGCAGCAGCGAAGACGGTGCGGAGCGAGCGGATAGTCGTGTTTCTAATTCAGGAAGTTACACTGACTGCCGCTTGGCCGAGAAGGCGGGCGATGACTGGAGAGTGGATTTGAGAGAGAACATAACAAACAAACATGGTGTCTGGGGGTGGTGGCCAAAGGACAACGAATCTCCATCTCGGAGAACCAATCGAAATTCCTATCGGCATTGGGAGGCCATCATACCATCCAGTGCCATGCCCGGATCTAGTGCCGACCTCGCCAAGGGATAATCAGCGATGGAACCGAATCAATTTTGTCTTGGCACAGAGTTGCTGTTTGATGGCATCCTCTGTGCAGATGCTCAGGAGGAGTGTAGGCCTACGCTAGCGTGCGCATACATTAAACCGTGTAGGTCGTGTAGGCAGAGGCAGTCGGAGGTGATTTGGATGCGAGGCGAGCTGAATTGAGAGTTCCTTCGAGCGGATATTCAATCTATTCGTGAGCCCATACTGATGTCTGGGGATTTTCTGTGATTTTGAGTGAGTTTGCTTCTTTGATGTTGATGTTGATGTTCGAGGGAAGTGGCTGAAGATTGCTGAAAGAAGGAGGGGCTTCTCCTACATTTCCACGTTTGCCAGACTGTCCAGTGGCTGCAGGTAGTCGAACTAAATAGAACTGAATACTCCATATCACCCCTATCCTAGAGAGGGAATTAATTAAGTTTCCCCCTTGCAACACACCCATTCCAAATGAAATTACTAACTTTTACGACCCACTCCTAACTCACCCCACATATGGCCCTGTCAAAGGATTAAGCTCCCATCAAAACCGCCTCCAGCCGCTCCGATGACAGGCTCTTAAGCCGCTTGTAAGAAAATTAACTTTCAAATAATCCCATAAACATGCTTTACAGCCGTTTTCATATTTCATATGACCCGTGTTCACTCACCGATAAGCGGAGGGAGCAGGGGTCACACCAGACCCCAAACAAAGAAAACAAACTCTCCGTCCCACACTCAAACACATAAATCAAAGAACTTAATTTAAATCTAATTAATTCCAGTTTTACGACACAGCTCCCCAGCCCGCTCGGATATCAAAGATTTTCAAATAACAATAACTTAATGCTCCCAAACCACAGTGAACTTAAGTGTTTACGCCACCGACTCTTCCAGTGTCCCCAACGCATAAAAAATATCTGCACAAAAAAGCACTCACCCACTTGACTCCTACAGGACGACGTAAACGTCGACGACGTCGACGATGTGTACACATCCAGGGCGTTTTACTGGCGGAGAGGGCGAGGGTTGTAGAGTTTTAGTGGCATTTTGTTTGCAACTAATTAATAGGGACTTAGCTTACCCCCCACACGCACACAGACACGCTTTGCCCAGAATCCCTTTGATTTCACAACATCCCTGACCACAATTCTGCCCATCGTCGTCGCCATCACAGTCTAAGTCGACGTTGTCCTATAGAAATCCCCTCAGTGAGCGTCTCACCCTCCCATCGAACATATGGGAAAATATCAATTTTCATACACACACAGACAAGCAGCGGACATCTCTCTTTGCGTGCGTGCAGAGGAAGCACACAAAGCCGCTGCCCGAATTAATTACCCTGCTTACTGAATAACCGAAGCGGTGGGACTTAGCAAAACATGAGATTTCCATGTGCAAAATAGTTGTTATGGCAAATTAATCCCTAAGCCTTTGTGTACACTGCCTCACTCCGGTTGATGGTGCAGTTGCGGCGATTGCGGGGGAATGGGTGGTGTGAGACGGGTGGAAATCTTAGGTTATCTACAGCCTTCCATATACGGAAGTGTATCCTCTTGTGCTGGTTGCTGGATCAGCCGGGGTTTGAGGTGTCGCAATTTGTGTCGAATTAGGAGGGACTATGGGTCGGTGGCGGTGGGGATTAGGTGGGGTGGGACGCAAAAGGACCTCCCTCTCTTTCGCCTTAAGTGGAAATTAAAAATCAATGACATAAACTTTTCCCTAATCCTAAAGTGGTCAAAATATTGACTGGGCTCGCCGCCTCGCCGCCTCGCCACCCTTCGCGTTGGAAGTGCACGGCTCTGAGGTTAGCGCGGATTTGTCTTCATGCACAGAAGGAGGGGAGCGGCTTCAGAGTTTTGTTGTAATTCCAGCATGCTTGTCGACGGGATTTCGGAATTGAAGCGAATTCCGAGAGCACGGTGGCTGCCCGCCCATGGTGCATGTGTTGTGCTGGGTTTTTGGCATTGGATTATGGCGAAGTGCATTTGAGCTTTAGCCGAGATGCCAGCACACTCCGAGAGCGGTTCGCATTAGTTGAGTGGTGTTGCAAGTGAGCTCGTGCCACCTGCGAGGGGCATGCAAACGGAGAGCACTCGTTGTCGTCGTCGTGTGAGTCCTCCACCGGCGGGAACTACCAAGGACCAGGTGCTTAAGGCTACGCGGTTAGATAATTGGGTACCGGCACTCTCGTATATTTGCCGTGCGAGTGGATTCTAGTGTTAACCTAGCGTTGAGGTCACAATGAGAACTTCATGATGTGTAGGTTGTATCGCTGCCATATGAGGTCGCGCCCGTTTGGTACGGTGATTGAGTGAACGGTGCAAGGGAAGGGGGCTATTCTGAGTAATATAACTCGAATATGGTTGTTAGTACAGAGAAAATTTTCAATGAAGTAGGGACGAAGGGGGGAGGGGGAGAGGAAGAGTAATCTCATTTATCCGCCATTGTTTCCTCCAAGATGTGAGTGATAGACAAACTCTTTCCCCAAATCAATTTGGACTAAACTTTTCTGCTTCAGACCACATCCTTACTTTGATCAAACTAATTTTTATCAGCAGACTGATCAGTGGCGAGCGACGAGTAAAACGTACTAAAGTACAAGCGAATGAGAAGCTAACAAGCAGGGAGTTAGAAGAGATTGACGATCATATGATGTCTGAGCAACTAACGAACGAAAAGCCAACCACGGCAGAATATTGGGAAATGGAAGAGTAGCGAGTAACGAGTAAAACCTACTCAAGTACAAGCGAATGATAAACTAACGAGCAGGGATAGACGATCATATAACGAATGAACAAATAACGAATGAAAGGCCAACCACGACAGAATATTGAGAAGTGGTGGAGTAGCGACCGACGAGTTAGACCTACACAAGTACAAGGGAATGAGAAACTAACGAGCAGAGAGTTAGAAGAGATTGACGATCATATAATGAATAAGCAACTAACGAATGAAAGGCCAACCACGTCAGAATATTGGGAAATGGAAGAGTAGCGAGTAACGAGTAAAACCTACTCAAGTACAAGCGAATGATAAACTAACGAGCCGGGAGTTAGAAGAGATTGACGATCATATAGTGAATAAGCAACTAACGAATGAAAGGCCAACCACGACAGAATATTGGGAAGTGGAGGAGCAGTGAGCGACGAGTAAAACCTACTCAAGTACACGCGAATGATAAACTAACGAACAGGGATAGACGATCATATAACGAATGAACAACTAACGAATGAAAGGCCAAGCACGGCATTGAGAAGTGGAGGAGTAGCGAGCGACGACTAAAACCTACTCAAGTACAAGCGAATGAGGAACTAACGAGCAGGGAGTTAGAAGAGATTGACGATCATATATTGACTGAGCAACTAACGAATGAAAAGCCAACCACGACAGAATATTGAGCTGCGGAGGAGGTTGGCAGTTGGCTTTGTTTGCCAATTTTACTATAAAACTTTTTTGTTGTTTAACTTTCCAAGCAAAGACGACCCTTGCTCTTCCCATCACCTCTCGTCACCCTTCGAACAAACAACCCTTCGATGTTCAACTCTCATCGTCTGATTAATCAAAAAAGCAAACTTCCTTTCTTTCTTCCCAACTGTAAAGTTATCAACTCATCCACTGCTCTCCCCATCCACCAGCCACCGTCAGTTGCAAGGATAAAGTTAGAATTTTGCATATTAATTGGAAAACTGTTAAATGAATTTCCTATTGATCGTAATGTCCTTCGACGCGGCGACAGCGACAAACGACAGTGTCCACTCAAATTACTCTCCACTCAATAACCGCAGCCATGGCAGCATCCTGTATCAAGAACCTCATACCATCCCGTTTTCGTCGCTCAAGGACACACACATTTAATAATTCTACTTTACCAAATTGAGTTTTTAATTTGTTCCACGGCAGTGCACACGTCAGGGAACGAATCATCCTCTCGTCCTCGATCCCCTTTTCAATAAATCACCGTTAATTAAAAAATTATGCAAACAGGACAACGGACCAAGACACACACAGTGAAACAGAGAGAGAAATAATTAAATAATAGACGGCCGGTCTCGGGGGGGGGGGGGGGGGGGAGTTAGTGGAGAACAAAACAAACTGATAGGGAATCCATTCCGTCTGAACGGTAAATCGTCGTCGCCCACGATGCGTCTGACGATTTTCCCGCGCTTATAAGCAACTATGAAACGCAACCCGTAGACAAGATGTTGCCTTTGGCTCAGTCTCGTCCCGATCGGCATCCGCCACCGTGATGGATTAAAAATGAAAATGAATTCCAGGATCCTGGGAAATTATTATTCTCCCCCGTCAGCCGTCGCCGTCGCCGTCTCCATCCATCACGGTTGGCTGCTGGTTGCGCGAAATCAAAGCAACTTTTCCAACGGATATTGGTTATTATATTTACATCGATGGATTTCAATTTGCCTTCAACGGATGTTTAATTGTTTGAGTTCCGTTTTTCGTCCTTCCCTGCACCCGGCTTTGACTCCCTTTTTTTTGCGTTTCATTATGAAAGTATGTATCTACTGGCTTGTTGCAACAGTGAAATTAAATTCCGCCTTTGCAAGGATGCTACAGCATATCTCCCCCTTTGGCAGCCTCTACCTCATGCAAGGACAACACCGGTGAACGACTACGACGACGACAACAACAACGGGGGGCGTTCTATTCTAAATTGAAATGAAATAAAGCAAAGGAATGCGTCCTATTAGGTCGCGTCGAATGGGATGCATTCATCAACATACACTCCTTCGTCGTCGGGATAATAAAAGCCAATTTGAGTAAAAAATTTCATGCAACCCTCATTCACTCCCCATCCCTGCCAGGGTGAATGTTTGTGTCGTGTGCAAGGATGCGTTGTCATGGCAGCCATACGCATCGCCATCGACAGCATGAAGAACTCTCCGGGCCCTGCACAGATGATCTCTTTCACTCCTGCCTCAGGATTCTCGGGAATTCCATTTTTATTGTTCAATGCCATATGAAATCCTTCTGCGGCATGGGCCGTGAGGCGACGGGGGAGGATGAAATAAATAGACTCGTCGAGTTCCCAGTAACAAATCAAGGGGACAACCTGAAGTGAAATGCGCTTCATTCGCCTGCTCTTCTTCACCTCACCCTCCACGCGGCAGCTCGGGGAATATTTCAATTATTTTCACAGCGAGTGGTGGTGGGTGTGTATATGAAACGGAGCTGCTTTTGTATTAGCTTAGAATTTTATTTTTCTCCGCAACGGAGCACGAGCGGATTGTTTGAGTGGGTAAAAAAGGCTTCGTCAACAATGACTTCAAATAGATCTGGTAGAGATCGGGGTGTTGACAAGGTGACGAACAGAATGATATGCCCGCAGCGAGATGCAGATTGATGACCACAGCCACGGTGTGCATAAAACACTGAATATTTCAGGAACAGAATTCTGAGAATTTTGTTTTTTGATGGTCTAACGCAGGAGGAGGCAACCGTTTCAAGGAATACTGTTTCCTTTGAATCGACATTTCAAAGGAGCATTGGTCAGTTCAGTTCGTCAATCCTGGCCTTCCCAACTGTACTTGTTTGTCTTACGTCAGCTCCTACTCTTCACCCCCAGGTATCTTGATTATCCTCATGCTTAGCAAAACTGGTCAGTCACGGATGTTGCTCATTATGTTCGCTTAATGCCAGGCAACCGTCTTTGCAGTCGTAACGAAAAAACATCCGCAGTGAGAAGTCTGATACAGCTTTTGAATCGCCCGAAGGTTTGATGCCCATCGCAAAGACTTAAGCAGGATTAGACAGAAGAGATAAGTTGCGCAGGGGAGCTCTTTCTGGAATCGCAAAGCAAGCTAATCCATATTTCTCTCTAAAGAGCAATTCCAAGAATTTGCGCTGCACACCATTGAGTTCTTGGACGGATCTGATTTTCGAGAAGGGTTTTTTCCGTCCTCGGAAATCATCAAAATCGTATGGACGTACAAAGTAACAACTTGCGATGTCTAGGAGACTTTGTGACTGAATCCAGTCATTCCGTTTCCTTTTTTCAAGATTCCACACAAACACATCCCACTGCACCCCATAGTAACGTCCAGCAACAAGCAGGATAAAGAGAGTGAATTATGAGACCGTTGCATACGTCGACTAAACGACAGTAATAATCGCAGATAAACAGCGATGCACAAACACATGTGGGTACTTCCGACAAGGGACTGCTGCTAATAGCCATAATCTCCAAGTTAATTCGAGTCCCCATCCAGATCCGACTCCAAAATCCTGTTAAAGAGAATATATCTTCACTGTTAATGGAAGCACTCCATGTAGCCGTGTAGCCATGCATTAACAATGCCATTTCCGAATTCAGGATCAGAGCCCGACGCTGCCACCGCACCCGTAGACCATCCTTTACTTCAATTAGTTCCACTCGTCCACCCCTGACGCCCACACCACTCGGGCGATGCAGGCTCGATTTCATGTTTGCACATGTCTCCAGTAAATTCGAAGAAATGTTCTTTAATTTACCTAAAAGCTGGTGCTGGTTCTGCTGTTACTGCTGTTACTGCTGCTGTTGCCGCATTCAATTTGGCATCGCACTGTACACACTCAGTGGAGTGACGCGCACCCGAGAACCGTTCCAAGCCCGTAGTTCCTTGATATTTTTTTCCGCCGAATGAAACTGATAATGGTTCTTGGAACTTGTTTCTTTCTCTGCACCCTTGGAATGGAGGGTGGGGTGGGGGGTTGAGTTATTTTCTCCCCATTTCCTTTTCCATCTTCCACGGTCGGTTAAATTTTGAGGCGCATATACACGCGGAGCGCGTTTTTCTACCGACCGTTTCTACCAGAAAAAGAAGCAGAAGAAGCAGCAGCAGTCCCCCGGTAGGATGCCATTCGCATTAAAGGCAAACGGAAGTACACGCAATTTTCGTATCGTCCTTCATTCATCGTCATCGTCATCCTCCCCTGGGCGGTGGTTGGTGGTGTCGCCCTCGTTCTTTTGACTGCGCAAAAATGACAAAACTCAGCGAAAATCTGCCAGGACACACAACTCAGAGCTTTAATTTTGTGGAAATTATGCATACACATCCTTTTTTTAAGATATCCGCCCCCCAACCACACATACATATAGGACACACAGTCAAATGCAAGGATATCGGGACCAGAGATCAATGCCAAAGGACCAAGATAAAACACAAACCAAGATGAAGACAATCCAAACGGGAGGATGCCACCTCTGCCGCCCATCGCGTCGCAGAATAACGGAGAACGAGACACCAGGCAAACACACATAGAACGGAGGATGCTTGTGGAGTTCAATTTATTTACATTGAAATTGGAAGGAAGTGTCCAAATATAAAAATACTCTAAAAGGGACACAAAAAGGACCAAAGCGGACACATTGAGACCTCGTTTCTTTAGCGCCACCTCCGACAGAGTGTGTGCGGACGTCGGCGGGAGCCGCATCCTCAAGAAAGGAAACTCAATATGGGTTCGTGTGACTGCAAGCAGCTAGGAAGGACGTTAAAGTCCTATATTTTGCCATTTTTATCAAATTTATAATTCCAATTTACTTGCAAATGGGATTTCCTTCCAACGCCATGCCGTCGTAGTGCTGCTGGTGGTGATGCCGATGCTGGTGTTGGTGCTTATGCTGCGTCTGCTGTGGCTTCTGCAGGACCTCGAGACCGGAGACGGGTTATAGGGTTCTTCGAACAATTCCACTGGATTTCCTCAGTCTTTCACTGCCTCCACCAGTCTCCGCAGAGCTGTGACGAAGAGTGGAAGGGAAGGCGAAAGGAAGGGAAAACGAGGAAGAAGGAACCAACCGAACGACCGAGCATGTGTAACAGTGGCAAGATGCAAGGAAGACATCCAAAGCAGTTGCAATTCCGTGACGAAGGATATTTTTCCGAGTGCAGTTTTCCTTGATTGTTTTCCTCTATCGGTCTCGTCGTTGTAATGGTCGTTCTGCCCCAACTACGACGACATGTGGGCGGGAGACTGCAGTCTCTGGAGACTGGCAGTGAGATTCTTTTGAAAATAATCTCTTCTCGCAGCTATTCTTCATGTCCTTTTCGATTTTCTGCTGATGATGGTTACTTTTTCGATCCTTGTTCGACTGGAATTGCTGCTAGCTTTCCGTTTAGATTTTCCATTTTCTACTCTCCCCTGCTATGATGTTGCTTTGTCAGGATGCCAGAGGGTTGCACGCCTCGTGCAGGGTAGGAGGCGGATGCACGCCTTTTTTCAATCAATTGAAAGAGGGAATCGTTTCTCGTTTCTCGTTTCAAACTAGACAAGCAGCTTCACTCTCAACGTTTCAATTGAAAATCGTTGGATATCTGATATCTCGCTGGGCTGGAGGTAGGTTTTGGGTTCACCTGTTTTAAGTGGAGTGGCATCAGATTTCTGAGATGTACAGAACAGAAGAGAGATTCGAAAACTTATCGAAATCATTTCCATGCAGCCGTTGAGTGTGTAACATTTCCACCTGAGATGTGTGCACACAGTCCCACTTCCCTGAGAACCACTCATCGTCAATCGTCTCTAGTTAATTCAATTTCTTCTTCTGATTGCGGCACAAAGTTTCTTATGCCCAGGAACCCGAAGGAGGGCAGCAAATCTCAAGCGTGTGTCAAACTTTTATCTACCACTTCCACATCCCCCGACAGATGCAAATTGAATCAACAGTGCCCCTAAGGAGCCCTTAACACAAGTACACCACAGTCTCGCTGGCACACACATCAACTTTCTTCTCTTCTTTTCCCATAATCCTTGACACAAATGAGTGAGAGGTAGAGGGGGGACAGGAACAAAAAAAGGACCCCATTAACCTTCACGATCATTTCCATAACAATATTTCACTTAATTTACTTATTTTCCACCCCGCCTGCCCACCACAGCAGAACTCGCCTGTGCCAGAACTTTTCCTTCTTTGTTTGTTGTTGTTGTCGGTTGTGTTGTGTCGTTAAAAAGGACACAAATTTACATTCGATTAAAATTCTCAAGTGAAATTACATAATTTCATTGAATTCGGAGAGGAAGAACTTTCAGTTTCTTCCCGCACCACCGCACCACCCACTCGCCGCGTCGCCTCCCAATGAATATCCATAATCAACGTCCATTCATCGACGAAATCGTGCATCGTTATTATAATGAGCGACATTTGTTTCCGGCTGGATGCGTCTTTCGGCGAGCACGAGGAGGACTCCTCGAAGTTTTGCTTCACTTGAAGGAGGACCTCTAGAGAGAGCTAGCGGCCGATGAGGATGAACAAAAAAAGCGCTTCTCCATCAAGAAGAAGTCTTCAATCGAAGAGCCAGTTCTGTCGCCACTGCCACAGCCTGAGCCAGCATCGGCGGCGTCGTGAAGGAGCAGGACAGAGCGATTCATAAATATTAATAAATGATTCAGGATGTTATGTGCTTAAGATAATTACGTTTTCCCCCCAAAAGCTGCACACAACCGTCCTGTGTTATGCAAAGCGTCTGAGTGGAATATTGGATGAGTCCTCGAGCCGCGGCAACAAGCACTTGTTCCAACAATAAAACAATCTAATGATCCAAATTGATTTTTGTTTTCTGCAAGGATTCGTTCGAAATTGGTTCCCGGAAAATGTTGGGTGGTCTTATCGATTCCAACAAGAAGCTGGAACTCGAAAAGACCCGACAGTTTGAGTTTGACGAAGATGGGCGACGAGTGCAAACGGATGGAGGTATGAGTCTCAGTCTCAGCTCTGGAAGCAACTGGAATGGAAACGAAAACGCCTTCATTTTTTTTTACAAGAATCGGCTTGAGAGCTGATGGCCGACAACAGCTGATGACGTCTTGAAGGATCACAAATTTGTTGATCCAGCCGATCTCCAAATGCGGCACTGAGTCCTTTTGCTTCGTCAAGAGTTCCACTGCTCCACACACAGGCATTCCCCTTTCCCACATATTGCTGTCATTATTATCAGCCTCGGCCCCCTCATCGCCTCCACTGCCGCATTGATCCACGCCTGGCGCTCGTCGCATTTTAATTGAAGTTTAACGCCGAATCAATAAACAAAGCCATGAAATTAATTATTCGAACACATCCCTGGCGCTGCTGTCAAAGCAGACAGCAAATCTCCGTGCGGCGGGACGCACCACTGAGTCGATGGCGATCAGACGGCAGTGTGGGGGGGGAGCCTGTTGTTTGTCCTCCGATCTATTATTGGAATTTTAAATAAAATTTTATTAGGGCAATTAATTTGTGCGGCTTTTTGTGGACGCCCGAAGGGTGGCATGACGCCGCAACATTATGGTGAAGTTAATTCTGAAAGCGGCTCTGGAAGGGGTCGCAAAAAGGAATCGAATCGAAATAAATTCTGCAGCAGGTTTTTGGCTTAGATGTTTGCACCTAGGCACCGCTACCGCTCGGGTCATGAGGGGGATGGCCGGGACGTGCTGAAAACGAGAGCACCGCAAATGAGCCAATTTAAATTTAATGCCGACCAATTGTCCATAATGGGGTTTCGCAGCGCCGTCGTTGTCATTGCCGGTCTATTTGTTTGTGGGTTGGGGTGGGGGCGTCATTAAGGTAAAATTAAATTTTAATGCCTCAACGCATGGCGGAAGGGAAGTTGGCAGTTAGCAGTAACTGCAAGTTGTGGCTCAGTAGTTATTTCTAATTTCGCGGCACTCCGAGAGGCGCATAAATGATTGACAAGACGCCACCGCAGTTGTTTTTGTTTTGTTTCTCCGTCCTGGAATTCATTATTGAGCGTGGTGGTGAATAATTGTGGATTTGGTGAAAAATTTTCAGGCAGAAGGATATGGCATCATTTCAGCCGGCTCCGTGGCCAACCAAACCAGGAGTGAATGGAAAATGTGCGAAATATAGTCTCAAAAACTCATTCTCCCAGACAGATGTACTAAGCACAAGGACATTTCAAGAAGGGTTCGACTTAAAACGCACAGACGCACTGCACCACTTCCCCCTTTCAAAGCAACGAAAGAACCGTATTTCTAAGACTCTTACAAACTAAAAGGCGCTCAAATTTCCTTCAGCACATTCGAGTTCCAATTACCACACAAGCGACATAACACAGACACTGCAACATGAGCACACCTAGAGCACAAAAGACACGACTGCGCCTCCTTCAGGGGATTGTCCTGTTCCTCTTCACTTGGCGAAAACAAATCAATTCAAATTGATTGATTTTATTCATGTGCTTAGAGCCAAAAGCAAGCAACGACAACGACAAGGACGACAAGGACGCCGATGATGATGAAGATGATGATCACATCCTCAACAGAACTTAAATCTTCTTTTCCGGAAACTACGAGTGCTGGAATCCATTAGATCGTATTCTTCCACTCTGTGCCAGGCCGGATGAAATATCCGTCAGTGACAAAACAAAACATTCCTTCTCCTTCCCCTTCGTTTCGGTGGCAATCCGACATTTGCAATACATACTGTGAAGGGAAGAGTCTAGAGGAGAGTCCTCGCCTCCAGCCAGGACGAATTCGAGAATACTCGTCACAGTGAGACCATGCAGCAGAAGCATCGGGGAACGCTGTCGTTGTTGCTTGTGGTGGCTTGGTGGCAGTGCCTGGGTGGCAGGAGACACAATGATGGCAATTCCCTTCCGGAACGATCCAATGAATGGAAATGAGGTGAAATAAAATCCGAAACGTTGAACAAAATCAAATCCAAATGCGGCGGAAGTGAAGTGCTTACCTTCGTCGTCATTTTACTCAACGCCAGCCCGGAGGTCCTTTGGGCTGGCTTTCAAGTCACCGCCCTCTCTCCATGTGAAAGACGAAACTAACTCGTGCATCATTAATTGAAAATAAACAAATTGAAATGAAAGGCGAAACACGCTTCCCAACATCTACAATCTGACGAGTGTGGTGGCGGCGACCACCGATCGATTCTAATTCGGCAACGGTTGCGGTGGCAATTGTATGTAGTGAGTGATGAAAGCCGCGATGACGTTTGAAGCCATTCAACAAACAGACACGTGTGCTCCATAATTGCACGCGCTGCGTAGAGTCTGAGGAGCAGTGGAAAGTCGTCCAATTTATGAACCATCTAGGGCTCACTTTAAGTTAAATTGCCCTCCAACGACGTGTATTGATAGCGTCGTTGCGAGAAAGAGAGAGAGAGAGAGGTGGGAGTGGAAGCGCCCCGAGGCATTTTGTTCCCCCCCACAAACTCATGTATTTATCTTAGAAACGTGGACGACTTTACAGGGAGATATATCTTAATAAGGACATAATAGCATCTCGTGAAATGTTTCTCTCGGGCACCTGACTGCGCGAGTACTCATATATGCTGCTCTTGAGGCCGTTTCGCGGCAAGGAGCGCAATTATTCTCTCGAATATAGTATTTCAAACAAATATCCATATCCTCCACCAGAGGCGCAGAACAATGGGCTCTCCATCAGCATTCCGACATGGCAACGGTGGTGGCGATGTTTCTTGTTTCCCCCCCGAGTGTTGTCTCCTGTCAGGGGGAGAATGGGGCGTAAATGGAGGTGGTGTGTGTATGTTTTGTTATTTGATTTACCTTTTTCTCTGTTCGAGTGCAGCCCCAGTTAGATGGGTAGTTCAGCTGTTCTTATGATACACCGAGTGGATTGGAGTGCATTATTCAGCAGGCCCTCGAAATTGGATTTTGCAAAGCTTTCAAAATTTTACAGGGAATTTTACAAAATCATGATTTTTCTGACGAAGGCGTGGGCACTGCTCCTGCTGGTGAACGCCCATGCCCTCGCAGCCTCTATGAGTGAATTTGCCACCTCATGCGCCGGTAGTGTTTCTGCTTCACTTGGGAATGTGCTACATTAGATGCAGGTGCCTCTTCTGCTCCCTGAGCAACCTTTTCTCCCTTTATTGCTTCAGTTGGCAGGGTAGCATTTAAAGTCCGAGTCGCCTCTGTTTGCAATACCACATCTGCTGCACTTCATCTAATCCCTGAGGTTTCTCTGCCACCATTGCATGCTCTAGTGTTGCACTGTTGCCATTTTTGTTGGCATCCACCTTTCGGTCGAGTGAACGTTACTCAGCACCTACAACCTCTCAAAACAGTCTCCGCATCAAGGAATATTATAATCGTTAGAGGACTATATGAAGAAGCCAAGGCGTTGTCTAAAATCAAAAACCGATGATTGTTGACGCTGGTAGATGTGACGTCTAGGCCCTCACCTAAAATTCTGTCCAAAAGAGCAAATCAAATTTTCCGTCGTCTCTTGGTATCCACTTTAAGCTGCCCCAAGCACGCAAATAACTATTTTTTCGCCACCCCACACTCAGAAAAAGCCCAAGCACTGCTTAACCCCATGTGACATTGCTTACAATCGCGTCACTACGCTCACTCTCATATCACACTGCATCGCGCACAAATTTCTGAATTTGATATGCAAAATAACAAATCCCCTTGTCTGAAAGTCATAAAATGAAAAACAGTCGCACCCGCATGACACGGCAAGAGCGGATGTGGAATTTTGTGAAATTTGTGCAAACGGTGAGCCACCCACTCAACCAACTCAATACAGACAACGCCACAAATTTTGTGCAAAAGGTGAGCTCGCAATCCTCGGCCTCTCGCCCTTCTCCAGATGACAAGGAGCACATCACAAAATTTCCATTTACATTGCAGCTACGTGTGGAACGGTTGCCATTCTGAATCCAAACCCTCACCTCGCGGGTAAGTTTGTGTGGCAGACGTGGAAAATATTATTATGATGTGTTGCATCGCATATCATCAACTCTCTGGCAGCCACCGTCATCCCCGCCCCGAAGTACCGGAAACTACGCAAAAATTTGGCACCAAACTACAGCCGACACACGACCGGGGGTGTGACAAAAAACTCCCTCATTCGGTAGCGTGGATTGCGTGTGATCCCACCACATCGCTCTCACCCTCCGGTTCGGAGGGTGAAGTACTAAATGACAGTCGCTCAGTTGCCGCTCGACAGTGATGTGTCACAGGCGGTGCGGTCGCCATGATGCTCTTTATTCACAAATGATGCTACGTGCGGTAGATAATATCCTTCACCTTTCCGCCCCTCACCAGCCAGCCAGCTCCACCATCAGGGTAGGGCTATGGATACAAATTCGTATCTTATACGAGGGCGAGAAAAATTATGGCGACGGCGAACTTTCCCCGGCCAAATGAATCTGATTTCGAATTGAAAGTGGGGTGGGTGGCATTTGGAGTCGGATTCGCATACGAAAGTAGTTTTATCGACTCATGCACATAGACTTCAAGGAAATGTTGCCAGATCTGATTGAGGGGGCAGGCGTTTTTTTCCCGCACCAAGTGGGTCCTGTGCGTACGGCGGCGGTGGGAGTCATCTTCACAATTAGAAGTTAATGAAGAGAAACCAGGATTAATTGCCGACACCGCTGCTGCTTGTGCTTCTGCCGCAAATAGCGCACCAAGGTATGCAATGAATGAGCGAAGGTCGGATGCCTGCCAGGTGCGCGCCTGCCTTGAGCGGATTTTATTGCTCAATTAAACTTTGTTTGAAGTTTTAATGAGAAAGAACAGGCGGCGGTGGTGCTGTGCGCGGTACAGATCAAGGTGAAGGATGGTGGAGTATGCTGGAAACTTGGCAGCCAGAGAATGGGCTGTTCCAGAAGATGGTAAAAATTTTCTAGGAACCGCTCAAATTCAATCCTTATTATCTCATTCCATCAAATTCCTTCTCATTGATTTGCTTCCTCTGCCATCAAGCGACCTAATTAAATGCAAATCTACAACTCCTCGGAAGTAAACTTTAAGCCGCCACACCCCACTCCACGCCACCCACTTGTAAATCACTCCCAGCGACCGTTGTTCCCTGTCACATTCCAAGGCACTAACTCAAATATTATGAACAGCCACCCCACTGCCACATCCCCTGATAACTCTCAAGAGCATAATCCCCTGAGAGATGTTGTAGGCACAGGGAAGTAAGTGATTTAGCCGCCCGCCTTGCGTCGCGCCTCGTGCGGCACTCACTCTAATGATAACCTTCAATATTTGCGCAGCTTCGATTTCCCGGCACGGTCGATGCCGCTGAGGCCAACGGAACGCTGAAAGCTCAGCGAACGACGACACCCGTGCGCACCGGAGAGTTATGAGAAATAATAAATCTCACTGCCGAAGGATGATATCCTCTTCGAGAGGCAGGCGTTGCTCCCACTTGCGCCCGCTGTAATGATTCGGATAAATCGGTTTATTTTTCTCAGCGAAAAATGGATTAACTTAGGAGTCACCGGGCTGTGCTTGAAAACAAAAACCTGAAATCAATAGATTTCGCTTTCGCCCAACTGGGGCACGGTACGCCGCGCCCAGCTGTTGCTCTCGCAGGACAATCCGGCAGGACGGCAACGACACACTTCAGGCAAAGTAGAAAACCAGTCAAAAAAATTCCCTCTCCACAAAACAAAAAAAATCCAAAAAGCGGACCGAAAAAAAAGCACCAATACACTGGCACCGAAAACGAGGAACGTTTTTCCTGGTAAAAGGCAAATTAAAGTCATAAGTACATAATGATGATCTCCAAGGAGGAGAACCGGCGACAGCGGCACAGAGGAGGCCAAACTCGAGCGGAACTCAGTGTATGGAGAGAGGAAGAACAAGAAGCACGTTGACAAAATTGCCATCTCGCTCCTTGCCCCGAGGAATTCGGAGCTCCTGTCTCTCGTTGTCGGTGGCGCGGCGTGCATTCGCAATTCTCTTTGGCATTCATGCAATACCTCTGGCAATTAGCAAACATGGAGCACTAATGGAAATTTAAAAACTGCACCGGCACACTGTCTGCTCAGATGGACGGCAGGGAGGAGGGGACAAATAAGGCGACGGTAAATGAGGCAAATGTCCATTCCATGAGTGGACTTAGTAATTTGAGAGGAAGAGCGACTGGTATACCGTGCTGGGCTCACGTGAGACGCGTTCGGTCTTATATCTTTTGTTCATTATTTCGTGTTTAGTCCGTTCGTTACGGGTGCACTTTCGGAGGCAAATGATCCTTGTTTTGTTGGTTTCGTAGCGAATTTTATTTGCACAGACATTTGAATGAGACATTGTTGGATTGGGATGGAAAGTTATGGGATGGGAGGGGCGTGAATCGAATGTTTGATGAATAAGAGGAAACTGAAATTTGATTCTTCTTGTTGAATAGAGATATGCAAATGATTACAGTTTATGCCTAGAAGCTTACACTTGCCCAGAACCATTGTGAAGAAAGGGAGAACAAGGCGAAGAAGAGCTCAAAGATCAGGGATCCCGTGAAAACATATTTCTTAGCAGTTTTCAACAGTATATGTTCGAAAGCAGAGCACGCCTTTCTCAGCTTTTCTAGTTTTTTTAAAGCCTTTCCTTCAATTAAGTTTGTGGGCTAATCAAAAACGTTAGTTCACCTCGTAGATGACCAAATATAAGTTAAAACCAGTTTTTACCCTCCTCTTACCACCAGTCCATATTCAATCATTCAGATATTTTTTTCAGCTAGTTTTTTTTGCGCTGTCCGAAATTTTGATAATCAAAACTGTCATTCATTTCGTATCTCGCTTTGTGATCTTTTCATCCGGGATGGCTGCTCAATGAATGTCATCCATTTCAACCGCATGTTGCGACCACCGTCCAACGCCCGCAACACGTCCGATTATAAACGTTACAATGACCCTTCAAAATGCAAAAGCATGTTCGGTGCTGAGCTGCGCTGAGCTGTGCTGAGCCTGAGCGTGGTCTCGTTTTTATTTCTTTTCACCTCAATCCAAAAGCAAGCGAATAAAAATTACAAATCCCAGTCATTATTTATTTCTCTGTTGTGTGTGGTACTGTCCTGGCTGCAGTTGTTTCGTCCTTTAAACAATTTCATCTCACACACACGCACGCGGGCACTCTGAAAATACCCTCAAAGCACTCGCATAGCAATTAATTTGAAATTTATACCTACGCTTCTGGGCAAAAATGCTACAAAAGGCCGCAAAAAAAGTTTGCAAAAAATTTCACAGGAAACCGAACTGAAAAAAGGGATTCTGGATTCCTTACTCTCTCTCTCTCTCTCTCTCTCTCGCCCTCTCTCTCTTTTTCCGTTGCTCTGTCTCATCCTCTGTTACTCTCTCCTAGGCGGTGTACCGTGTGCATTGTGTACTCCCCACCGGTGTTGTTGTTGTGAAATAAATTGGCATTGTCCAAAAAGTGCGGGTTGCAGCCATACGGTTTTTATGACCCTACCGCCTGACTTGAATGCAGGTCCTGTGTGGCAGAGATCTCTGTTGGCAGAGCGCAGCAGGGGATGACCGCGTATTTATTTTTTAATTTTTACCTGTTTCCGTGTAAAGTAGTAGCAACCAAACGGTGGGTGATGGGAGCTGGTGTTCGTGGTGGTGTCCTGTACCCTTATCAGTTGCAGCGCATACAATTGCCAGCCCAACAGCAACAGACAACATTGTCGGCATTTTAATTAAAAACACTGTCTGACATGTCACCGAAATTTTTTAAGCAAACTTCCATCCTCTCCATCCTCGCCCCTCGCCCCCTGGTGTGTCGCATATTTTTTCGCTGTTCGCGGTGAACTTTTCATTTTGCAGCTTTACCGTTGATAAGAGTGCATTTTTATCGCACCGTGGGGACGGGACAACGTGCTTTGTGCCCTTCCTGCGAATTATGTGCAAAAAAATGTCTGCCCCTTTTCGGGAATCGTTTTGTGCTCACTTTTGTAGGTAATAAATGGGAAGAGTGGGGGGAGAAGAGGAAATGAAACTCAATCGGAGGCCTTAAATGGCACTCCGTCCGGGGCTATCGGCATCATCCGAGAATCCTGGTGGTGACAGTTTGTTTCCTGATTCCATATACGGGCGGCGTCACAAAGAGTGAAAAAAATGGAAGGTGGTTGCGGATTTTGGTACTTTGTCGTTCTTTCTGTCTATCAAAGCGGAGTAAATTGAAACTGAAATTGACTTGCCAATTAGACGAACGAAAGTTTTGACCTTTTTCTGATTTTTTCCGTGACTCACTTGACAGCTCATCTCATTACCTCCAAAATCTCTTTCTTTCACTGTCCATCGTGTTTGTAGCAAAGCTCCAATTCAATCTGAAGCTCATCAGAAAAGGATAAAATAATCCCCACACAAACCAAAAATAACGAACCTGATCAAAGATCATATCGACCACACCCGTCACCCTAACAAAGGCTCGCCTAATGCCACTCACAGCCACAGTCCACAGGATCCCTTCGAAACACTTGCTAAATCTCGTTCTCTTCTAAGTGGCTTTGCATGTACAGTTCCGAACGAAGGAGCACACACAAAACAAGAAAAAGGATTCAAGCGACTTTAATCACAAAATAATGTTCCCATGACCACATGCATTTGGTTAACAAAGTCCATGTCCAACTCTTCCACATAACAACCCAATTGTTCCGGTGTGTGCGATCCCAACTGGTCGTCGGACGTGATGGGGGAGAAACGAGAACAACATCCAAAGGAACCTAATTCCTCCATTAGGAAAATCCTTCAAAATCCTTCATCATCAAAGGCCCAAGTCGTCACTGCCGAAGGACTACCACCGCCGCCGTCGTCGTCGTCGCCGTCGTCATCGTCATAGTCAACAAACAGCAGCAGACCATCGTAGGTCAAGCACCAAGAATTTTACTTAACTTTTCCCCCGGCTAAGGGGAAGAGAGGTTGTACTTCCCCAAATCCCTATCCAATCGAACAAAATTACGTATCATTTCAGGAGTGAACGGAGAAAAAAAACTAGAAGAAACAGGAAAAGCTGGAAAAAATCCACTTCAATAAAATTAAATGTCTAAAAGGTTTCGAGGAGCTTTACGCCCGATAATTCGTCCCCTCTCCACACCAATCGTCAGCATCCCCAGCGGGCGAACAAGCGATAGGCTGAGAGCCGGCATTCAACGGGCGACTAAAAGACATCGGCGGCGGCGGCGTGAGCGGTGGCGGTGAAAAACTGCTTCCACGCACGCACACATGTGCTCGTCGTGACGTAATCGCCAAGCATCTGAGCCATCCTAAAATACAGTACGGGGTGGAAAAGGGGCTGGGGAATCCTTAAAAGCAATTTGGTTCAATGTTTTTCGAATACATCACCAAACAGTCATAGGCGACTTGCATCTCTCTTTCTCTGTCCTCTAAAAACTCCTCTTTCCCCCCCAAATAACTCCGTTGGACCGGCAGTTGAAGGACGAGTCGGCAGAGCACCCACCAGGAACAACAAGGAACTCGCATCCATTAAGCGGAATTAAATTTGCCATTTTGTACGCTTATGGGGTGTTCTTCCAGGAACAATATCCTATTGTATGTGCCTTCCTGCCTGAGTGGTCCTGGATTTATGGCTGCCAGCATAAATTTCAAAGTGGAGTGCGACTACGGCTGCTACGGCAACTGTGTCACACCGGTGCCACTGCAACTGAGAGCTCAATCAAATCGCTCGCAAAAGTGCGGTGTCAAGTGCACGCACTCTCTTGGAAAGCGAAAAAGGAAGCTGATCCAAAAAAGATTTGGAATGGGTGGTGAAACTGCATAAAAGGGGGACAGAAAAAGAAAAAGAGAGAAGTATTAAGAAAGAAAAAGTATGAAATTAATGGGAAAAAGTGAATTGAGTTGCGTCAAGTGGAAATTTGCATTTGAAAAGGGTTCGTCTGGCGATGAAAGCACGCAGTAAAGGAACGCGTCCGAAGATGTAAGTGCTCGACACGAGCCTCTCGACCCTGAATGCGAAGAGTTTGCACTCAGAAATCGACAACTTGCAAATTCAGGTCATTGACGAAATTGAGGCCGAGAGAAAATATAATCTTGAAATAACAAAAAAGTAAATGAAAAGGGGGAGAATCGCTCAGATTTGGATGAATAGTTGAAAAGGTTTTTTTTGCTTTGCCTGAGCAGCAATTGCCTTGTAATCGATCAAAAGGAATTTGACATCTACCGACTTAATCAGTTTTGATTTGGACATTCTATGTTTTTTCTATATTATAAAATCGATAAGTCATCACTATATTTTCGTATGCTAAATGGTTATATTTAAGTCAATTAAAAAACTTAAAACCATAAAAAAACATAGAAAACTGGCTATGTTTTTTCTATGTTTTTAATTTGTTTTTGCTTTTTTTTTATATATATTACGAGCGTGGTCGCCGTGGCGTAGTGGGTAGAGTACGACGCTCACACGCCGAAGGGTCTAGGTTCGACTCCCAGTTCAACACCAATTTTTCTAATATTTCACGGCACCACCTCTTTCGAGCTGCTGACAACACTCAAAGAGTAATAACTGTATAAGAAAGCTTTTCAAATTTCGCCGTTCGGAGTCGGCAAAAAACTGTAGGTCCCTTCTACTCGTGAGAGAACAGTAGCGCGCACAACACGAGTAGTTGATGAGCAAGCTAGGCCCTGGTCCCCCTTTGGACTGTAGCGCCAACAATTATTATTATTATTATATATTACGAGCAACACACGAATTGTTTTCGATCGAACCTATTAGGAGCTTGAAATGACATTTTGACATCGTTTCGTATGGAAGAGAGATGTCAACAAATCTTGTATATTAGATGCATAGCTTCCCATTCAGAGGTACGTCGTTTTGAATACACATATAGCTTCTCTCACCTATTTTCCTTTATCTCTTCACTCTATCATGCTGTTTTTTATCATCATTGACTTCCGACAATTATTTTGAGAGTTGTTTGAGTCCCACGGGAAATCTAGAATCTCCTCAGCACTTGAAGTCAATAAACACACGACATGTGAAGCAAATAAATATCAAGTCGCCGTACGGTGTACAAATGAAGACATCTAGATTGCGATATTATGCTCGTCAACCCATTCAAACCATCCCGTCTCCCCTTCCACACAGTCCCATAGATTCGCGTCCTGTCAGTACACCTCTCAAGAAGCTGTCGTTTGCTTGGGTAAAAAAAAACCCAAAATCTCGTATTTATGATAAGTAACTCGCATAAAAACCGAAAGACAACATGCAAATGTCCCCAAAAAAGGCTTAAGCCTCTCTCCGTTCCCCTTCCCATGGTCGGGAGGCCACTCCAAGTAGCACTCTCCCAAAAAACCTCCATAAACCCTGGAAACAAACACAATAACAATAAATTCCCCCGAAAAAATATAAACATCTCATCCGTCCGCCCGTCTCACTGGTCTTCCACTCATGTGTTTCCCATTAAGAGAGAGAGAGAGGGAGAGAGAGGCAAACAAAGAACGGAGACCATAACCAAAATTCAGAACTCCATAAATTCCAAGTGCGACAATAAAATTTGAGGCTCCTCGCCACGTCGCTCGCGCATAGTGCCGTGCATATGCTCGCCTCATCTCACACGGTCGCCGGTATTACCGCGTCATCGCCGTCGCTGCTGGGGCTGCCTCTAACATTTTCTGGTCACGATTTCTGCAAAATGCAATTTATTGCAACCGCATCTAGATACACAAATCCCCATCAAACTGGAAACTGGCCTCAATCGGCGCACCACGCGGGACGCTCGCTTCCAAGGAGCAAACACAAAAGTAAACAGAAAATAAACCCGAAACCGCATTAAGGCCCGACTTTGAATTATCATTATTTTATACGCGAAAAGAGATTAGCATTAAATTATTGGAACGAGAGAGAGGGGCGCAGTGGCTCCTAACCTCGGCAACAACTTGAACTGAGGCCGCACACCGACGACAACGACGACGTTGCATGTGTGCCATGAGGACGGGAAGACAAAAATTAGTTTTATGAGGTTTTTGCATGAATCCGCTCATCACACACCACAGAGAACGGTGTGCAGCGGCAAGGAGCGAGGTGAGGCCACGACGATCCAGCGGATAACCTTCGTTCGCTTGGATTATTAGTTTGCAACTGAAACTTCCGAAAAATAAAGAAACGCCCGCAGATACACATCCGAGACAAGCAAGAACAGCACAACACACACAGGCAAACAAGTCCTTAGTGTCAGGCGAGAGAGGTAACTGAAAACGACAGATTCGTGACTATCAAGAAATTAAACATCCGCGCGATAGGATCTTCAAATCGAAATCCAACTTTATGGCGACCGGCAACGACGACGAGTAGACCTGCCAACTTCGCAACTGGAAGACACCCACCGCAGCCGCCGCACTGCCTAAAGCCACCACCAGACCAGGAGCAGGAAGAAGAACGGATAACTTTTCATGGCTTCACATTGGCCCTGGCATGACGGCGGCGGGCGGAGGCAGACGGACTGGTCGCGACCGAGGAAGATGGAAATTCTGTACGGTGTTCAGTGTTCCAGAGTGTGTTTCGGAAGATAGTGGGCAATTTAAATGAGGCGCGGCGATGGAGGTCTGGAGGGAGTGCGCTGAATGCGATGAATGTTGGTCTACCTTCCGGATGGAGTTTCGTGCTCCAGGAAATTGTGGTTTAGTGTCCGAAATAGAGCGAGCGCTTCCTCGCCTCCGCCGCCGAAGCCGAAGAATGTGTGTCCTGGTGGTGCACTTAACTAATAAAATTGCGCCATCCCCACCTTGCTCTCTCCTCCCACCATCCATTCCACAACGTGAACGTTTTAATCCTCTTACGGTGCAGATATCCCAAGGATCTGCCCTGAATAAAGTTAAGAGTCATTGATTCGCAGAGAAAATGTTTGATGGTCTGCTCCTTACGTGGGCGACATGGAAAAATAAACTCTCTGCGAACCAGATCTTGCGGCAGTTTATTGAAATATCCTTCGAGACATGACGGGAAATCGTGATGTCTTGACTTGTCTCTCGTCCAGAAATGACGAATTTGTGTCGGCAGAAGAGAGAGGAAGAGTACAGACCATTAGCTTGTCCTTCAAATTTTATCAATTTCCCACACTTCGGTGGCTTCCATTAGAAGCAAAAGCATCCCAAGTGCAGCCAGCGCTCAAGTTTATCTCCCCAGCACTCGTCCGATTGCTACATCACCTTGCCACGCCATAAATCATCCGCCGATGCCCTCAAAACTAATAGAGTTCGCACTTAGCCGCGGCAAAGCAAACTCCGGTGACGGTCGCCGCGACGAGTGTCTCAGCACCTTGTGCACTTTTGCGGCAACCTCTCGACTGAGCACAGTACTCCGGCCTCACCGACGTTTGCATGAGGCGATGCCATTAGTATTGGCGGTCACAAGTTGGTGGAGTTCTCCACACCCGTCGTTTGCGCGCATCGCTTCCTCGCGCCGTCATCTACATCTTCGAGTCCATTAGTGGTTTGTTTATGGACCAGTCCCCGCGCCGTTTAATTAAAGAGGTATCTCAACCCAGTCCAACTCTTGAATGCAGGTGTTCGATCACCGTACCGCAAGTTGATATTTTCTGTGCTCTATGCGAAGACACTCCTAGCCGCACGCCCACCGCTCCGTTCGACGACAACGTGGGTTCTGACATTTGAACAGATCCCATGCGTCGCCTGTACCTCTGCGACCAACACATGCCCCAGATTTTGGTAATTGACGTCGCTTGCTCACCTGCGGGAGTGGGAGTGGCCGTGCCTGTGACCGGACTTAGGTATCGTGTTACGCCACAAAGAAATCACGACGCGAACGACATCGTGAGTTCCGATTTTTCATCGGGAATCTCACTCTCCGCGCAAACACGGCGGAACCAGGTAAACGACAAATAAAATCGATAGATGGCGACGGCACCAATGGCAATTCTGGGAAGCGCGGCATTCGAATTGTCACACTTGCTACGTGTGAACGTGACGGCCGATCGAACAGTGTGTAGTTTGTGTCATCCAAATCCACCTGCTTCGACAGAGTTCACGACTTTCACATAAAGGAACTCATTTCCACATTGAACTGTACCGGTAGCCGTCTTCCATTTATAGTGTAAAAACGGAGATATCCACCAACACAGCACCAAAAGTGGCACATGTCCTCATGCCGACTGCAGAAAATGTACGGTTATTTACGGGAAATATACTTTTCCATAATGTGCCGCCATTTTTCGCATCTTCTTCACGTGCGATTCGTTTGTTTTGCGTGCTCAACGCCTTACGCGACACACGGAAGACGACGGCACGACGGCAGCGGCAGAAGATTTACAACGGCAGCTCATGTGGACCCATCGGGGGAAGGATGTGCTCAGATGAAAATGATTTGTGAAGCAACTTAGGTGACATGGCGAGAGCGGTATCTGTTTTCGAACAATCTAAATGAGACTTGAATTGGTTGACGTTGTGTGTTTCAAATGTAAAAATGAGTGGTTTGGCTGTTTAACCTTATTTTTGACAGAAACAAAACATGGCTCCCTCGCGAACATATTTGCGTGACGAATTGTGGGGTTGCCTCAAGGAGAAAAGTTTTTAATCGCGAAACAAAATGCTGTAAAAAGTCAATACCGCAGCTGGCTAATGAGATATTCATGGGCTCATGTCAAGTTGCGTTGGCTTTTGGGAGGGTAGAGATGATTTGCAGTTTGGGAGGAAGTTCGAAAAACAATTTCAAGCAGGACTGGGATGTACGGTGAGCAGTGAGCTGCAAACATTTTTGGTATGAGATTGAAAACACCACAGGTGGTAGCTTTTTAATTGGAGTACGCTACAGTCCGGGGTGACAGTGCGGCGCTACAGTCCGGGGTGACCTGGGCTTCAACCAACATGCCTCTCCAGCCAGGACGATCTTTCGTAAGCTGCTTCCAGTTGCGCACTGGTTAAGGTCCTTCTCCACTTATGTGCCCCACCTTAGCCTAGGATGTCCTCTGTAGCGTTGTTTTCGATTCGAAGACTTTTCAGGCCGGATCAGTGGTGTCCATACGCTCTACATGGCCTACCCATCTTAAGCGTTGTATCCAAAGACGCTTGGCCAAGAGGATGTCGCTGTACAGCCCGTCATTTAATCTATATCCTTCAGATGCCATCAACAGAGAAGAGTCACTGCAGGAATTTAAAAAAATCCCCAAATCCCTATATAAATGTGCAATTGAAACCACAGGACCCCCCACCACTATCGCCGGCGCCGCCGCCACTCCATCAAGCAAAATATGATTAAAACCGCACAGCGCAGACCTCAGCATGACTTATCCTTCACCTCGCACACATACACACATAGACCAAGCTGGGTCCTGTCTGTACTTAGGCATTCACGATCTGGTGTAATTCCTTCGTCGTCGGCTTGACTTTTGTTTGAAACCGACACTCCTGCCGCTCGCATAGATTTTGGCATGCCAGACCACTTAAGAGCACCTTCTCTCTCACCACATAAATAATAATTACACCAAATTCTTAACCCCTCTCCGCGTTGGTTCCGTTACGCTGCTGGCATTCTCTGTAATCCAGACAAATGTGGTGGAACTGAAAATACACTCAGGCCAGGCCCAGGTGAATGAAGGATGTGTGCACGCCCCGAAAAGCCTTATTTACTACACTCTCTAGGCGGTTGCGAAGAAGGAATTTGCACAGCAGCAGCTCTTCTAATCCCCGAGAGTAGGACTCTGCCTCACCAACCGCATCGCAAGCCACATATGCCACTTCAGGTGACGCTCCCACAAAGCAAAGAACACTATGAAAGCTCAAGATGTTGATGATGCTGCTTCAAGGATTCAGCCTCCTAATTAAATAGGGAAATTTCTTTTGATCTTCCCACACTCGCACACAGGGAGGCGCAGTCATCGCATGGTTGAGGTTGTGTGTGCCGAGGCAAGCACCTCTGCCACAGCGTAGTTTTGTTGCTGGGCGATGCTGTTCATCCAGCTCTGTCCTTGTACACTTGAATTAATTACTTTGCGCACCAGCACAGGAGCGTCTGGGAGGAGCGGCAAAAAAAAAACATTTCAATTTTCACATTTCACGAGAGGATTTGTGTATCCAATTTAGGAATTAACCTTTGATGAAGTTTTTTTTAGACAACAAAAAACGGAGGGGTTCTTAAGATTCTTGGAATTCACCAACGCTTTCCAAGAATTCCAACGTTAGCGGGGATCGAGGGCGATGGAGGAGCCATACTTGGAGTGAGGAAAAACGGAAATTTGCTTCGCGGTTATGCCGGATGTGGTGTCTAAGGTGAGCCTGTGCCAAATTTAGACAAAAAAGGTGACAACCTGACAGGAGCCTAGTCGAACGATTACAGACACAACATGGATTCGACCTGAGACCTCAGACCTGGTGATGATGGAGGAAAAACTGAAAGCTGCTTCGCGGTTATGGCAGATCGAGTGTCTGAAGTGAGCCTGTGCCAAATTTAGACTAAAAAGGTGACAAGCTGACAGCCTAGTCGGACGACTACAGACACAACAAAGCTTCAGCCATTCATTTCAGCGCCATTTAAATCAACCAATGAAGAGGAACTCGTCCAAGTAAACCACTTTGTCTGGAACTGAAGAACTAGAAACTGGTAGCTAAGCACAATTAAAATGAAACAAAACCAGTCTTTTCTTTGAAACCGTTTTTAAGTCATAATCAAAGGTCGCTTCTAGCAGTGAGTTACAGAAGCTGTCTTTCAAATATTCAACAATTTGACTCGGAATCTGATAATCACTCATTTTCATCCCTGAACAAGAAGATCTTGTGGCTACATATATAACACGAAAACTTCACACAATTTTGTTGGAGTCTTCCATTCTCCGTAGAACTCTTTGCATCTCCCAACAACCCAGATGTTGAGGTGGCAGACAAATCAATCGGACGACGCCCACGAACTACCGCCACAACCCCTGCGCAAAGTAGTTACAAAGTCAGCAGCAAAGTACATTTGCACAGTCTTTGATATTTAAGGTAATTAAAAGCAACCAATAGTAACATCCGACGACCAGGACCCCCGTCCTTTCCACTCCAGTCTTGCGCTTGAAAACATACGGAAATGAATGTAATTTCTGACCTACGGAAGCAGTTAAATCGATTTCTTATCATCGACAATGTTGTTTCTCACCAAAGCAACAGAGGCAAACACTCCCTGTGCCAACAAACTAAATTGCAAAATTATTCAAAGCACAAGAATATACAAGGATCTTCGAAGTTTACACCGCACTTTGCTTTCATCTTCCTTTTGCCTCTGTGCCATCGTTCTTCTTCACTGAACCAATTAAATCAATTTAAGCGATTTTTAATACCCTCACACCATACTTCGCTTTCTTTCGCTTGATTCCCCAAGTAAATCAGTCTCGGCACACCCTTAAGTTAAATCCTTACCTCATCGGAAGTAAAATAACAACACGGGCAAAGTAGGTTGGGAAGGAAGTTTGTGAGCTGGGCGGCATGGTGAGGGGACTTAATCCATAGCCTGGGTAGCGATTTTGTGTAACAAGAAATTCCGTTCCGATTAATCATTGCAAATAATCCCTTTTTAATTGCACACGCTTCCTTTCTGCCTCCGTTGCCGAAAAGGATAACTTCTGCTGCAAGACCCTAGTGTGGCGGTGTGTAGCCTTAAGTGTGAAAAACAATACATCTATCAACGAGCGACTAACTTGCATCCTTTTCGCTTTCCCACTCAGCCTTAGTCGGATGCTCGGCTTCAAAACTGGGAAATGTATGCGTAGGAAGGACGTACGTGAGCATTTCCGGTTCGGCAAAAGTTCAGTGAATGGATGAAGTGAACTTTTATTCATCTTTGTGTCGGAAAGTTTCGATGAGTATAAATTAAATTTTGATAAATGTACAGTTATGGAGATTTTTCACTTTTTTTGATACAGACACGCAATGGGCGTCGGGTGCTGGGTCTGCGAAAACCGAGTGCCAAAGTTTGTTCTTTCAGATATGATTATGCAGCGTTGGCACATAGCAGACGAGGTATTTTATGCGATCAAGCGAGTCGTTTGTCTCCGCTTGACAAGAGTCAAATGGGGATCGCCGGACGGTCTGCGAATTAGTTACGTACAACTGACAGGAAAAACATCGTTCCGGAGTGAAGCTAAACGGGGTGGAGGTTGGAGCTAACCAACCGGAAATGATGAACAATCTGCATGCTGTGGTATTAGAAGGCGGTAGTATTCAGAAGATATTAAGAGGGCGGGACCTTAATGCAGTTTTGGATGGTGATCAGTTCCGTGGAAGATAAGAGAATTCATTTATCACGGAGACGGTTGTTTTCTTCTTTCCTTCCCGTTGAGAGTATTTAAGAGCTCAAAGTTCGTCTGCCTCTTTCAGTGGCGCTTAAGTCTTAGCTGTTCAAGATAATTTTTAGCAACGGTTTCTTGGGGGATGCTTTCATCACATCAAATCGTACGACGCGATCCCTGATTATTAAGTCTTGATGGCTAGAATCATCGTTCCTCTTGCTCATGCACAAAAATGCCTTCTGGCAGATTGTATTAAAAACAAGATAAATGGAGTTTAAAAATGAAGAATCCCCACTTCCCAACAAGGAAGGAACTACATCGAAATCCTCAAACAAAATTGAACCGAAGAGCGTATCAATTACACACCTCCCCCATTCCACTCTAACTGCCATACCGCCAGGCCACCGGACCACTTACTAAGGTCGCACTCATGAAATATTATGTTCCCCTCGAACGAAAAGTCCCCAATTCGCATTGACCCTTCTCGAGTCCTTAACTTTGCATATTTCCTTTGAATGACAGCGAAACTTATCAGCCGGTACCAATTTTCGTAAACCTCTTTTCTCCGAATTAATAGGATCGTCAGGGAGTCTCATATCTCACTCTCGGCCTAAACGACACGGCCATATTCGACAGCAGTACTTCCAGTAGCAGGAGCTTTGTCTCTCTCTCTCACTTGCTCTGTCTCTTTCACTTCGCCCCTCTGTCGGTCCCTCAATCATCATCATCATCGGCAAGCAGGACTTCCACACTGGTGGTTTACCCACCCCCGTGTGAGCCACGAAAATTGATACCCTAGCCTTCAACTACAACCAAAACAAACAGAGACTTAAAGGCAAAATATGGGTTAATTTATTCCTGGCATGCGAATGACAATCTTTTCGAATCCTATTCAGCGTAAACGTGAACCGAGTCGTGCGTGGAGATATACATTCTCTCGGTTTCGGGTGTGCGGGAGTTCATGTGTGTGTGTCCCTGTGAGTGGGTGTTTTGTCCTTGTGCTCTGGAGAGTTGTTTCCTGCATTTAATGGACACTCATTTGCTTTTTTCTCCTCAACCCACTTTCTTCTTTTGGGTTTTTTGTTTTTGTATAATTTGGCAATTTCCAAAAGAACCAGAGAGGATTGAGGATATTTACTTGCGTCAAAGGCAACGAGCGAAGTTGGAAGGACATCAGGGAGTGGACCTAAAGGGCATCGACGGAAACTATTGCCATTTACTTTCAGTTCTCGAGGACAAACATACCCACCTCTCTGCGCCTCTTCGGATGAGTTGTGTCCCCATGCGTATATGTGTGTGTGTGTGCGTATGGATGTGTGTTTGTTTGTATAGGTGGGTAACAGGAAAGGCAATCGGATGGAATTTAATTAATACACTCTCCGGCGGAGGATATTTAACAATAACTTTTGTGTCCGGATTTTAATTAAAGTGCGTGTCAATCTAATTTGATTAGTGTGAGCCCTAATAGCAAATGCGAGAGTGAAACGAGACACCATCACCATGGAACAGATGAATGGGTGGTATCCATTTCTTTTCCTCGTGATAAGTGGAAGTCATCTGAAAGCAAGCATGTGTGCGGCGAAGGTGCTTGGGATAAGCTTTTGGTTGTATAATCAGCGTGAGGGGCGCGTATGATGGAAGAGGGAAAGGCGTTGAACCGATGGTAGTTGAAAAGAAGGGAGAAAAATTTCATCAGAATACTTCAAGCAGGTTAATAAAACCTAGAGTGGGACACGTTGAAGAATTGCAACTCTCTGGCAGACCAGACCCACTTTCGTTTGCCAAGAAAACAAATCTTAAAGAAGGTCATCCATCTGGACGAGGCACTCGATTAAACTTTCACAAGAAAGTTAAGTTCCACATTACTTAAGGAATGACGCTGTCAGGCAGTTCATAACAGCCTGAGAACCGCTTCAACTTCAGCAATGGTAAGTGCTCGTGGTCATACGCCAGCCCAAACTATCCCAAGGAACAAGTTGTCCACACACAACGATGCGCACATCCCGACAGAGAGACGACAACAAAATTGACATGTAATTAGTTCCATAACAAACTGAATAATTTAAGACATCCCCCTGCATCCACCCCTGTCAGCACTGTCTGTAGCACAGCTTTACAGGGTGACAACAGCCAGTATTCGTAATTAGAGATACAAAACGGGAGGCAAACAGACAGCTAAAAAAAGAATAACTAACGTATCCAATGCAAAAGTTGCGGTGCAGTTATACACAAACGGCGTCCGACATCCCCATGCAATGACATTTGCCCTCTGCGCGCCTGTGAACCAAGACCACCTCCAACTACTCCCGGCGCAAACTGCAACCAGTTCCTTGCTTCAGAACTTTATGAGAGAACTCACCTCACCACTGTCAGATTACAAGTCATTGCGGCTGCAGCGGTGGTGGCGGTGGCAGCGGTGACGCGGTGGTGGCAAAGGTTGCCTCGCAAAATTATTCATAAACTTGCAATTGCTTCGTCTGTCTTCGCCTCAACTCAACTGCTTCCCCCGCAACGCGAAAAAAGCGAATCCAGCAACGAAACGAAACAAACTTATACATTCATGCAATTCAAATGCAAGGAGCAAATAAATAAAACAGCAAACAGCGGCAGCAGAGACGGAGGCAGCAGCAGAACAGGAACAAGCACGAAAACGTCGCCGTTGTCGTCGTCGTCCTCGCAGCACAAACCAAACCCATATCTCTTGACTAGTTAAATTAACCCATGTTCCTGTGCATTGCCATTGCGCTACATGGCTTTGTATTTAGTTGGGACTACATTGTGTGCCGCGCCCCAAACCCACCCGCGACCCACCCACAGCAAGAAGTGCATTCACACACAGGCTGCACTCCACTCCACTTCAGGCAGAGGTGATATATGCGAGCTGTTTTGCACATTACTTGAGCTAACACAACATACTTTATTGCCAGCACCAACAATGCGAGCACAATGAAAGTCCTTACCTTGCCCCACACCCACTCCCACACTCCCCCCACTATCGCCTACCATCGCTCACTGGCTTCGTTATGTATGAGTCCTTCAGGGATGCCATGCAGAGAGACAGCGAGACCACGTCAGACACTCGAGTGTGTGGTGCGCCTCCCTGTGTGTGAATATGTGTAGGTGGTATGGCAGAAGGACGGATTCATGAGCATGCGACGAATTACTTGAGAATTATTATTCTCCATTTCAGTTAATTCCTTGGGACCGCTATTCCCAGCTCTATCACACACCTTCCTCTTCTCCTCCCCAACTCCAGCTACGATCTGTCTGTCTGCCATCTGAGCAGAAACGGTGGGAACGTATGGTGGTGGGGGCGGGCGCAGGAAATGGGTACAACGACGAAGGACAAATAATATTCAGCAGTGCATTTAATTGCACAGACTTGTAATGGGGGTAATCAAGTGAAAATTTTGCGGTAGCTTCTGCCTGGAAGACGACAACGACAACGTGCGTGTTTGTGCGACGAGATGTATGTCGAGTGGGTGCTTAACGAAAGTCAAGCCGGTCTCGCACATGCTAGGAGGGGAATGCATACTGCCGGCGCCACGGTCGTTGATGAAACGATGCCACATGGGATGCGTGTGCTTGGATGTGTTTGGAAATAAATGTGTCTCATATGGATTACTTCAAAGTACTTTCACCCTCAAAGGATGACAGTTCAATTATGAACAGAAGATAAAATTGCAGAAAAGACTGTGTGTCACTGTGCACTCATTTTGCACCGAACGCGGCTTTACAAAGTCTGCAAACGCACTTTTCCGACAGCCTCGCAGCGAAATCAGGACACGGCTGCAAAGAGTTTAGGCCTGTCAGTGAAAAACTCAATCAAAGTGTACATTTTTTTAGCTTTGGCACACTTTTCGTGGCGACATTCGGGTCTGCCCAAAAGCCTAAAAGCCGATAATTTATAAAATCAGAACACGGGTGCATAGATTTTAGGTCTGTCAGTGAAAAACTCAACCAAACAGTACGTTTTTGATCTTTGGCGCACTTTTCATGGCAAAATTCGAGTCTACCCAAAAACCTGAAAGCCCAAAATTCATAAGATTAGGGAAAAATTCGGCAGTCTTCTCCATATTTCCGAAAATCTAGAGTTCCCTTCGTTCACAGCTACAAACTAGTGTCGGCACAGTGGTTAAGGTCTGCAATATCATAGAATTGCAATAAATCTGACTCCGACGCTAAAAACTCTGCATTCGTTTCATTTTAAGTCGAAAGTAAACAACCTTCTCACGAGGTCCTTCCTTATGATGATCCGCTTTTTTACGAGTGCTCTCCCATAAAACAGGCGCAGTTCCACGGGAGCAGAACACATTCGCGTAACGAACACATTATCCAACGACCAGGCACCGCTCTCATAATCATCATCATTATCCGTCGCTTCGTCTGAGGAATGGATGGGGCGGGTGAGGAGGATATAGAAGGACTGAGAGGCCGACGATTACTGCACCCGGAGACAACGTTACACCCGAGCTTCAGCGTGTGCAGCATTGCAGCAGGGCATCACCAGCTCCGGCGCATATAACACTTCATATTTATACGCGCGCAACTGTCGTAAAGATAAAGGATAAGTGGAGACTTTATGGATATTACTGGCAAAAGTGTAAGGATAATAATATTAAATGTGATACGTCTTGTACCCACCGCTTGGTTATGTGCACACGGCCCAAAAATGCCGTTGCTGCAGGTGAGCGACAAAACTATGCAATAAAGCGCCTTATCTTTCAGCTGCTACCGTTACCCTGAACAGTGTGTGTACACTGTATGCTGTGTCATCCTGCGATGGCATGGAGCAGCAAGGATATTAAGTAAAAATTAAATTAGCAAATGGATCGGTACTCTGAATGTTGTTCATTTATTTACAGTAACGCCCCCATCGGCTTCGCGTCCGCTTTTGATCTATAAAATATGGCGCAGGCACACGGAGAAGCGCATGGGCTTGCCTGGCGGACCTTAAATTCCATTTGATGTGCTTTACCCGGTTTTATTGTTTATTACAATGCATTAACGGTGTAGTGGAGGAGTATATACCCAATGGCTAAATGCAAAAAGTATGCTTCGCCGTGTAATGTAATTATGTTTGGTAGTGGGCGGGGTGGGGTAGCGGGCGGTGGCCTCTTCCGCAGTCAGAGTGCATGAAGTGAAACCATTTTATGATGGGAATAGAAATGGTTCCTTTGGAAGAGGTCACAGTTTGCTGGAAAATGATCACCCGGTTCCAAGATGAAAGTACTGTTTTGTCTTGAAGCATGGCCGCTTATCCGCCTAGCACTTCAAAGTCAAAACAAATGTAAGGGAAGCCGAGCAGCTGGCCATATAATGGCCTAATTGACGGAACGAATAGAGCTCGGAGGGAGCCCGGTTTCCCTGAAAAATATGTCTCTAGAGCACAACCTCTGACGCATTCTAAATTGAATATGCATAGATCGCCTTCTCAAATTCACAGAAAATTCCCATTGAAGTGGAAGGACCAGATGGCTACACACTGGACAACCTCTTCTCGGAACATGTACCTCGTAACTTTAAATAACTCATCTTGGCGCAAATATTTATTAGTTCTGCAGAATGCTTACAGGAAAAGTCTCCAGAAACCCCATCCCACCACAAAGAGCTAATTCTTTCTTGGAACTCTACCCCTACTTAGTCCTTGAAACGTGTGTTAACAAGCACTTCCGTTGCGCCCTTGATTTAATGAAAGCCCATTGAAGTGTTACTTTAATAAGCAGTCTGTGGGTGGACCCTCCAAATTCCGCGAATCCAATTGATGGCGGATGGGAATTGAAGGCAGTCAACATCCGTGTTTCGAGTCATTTGTGTTGACTTAATTGAGCTAATTACGGACACGAACAAAAATTATAACGCCATCTTCTGCGACGAGGACAAAAGGAGGACCTCGCCTGTGCCCGTGCAAACAACAGGCAAATTGTTGCGTTCTATGCTTTTGCACTCCCACCCCAGGTCCATGCACCGCGCCCTCATTACCTCATGCGCCACCACCAATGCCGACAACCAGGACTTCTCCAAGACGAAGTGACACAAAAACAAAAAAAAAGCACTAACAGAAAAGGGCTCCACTCAAATTCGAAGGATAAAGTTGAAACAGAAGAATAAGTCCACGTCGCATAGATTGGGACACGGCGTGGAGCAACCAGAAACAACAACAGGGCAGCAGCAGGGGCACAAAAAAGGATTCGTCGTCTTTCCATCATCATTATGCCGACGAGATTTATTCAAAGCAACGGATGTACAGATGCATATACTCTTCTGCGTCTGAATGCAACCGTGTTCGTGGGAAAAGGATAAGCCTGCTGCGTCGAGCGGCAGGAGAAGGGACAAGTCAGGAAAAAAAACAGCAGAAGAAAACAAAAATAAGGTAGGAAAGGAGCAAAATAAAGGAAGGACTTGGTAGTTTTCTCTTGTTAGTTTAAAAAGCGAATAAAAGTTTTTAATTACCCATGTCGTCGTTGTCGACGTTCGTCCTCGTCGTCCTCGTCGCTTTGGTCGTCCTTCATAGTGCTCGTCATCCTCGGTGCGGCTGTCGTTAGCTTGTCCTTTTTAGCCTGCCCTGGGAGTTGTGTATAAATAGGAATTCGCTCAGTGCTTCAAAGAACTTAGGAAAGGAGAAAATCTTAAGGACATTTCTGCTTTCTTTCATTCGACATTCCGCAATGTTTTCCTTCATTTTTCTCTGATTTTTTTCCCCCGCCGCCCTCATGCCAATCTTTCAGGTTTCTTCGTGCACCGATTCACTGAGACAGGAGCCCGATTTTGTGTGTGCGGCTGAGTGCCGGGACGATTTTGACGGTGACGACGGGGTCTGTGTGGTCTTTCTGGTCTCGCTTATGCTCTGTGTGCTCTTGTATTCGCTGAAAAGAGGTTCGACTTTGTTGCCTGACTTCTTTTTTCGGTGGTTGGCTTTCTTTCGACACGGTGCCGGTGGATTATCTAGAATTCTTTTTTCACGTCTCTTCAATTCTGTTCTTTTTTTTTTTGCTTATTTGGGAAAGTTTTCTTTAATTATTGTTTGCTCTCAGTGGTTTTCTTAACTCTTTCATCCTTTCAGGGGCTTTTTGAATGACGTTGAGATGGCCTGGTGTACGGCAGCTAGGGAGCCAGGCGGCCGGACGCAGTTGTGTGGTTTTGAAAATGTTGAGAGTTTACTTTTTGATTAGAAGACGACGTCTCTGATGGCACGTTTGGGAGTTTATGAAATAATCCGTGGAATCCAGCGAGCCAAGCAGGCGGCGGGGAATTGAATGGGTTTGCTGAAGCAATTTTTCGAGCGTTTTCCACCGAGACCACACAGACAGTGGACGTTGGCGATAAGAAACACTAACTTTGGGGATCTTATGGACTGAGAAACCATTAAGAGGAGTTCGTGGGGGTGGGGAAAGTTGGAATTTGTTGAGATTACCTGACCATAAGCCACCGTTGGAGAGGACAAAGCACAAAGGCTGGTGCTTTAGATGGGGACGGATGGGCGCAACGACGTGGGCTTAATGTTGGCAAACAAAAAGAGCTTAGCCAGGTCGTTAGGTCCTTAAATTTTTGATTTCCACATAGGCGAGTAACAATTCTTGGTTTTGGAGAAATTCGGCTAAGCCATGGCAAAATTTGTTGAAGCCTCTTACCCACTTTAAAGATTTCCAGCTTAGTTTCATCCAATCCACTCGCCCCTCCCTGTGGACACATATGTTCTACCCTAAACGATATAATAAATTCATACATCAGATGAATTGCGGCAATAGTTCACCTTAACTGACGATGACTCAGCCGCCACTGCCGTCGCATAAACACGTCCAAAATGAACCCAATTTCACTTGGCACCCGAATTTGACATTACGGTTCAAGACCTGTCATCAATGATGTAGTGCCTACACTTAACACCCTTTGTGCAAACTCGTCCACCTCTCATCGCCAGAGAAATGAAGAAAAATATCCATTTCTCCCTTCATCCACTGCAGGAAAAAAAAACAAGACCTTCAAAATGTAAACACATCTGAACCCGCCACAGGATCTCATAACCCATAAGCCACCCAAAAGATATGTTTATTCATAAATTTACACTCTTCACGGGGCGAAACGCAGGGCAGAGAGGCAGACTAGGTGAGGCTTCCGCCTTGGCAACTACCGCCTATCTGTTGACGACTCAACAACGCTCGTACTTAAGGACGAATTTATATACACCCTCGCACGAACCAAGACAACGCGGAAAACCCAACAGCGGAAGTGAGTCGTGTAAGCGAAGAATAAGCAAAAAATGAAAGAAAGTCTCATTTAATAGAATATGGATGAGAAATAGAGCAGGTGCGGCAGTCAGGATAGCAGATCGCGCAGCCCTCCCAAAATCCGTACCCACTTTCCTGCGGCTGCTCTCCGCACTACCGGCAGCATCCACCACACCATCGTTCATCCCATTTGTTTATATTTGATGTGTGGAATTTGTATTTCTTTCCAGCCAGCCCTTGCCACGCCACACATCCTGGGAAAAGTTTGCATTTGTTATTATTTTTTCCTCTGCGTCGACGGTGTGCCATCTCGCCCCCATCACTATGGCGCAGTGGCTCCTCCTCCATTTATTACCAGAAGTACTTATCTCGCAAAGAAAAACATTTCAGGAAAGTACTCGTCTTCTTCCCCACCCGAGGTGCGACTAGATTATCCCCGGTGCCCGATTTGCTAGTGGAACGCACTGGATAGCATGGCGACGCCGGCACAAGCATCGCTCGGCAAGGCGCTGCAATTATGGATGATTATCCCAGCGCTTAACAATGCGAGAAGCATTACAATCAAAAACTTTCACATTCAGCGGGAATTATTTTTGCCTTCCCTCTCCTGACGGCTGTGCGAGGCGCAAGGACCACTTGGAGCAACGTCACGCTGGCAGGAGAGCAGCAGTGTGGAAGGAACTTTAGAAGCGCACTTTTCAAGAATGCTGCTCCCTCAGTCTCCTGCGTGTGTGTGGAGTGTGCTTTGCTTGAATTTTTCTCACAACTGAGTCTCGCACATTTAGTGCATCTATCAACCCACCCACCCCCTGCAGGAGAAAATTACTTTTAACGAGTTTTTCCGCGAGTTACTAACGCCCAACCCAGGGCATCCGATGATCGTCATCATCATCATCATCAAACTCCGTCCAGACCCCGCCTGACTACACCTCCACCGTCGTCGTCGTCATCATCTCTTGTAGCGCTTTCGCAAACTATCGGCTGCAGTGGCAATAGCGCCGAAGACAGCGCGGTTGATGATACCCGACCATATGAGGAAAATTCTTGAAAGCGGAAACTTTTGCCTTTCTGTGTGCGTGGAGAATTTTCTCACAAAACTTAACTTTCGACTAGAAAATTTCGCTCAACGATGACAGTGGCGGTGGAGCGGTGCTCTTGTCTGCTGCTACTGCCACAGCATATACGGGTGATTGAAACGAACACATCCTGGATAGTCAAGTGGAAAAGTTTTCACACCGAATTCAGCGCCTTGATTTAAGATTGCAAGAAAATTATCAGAAAGGAATGCTGATCTGTCAAGAATCTAATGAACCTTGACAGACCTCCTATGTCGGTCCAAATTCTAAGGAAGCTTTAGGCAAAGAGACTCTTGCTTTGGAATATTCCTCAAGTGTTCAATTTTCACAACCAACCGATGTGGTCCCCAATTTGATCATCATGTCTTCTGATGGACATTGTCAAAATGTTGATGGTTTTGTGGGTCATACATATGCTATTAAATAAGAAACTTGACGTAACGTTTGTTGCAGTAGAAGAACTACCAGGAAGGAAGCGGGGAGCAATCAGGAGCCATGATGAAAGTTGAATGGATTGAAATGCCAGAACAAAGCTCACAGCAGTCATCTCGCTCTTATAGAACAAATTTTTACCGGTTTTCAAAGTTTAGAGAAGAAAGAAATCCTTGTTCTTTGTGACATCAGATTAGGCTATACTAAGCCAACCGCAGGAAGAGTTGGGTTTACAGAGTAATTCACTTTTACTGTTGTATGCATGGTCTTTGTTGGAGGCTGGGATACACTGCGCTCGAGCGCTCAGACTCATATACTGGTCCATTATACTACCAGGCAGTAAAATTAATTTAATTTATTTTTTTTTCCAGATGGTGCTTCTGTGATAAAGATCTTAGGCTTTCAGTTCCCACCACATCAACACCAAACAGCCCCCACTTGATACGAGCAAAGGCGGGACATTGACAGAGAAAGTGCTCTGAAGTGTCTTCACCTTCTCCACAGCCTCCGCAAAGAGTGCCATCATTAAGCCCAAGCAGACTGGGTGCTTAGTGAAGGTGAAGTGTAACGTTAGTATGCCGACAAATCATCTGCACTCATTTCTGTCTAGAGATACCAGAAAAGCAGCGGATTTCTTGACGTTCGGGAGCATGCACTTAGTCATCTTGCATCATGGAGAGTCACTCTATCTCTGGTTGTGCTGTTTGGAGACCCAACCGTCGACGGAGGGCCTAACCAAGGATGCAGGTAGACATAAGGTAGGTTCGAGCCTTACAAATGCCTCTTTTGAACCTTGTCTATCTAATTCATTGGAATCATACAAGTCTTAGCAAATACAGTCTGCCGATCACACTAAGAGAAGACTTGTATTCTTGGACTATCTTAAATAATTATAATAATAATTGTATGGCACGACAGTCCACAAAGCGACCAGAGTAAGTAATGAGTAAGTGATGAGTAAGCTATGACTCATCAACTACTCACGAGTAGGAAGGACTTACAGTTTGTTACCCACTCCGACCAGCGAAGTGTGAGAAGCTTTTCATTGGACAATTGGATGGCGCCACAGTTCACAGGAGGACCAGGGCCTTACTTGCTCGTCAACTACTCGTGTTGTGTGTGTGTCTCTCACGAGTGGAAGGGACCTACAGTTTTTTGCCGACTACAAAAGGCGAAGTGTGAGAAGCATTTTCATAGACAGTATTACTCTTTGACTGTTTGCCAGCACCTCGAAAGGGAAAAAATTCGAAGTGTTCAGCCGTGAATCGAACCTAGACTTTCGCATCGCACTTTACCCACTACGCTACGGCGGCCACCTTGGACTATCTTGGAGGTGGTTAAATTGTTGAGGAAGTCCTTAAGCATAGCTTGGCTGCCGCTACAGACGCAGACTTCGCCGCTTTCACCTATTCTTCACAATATATTTGGTGGCCATTAAGATCGATAACGCTTCTGCCTGGAAGACCGATGCGAAATTACCTAAGGAGGCGTGAAATCTGACGTTGTCGTCTTTCACGAAGGCCCTAGCTCCAGATCCCTTCGTTGTCTTGGAGCCGTAAGTGAAAATCTGACTACATTCCCTTGCCGGCTCATTTTCTGGGCGAAGCCAGTACAAGACACGGGGAAAGTCGACTTTGTACAAGCGAGGCAGCTGTATCATTGGTGACCTCGCCTCAGACGCCATGTCCATGAGGCTGGTTTCATAGGAGATGCGGTGCGCGAGGTCATCAAGGCTCTAGCGTGGGTTGAAGCAAAGATCATTCCTTTTTAGTCGAGAGCATGTTGTCTGCATACCAAGAAGTTCGTTTTTCATTTTCCGTACAGGCGTGTGTGGACCATTATTTTTTCCACTTCTGTTTAGCCAAATCCAGCATTTCAACGCACAGTGCTATGGTGAGCGATTCAGTTTACAACCCACAGGGGAGCAAGAGCTTCTTCAGCAAATTTTAGTGTTGTGGGTGCTCTCAGAAGTGGATGAGACCGACAGTTTAATTTCGATTAAAAACTGTCAACTTTTAAGAAGATACTCTTAAGGGGCGACGAACGAGTAGAAGGGGCCTATAGTTTTATGCCGACTCCGAACGGCGAAGTTTGAGAAGCTTTTTATTAGACAGTATTACTCTTTGAGTGTTTGCCAGCAGCTCGAAAGAGAAAAATTCGAGGTGTTCAGCCGGGAATCGAATGTGGGCCTTCTGCGTGTGGGTGTCGCGTGGGATGGCTTAATCTAATAAAACACATTCTTAGCTCAATTCTGTTTACTTTCAGTCTTGACAACTGGAAACGGACTCAACCATAAAGAGATACTTCCAAAACCTGCCCAAGACCGGTCTTGTGATGAGAAAAATGTGTACTTAGGCCAATTCAAATTGTCTCCCAAAACACGTGTCTCTTAATCATGTGACTTTCAGAATTGGACCACCGCACAAAACTCCAGCTGAGACAAAGTTCGCAATTCATTTCACCGAAAAGTTCCCCACAACCACACAGCGATTGCTTGTTGCCAATAAGTCCACCTGTCAGAGCAGATCCCCAAACGAATGGAATATCAAGTCAAAAAGTAATAATTGAGCAGTCCTTTGAAGTGAATTTCCCAAGGGGCGGCGCCTCTTCCGTGACAGTTTCCGCCAGATTCATGCAAGTCAATTTGTTATCCTCGAAACTTCACCCATCTCCACTCCCACCCCCGGCATGTCACATGTCCTTACACCGTCCTGTGCAGCAGTTTCAACAAACTTTTTTTCCGCTTCATGTTTTTTGTTTTTTTTTTTTTTTGGAAAAATTAAAACGACACAATGAACAATTTCCCCTCATTATGAGAGTTGTTAACGCGCGCGCTTGTGAATTATGTGAAAAATGCAGCTGCCTTCTGATAACTTTTCAACCCCACCGTGTGGATAACATCCCTGGTGCCGGTGCGGGCCCTGTTGCATTGTACCCGCTGTATGCGATGAGTATTTAAATAGTTTCTCTCTCTCTCGCTCTCTGTTTGGAAAGTTTCGCATTCACATGCTCAACGGGCCAACTTCGCAACACTGAAACCCATTCACTGTACACAAGGAAATAAATTACATTTGCAGAATAAATTGTAATTAAACATGCACTGAATTGAATTCCTGCACACCAGTCAGCCAGCCCACTCGGTGGCAGCGACAGCGCTTCATGCGCTTGTGTGCGTCACACGTGAGGGTCTAGTGCAGCTGCTTCCAGTTTTAATTACTTTTGAAATTAGATAAATGTTTGTAGTCAGGTTATTCTTTATTTTATTTATTTTGGAACTGTGTAGGTTTTTCTTTTGGCCCGTCGCGTCGTCATCGACCGCCCGCTTAGCGGTGCTGGGTCGGAGGTAATGGCATCCACTTCTGGGAATTGTTCTCCGAGAGCGGGAGAGAGATGGCATTGATGGTGGCGATGTCGGTGAACGGTGGAAGTTTACTTTTGAAATAATTTCAGTTTTGTAAGAATAATTTGTTGCGTGGAGGGGCAGGCCAGGGGCAAGAGAGAGAGGGAGAGAGTGAATTGTTCGCCGAAGATGGGAGTTTGTTGGAGTTTGTCGAGCTTTTAATGGATCGCTGTTGAGGAGTTTGTTGTTTGAACTTTGTGCGGGTATACGCGCCTCAGCGATAAACTGCTGCTGGCCTTTGTTCTTGCACCCCCTCAAAGAAACCCCCAACCCCACCACCGCTTCCTCAGAGCTGACATAGTTCACTAGGTGAATGCAAGAGAGTCTCTCATTTGGAAGTACTGCATTCCCGCACAATTGCAATGCGGAATGCAGACAATGTTAGCACTTAAGACGCTTTTCGATCGAGGAGTCACACCAAGTCCCCAGGGGGGAGAAGTCATGCTCAATGAAAAGTTGGATCTTTTGAACAATGGCATGTGGCGCTGGCTCCTAATGTAATGGGCGAATGCTGGAGGGTATGAAGCACGCACGCAGTTCAACTGGTTCGTGAAATTTTGTTAACTTGCTGTCGGGGGCGGGGCGAGGGAGGTGAATGGGGGATTCAATGAAAAAGTTAAAGCGATACACGTACTTCGGGGGCCAGTCATTACTTCTGCTTCACATATTCTACGTGCACAGGGGACTGCGAGTTTCCCTCTGGTAAATGTAAGTGGCTCCTAATTTTCTCTTTCTGCTAAGTTAACCTGGAAAGAGAATTGGATCGGATTTGTAATTCCTCCACTGAAAAGTTTCAGGATTTTGAAATGGCTGTGAATGCATTGAATACTTGAATTTGCGTCAAACAGCTCATACTCGACTGATCACTCAGGCGTATGCGCTACATTGTCTTTCGACGTCTGCAGATCCTTATGTGGAACTGACTGTGTTTTGTTTGTCTGTCAAACGCCGTCGTTTCTCTATTCCCACCTGTTGACACCATTCACAGGGCTCAGTTCTTATTACCTAACTGCCTCAACTGCAGTCAAAGTCGCATAAAACCCAACCTCGCCACTTATAAATTTGTCTTCGAGCCCAACCTTAGGTCATTAAATTCCGCTGCAGGGGCCGACAGTACTAGACGCAACCACGAAGCTACAAATGTACGTTTAAGCATAGACAGCAATCAAAAGATTGCACGCATAACTCGTCTGGAACGTTTAAAAGCTCACAAAACAAAACCACCGCCACTGCTACCGCCATCACTTGTCTGCGCACTTAAAAGCATGTAACCGCGATAAATAACTCACGAGAAAACGTGGTTTTAAGCACAAAAATTATGACAGACATCCTTTGTTTTATGGCACATAACTCCACGCATATCCCCACCCCCGCTCTGTGTCCTGGATATCCATCAGCCATCAGCCCAGTAAGCTCATCAGGCACACCTCAAGTTGCGACGCCCTCCTTGAGAATTTAACGACCCAGAACCACACATAAAACTGCTTCTAGCAGTTGCACACGCATTTGTGACAGGAGCAGCAGCAGCAGCAACAACAACTGTCACACCCTCATCGACAGCACGCAATAAATCAAGACGGCATTCCTCGAGCAAGCGGGCGACTTCCTGGTCGTCCTCCTCGTGCCCCACAAAAGCAACCAAACTGCGTAATGATTTAGCGAGTAGTCTCCGCCCCGGCTTTCGCAAGGATATGTGTATACCTGCGACCGAGAGTGATTAATTTTCTAAATTACCCCATTAGCATGCGGGAGAAGATGTGCGGTGTGCCTTCTGCGATGACAGACGCATTCGTTTCTTGAGAAGATTTTAAATTAAATTTCCCAACTTCAGCTGCCGACCGCAGTGATGCCCGAAAATGCTGCCACAGCGCACACACATGCTATGTCACGTGTGCTGTTCCAGACGTCAGGTGGAGAGCGCCAAGGAGAAGCCTAATTTATCATCGCCCCCATCATCCGGCCAAATGGATCAACTGCCACCCAAACCAACGACCGAGTTTCTTAAAGACACCCTCCACCCCCCACTCAGCGAAGGATAATTAAGAAACTCCGACAGGGGAGAGGTCTTAGAAATGAAAAATAAGAAAGAAAACTAAGAAACCGAAGGAAACCTTTAACCGCCTTCAATAAACACCTTGACTATGGGATGAGAAACAACAATCAATGTGTGCAGTGAATTCTTCCTTTCGAGGGGGTGGGAGAGGCCTCGCCCGCACGGTCCTCGGCTCTGGTATTTGCTCAGAGGATTGAAAGCGAAACAAACACACAAAGGCGCTGCCGGTTGAAGCGGATTCCATCGACATTTCCGGGCTTATTGTCCAACGACCGTCGTCGCCGCCCCCGCTACCGCGCGGCTTGTGCGTACACCTGAAAGGAATTTAGAGAAATGCTTGAGCTTAATTATCTCCCCGGCTAAATTCAAGGCATCGACTGCTGGGTGCTCATTCCATTAACCGATGCCCAGTGCGCCCACACTGTGGCGGCGGCCCTGCTGGAATGGAGTCCTGATGTGGAAAACGTGTCTGAAATTGTTTGACCTTACAGTTGGGCGGTTTTTATGAAGGATGTTGGTGTGTTTTCGTTTTTTGCTCCATTCGACCGCCTTTGGCGCGTTTGTTGTTGTCCTCAGTGTTATCCTTATCGATGAAAGGAGTCCTCGAGAATGGGACACTATGAGGTGACATTGATGAACTTCGGCCCAACGGCAGCCGAGCACAAAAAAGGTATTTAAGATTCGATGGATGGGAAAAATCGAATTGAGAGGAATCTTAAAAATACACAATCTGGCGGTGGATACAACAAATTCAGAGCAACGAAGGCGTCGCAGGATGTGGCCTCGACGGTGCACGGGGTGAATGAACCCCCACTCATTTTTGTAGAAAGGAATCGACCTTTTTCGGATATTTTTAGTTTTTATTGAATTTGTGCGTGGAATGCAGAGCATGCCAGTCGGGATGGAGATTGACTCTGCAGGGCAGCGTTGAAGCGGGTCGGATGTGGGCAGATATGTTAAAGGACGTCTTCTTTAAGCGGCGCAACAGAGGCTTCGCAAGGTATCCGCGGCGTTTGGAATGACTATCTCCTCGAAAAGTGCTGTTGTAGGTTGGCTTTAAAAAGAAACTTGCCTGAAGGAAGGTTTCGAGGAAGAAGCTTGAAGTTTGAAGGCATTCAACAGAAACCCCTACCGCGCAACTGAAAAGTGAGATGCGGTAGAAAGATTTTTCACTCAACGGTCGCGTTAACTTTTCAGCAACACATATATTGTCTCAAGAAATGGAATAACTTCAAACTTGACGCAACTTCTCGACAATGTGTCAGAAGTTTAGCGAATGTACTCTCCTCCTTAACTTTCAAACAGATTGAGTAACACTTGGCGCGGTTCAGGGCGCATATGAATGACACTCCGGTAACTGGTATGTGTCTGAACTAAGCTTACCAAGTATACTGTCTGTGCCACATGCAATCATAAATGATTGGCTGTGTCTGTGGTGTCACAATTACACAACCTTACCGACGCTAACATTGCATTCATTTGTGTCTCTGCTAAATCTCCCATGCGTCTGCTTATTCTCATAATTTCCCTTGAATAAGGCAGTTCTTTTCTTTTTTATTTAAAAAATGCGTGAACATTTTTTAAATATTTATCACTCTCGTTTAAGATCGAATTTAAATACCCTTAAAGTTGACACCAAATTGTGATCACAGGAGTGAACAACCATCTACTACATCTGTCAACCCCTAGAAATGTAATTAAAGACATTCAGCCTCAGTAGATTCGATAAGAGATGGTGAGATTTTCGCCTTGGTCGTCCCTTCCCCATTAGATCCACTTCACTTGTAGAACAGATTTACCTTTATTTACGTATAAATTTGTACATGTTTTGTTGCGATTATAAAAAATTAACTTGAACACTGTAACACTTAACTTCAATACTGATATATAGCTAATAACACAATCTGTAAGGTACCACACATTTGCATGCCTCTGAAACGCCTCTCCTCCTTCTCCACTGCTCGTTGCTTTCATGCCTCCAACTCATCAGCCAGGTCATTCAACGACGCCACCATGTCGTACTTGATCAGATCTACCAGGACCCCAGTCATCCGTCGCTTGAACACCGGCAGAGTCCTTTCGTTCAACAGCTCGTAGCCGTCCACCAGATCCCTGCTCTTTTGCTCCACTTCTGTCAAGTCGTTGTTGTTCTCCTCAACGCCTGGTGTGGGAGTGGTGGCTCCAAGGTCCATTATGGCCTCTGACACTTCGTCCAAGTCTGGCAAATCACTGGAGTCGCATATAAAGAATGGAATTGCGAAGGTGGCCATGCAGAACCCGTAGGCACCGTACTGCCGCAAATGCTCGTCGAGCACCGATCGCGGGAAGACAATTTCCGCCACCAGTCCAAACAGACGCAGATGACCTGCCAGGGTCTCGTAGTAGGTGTCGATGAATTCTGCAAAGTGCGCGTCGCGCAGGTTCTTCTCGGTGCAGGCGAAGAGGTAGTGTACAATGTCAAGCACGGGCGACGCGTAGCGTGACATTTGAAAGTCAATAAGCTTGGCAATAACCGCCGTCCCGCAGTCCTGGAATCAGAAAAGACAATAGTTAGCGAAGAGAACGATTTTCAGGGGCGCGAAAAACTATCTCAACTCGCGACGCACTCTTTCCAATTCGTCAATCAGTTTGTTATCAGCGACCGAGAGTCCCCGACGTCCCAGGCACAACTACGTAGCGCAGAAATGGGATTATCTTATCTTGCCGCGATTGCACCGCGAATTCTTCGCATAATTCCCTCCGATTCGCCAAATCGCCGCCCGCCATTGGCGTCAAATGGCTGCTCACGTAAGTTAACTCGCCCCCTTCATCTGACATTCTTCGTCATACGTTTCATTCACAGAATCGATGGCGTAGGAGAGCCGTGAACCGCTCTGAGGAGAGTTCACGTGCGCAGACCCTACCCCGAGCGCGATAACACTTGGTTACGTCAGTTTACACACACTAAACTAGGTTAACACCGCGCGGCGCAGTCGAAAAGTTATCAAGACGCTTCGTATACTTACGTCATAACGGTAGAGAATGTTGTTGTTCCAAAAGTCCCCGTGACAGATGACCGAGTATGGCGCGCTGTCGCCTCCGTTCACCGCCCGCAGACCAATCTCCTTGAAGTGGTGCTCAAAAATGCCAAGAATCCGCAGCAGCTCCGCCTGATTGTGACGGTGGGTGTCGTCTGTCAGCAGCGACTTGACGCGACGGACGTACTTTCTGGCGAACTCCACCGTCACCGGGTTCATACTCGACGTGTACAGGTTGTCGCTGTATCGGATCTCGGCGACGAGCTTGTCGAAGGTCGCTGGCCTCTTCGCCTGCAGCGCAAAGGACATTGCGTGAAACTTTGCTAGCGCCTTAAACGCGGACAGGGTCAGATCGAAGGTGGGTAGGTTCTTGCGGCAGTTCTGCGCGAAAGCATCCTGAGCGAGGTCTTCGAAAATGATAAATTCATTGCAGTCCTTAAGTGACGAGAAGTAGATTTCTGGAACTGAGTTAAAGGCCTCTTCACTGGGCACACCTTCGTCGTCCTGCAACTGCTTAAAGGCGCGGAAAACCTGCTCGTACATGAAGACCTCCCGCTTGTAGAACTCCGCGACCAGCATGTGCTCACGCCGGGCGGGATTTATCGGCGCGATTTTGACGATGATGAAAAACGGCCTCTGCTTTCCACTAGGAATAATCTTCGTCTGCAGCACCAGCCCGTACGAGTTCTCGCCCACGGCCGAGATCGGCGTCGTCTCTATCGTGTACTCAACTAACCCCTTCTCCGCGGCCACCGCTCGCAGCGCCTCCCACACGTCCTTCGGCAGTCCCTGGAATGTCATTCTCTCAAACTACGAACGCACGCTCTCTTGTTTCAAAACTTTCTCAACCGATCGCCCCACAAGTCGACTATCTAATGCCCAGCGGCCAACTGATAGTCCACCCAACCGCCAGAAAGCTTTTATACACCGCGAATGTAGTTCTCTGGGTTATATGATTCTATTCTAAGACCGTCCGCTGCCGGTGTGTGGGGATGCACTTCGACGCCGCCGGCTGCCCGCTAGTGTGCGCTAACTTGCGCTTGTGTTGGCGCTTCGGCGATTAGACAAAGCTTTCTTTGAAAGGGTTGCGCTCGCACGCGTGCCAGCGGTGCATTCCGTTGCCCCGCGGCTAGGAAAAACGCTGAAAGATGGCGAGTGAGCCCTCGGCTGGAACAAAGGGTTCCCAACGTACTCCAGCTCTGTTCCAGTAACCTAGTAGGGAAGATAGAGTAAACATTGAATTGGTGATACTCCCGTTGCCGGGCGGACAATGAACTCTAAGCTCTTGTGTGTATGTTTGCAAGGTCGCAGGCATTGGCAGTGTGTGTGAGAACTGTGATGTGGCGGTTTTTGAGCTTTTCCCTGATGGTTCGCGGTCTCTGGGGGAAAAGGTAATGCGTGGAGGGTGAATGACCGACTTAAGGTCTATTGAATGAGATGATAGACTGAAGGGGTTGCCGTTTGCTTTTCGTCGGTTCATCGACCCTTCGAAGGGGGGACTGGGTCAACCGAAGGGCCTGTGGAATGATCAGTAGTTTTTGGTGATGAGTTGATACGCAGTTTCAGGCATATGCGCAATTCTTTTGTTTTAGAACTGGATTGAGGACGCTGAGATTAGAGTTGCTGTGAGAGAGAGATGACTGCATTGAAACTGAGACCTGGGAACGGAGTTTTTGATTGTTTTCTGTGATCTCCCCTCGATACTGGCTGGTTCAGAGATTATGCGAGATGACTGGGCAGTTTTTGAACAAGTGTCTACTTCTTCCGAAATGTGGGATGAGGTCTTTTGTTGGTTTCGATTATGTATGAGTAAACGATAGGAGGGACTTTTAATACACAGACGAATTCCCAATTCAGAAAAAAAATGCAGAACAGAGTTTATCCTGTTGAACTTTAGTTCGGCCTAACCAAAGGCCGGAATTCCAGCATTAAGTACCTCACATTGGGGCAACTAAATTCTGTGTTTTTTAACCTTAAGTCTAGGTACATATTCTGAATTATATTGAACCAGGTATATCGGTGACTTCTTGAGGCGGCATCAGGCGCGTGTTTGCAAGGAGTCAAGGGGGCCCGCAAAGGTTTCAAGGTCAACGTAGGCATGGGCCACAGTATGTCGATGACATAAAGATTGTTTGGCGGGGAGTTTGAGAATTTAGAAGTTCACGTTCCAAAAAGAAATAGAGTTGAATCGGGGCAATATTAAAATTTGAGTCCTTTAATGTAAAAAAAAAGTCTTGGAATTACTTAAAATTCTGCTTATGATGTTGTGATGCTGTTTAACAATCAATTGAATGACTGGAGAACTGTATGTAATCAACAGTAATCAACAAGAATGTAGTTGATTGTGGCTTTAAAATACTGTGGCATGTTCGCGATCAAACAGTCGAGCAGATAACTGTCCGCAAGGACGTTGAAGAGTACCGACAACAAAGATTTCACCCCCAGTTGGAAGCGCGCAGTAAAGATCACCCACACTCCGTTTTAGCTGAAGAAATAATTTGACTATAGCAGGGCCCACTCCAATTTAATATCCTGATCTGAACTGATTTTTAAAAGACTTGAACTTGTCGTGTTTTACATTTTGCTGAATAATAATGAATAAGATGGCTAAACAAAAAACGACCCAATGCCGAATAACATGTGACACGTGACGAAACACAATGACTAAGCAACTCAATAACACTCAAATTAAGAAACGTGAGATTCAAAACCAGAATAGTGTATTTAACTGAGCAACGGAGTGTGATTTAAAACAAGCAAAATGCATTTGACTGAACACCGAAGGCTTTGTGCACCTTTTACGGATCTAAAATTGTTTAGTTTCCATGAAGTCACTAGTGGACTTGCCATTTGCAGGGTTTTTCACTAACGTGTGAAAGTTGTCCCTCTGTTGACTCACCCATCAGTCATCACTAAGTAGCTTCAAACCCACTTCCGTAAGTTCTCATCGTTTTCCTCGCTCACTATAAAGTGCAACACCAGGCTGAGTTGAGTCAAAAGCTCAGATTCCACAAGGTACAGTTAATCCATTAAGGTCGACAAGAACCGGGTGAAAATACATTTCAAACATCTTCAATTAGGCAGAGCACTTCAATGCCGAAAGACAGAGCATCAGAACCCAAATGTTCCACTTCTATCCAGCTCGAGTAAGCTGACAAAAAAGTAGAACTAGCGTATTTGCGAAGCATCAGATAGACGCACAAATATTTTTTTTCGAAAACGCAAAGCAGTGAAGTCGCCGATCGTCAAAACATGAGAGTCAAACAATGCTCTTCTTTAATCGAACAGTTCAGTAAACAAAATTCTAAACAAACAGCCCTGTAATCGATCAGGAACAACGACCGATAGACGCAATTCAGAAAAGCTCTCACAGCGAATTAGTGCAATAACCCTTTTCACGGAATGAAATTGTCACATCGGCGAATTCATTTGTTCTACCTCCCCCACTTCGCGGTGGTGTTACCTAATACCCCGAGCATCAGTGTGCTTTCCGCGAAATTAAAACACACAACGTCAAGTACTCGAAGCTCTCCCTGCGTGAAAGAGAGAGAGAAGGACAGGAAAAGAAACAATTCTCAATGAAGAAAGAGTAAAGAAGAACCAACCAGACTTCCTTGCTTCTGACCATGACGGTGAATTAATCGCCGCGCTCAACCACTTTACTTTCTTCTTGGTTACATAACCCACATTTCAGGCGACAGAGCGGCCATTGTCACCACCTGTGCGCTCTTCAAGCAGTTCGCCGCCATCGTGGACGAGGTGAATGCACTACGTGCATGTATGACGCATCTGTCGCACGCGGCAGCGCCTCCAACACAGCGCCTGCCAGCTGCGATTGACCTCGCGGTGAGCATTGAACCCTCGTTTGTTTATCGCTCACATGGGTCTAACTATTTTTATCTGCACCCCTCTCTCGTTTCGCACACGATCACACTAGATACGAGTAGTTTCCTGAACAGATAGGTGGCGTGCTTCACCGACGAATAGTGCAGAATGATATCATCTCCGGCACTCGTTAGCAAATGTTAATGACATTGCAATTGCGGCGACCTTGAAGTGGATACACACAAGTGTGCAGTGGCAGAAAAAGCGCAATCAGCAGAAAGAGAATGAGAGATGGAGAGAGAGAGAGCTTTGCCCGACTTACAGCAGAAGCGCTTCTCTCGGCCTATGTAGGGCAGTAGGGAACCGAACGAAACGGGCTGGCAGGGAATGAGTGAACCGAGAAGGCGGAAGCGATAAACACGTTACTTGGTGCTGCATTTGTTTTTTTTTTTTTTGTTGTTCTTCTGAATCGTAGTTCATTATCATTCGAGAGCTTTAGAGGGAATCTGTGTGACTGTGTGCATAGAGTACAACTGGTGGAATTTATGAGCAGTGATAATTAAGACGAAAACAGCTCGGCTTTGATTTGTGGGTCAACCCAAAGGAGATTCGTATAGGTTCGGCTGTGCACTGATGGGTGAATGTCCCGTGTGCAATTGCGATATACATACGTGCGATGTGATGCTGGTGTGCGAGACGATTCAAATGATTGTCTGTTTGTTTTGATTTGCAGTTTGAAGGTTTCTGCAATATTTGAAGATGTCTCAATGTTGGAAGGGTTATGACAGACAGAATGAAGGCAGAATCAAGTAGCAAACGACCAGTTTCTGAAGAGCCTAATTCCTTTTCCCTGGGAGCGTTTTGAAAAGCTCAAAGCCAGCTGCACGTGGTGGCTTGCTTTCTTTAGGCCGTAAAAGTTTTGTGCGTATGGAATATAAATAGAAAAGGAATATTTTAGTTATGGACACAAATGATGTGTAGATCGTAAACCTACCTTGTTTCTGTCAATTTGATTTCCACAAAGCTAAACCAACAGCAAATATAATCCTGGCTTGTTTGAAACAAACAGAATTTCGTAGTCTCCCAACACTTTTCGTTCGCGTTCCACAAGAAGTTTATTTCAGCGTCACTTACAAGTTAGAAATGCAAATGGCTAGACAAGACTTAAAAAAATAGACTGCTGTCTGTTTTAAGATGAAAGATGTGGGAATGGACCAAAGACCAAGCTGTGAATTTCTGTTGACACGCGCATCTCCACGCCATTAAAAAAATAAGCACCAAGGCATATGAAGTCGCAAGTAGCAAATAATATTCCACACCTCGACGTCAAGGTCTAACGAGGAAGAAAAACATGCATGTGACCTCGAAACTATTTCGTCTTTGATTCTACTTCATAGAACAACAAAAACAAATTGCGCATCGCGCAGTGTTTCTCTTCTCCCATTACAAGTCTGTCTGAAACGAAACGATGAAAAAGCTTCAATCGGTGTTCTGATGTTCTCACAACCTTGAATTAAGAAGCTAAACCAGAAGCAGTATGACCAACAGCATCAGCAGGAACTAATGAATGCGGAGCGTACATATGTACATATGTACGGACGTGTGGTGTGTTCGACTATGCAGTTGTTAATGATTATTGCGTTAAATGTGGAGGTAAATTTTTAAATAGAAGGATTGGATGGCAATTTTGATTGGAGATGCAGGTGCAGGTTTCTAGAAGGTTTCGGATATTGGTAGATTAGGGCCAATAACATATCTTCGAATCCCACAGATCGTTGCACAAATAAAGTAATCTTTAGTTTAATCAGATTGATTAGTGTTGTCCTTCCAGGACATTGGAAAAGTATGCGATGAAGCAGTTGGAAGCCTTTGTAGGGAGGGAGGCCATAATCTGCAAAAAAAGAAAAGCAATCCACAGGATTTAGTTCTCAATTCTCTGCTGCATAGTTTTCCACATTAATCTGCAAAAATATGAACTTCATGTATCCGTTCCCTTCATAAAATGATCACTTAAGTTTGCGTACAAACAAACAAAAAAACCTGATTGTGTGCAAAAGCAACAGCTGCTTACTATTTGACGCCACCTCCAGCGATAGTTAGCAACAACAAAGCCTATTTATTGCAAACACTTGATTGACCAACAAGCCACAAAAATTATAAAAATAGGCATAGGCATAAAAAAGACAAGTTCATTGACCGATATGTGTGCCAAAGCTCACTCATAATAGCGCTAGTTTCATCACAGTGACCAACTGACCGACACACAGCAACACTTTCAACAGATAGCTTCGGCCTTCTTGGTTTTCCTAATCATAACCCAGCACCACAAAACTTTACGACGACGAGACGGCAATCACGTCACCGTCTGACACCAGCAAGAGTCAGAGAAGGAGAAAGTGAAACTGATGTGCACACGCAGATATAAATAAAAATAAATTCTTTGTTTAAATATATATTTATGTATTAATAGTTAAATGTTTTTGACTTAAAACTTAACTTAAATATTTGCTTTACTTTTCTTAACTCATTTTTTTTTTCTTATTTTGTCGTAACTTTAACCTCACACGAGTGAGGAAGACAAAAAAGGAGGAATTAATTAATAAATAAATTAGATGATGAGAAATTCAAAAATATATAGTAACGTTGCGTCGAGCTGAGCTGCGACTTCTGTTCACTTTAAAATAATTAACATTGTTTTTTTGTTTTTTTCGCTCGGTCCTAAACACAATGCAGGAGAAGAAAACAAAACCCTTAAGACACAAGGAAGAAGACAATCTTAAACAAACTATTCGCACCTTCTGCAAGTTAAATCAAATTATGCGTAAGGAGAACTTCATAGGCTACAGCTTCCAAGCAGGATGTCTTGATTCTGAAAACGGGAAGCACTAAGAGCAAAACAAATTGAACTTATAGAAAAAACAGCCGAAGGCAGGGGACCTAAATTCAACAGATCAAGGTTAGACATTTAAGCTTGTAAAGGTCAAACATTTACAGTATTAAATGCGACGAAGTCTTCGTAGTTTGCTTGTCCACCAAACGTTCCTAGGAAATTGTTAATGCCTAATACTGACAAAAACAGATTTTTTGTTTTACATTCACTCTCTCTAAAGTGGTTGACGTGTTGAGAAACTTCCTTCCACAGTGGCTGCGTCTTTTCAATTTTCATGAGATCGTTTTGTAAATTATGAAAAATGTTAAAGAACTGTGAAACTTCGGCAAAATTGTAAGCTGTAACTTCCAATAATTGGATAGATTTCGATTACAACTCTGTGAATTATCTGTGATTTATCTCTTTGAACGATATCTCCCATTTGCTTGCTAGCTAATGAAATGATAAACCTTTTCGAAATAAAAAATAACGCTGAAGTTGAAAAAAAATGCATATACATCAAATTAACTCCTACAGCATGCCTCAAGCGATCAGAGCTGCCCTACCTTACGACCTACATCTTAGTCAAGACATTTGTCAAGATATAATTGCTTCCTTCACCGAGAAAAGAAGATTTAATGAAGAACTCCTTACAAAACACTGTCGCACACAAGTTTCACCGTTTTAAGGATCAACACGTGTCGAGCCAATCTAAGGAAACGATTTAACGTATCTCTGTTAATTTTATTTACATCAATTTGTAACTTTTGTATATTCTATCCTGTACTTAGGCCAAAACAAGATACATATACACTTATGAAAAAAATATGGAAATACGAAATATATTTGAAGTGAAGAAGAAACCAATTCGAACTGGTTTTCCTGCAGTGACAATCAATCGATACATTTCATGTTAATCGGTGCCCTTATCTTTTCTCGGATTTTGTGTTTTCATCGGCGCAGCTTTCTGCAGCTCTCCGTACATAAACTATAAACTATGTAATGTGAGTTACAAACTAAGTAAAAAGAAAACAAACTTAGAACAACAAAGAAAGAGAAATGAGAACAATGTGGGGTGTGTGTAGTGATTGAATGGAGAGGATGCCCGCGTAGATGATCCTCCGTTTGGCGGTTTACGTTGTATGTGTGTATTTTTGTTCAGCTCTCTGTCACTTTCATCCATTTGCTTCGGTCTTTGAGGAGAGAGTTGGTTGGTTGCTGGTTGCGGTGTGACGTGTGATTTGTTTCGTTTTTTGATTTTGGAATATATTCATTTGTGAAATGGAGATGTTTGCTCTTAAACTACAGAGTCTTTGCGTATCCTGAAAAGAGGGTGAAAACATTTTAGAAGATGAATGAGAAAGCATATGTCGAACATACCACATGTAATTCTCAGTCTGTGGAGCTCTCATGACCCCGACGCCGCCGCCCAAACGACGATAATTCATGCAGCCACACAGTCTCCATTGGTTCGTTTCAGGATCGTAAACCTCAATTGTTTTCAAGTACGCTGAACCGTCGAAACCTCCCACAGCGTACAGTTGTCCATTAACAACAGCTAGACCAACCTGTAGGTTTAAAAGATTGCGTGATAGATAAGAATTTGAGGTAAACATTGGGAATGAGGAAAACTTACGCCACTCCGTCTAGATGTCATCGCAACAATCGGACTCCAGGTATTTGTGTGTGGATTGTAGCGTTCGGCGGACGACAATTCCATGCAATCATCACGTCCGCCAACTGCATAAATGTAATTGTTAAATACAGCACAGCCTAAATGTTTTCGCCGCGTTGACATTGGATTGACGGCACACCATTTGTTTTGTCTGTTAAAATAAAATAATTGGCTTCATCCGTGTGCACTGCATGTTTGTAAAATTTACCTAGGATCATAGCGTTCGACAGTGTTTAGGGGGCATTGTCCGTCAGAGCCACCGATTGCGTACAAATAGCCTCCGAGTACAGCCACTGCAACTCCCAGTCTACGCGTTGTCATAGGAGCAACCTTAAACAGAAATTGAGTGAGTTCACTTCGATGCACACACACATGAATGAAAGTTTACCTTGGACCACTTATTTTCTTTGGGATCATATCTTTCAACATGATTTAAACATTGCACACCATCCTGCCCCCCGACCGCATACAAAAATCCATCGAGGACCGCAACGCCGACACTTGTCCTACAAGATGTAGTCGGAGCTACATCGCACGACCACTGATTCGTCTGTGGATCATATCTCTCGATGCTGTTCAAGTAGCTCTGTCCATCATGACCCCCTACTGCGTACAGAAGGTCATTCAAAACTGCTACGCCGACGCCGCAACGACGTTTGCTCATGGGCGCCACCATCTTCCAGTCATTGGTCTGTGGATCAAAGCGCTCCACGGATGCAATCGCATCACCCGAGCACCAACCACCAACAGCGAAGAGAACCTCACCGCGTCGAGTCGGCTTTCGCGGCCTGGTGCGCGGCCCTTGCATTAATGGACGTTCTTGTGGAAGCAGTAGATAATTTTTGGCCTCATCAACTAAGTCACGGCAGGCTTCATCAGAACGCACTAGCAGATCGGAGCCCACAGTGCCAACAAGGAATTTCGGACTTAACAACGGCAAACGGACATGTTGAAGGACCTGGGCCAAGTGTTGCCTTCTATCGGCCACATTATACTTTAACCAAGACATTACCGCATTGAACACCTGCTCCTCCGACCGCACATTCAGCTCATCGCTGCAAATGATGTCGACCAACTGCCCGACTGGCAACAACAGGAACTCTTCACTCTCCATCACTTCCTGGAAGTTATGTTGTGTGAATTTGTCAGCGATTCGGAGCAGTTCCCGGCAAGAATGTGTGTCGGCAAACGCTCGTATTCCAAGGCAGTTTGTTGGGTCGAGCTGCCGTTTTAGAAACTCGCAGCATATGTCTTGGATTTCCACCAATTGCAATAAGCAAGCTGCCGGCAGTAGCGTCTGCACATTGGACTCCTCGACAATGATGTGCGCCGTATAACAAAAATCAATCAACAGTTCCATGGCATTCTCGTCGATATCTCGTATGGTTACTTCGGTTTGTCGTGACTCCTCCAGCTCACCCGTGAACATGGCCCGGAAGTAGGGGCTGCATGCCGACAGGATCACACGATGGGCAAAGATTTTACGCCCTCCAACGTTCAGTACAACATCGCACAATTCGCGGTGACGCCGCAGGAGATTTAACTCCGACAGTGTCACCTTTGGATGTTTCTCCGACGTGTGCGAAAGTCGCGCTGGCGAAGGCGGCCGATCCCCAAGGAGTGGATCGCCCATTCTGTTTGCCGCCAAACGCAGCGGGGCAGAAGCCCAGCCCCACACAGCGTCTATCTGAAAAAATAAAAAGAAAAGAGAAGTAAATTTCGCATGAAATGAGATGATCACTCGACAAAAGGAAAGTGCACAATAATCGTGTTGTGAATGAATTGTGGGTCAAATTGTTGCTTCCGTCGTCGCGAGCGGAGAAATCTGTCTTCAATAGACGGCATCACATGGTTTGGATATAAAGGTATGCTGAAGAAATGGACTAAGTTTGTGTCAAACAAAGCATGAATTATATGTTATGCCCTTTCTATGCCCTTGAGTACTCAACAATCTCGCACTATACAAAGCGTTTAACTAAAGCGTGTCTGATGCAATGACTTTCAAATTATTTGACAAATTGACAGCGGAAACAAAATCAAATGAAAAAAGTCCTGGCCTATCAGCAATTTCAAACAAAGCCTAAAGAGATATTAACCCTAAAAGAACCCTGTTGCATTAAAAACTAACTCATTAAAAGACGACGACCCTTGTGTTGCATTGTCGTCACGCCATAAGTCATTTATTCGTTATACTTACGCGTTGTTAACAAAATTGGAAAAACCAGACAGCCTGGCTGTGACCACCTGCGCAATCCGTGTGAATAACAACCGTGTGTATAATACACGAAACTCAAAATTTCTTCCATAAATCGAACATCGTATTTGCACGTAATTACCCCTCAGAGGGTATGGAGCCAATGAACCAGTCCCTGCACTGACATAGACTGCAGCGGAAGTGCGCCCACACATTCGACAACAATAACTCATTAATATTTGTAACATGATGCCAGACAGTGGATTGGCGGGGTAACCTGACGCCCTCCCTTTCTTCTGTTTTTAGTTCGACCAGGGCAGGTAGGTCTACCTGCAGAAAAAAAAACTTTTTTCCTCCGTGCCCGCAACGTCTAACCCGTTCGCGTGCCATGAAGCTTCCAGCAGAGAGCCTTGAAAAAAATATCAAAACTGCCCAATCTCCTGCGCGCCTTTCACTCGCTCTCACTCTAAAAATAGAGTTTGTGGTAAAATTGGAAATAAATAAAAAACATCCTATGACACACATAAAAAAAAACTACGGGGTGTTACGCCCCAAAAACAAGACAAAGCAGGGGCATGTGAAAAGGGGGGCACACCTCGCAGATATGTAGGGATAGCAGAAAAAAAACTCATAATTCACGCACAGCTGCTTTTCAACAATAAATTTTCACTCGTCGTCCCTCCAGACAATACACCCACTCAAATACACTCCCAAACCATGCGATGCACACAAAATCCATTGAATTTAAATGTATTTCACTAATTTTTATAAATCGCCTATATTTGCAAACCTTTGTGGTTCTTTTTTCCACGGAGGAGCCAAAACACGAAAACCAATTGCAGTGAATTTTCAACAGCGTCGACAAACACTCCACTCTTTCAAAACGGCGGCATTTATTCGCATTCTTTGTTTCGCTTTGTGGGAATTGAATTTCTAATCCACACCAGAGACGCACGGCCAAACGTTTTGCTTAGGAAATTATAGAAAATTTTTGCTCCGAAAATTAAAAGAAAAAAATTTTATCTTGTTTTTTTCGTTGTCGATTGTTCTTCTTCTTGTTGACTTGAGAAAAGTTTCTTTCAATGAAATGGTTGATTGGTGTTGATGAGTTTTGTGTATGTGTGGATTTTGTAGTTCGCAGTTGGTAGCGCTGGAGAGAAATGAGAGTGCGTTCGCGGATACAAGTGCCTCTTTTGATAAGTTTTCATTTAAATGAACAGTGTACCCTGCGTTAGAAAACAGTTTCGCAGTAGGAAAGCTATGGTGTCATGGTGGAGAAACATCCATTTTGAAACGTTCTCAATTTTAAACTTATGGAGTTAAGTTTTTTTTAAATAACCTTAAACTTTTTACTGCATTGAACAGAATTCTCCTTAAAACATCTTTCGTAACTCAAATGAAGTCGAAAAAGCTCTTGTACAACGAAAACCAATAACTTCACTCCTAACTAAGAGGTCAATACCACAATGTGAGTGTACAATGGTTATCGAAAGATTTTTCAAATCGGTTATTTTTTGTTAAATTTGATCAATTTGAGGACGTGAAATCCTAGTTGGTGCTTTCCCGAATTTTGTTTTAAACCACTCTCCAATATCCGCAAATCACAGTAAAGCAAATTATTTAGCTAATGCCCTGTTACACTACACCTACGCATCTAAATATTTTATTAACTGCCTTGTACCTCCAACATAACATCTCTGAGCAATAAACGCACGCATACATCAAGCATTCTTTCATCTATTTCATGCTTTTTTTGTCATCCACCCAACAAAACCGATGATGGAGAAAATGTGTTGTTTCGTTTTCCCGTACACAGCTGTGTTTTGCATAATGATAACTGCTTGACTTTTGCTGCTGAGCTGAGACGAATAGACATTGTAGGCAGAGTCGGCGAAGTCTAGACGTTTCACAATTTTGACGTACTTTTCATCCGTAAACAAGTTCGTGAGAAAATTCAATCGTTTGTTCTTTTCATCTATAATTGTGTTTTTTTGCGTCGAAAAAAAAATCTGAGCAAAACAAGGCAGATTCTCTGTTTTAAGGCCAAACAATGCAAAGTGTTATCAATACAGTCAAGGGAACAGCCCTCGGTGTAGCTGAGTACCTAACTCCAGTGCTCAAGGTAAGAGTTTCACCATTTCCATGTACAATGGGACAATGGATCAAATGAAAATTCAGGGGGAATGGTGAGGGGCATGTCTAAGTGTCGTGATGAATCATTGATATTTTGCAGGAGAGTAAATTTCGAGAGACTGGCGTTCTGACTCCAGAGGAATTCGTCGCCGCTGGTGATCATTTGGTGCATCACTGTCCGACGTGGCAGTGGGCAGCTGGAGATGAATCTAAAGCAAAACCTTATCTTCCTAAAGGTAAGTCATACCGGTTTGAGGTTTCACATATCATAATGCATGCGCACGTATTGACAGATAAGCAATTCTTAATCACTCGCAATGTTGCTTGCACTCGACGGTGCAAGCAGATGGAGTACGTTGGAGAGGAGATCGTCGTTGAAGACGAAGGTGGCGATGGAGGGTGGGTGGAGACACATCAGCTGAATGAGGATGGCGTCGCCATTCTAGACGAAAAAGTGTGCGAAATGACATTGAGTGGCAAAGACGACGACGATGACGAGATTCATACAATGGATGAGAATAAAATTCCCAACGATGATGACGACGATGACGATGATGAAGCCATTGACATGGAAGAGTTCGAGGAGAGCGGCATGCTTGACTTGGTCGACCCAGTAAGTGCAAAATTGATCTGATCTTGTGGGCGACCTTCACGTGATTTGAAATGTGATTGTGGGAGCTAATTGATAAGATTGAATGACTTATCAACTAAAGAACAAAGCGTGGAAATCTCAATCAGCTTTTCATTTCTGAATTGCTCAAATCCCATTCCCTTTTGTTGTGTTGATAACCGATTAATATTTGCTTTATTTAGGCCGTTGCCACCACCACTAGGAAGCCGGAACCCTCATCAAAGGCAACATCGTCTGACGGGGGCGATAGCGGTGACGGAGGTGACTCTGTACTCCACACAAGGACCTATGATTTGCACATAACCTATGACAAGTACTATCAGACACCAAGGCTTTGGGTTGTTGGCTACGACGAGGTATATCACCACTTTTCGTTATGAGATGTTTGTACTAGAAACTTTGTCTTTTAGAATCGAAAACCCTTAACAGTGGAGCAAATGTATGAGGATGTAAGCCAAGACCACGCAAAAAAGACTGTTACCATGGAGAGCCATCCCCACCTTCCGGGTCCAAACATGGCCTCTGTGCACCCATGCCGTCATGCAGATATAATGAAGAAAATCATTCAAACTGTGGAGGAGGGTGGCGGTCAATTGGGTGTTCACCTCTATCTTATCATATTCCTGAAGTTCGTTCAAACCGTAATTCCAACCATTGAGTACGATTTCACACAGAACTTCACCATGTAAAAGTCACACACAGCTGACTGAGGCAGCATCCCTGCAACCAATCGCTATGAATTTATATGTATGCTTCACTTGAACTTCTCTCTTATATTTACGGTCCAACAAGGGCACATCGATGTGTTTTTTGCTTGCATTCTCTAGTTAAAATTCATAAATGTGCGTATGCAGTATGTGTCGGACGAGAGTCCGTTGCCTTGTGGGGTTGAAATACAATATACGTGGGAACGATAGAGGTTAGGATTATGTTATTCATTAAGTGTAAGTTTATCTATTTTGCCAATGCACATACACACACTCTAAGTATATATAACGATTTTAAAAATATTTTATTCAGAGACAAAGTGCGAGTGTAGACTTAGTTCTGTTCTACGAAAATAAAGCGTAGAAGTGGTTTCTTTGAGAAATAAAGATGCATTTGCAAAACCATGTGTGACTTTATTTAACGCTCCGTGATTGAGAACGATTGCTTCTCTCCGCAATGATCTATGAGTCATAGGAATGTTGCTGCCGGGTTGTGATTAATAAGTTATATCTGCATAATCACTGTCATGTATGTGCAGAACGATAATTCAAAATGCAACTATTTCAAAGCGGCATCAAATTATGGAATCTACTTATAGCTTGTGCTTGCCATACTAATTGCTTGTGCGGAGATTAAGATACTCCGAAAAAATTCTTAGTCAGGCAACAGCGTTACTCGGTTAAAATTATGGTATGGAATCATCGCAAGCACTTGATTTGACCTGGATTGCAAGCTGCCTCTTTGACAGTGCGGAATGAACCCCATAAGAAGAGACAATCAAGTCATCTCATTCGAGGATTGAAGCCAAATCTTATGTTGGATGGGATACAGCTCATTTGACTTGAAAGATTCGCCTGCGAATTGGGTTAAGCTCGTTCTAGATGTGCTTTACATGATTAAAATTGGTTTTATTAACCTTGATGCGCTTTATATTATTAAAATTGGTTTTATTAACCTTATAAAGCACAAACTAAGTTTTACTCGGCCATAGAAAAGGAAGCAAATTTCGTACCAGCTTTATTCAATTCAAATCACTCTTGGGTCACAATCGTTGAACAGATACGGCAAATGGTACACCTGCCATCGATCTGTTGCCTTCCTTAGATCTAATCTAAAACTTTGAAAAATAGAAAACCCTGTTAAATTGATTCAACTTGTGTTCTCCGTTTGTTGTTACTCACTGGCTGACTGACAAATATGGCATGCACTTGTCGCATCAAAGTTACTTTGTAACTTGAATTTTAAGAGAATTTTCAATATGCCTACACACGGATGCTGTATGTACGACATTTCCAATTGGAGTACAAAACCATATTGCGTCTGCCTAACCGAAAGTAGAAAATAAAATTTTAATTCATTCTGCCCACTAAAACTTAAAAAAGGTTTAATTTCATCTATATACACATAAACAACAAAACGAACAAACCGTAACTTCTCTTCGTCCGCTCAATGTCGCACACCGCACACAGTCTGGCAACACCATCCAACCAACTCAAAGTGATGAAAAAATCGTCCATCCCTCACACACGCATATCTTTAAGCCACAGCGATTTTCCTCTTCTTGTCCCACATACAAACAGAACAACCAAAGAGCAAAGTCGCTTGCCGCCATATTTCATTTCAGTACACGATTTTTTTTCTCCTCCTCCCGTGGCTCTCCCTCGTCATCTTTCGCTTCGCGCCTCTCACTCTTCTCTATCGCTCGCAACGTTTTCCTCGCACTAGTTAAATCCATTCGTGTGCTGACAACTGTCTTTGGCAGTGAATCGCTTTGGCGATACGGAAAAAATTCGAAAAAGTTTTGTGTGAACATTTTAAAAAAAATTCCAAAAACATCTCTCACCCTCCCCACTTGTTTCAAAGAATTTCTCAATTCGCCCACATCCGGTTTCGTGAGTGTAGTGCACTAAAACTAAAAGAACTTCACATCCATCGTTGCGCTCCAAAAACGAACGGTAAAAAAAATCTTCCATCAGCCAGTTGAAGCAGCAGCAGCAGAGAAAAAATTCTCTGCGAGCGAGTCCCCGAGTAGAGAAGACGTAGAGAAAATAATTTTTTCCTTCCCTTCTCGCTTACTAGAAATTCTTTTCGTGTGGTACGCGTGTGTACGTGTGGAGTTTTCTCGACGTGTGAAATCGGAGAGTAGGGAAAACAATAATAAAAATCCTTGGAATTCGTGAAATTTTCTCCGACGCTCGAGTGCAAGTGGAGACGGGTTTTTCGAGAAAAGGTTCAACTTTTTGGAGGCGCCTCTCGATCTTGCTACAAAAAAAAGTGGAAAAATCGAACCGAAACCAGATACGGCTATTGGGCTGGTGGTGAAGTGGGAAATTTTTTTTTCTTCCTCGTACTCGTCGCCGTCGTCTTGTTCCCTTTTTTTCATCATCATCATCATCATCACCAATTGTGTCGTTATCATCCTCTCTCTATCTCTCTCTGAGGGAATACATTAGCGAGTGTACTCTCGCGCTCTCGCTCGCTCTCTGTATTGCTGTATGTCGTCGCGATAAATGGGAATTTTATGAAGAAAGATTTTTTCCAATCGTTTGACCAGTGAGCGGAATCCGCGAAAGTGTTTAGGAATCGCACCGGAATTTGGGCCAGTTATTTTCTCGGTTTTGTGACTTGAAAAACTAGAGTGAAAGACTTCGAGTGGAAGGAGCGGTTTTGTGTGTGGAAGAGAAGGTGACGATTTAGAGCGCTTTGGCACCCTCCGCCACCCCCGGTTCCTTAGCCTATTTGACGGTACTGTGGCCAACTTCACACATCACCGTATACATACACGATTCGACAGTACAACGACAGCAACGAAGCGACGTCAAAGTCACAGGCAACGGCAACGACGGCAGTTTCTGGAGAGTGAGAAGAAAATCGCGACTTGGCGTTTTAATCGGGTACACTTTTATCGAGTCGACGGCAGAGGGCTGTAAAGCCACAAACCGTCTAGATGATGGCGTTGCCAATGAACTCTTTATATTCGCTAACGTGGGGGGACTACGGCAGTTCGCTTGTGTCGGCCATTCAACTGCTTCGCTGTCATGGTGATTTGGTGGACTGCACCCTGGCGGCTGGCGGTCGAAGTTTTCCAGCTCATAAAATCGTCTTGTGTGCAGCAAGTCCGTTCCTCTTGGAACTGCTAAAGGTAAGTTGTTTTTATGTGGCTTTTAAGCAGCTGAGATCTCCCGCCTAATTAGAATTCGAGCACGGAGTACCAACTGGCGAGTGGGAGACGACAATTGGTTGGTTCGCTCCTGAGATTGAGCTCAAGATATTTTGTAAACAGAGATCATTTCGTTTTGTCAATTCCCTCCACACCGTGTAGACACGGCACTCACAACACACAATCATGCATCGCATCGAATGAGCGACACACAGAACAGAACGCAGAGTGAAGAAGAAGTAGCAGAGAGGAAAGAGAAGTGCCCTCTTTTGTTCGGTTTGGTTTTGTTTTCTGTTGTACTTGTTGGTGTGTATTGAATTCCCTCCCTGAGAAGAAACGTGTCTCATGCCCGACTCTAGCTCTTCTCAATCTTTGGTAGATTTGTGTTCATCTTTGGCTCTATTTTGTGTGCGATGCGAGATGGAGATACCCTCTCGCGTTCAGTTCGGTTGTTTACATCATCCTTCTGTTCGGCGGCACTGTCGCGCGCTGAGCACATCCTCATTATCAGGTGAGTCGATCTCTCCCTCCCTCCCAGGTTTTTCAGATGAGTAGTAAGAGAAACTAAGATTTGTCCTCTGCAACCAACCCCTTCCCAGAGCGCGCTTTATCCAACGTTTTGTTCACTTGAGTTCAGAGCGGCAGGGGAAGGATTAGCTCCTATGACAACGAAACGGCGCTCAAAAAATTCGAAAGCAGCCCGCCACATGAGCGTTGATTGATGCTCCGCTGCTCTTCCATGTAAAAATGTTTTGAGTACAGTTTCTCTTCGCCGTCGCACGTTTCTGTGTGGGTCTTTAGATTTTGTGGTTGGTTTCGGGACGCAAAGAGTGAACGCACGGAGAAAACAAGATGCGGAGGAACGAGTAGAATGAATGAGGATTGTTTTGGTTGCTCAGTGCTTGGTTTGCGCGCCACTGTGTTGATCGGTATAGGTCTAGTAGGTAGTTGTACTTTGACTGTGACGATGATTACTAGTGGTGGTCATGGTAGCCGCGGCAGGTGACTTCAGTCTGCAAGTGGAAGGCCGTACGTACAACGTATTCGAAATGTATGTACATGAGCAAGTAGTAGGTTTACTGCTGTCGTATATCATTTGATTATGAAGCGTGGCATAATACGGTCAACTTATGGATTTTCTCATTCCAGTCCTTAAGCGTGTATGTCCTTCAGTGGATTTGTGGGTTTGCTTTCGGCAGTAATTTAAAGCCGTATCCCAAGGCCGGTATTTGTGTTATTGAGTTGGCCCATGCCTTGGTGTATAGCTTTCTCCCAATACACACTAAGTCTTCTTAGAAGTCTGGGAAGTAGAAGTAGAGCTGTCCAATCCGCGTTTTACTTAATATTTGTTGTATAAAAACTTAGGTAACTGCATTGGTTTTTCCAACATATTGATGGTTTTTGATGACAGGCGGCTTCTTTCAAATTTGACACTGCAAGCTGGGAACTGATGCAAGTTTCTGACAAGGTTTACCCTCAACACGTATTCTTACAAGCGAACAGCATTTTTCAAAACTGAGTTATTGAAAGTTCTTGTGTTCGCGCCATAACAGTATCGCGCGTTATACGCGCAAATCCTTAGATTTGATGAAAACTGAGCAAAGAACATCTAAATTCATTTCTATAGCAGACAAGCTTTATCCCAGAGCTCAGATTGCCCATTTTCCAAGGTTGCTTAAATTTGATAAAATTCATTTTATATAACCCATGATTTTGTATCGGCACACTTACAGCGGTTAGTTCTGTTGCTGTTGGGATCTGTGGATACACAAATCCCAGCGATATATTGACTGGATAAGCAATCCAATTGTCAAGTTCAATTGCCAGCCGCGTACACAAATGCTGGTAATGTGCACTGCTGCAGTCATATGTACATATATTCATCTTTATTCTACTCCACGAGTCGTAACAAAAGTGCGTTGACCAAATAAGAAAAAAAAAAGTTTCTTGCTCCCACCTCTCTGTTTACAAAATATTAAATTTTCATTCTCTTCAGCTCAATGTCACTTGTCCGAATGAGAGAGAACGAGAGAGAAACTGCGAAAAGAGTATGAACTCTCATCTCTTAAGCGAACGATATTTTATTGAATCTATCTTAAATTACCTAGCGGAAAAAACGACGTAAACAATGTGGCGATGGATTCAATTGTATCTCCTCACATCCCTCTTCTTCTCTTTCGTATTTCTCTCCCTTGTTAATAATCGCTTACTCCCTTCTTATTCATTTAGAACACACCATGTAAACATCCCGTGGTAATGCTTGCCGGGGTTAATGCTAACGACCTGGAGGCTCTGCTCGAATTCGTATACCGCGGTGAGGTCAGTGTTGATCACGCTCAACTGCCGTCGCTACTGCAGGCAGCGCAGTGTCTAAACATTCAAGGCTTGGCCCCTCAGACTGTTACCAAAGATGACTACACGACACATTCGATTCAGCTGCAGCAAATGATACCTCAGCATCACGTCAAGACCGTAATCGATGTATGTCCGGAAGAAGTAGGTTCCGCCGATGACTAACAGGAGATTTTCAAATGAGAATATTTTTTCCAGGACCAAGAACAACTTATTGCCACAATCGCTACTGCCCCCCAACAAACAGTTCATGCACAGGTTGTTGAGGACATTCAAGGAGGACCGATAATCACCGACGAGAGGGAAGTTAAGGATGTCATTAATCAGCTTCTGCCGGCAAGAAAAAGAAAACAGCGTGTCAAAAAGATGTCTCGTAAGTCAAATCAACCGTTCGCCGCCTGGATATTCTTTCATATAATTTTCTTCTGCAGCAACTGTGTCGAAAATCTCTCGGACTGACGGAATGGACAGCATCATGACAAGCCCAACGACAACCAACCAAACACAAACAATTTCAACCCACGAAAACGGTGACAATTTGCCTATGGCGTCGACACCTATTAAGTCAGAAGTCCAAAAGAACGATTCAATGGTATCGGATGCCAGTGTTACTCCAACAACGCCAAATACATCAACCGCATCAGGGGGCAATAGCTCAGGGGTCAAAAGTGGAAGCAGCAGTAAGGAAGCAATCCCCTTGTGCGCATATAAGAACTTTCTGATCTCTTTTTTGTTTTCTGTCAGAAGCACGTTCGCGGTCTCAATCCGAACAACCAGCTACTTGTCCCATTTGCTACGCAGTCATTCGCCAATCCAGAAACTTACGACGCCACTTGGAGCTGAGACATTTTGCCAAACCCGGAGTAAAAAAGGAGCGAAAAGGTATAGTTTTCCCCCCTAGCAATGAATGCCCGCATTAATTGCTGTGATTTAGCAATTCCTGGGGGACAAAAGAAGCAAATCACCACGACGACAACGGCTAACTCTAGTACGAACACAACAACAGTAGCAAACGCTGGAATACCCCAAGTTCAATCAGTGCAATCGATACACACGCTGCAAGCAGTGCAAGTCAAAAAGGACCCAGATGCGATCTCAACCGGCGGCGGTAATCAGGTGTCTGTAGCAGTCAGTACTTCATCCCAGCAGCAACAACAACAGCAGCAGCAACAGCAGCAACAACAACAGCAACAGCAAGTCCACCATCAAATAATCGATCAAACCGGGAACATAACAACGGCAACAGGCAACGGTCAGCCCACAATTGTGACACAAGAGCACACGGACGGCACAACATCACTGTCCATAGCTCAAGTGCATCAGGTGGGCCATCAGTTGATTGGCAACATCAATCAGGTGAATATGAATGATTACCATCACCACCAACAGCAGTTGTGAGAATTAAAACACAACGCATAAATAATCTAAACCAACCAACCATCACCAACCAAATACCAAGATCAATCCAACAACCTACTTAACCTCAAAATTACTTCAGTTTGTCACTTATCCTTTTGAGAAGTTTTCAATTCTCCTAAAAAGTAGATTCATACTTTGACTATTTTGTTGTTTTCTCCTGTACATTATTTTTATTTTGAAATATGTTTTTTTTTTAATTTCTAGACTTGAGCCTTTTTTGTAAATATAACTTACAGACCCTAGGTTAGGTGGACACGTATTTTCCTTGAGCGAAACGAACTTACGTGTATTTGAATAAAGAGTCACTGTTCAGTAGAATGTGAATGTGAAGTTGAAAGATCTCGCAATCCGCTAACTCTCTCCAGTAGTTGTGTGCGGAGTTGTGAGTTGCTGCTTTGCGTGAATTTAATTGCTTTTTTAATACTGGTGATAGTCCAACATTTTTTGTAATTGTTTTGCTATTTGGTTAGACGCCTTAAGTAAACTTACTTTGTCTGCGAGACTTGGGTTGGTGTGTCAAACACAATCAACCCAGAGTACGTAATGTAAAATACTACAATAACAATGAATAAAAAGTGACCAAAGTGCTGTTGCAAAGATTCTTCCGGTTTGCCACTTAACTTTTGGCGCGAACATAAATGATGTCAAACTGAGTGGATAATTTTGGCCCGAGTCAAACATACATTTGATCCCACCAAAAGTTTATGCACTTAAAAAGTAATCTATATTCGAGATGCAAGTATGTGGTGTTTTGTGAGGCTGCGTTATGGTCTCAGAACGAACTGTTTGTATATTTTTGATGATGATCTGCCTTGCATAACGTTTATTGATATATGTATATTGGGCTTGGTCATATCATTTCCACAATATTATATTTCCCCCTTTTGATGGGTCATGTAAAAAGAGGGAAGTACAACATTCTTGGCGGTCACGTTACATGTAAGCGAATGAAAACTGATTAACATGAAATCACATTTGTCGGGGAATGATTTGCAATTCATATGATGCAACAACTTTAACTTTTCAGATGAAGATACGTTGCTTTAGCGCGTCAACTCAGCAAAGGTCCAGGCAAAATATTCATTCAAAGTTAGTGTTAAAAAAAACGAAGTTGAAAAGAGAATTATAGGAAAATCCTCCTAGATCAAGATTGAATGTATGCCAAACATTAGTCAATTTTACATATAATTAGTAGTAGATAATCTGTTTGCTTATTTCGAAGTAATCCCGGTGAGTTGCGTTAAAAAATGAAATGTGTACATAGCCGATGAACTTAGTCTGCTGCTCGATGGTGCTTGCTTACTTTTATAATCATTTAAACACATCTACACTTAAAAAACCTATTTTATCTTAGATACTATTTTGAATGTAAACAAATGAATTGTGCTCTCGCTTGCTTACTAACTAAACTAGTTAAGAGACTTTCAACTAAGGTGCAATGCACGGATCACATACTGTCTGAAAGAATATGTGAACTTTCTTTTTTTTTTTTTTTTTGTTTATAAAAAATACACATATATATATATTTATTTATCTGATCAAAAATTAAATTACACACACGTTGTTCTTTTGTTTCCTTGCTATTGTTTGAATTTTTATGAATATGAAAAGTAATCAATAAAAGTCTTTGCATATACTTTAAGTAAAGAAGAAAAACAAGCAAACGAAATACAAGTCTTTAGTTGTAGATTGACGTCTTTGTAGTTTTGGAAAATAAAAGTGAATTTGTTACATCGGTTTCGCAAGGTGTGCCCAGCTCCCCGAGCCGAACCGAATTCATTTCTTTTTTTGTTTTTTTTCTTACTCACTTGTCTCTTACTTTTTTCCGTTTCCGTAAGTTTATCTTTTTAGTATGTTTTCATTTATTTATTTATTTTTGTTTCAACATCCATCCCTTAAACCACCAACAATCCTTCACTTTCTCTCTATCTATAGTGAATAAAGAGACAAAAACATATTTTATATACTATATGCATATGAATAGAAACATTTATATAAGAAAAATTCATGTTGACCAATTCTTGTCTTCTTTTTCTTCAATTTTCTCTTTTCATCTCCGAATCCGAATAAAAAACCATTCAAATCGAAATCACAAAAACCGAAATCAAACATTTCTGATTCAATTGTAGCAGAAAAATCATAATATTTTGGTTAAAAAGGTTTTTATTTTAAAAGGCAACAATAATACGTAATGATGATCAAAATCAGATTCGCCGGACGACAACAGGTTGTATTTCATAAACCTGGTGCCCTCGGCGGAGACAAGTACCACCACAACACGAACTATAACAACTGTCGAACATCAACAACAACACCACCATCAACATCACGCTCATCAGAAAGTCCTTCATCACGAAATCCAAGAGATCATCAATGTGGATCAAGTGCAACATCATCATCAACCCCACCACCATCGTCATGTTCACGATCAACAACACCACTCTCTAAGTGTGCATGAAAGGGGTAAACACGAGTACTACACCCATGCGGAATCATCTCAATGTGTACAAATCGTTCAAAACGACCGGGATGATGACGAAGAAGGGGAGGAGGTGGGGGAGGAGGAGGAATATGAGGATCAGAGGCATCAACAGCACTATCACATAGCTGAATACAAAACCGAACCTATTGATGGTGGTGAAGAGGATCCACCCGATGAATGTCAACACCATGACGAAGAACCTCCCGGAGAGGACGATGAAGAGGAGGAGGAGAAGTTCTTCATCGAGTGAAAATCACTATACTATACTATATCAAGAAAACACAAAAAATCGCGTACTTTTTTTTTCAAGAAAAACGTTTTATTTCAGTTCAGGGTGCTGTAAATACTTAATTAGATTTTACTGTACACATTAAGCAGTCTTGTAGGAAGCAAGCAAATTCAATGCGTGTGTATGTCGGCATTGAGTAGGAAATGCAATCTTTTTTTTATTATTTACAAAACGTAACCATCATTCGAGTACAACATATTTGTATTTACCATTGTATGGTCAATGTTTCCTTTGCTTTGACGTGCAGTGCACACACCGAAGGAACAACATTTTTACTATATATGTATCTATATCGTAAAGAAATCTCCAAAACAAAAGCATAAACAAAACATATTTATTTAACTTAAAACATAATAATAAAATCATCTAAATTTCTAAAGAACTTTACAAAAGCTAGTACGTACAACAGTACCAGTGTAGTTTGAGACAAAGCAAAATCTATATATATCTTCATATGTATGTAACGGTGTAATAAGTATTTTTTAAGAAAAGAAGAATAAAAAGCAAACGTAAGAGAGCTGAATACAAAAGAAAGCCCGTAGCACAACACAACCTAACACTTAACTGAATTTGATTCAACTAACAAAGAAAAACAAAACAAACAAATATTAACTTCACCCAAAACAAGAAGAAGAATATTATAAATATTATATTGTATCGATTGAACATATTAGCGAGGAATAAGAAATCAAATGAAATATTTAAGGTTAAATTGAATTTAAATTATGTATGTATCTTAATTAATTAAAATAAGCTAAGCGCGAGGAGGAGCGAAGATGAATAATGTAGAGAATAAGTGGAATATATAAAACATTTGAAAGAAAAGAAAACGCAATAAAATGGGTTTGTTCGTAAAATTTCTGATTTCGTCTCCTGATTGCCGTGACACTCCACCCAATGTATATTTCTTTCATCTTATCTAACCATTTCCTATTCAACTGCTGTATTTTAAAAAGGCGGATATGAAATTAGAGTGGCCGCCGTGGCGTAGTGGGTAGAGTGCAACGTTCACACGCCGAAGGTCCAGGTTCGATTCTCGTTTAATCAACTCGAATTTTTCACGACACCACATCTTTTAAGCTGCTGACGGCACTCAAGGAGTAATACTTTCTAAGAGAAAGCTTCTCAAACTTCGTCGTTCAAAATCGGAAAAACTCTAGGCTCTGGACTGTAGCGCGAATTCACGGCTGATCAACTCGAATCTTTCAAGGCACTACCTCTTTCGAGCTGCTGATAGCACTCAAAGGATAATACTGTCTAAAGAAAATCTTCTCAAACTTCGCCATTTGGAGTTGGCAAGTAACTGTAGGTCTCTTCTACTCGAGAGAGAACATTAGCGCGCACAACATGAGTAGTTGATGAACAACCTAGGCCCTGGTCCCCCTGTGGACTGTCGTGCCATTCAATTATTATTACATGAAATTTTAAGACATTTCTTTGCATCAAAGACGCCACAAGAACGAAAAATTATAAAAACTGCTTTCAGTGCCACCAAATCAACTCTAATCCCCAAAATATTCGGGAAGAAGTACAAAATTTCGGCAATCTCACATGTGTACCGTCCCCAGCACGCGCTGCCAGTTGCACTTCTATAATTTCCAACTTGAAACGTGGCACGAGCCCAACACCACCAGTGTTTGCATCAATGACAGCTTAATTCCCAACAAATATTCGGACTTACCGATAAACGGACGATCCTCTTCGAATGGTTTCCGGGAAATGGGAAATGTGTGGCTTCCGATTTATGATAAGAGTGGTTTGCATGTTCACATATCCGAAAAATAAATGTTTACGTAATAGGCAAACATTAAATCAGTTCTGCCGAAAAAAGGGATGATATAACAACTGATAGCCAGCTCTGTAACACCAGTGTCTCTTCGCTGAAAGAACAATAAAACTAAAAGACTTATCAATAAATCGTTTTTCTGCATAACGTCATCTGTTTCGTAAAAATTGGCCGCAAAGCAACTGCCAACTGCACGAATCATTCCAAAAAGGGGATGATGCAACGACGCCAAATAGCAAGGGACACCATCATAAAAGATAATTTTCATTCAGGTGATTTAATTAAACGACACCGTCCGTAATTTGCATCACGTAACTCATACTCGTCGTCTTCTTCACCCATCATCTGGTGTCCCTTCTATGTGCTCCTGATGCAGAACCTTTGCAATGGACTAAGATGAGCCAATTGTTATAAGAGCCCATACCTAGAAAGTGAAGACGAACTGTAGACTCACGTAATTCGATGTCCGTCATTACTTTTTACCGAGAACTTAAAAACGACGATCAAGATACCTTAATAGCTCTTGATTGTTGTAGAAAAAATCGGTCAGGGGTAAGGTAAGGCGGTAATTGAATACGAGCCGAAACACGTGCAGGCAAAGAGGCCTTCAAAAATTAACAAAACATATAACTGAGCAGCCGTTAGAGATTCGAGTATCAACACAATGCTACAGATGTTCTTCAGAATGCAGAGATCTTTTGCTAAACCATGTGATCCTTAGTCCCTGCTTCGTAGAATTTTTTTCTACTAAAAACTTGAAGCCAATTAGCTATTAAGCGCTTGATACGGCAAAAGATGATCACTTCGAGTTACCAAAAGTTGGCATTATCCGATTTCTTCACGTTTTCCAAATCCAAGGTCGAAGCAATAAACCTGCCCAGCTGTATCCAACATCCCGTTGTCATCCTCTTTCTTTGTACCCAGCTTTGGCTCAAAGACGGAGCTGATTCTTAGCCGCTCTTTCAGAAAATAAAACTCATTTGTCACATGATCTATTTTGTCTTCTCAGTTTATTTTACATCGACAACTGAATTCGAAAAAATATATATATTTACAAATAAACAACAAAATTAAAAAAAAATACAAACCCTCAAGTACAGTTTAAACGCACATATGTAGCTGTACGCGTGTACAGACTTGAAGGACAGATTTTTATTTAAATAAGGATCTCTAGGAATATCGACCGCCGTGTGGTGTAGAGATTGAAGGAAAGGGGAGGTGGAGAGAAATAATTTACATGCAATGGAGAAAGAGTGAGAGAAGAAGGTTGGGGGAAAGGTACAAAGGGTAGAAAAATCCTGGCACAATTTTTGGCTCTTCGTCTAGTTTCATCTTTTGATTTGATTTGATTTACGCGTGGATACAACAAGTCTGAATGGTTCTAATAAATTTCTTACTTAAAGTTAATCATTTTATCTAGAGGCACAACTACAAAATGTACACTTCGGCTGTTCGGGGTGTACGGTTTCTGATTTGTAAAGGACAACATTGATCCCCTTAAGTACAAGTCTCAATTAAGACCAATCATGAACTGTGTGTTTTGATTTTTTTCGTCAAAGTGATGTCGGATTGAGTTTTCTTCATTTGCGGCCCCATTTGCTAAGGCGTTTCAGGTTGAAGCACTCCCCGAAAAATTTGTCCAGTGAATGGTAGAGATGCGGCCGGACACCTGCAAGTCCGTGGTCTTCGTCGGGGTAGCTCTGTGCAGAAGGAAAGTGGTAAGCAATTGATCTCGATACACAGCTCTTGTGTGACTTACAATCTGCTTGAAGGGGATATCTCTTCGCTCCAAATTCTTGGCCAAGATCATCGCTTGCTGGTAGTGGACATTGTCATCGAGGGTTCCGTGGACGAGGAGGAATTTCTTTCCCTTGAATTTGGCCGCCAGTGTGCTGAGACGAGCGTTGGCGTAGCCCTGGGGGTTGTCTTCCGGAACACCCATGTACCGCTCGGTGTAGATGGAGTCTAAACGAGGAGGGCTTAGGAATGCTTCGAAATTGACGAAAGGTGTTGATCTTACCATAGTACGCCCAATCAGTGACGGGAGCTATTGAAGCGGCGCACTTGAACGACCCAGACTGGTCGTTGGCCAGAGCCATTGCAGCTGCATAGCCGCCGTAGCTCCATCCCCAGATTCCTGTGCGGTTCGCATCGATATAGGGAAGCTTTCTTTGCAGAGACCTGTGGAAAGACATTTCTTTGAAATTAGTCAGCCCTCCAGTTGCTTCGTTTTTAAACCAACTTCGTGACTTCAATTTGATCGGTTATCTCAACCGTGCCCAGCTTCAGGTAGATCGAGTGCAGGAGCTTGTCGCCCCGAAGGCCAGATCCACGTCCATCGATCTTGGCGTAGATCACTGACTGGTTAGAGGAGAGATAAGTTCCCCAGTCCATGCCCCACTTGTTCGTTACCGAGTACGAGTCGGGGCCTCCATAGACGTCGACCAGCATCGGGTACTTTGTGTTGCCGCTGCGATCCATGTTGGGCGGCAATTGCAGAAGAGCCTTGGCAGTGAATCCGCCGTCAATGTCAAAAGTGTGAATTTCATGCTCTGGTAAGGCCACCACTTCCAACTCCTTGTTTAGATTCTTATTCAGCTCCCAGTCAATGACTTTTTTAAGCACAACTTCGCCTGAAAAACAAAAGACGAAATTACGACTGAACTGCAGACCTGAAAGACATTCTTACCGTTGTTGGAGGTCCATTCGTAGACGGCATGGGAAGGCACGTTTGGTCCCAGAGAGCTGATCACAACATGGTTACCTTCACTGAACATCGCTCCGAAGTAACTCTGCTGGACACCTTGAGGGGGAAGAAGCGGATGTCCTTTCAGAACTGGAATGGAGCCACGCGTACACAGACTTACCATTAATTTTGAGGTCGCAGGTAAGGCATTGTGGTTTTTGGTCGGGTGCAGCTTTTACAGCGTATACGTGGAGCACGTTTGAGGCATCTTCGGTGTTTGCTGTATAGAAGACTAGATTTTTGTCCGTGTCCCAGTGGAGGATCGATGTCACCACGTACTTTCCACTGGTTACCGGTGTGGCAGCGTTCGTGCTTCGTGTGGAGATGATCGTTACGTGGCGGAAGAAACCGCGCTCGCCTTGTGACTGCGGCAGCAGTACAGCTATCTCACTGCCGTCCTTGTTCTTCAGCGGTTCCGTGAAGAGATCTACCCATCCGGTCGGAGACACAATTGTAAAGATCTGTGCGGGAAGTAGAAGCAATGTCAAATTTGAACAGAAAGTGATCGAGTTTGCTTACATCGCTCCTACGAAGACCATCAAAGACCTGGACGTACGCTTCATTCTGAATCCTGTTCATCCACACCGAGAGGACATTTTGGTCGTTTAGCCAGGACACCACGGTGATGATATGACTCTGGGTGTTAAGGGTACTCGGCACGGGGACTTCCGTGAGGAAATCATCGGACTTCAGAGCCAACTGCAAATCGGCTGTGAAGAGCTTGACAAATGGATTTGGGGACCCGGCCTTAGGGTAGGCCACTTGTTGATTCCAGGGATACTGGTAGCGCAAGTCTCCAGCCTCTCCGTAGTAGGGGAAGTTTATGATCTTTGTCGGCGAGTCGTTGAACTGGATGAATGCGATCTTGGTGCCATTGGGATTAAACCAGACGGCCGAGTTGGAGCCAAACACTTCCTCCTCGTACACCCAGTCAGGAATGCCATTCAAAATAGTCTGATCTGTGTCGTCTGTGAGTTGGATCTCGTCGCTGTCCAGCGCTGTCGGCTTGTAGTAGAGGTTCCGTGCGAAATTGATGATCAGCCCGTTGCCCACGGGCGCCCACTTCACGAGGAACAGCAGCTGCTGGTTGCCCTTGATCTTCAGTGGATACAGGTTGCCAGTCTCGATCTCGTAGATGTCGTATTCTGCATGGAAACTGTGACGGAAGATCTAAGGAGAAACTGATGTTTAGAATTAGCTTGCAGACGACTGAGCTGCAATTTACCTTGAGATGGTTTTTGCTCAGGAGAAGGTACTTCTCATCAGCCGACTTTTCAAACACCTCGTACACTAGCTGAAAGAAACAAAATTATTTAAGAATAAGGCTATGGGGCTAGAATTGCACGGTGGAGTGTGTACCTTCTCATCCCGCATCAGCAAAGTTCGCCTTCCGTCTACTACGTTGTACTCGTAAATATTCTAAAGAAACGGAAGAACCATGTCAAGATCGTGAAGCAGAACATTGAATGGGGGATCTTACGCTATTTTCCTTAAAAATAATATTTGTTCCCGATGTCCATGATCCGTTGAATCTTCTCGCTTGATATTTTCCCGTGAGGATGTCGTCCAGCTTGATGCCATTGCCACTTTGTGATGGATCGTCACTTGAATCACTGTTATTGACTAAGAATACCACAGCCACTGTTATGAGACCGATGAAAACGATGGCGCCAACAACGCCCAAGATTATACGAATATTACGAACTCGCTTTTTCGAGTAGATGAGGTCCTTGATTGGGAGGAGAAAGGAAGACAATTTCAGTGTTAGTTGGGTGTGTTAAGATTGAGAACGAATGTGATGTGGTTTTGGAAGTCTTTTTCGGCGGATATAATGCCAAGCACGAAAACAATGTTCGCAGAATGTTCTTTGGACAGAGAATATTCAACAAGCACTCAAGGAGTGCTATCAAGACCAAAGGGATTCAGCATCAAGTTGGCTCAGAATTAAGCACACCATTGAAATTGATGGCTTCTGAAAAAGATGAAAAACAGGAACCTTGTTGAACCGAATGATTTCAGTTCCAAGGGGTTACGCTTACACAAGTGAAATAGATCTTAGATCGGGAGGAGAGACCTGGCGTGTAAGTGATAATTGAACAAAAATAAACTTTCCATTTGGGAGCTGCTAGAACGTGGCAAGACGATGAATTCGACCATTTCTGGTGCCCAACGCAACTAATGAAGTGAAGCCGGAAGGAACGTCTACAATTGACCAACAGAAAGTGAGTGGTTTTCAGTCATGGCAACGCTAGGTTACATTCGTCTTTGATGACCTAGAATTGACAGAGTTCTGCTGAAACCAGATGTTGCTTCCGACATACAGCCCGGATCTTTCACCCATTGAGGGCAAAAAGCTGTCTTTTCTAAGAGTCATGGTCAACCACTTCGCCACGTTCTACACTGGTAAACCACAGAAGTTTTACACCAAAAGGAATTTCAAAGGGACTCTTCATTGAAGGTGCCACAAATGCTTTTCTAAGGGACTTAGCAACTGGTAACCACATGAGGATGGAGTCAAAAGTACATTCACCGAAACGGCAGCACAGCCAAATCAGCGAGGAAATCAAGCGCAAAAAAGTATCATTCAGCTCAGCAACTAAAGCAAGGCACTACAAGGAACTGCACAAAGCAATTTAAGGCCACGGTTCCCTATCTTTATTGTTCACTTAACCCCAACCAATGACGTTCGTATTAATTATCGAAGATTAATCGACTGAAAGTCGAGCTATAAGACGCCTTAGTGTGCTGCCAATTATCTTTACAATCTCGCGCCGATTGTAATTCGAAAATAAGCACCCTCGCCCCCAATTATTATAGGGATACGGCATTTAATCACGATTCGATAAGTCAACAGCCGGCGATAAATTCCCGTCGACAGCAATTTCAGATTCGTTCGAAAATCCACCCGATTCCGCGATCATGGGAATTCACGGAACATTGTTTGAATTTCAAATTGACGCCGATCTGGAATGCAAATGTGTTCAAGTGCGCAACTGTGCGCATTGGCGTTATATCGGTTAGCAGGTTGATCACAAATCGCTTTCAAATGGAGCGATTTGGCAGCGTAATCTGTCAGATTTGTTGGGCGGACTCGGACTTTCAAACCACGTACTGGCGTATTTTGTCATAAAGTCTGGCGGCAAGTGCTGGCAACTGGCCCAATTTTGTTGGCAATGTGTGGTTAGTTGCTCAAAGCGGTTAACCGATCCCACGGTCAATCGTAGTCGGGCTTAATATGTGTTCCGCAACTGGCTAAGTTACGTAAAGTCGCCAATAAAAGGAAACCGAAATTGATTCGCGCGCGGCATACACAAAACCGCCGCCCGATCACTGCCTCTCCAAGAGAGGCTTTGAGGCATGAAGACTCGACTCGTCTTTCGCCATCCGCCACGCGGTGAAGCGAATCGAAAAAAAACGAAAAAGCGAAACGTGCTGTGGCGTTGATTCATTCGTCCAGGAATCCAATTCAACGGCCCTGCCATTTCCGTCACTTTCTTTTCAGCCTGTCACCCGAGTCTGGGACTATGATCGCGGGGTATGACTCCGGCCGGTGCTTAATAATTTTCCATCTATCGCCAGTAATGCAGATAGTCTGCTGTCAGAATAATAAATCGACGATTATGTCATGCCGTCGGTCGTCTCGCTCGGTATCGCGTTGCGGAAAAGACCGAGTTCGGCACGACGCTGCAATAATTTGCTGGGTCCAAAGCGAGGTCCCAGTTTGAAAGCCGCTGCTGCAGACTATTGTCACAGAGTGTGTGGCTGTGTGTGCCGCAGCGTCTGCGAATGTGTTTTGCGCGCGCTCTTGGGGCCCCAAGTGAAAGCATGAGGGTAATTATGACCATCATATGCACCCAGCGCGGCTGGTGGACACTTGCGTCAGTCGTCGTCTAGGAATTCCATTCGCCTCACGTAACCAGCAGATTGCGGGTGGCACTCCGCTGCCGCAGACAGCATGTATGAAGGAGGGAGAGGGGGAGGGCAAGAGCGTCAAATTGGACATTCAACTCACGCAGTCTCGTGGTTGTTGGGGTTTGCACAGCGGCTGCAGCCTTCCTCTCACTGCTTTGGTTGAAAAAAGGACATAACGAGAAGCAACCGGCAAAAGGTAGTGTGTAGCGTTAATTATCCTTATGTGCGGTTTTGTTTCTTCCAGTGTCATGTCATTCTCCTCCCTTCTTCCTACTCGGTTGCATGCTAATTATGACGTTCGAATATAAAATGAAAACCGTCGAATTTTATGCGACATCACGTGCGCATGGGCTTCCTATGAGATACGGCCACCGATGGGATGGGATGGGACGGGCAGTCGAGCGCTGGGCACTGATTCCAAGTGCAGATAGAGAGACACCGATTCCCGAGAATTTCCCATTGAATCATCGACGTATTATGGCCGAAAACCGTCATGAAGTGTGCTGGCCACTGGCATGCCGTTCCGTCTGATTTGCAATCAAGTGCTGTAGACTGGCGAGCACACTTGACTCCGTCTTCACTTTCAAAGGAATTCATCCGGGGCATGGTGCGGCGGCGAAGCAGAGGAAAACTTTTCAGGGCTCCTCATCGGTGGCAGGTTGTGTTTTGCATTTCAATCACCAGCAGCACTGTCAAAATGCGAGACGTGTCGGTGGCAACTGTGTTCTGTGGGCCTGACGACAACGGAGTACGAATCTTTTGATTTATAGACAAGAGGCGGGTAATAAAGTAAGTGGCTTCGTGAGAAGACGGAAGTGCTATGGCGGCAGGGATCGATTCTGACAAAAGGCGATGGAACCCTGACACGACAGATAATGGAAGCGTAAACAGACTGATTGAAAATAAAGTTTTACGACGGGCGGAGGAATGAGAACCACTGTCGCCACTCGGCAGGGATGGATAGAGGTGGGTTTCTCGGAAACCAAACATTTGTCTAATCAATCATTTGAGGTAGGGTGTACCGGTGCCACCCCAGAGAGGGGACGCCTGTTGACGGAGGAACTGTGAAGGTTGTCGCATGCGGTTGCACGGGTTTTCTCTTTTAATTACCGGCCATTAAGGGATTTATTGTTTGCGATGATTGAATTGCTGGCTTTTCTTTTTATTGAGGAGTTGGAGGTGTAAGACGATTTCACCTTTCGGTGGTGCTTAAACTGCGGAACTTCATTGAGGTTGAACCAGGGCTGAGCAATCTGTTTCGCGGCAGTAAAATTGACGTTGTAGAACGAAGCTTATGTGTTCCTTATCGAGATTGGAAATAGTTATTGAGCAGGAAATCGAGTTTCGCCCTATCGATAGTGGCAACAAAGGAATGTGAAGGACATGCGGAACGAGCTGCTTGCATTTGTCGAAATACGAAACTATTTCGTAGAATGTCGGCGAGATTGGAGACGTCAAGGAAAGACGAGACAGATGTGAAGAAACCGTAGAATGTAAGAAAGAAGGACTGATTTTTCTAGGAAAACAATCTGAAGAAGGAGCAAAATATTAGACCAAAAATAGATGAAGAATACATGTCCAAAAGAAATCGATTATTTCTAGGTTTCCGAAGCTCGAAGTTTCAAAGGCCTCAGAAATCCAGATTACTGCTGCAATACGGGAAGAGATAAAGAAGACAACGAAAATTCCTATCTCTCTCACAGAAATAAAAAAATATTAATTTTCAGTCAACAAATATAACACATGACATATTTCCTTTTGCAGTCTCCTCCTCCACAAGTGCACTTCAAAATAAAAGTTTGAATGCGAAGATGCCATATTTCATTCTCTTGCTACCATTCACAAGATGTTGTTCTCAAAACATTGTGATTTCATTGTGAAAACAAAGTTGAAAATCGGGTCAGACACTCTTAAGCACTTATAAGCCCTCGTAAGTCCTCCTTAAGTCGCAAAAATGTGCACTTCCATCATCCGTTCTCTCTGGATGTCCTTACCCAGGACTTATTCAAATCCACATAAGCCACTGACTGCATGACACCGAGCTCATAAAGTCCGATGTCTGCTCAGAATTGACCACATCTGTCGTCGGCAAAGAAGCACCAAGAAGACAGTGAATCTAAGTTACTCAACCCATCCACCATCAGTCCTCTCACGTAATTTGCCATCATCCGGTTCCGTTTAATAAAATTTCCCTCGTTGTGTTGACCGAAGCGAATCTTGAATATCATCAACCCGCCCCATCAAACCGCTTTCAATTTTGCATGGGCTGGTGCACCGCCAAAGACAGGCACATCGAAGCAGCCCTTGTGGCATGAATCGGATTCCGAATCAAAATCGAAATCTCCTTTGCATTCATTCACTTCTATTTTTTTGTGTTCGTTTATTTACCTTCGGATTGCAACAAACCATTCCTGGTGTCCTTCCGTTGGTCCTTCTACAACATCAGGCATATCGGCTCACAGCTTACAGTCTGCATTCAATTTATCAAGTCCTTAAATTAACATTTGTGTTTGTCCTGCCGGACGGCGACAACGTCAATGGCAAGCGCAACTCTCTCCGTTTATAACTTTAACAAACCTAACCTCAATTCTCCGTGGCGCCCGGCGCCGACACAGCGCACGGAAACAGGAGCCAAACAACAGAGAAAGGCAGCAAACATTTCTCATGAACTTTACTGCAGTGGAGAGTTATGAAAATGAAATTTCCACTTTCCCGCCGTTCGCTTGTCGCCTTTATTGAAGGCCATGGGGGCTTCAGCGAGGTTCAGGTGATTTCAGATTTTCTTTTTGGATCCTTTCCTTGGTGTTTTTTTGCGCTCACCTGTTCGCCGCATGTGTGCCCGGTGTCAATGTCAACACTCTCGTCCCGTATTTCAGGTGTAATTAAGCAAATTGGAACTAGGACACTAAATGATTTTTGGGCCCTGCTTCACGCTATCGAGCCCCGCCCTCAGCGCCGGCAGAGTGTCCCGTTTGTGTCACTCCTCTGGGTCTTTGTGTCACATCGAGTGGAAGACGAGTGTGTGGAAGGAGGCAGGCAGGGGAGGCTATTGGTGTGCCTTAGGCCTGCGGATGTAATTTTTCTTCTTCATTTGGGAATTTCCATTATTTTATTCACTCTGCTGGAAGCGCACGAATCTGTGGGCGAAAACGGGTGCCGACGACGACGGGATGAGAAAATGAAAAGGATTTCCGTGCATTTGAAAATGCAAAGTGTAGAGGAATTCAATGCCGGAGGGTGGCAGGAACTCATATAATCCCCCCACACACGAGATTGGTGGCCGACGGATTGAGTGGGGGACCAGCAGCACAGCGCCGCCGGAAGTGAAGCGGAGTATGTGAGGTGCACCATTGAAATATTCACACCGGATAGTGAGGGCATATATTTGTGCCTTTCCCCCCTCACCACCAGCGCCTTCCATTTCTTTATAAACTCATCAAGGATTGACAAAGGAAGGCAAAAAAAAAAAATCAATTCAAGGAAAAAAAAGGAACAGAAACGAAAAATAGGGAAATGGAAACAATTACCTGCAACCTTTTGCAAAAGACTACGCGGGTTGGGCTTGTGTGTGGCGAGTGAGAATGCGAGTGAGATGTAGACTCCTTAGAGGGGTGACCCGATTAAGATTTCACACACACACAGCACACCTACCTTTTCGCAGGTCTGTTCGTATGCTAGTTCACAAGGACAATTCGGTAGGTGATGACGAGTCGTGGTGGTGGCAGGTGGATTCCAATACATATCATGAATGTCGCCCCTTCCGTATGGGTTCCAACATATGTTACGTTTGTGCATTGGCGGCCCATAAACCTAGAGGGGGAAAAATCAATTTTGTGTGGCTGTCTGATGCGACTTTCGCTTTGTATTACTAATTCGGACTGCAAAACAATTCTATTGTTAACTTTGACTTTGACATCATCTACAGCTCAACGGTCTATTTAGCAAATGAACGCAACGAAGTATCTAATTGATGGCAAAAAAAAAAACAAAACCATAAACAAACAAAATGTGAGAAGAGCTAGTAATGAAATTTGTTCGAAAAAAAGAACAGGAGGGACTTAGTTGCATAGTAATTAAGGGAAAAAAAAAAACAAAACAAAATGAAACGGAACGTGAAAACCGAAACATGCTGGGCTTGCTGTGAATAGGGAACGAGCTCGAAAAGGGGGATGGAACAATCTTTCATTTGAATTTTTTTATTTTCATTAAAGGCAATGCTTTGCTGCTTTGGATACGGTACTAGACGATTTTTTTTACAAGATCCATTCAAAGTTTTGAGCCATTGAACGATTTGAGACAATGTAAGGGTAAGATACTGTCAAAAGGAGACTTTTCAACTAAATGAAAATTGAGCTCATTTTAAGGGATGCATACAACTCACGGGAGGGTTTTTCCCTTCAGGCAACAATTTGCTTAACAGTGAGGCTTACATTTTGAAACGGAAATAAAACATTTTTGAAACAAAGTCCCGAACTTCTGACTGTTCTATTGGCCTCACATTTTCGACGCCTAGCTTAACAGAAATGAACAAATTGATTTAAATAAATTAATTTAAAACAAAAATTCTTTCGCAAAAAGCACCAGTAGCCCGGCAAATAATCAAGAGGCAGAAGCAAACACAGCAGAACTGCATTTCAGCATTCCACCGCGAAACGAGAGGCCAACAAAAAGTGTCAGCTTTCTCAAAGAGTCCTTGAGTTGAAGGCAGCATTTCGAAAAACACCAAAACTCAAAAGACCGCAAGTCTTTCTTTCATTTTCAGCCTCATATGAAGTGACACATCCCAAATGTCAGCCTGCAACGCAAGCAATCAGCAAAAGAATTCGCATTAAATTAAGCAGTCATCACATGAAGTCGACTTGAAACTGAAAAGCGCTTCTCTTTGTTATTTTCATTCTGAAAAGCGGCCTTCTCGAAAATATGAATCCTCGAAACCCGCCCACCCAGACGTCTCCCCCATTAATTAACCCAATTTTGCAATCAAACACTTTGCATAATGTAACTTCAAAAACCACCGTCTCTCCTGTCCTTTCAGTCGACGTTCACATCGAGCACAAGTGCCATAATGTGACATTTCCTCCTCCCGCCGCGGTGGATTTGGTGCTAAGCCAAGTCAACCAAAGCGTTCTTCTAGCTCTCCACTGTTTTCTTTAACGCGAGCACTGGAAACACTGACCAAAGCTCTGATTTTTGGACGTAGACAGAGCGGACTGCGGACACACAGAAGACGGCAAACAAATTGCTACATTGTCGGGCACTTCCTCTCTTCCTGCTGGCAGACGGGGATGCTTTTATTGCACCCCTTAGTCTGTCCGAAAATTCACCCACTTTCCGCCTGCCGCTTACAAAAATACAATCCCAACCGTGAGAGGCAAGAGCAAACACACTCGAGTTTGGCGGGGAGAAGACGCGGAAGGAGTGAATGAAATGAGAATGGTGAAGAGATTAATTCTCATTGCGATTTTAGTCCTCGTCGTTTATGACCGGAATTTCGGAGGCAACCTGCTCGGGAAGACATGAAAACACACAAAAAGTCGTGGAGAACAAATAACAAGGTTTCGTGGTACTTCAGTGGTATTCTGTAATCCGTTTGCCCAGAGAATTTCCAATTTCTGATAGAAATGCATCCGATGGCTTAGGGAGGAAGCATATTTTCGGATTAGCTGCAATCATTCCTTGCAACGAATCCACAGACGGGAAGCTCGAGTGGCTGCTCTGCCCTTGGCGCTTCCGGGAAATCTAATTGAATGTGATGGGTGCTGTCGATTTCCGATGATTTTCGTGCCAAACATTGCATTAGAGGGGTGGAGCGGGAAAAAGAATTTAATCAACTTGTGCTACGAAAATAAAACTGCAAACTACATGATGCACGAGCAAGAAACAAACAAAAGACGTAAAAAAGACTGAACTCTAGGAGTTTGGGTGAAATGGAATTACATACCTGGTCGCTGCGGCCGATCTCAGCCGTGTTTGTATCGTTTCTTGACATGCCTGCTAATTGCTGGTTTGATTGTACATACGCGATGCTGTGATGGATTGATTCTATTGCATTGAATGCAGACGGTGATGGACACTCTTCGGCGACGAAGGTGTATCCAGCATCTGCCGCTGGAAGCGAGATGTGCTGCTTGCTGTTGAAAAAGGGAGAGCGATTGTTGTGAACCATCGACTTAGATAACCGTGCTGAAGGAGTCTAGATAGATCGCCCAATTGACGGAAAGAGGTTAAACGGGTATGGCGCTGTGGTTTACAATAGAAAAGAAGACAAGCCGCGGAACATGATGCTGTCAAATATGTACTTCAGGTGAAGATCGGACTTTATTAACTTAACTTTAGGATCATCATTATCAATGGTCTGACGATCAGTAAATTACCAAAACAATGACGTGTTTACGAAGTCTTAGTGATTTCTCAGGTGGTCGCTTCAAAGCCATAAAAAGAATTAAACACACCTATCCATGTCCATTAGGCTGACAACCGATTCCATAGTTCGACAAGAAAGGACACCCCTCTGACAAGCTAAATCACTAAATTAAGTAGTGATCCTCATAAAATCATATAAACAAAAAACACACCAACCCCATAGACCCCCGCAAATTCTTTTCGAACGACGACATCGAGTCCGAATTTAAGAGTTCAAGGGAATCAACTGAGATTGAGAAAAAAAAGTTATAACGAAACCGACACTCCAAGCGGAAGCACTTGAAGCTCTTTCGTAACTCGGCAGAAATGCATTATGTCCACCCGACATGTCAAAGCAACCCAAAACCGACTTCATTGCAGTCATAAATCTCTCGCTAATCTCAAGCCCTTCTCCATCCGCCCACCTCTGCGATAAGGAGAATGCAAATTCAAGGAAGGAAGGTGAAAACCGATGCAAGAATTTCTATCACCTTAACAAAGTCTGCACTCCGGGGGCAATCAATAAACATCGCCCATGACAGGTGACTGTGGCTCATAAGCAGATTCCTAGGTGCTACCTCCGTCCGCCCACCACAAAACGGGGGCAAGTTCATCGTTCAACGTTCATCGTTCATCAACTCTCGCTCTCGAACGTTACTCGAACCAAAGCCACCGAGAAGTAATTTGCGACCAACGGAGAAAAGCTGGGTTGGACGGGCCCAGCTTCCGTTTCTTCTTTGTAGCTCCTGCATGCGGTTGACTTGGGATCAATGGGATAGCGTAATGGCAATGAGATGATATCGGACTGTGTGGGTCTGTGTGCGGACTCACAAAGTAGGAGTCGCAGCAATTATTTGAGGTCTGTGTACACGTTTATCTAATGCCTTCACAAAGAGGAGGAAAAAATGAAAAACCAAGAGGAGGGCGAAATGAAAGGAAAACCGACAGAAGAAAACCGTTCAAGGTAATTGCCTCATTTCTTGGGATTTCCTATCTTCTGCCTCGTTGGCTCACCTCTTTTCATTCTCGATCCCCCGCCAGCACAGCTGCTGTCACGGCGGCGAGCGTCGCCTCCGCGTTGTGTCACTGCAAGGGGTCAGTATATGGTTTTGTCATCGGTGTGTATTGAATTCAACCCTACTCACCACTAAGCACAGTTATTGATGTTTCATCTCACACCCGCGCTCACTGCCAAGCACAAGGTCAATTAGATAATCCTCTGGTGCGAACTTTGCGACTTCCCTTGCTCGATATTAATAAGTGGACTTATTTGAAATTCAGAAAAATATTTACAGAAGAGGGGAATGCAAAAAAGAAACTACGAAATTCACCCCGTTCAAGGAGCTGCATGCAGCGGCAGCAGCCACAACGAATATCCTCTGTCTCGGGGTTGAGAAGTTCCCCAATCCGAGGCACCCCGCATCCTTTCGGGCGTCTAATGAGCTTATGATGATGGGCATGTTGGAGGTCTCCGTGGGGCTTTTTTGCAATTTTTGCGCCTTCCTCGCCCCACACCAGACGCTTTCCCATTCAATTAGGACTTTCTGTGGATAGCGTTTGATTTGCAAATTGGATTGTATCAAATTCCATTAGGCGAAGGATGATGATGAATTATTTGGAGCGTAGAAATTTGGGATAATTAGCGCCGGGGGAGGGATCATGTTTTTGATGTATTCTGCTCGAAGGACCACTAAATTCAGATTCATTACGACAGATTGCCTTGTCGACTGACGGCTGGCTTAAGCAGCGGCTTGCGGTCGATTTTTTGTTTTGCTTTTTGGGCATCGAGGGTGTAATCGTTTGCAGTTTAGTTGACCTTAAAATGGGATCAAGTTAATCCCACGGATGGCTGCCATGAGACACCTGCCTGGCCAAATTGCTTACGTTCGCCCGCTTGGAGTTTCACTTGCGTCCTAATCATCTCCCTTGGGGAGGAGATGAAGTGGTGGTCGTTGATGGTCATTGAATAGCTAATTCTCCCACCCAGTGAAGAAAACAGCTCACAAACCGCCGCCTCTTTGTCTGCATTGGGCTATGGTTGACCTCCATCGTCAATGCCAATCAATCATGGAAAGAGAAAGTTCAACTGCGGTCTGCGGTGGACGTCCGTCGGTGCCGCAAGAAGCGTGCTCTCTGGGAATCAATGATGATGCGGGTGAAGTGATGTTCGTAAACCTTGACTCTTTTGTTTCTCCGTACGAACCTGTCGCGATGAGTCAGCCTTTCGCTGCTGGCCCGAGATGAACATTGTATCGCGCGTGCAGTGGATGGGGGAGAGATGCTAACAGTCTGGTGAAGGGAAGTGATTGATTGGGTATTCAATTATGGGAAGTGGCTTGTTTCGTCTTCCCTTCGTCTGTGAACAACGTCTGAGACTGGGCATTATTCAGCAGGATAACAGTGTGACTGCAAGTGCCACCTTATTTATTTTGTGTTCTTCAAGAACTATCATAGCAGTGACAGATGTCTACGCTGCGATAGACATGAAAGTGTCTCCCTTACATAATGCATACCCCTTAAATGCGCAATGCTATGTTTTATTTAAGTTTAAAATTATTTTACTTTTTTTATAAGTTTGGGTCAAGTCATAGGTTCACAGACATGCAGAAGGCATCTATCAAAGTGTTCTTTTTCTCTACCAGCCAGCAGAGCGTACGCAATCTTTCGTTTGTCGAAAGCAGATGTTGTCTTCCATGTCATCGATAAATGCCACTGAGACCGCTTTTTCCTCCTCTCTCTTCTCCGGAAAATCCGTCTCACGGTGGTGCTCATTTCCAGGTCAGCCAACCATCGCTATTGCCATCAGTTAGTCTCCTCGGACTTCAAGGATTCCTCCCATTGATCGCTTTTTCACATTCTTTAGTCAGAATGTCCCCAATTTTTATCGTTCAAATTCAATTGCCTGCATCATCCCTCAACCTCATCCTCTCGCCTTCTGGCCCCCGCATCTCTGCCACACCGCAGTCCACAGGGCTAAATCGTTTTTGTCAAACATTAGTTAGTTGTCCATTCTGCCGGAGTCACCTCCTCGGCGCCACCGCCACCACTGAGATAAGCCCACCCAGGCGTATACGCAACGTTTTTTTTTACTTCTCAAAGAATTCCCTTCACTCCTCCGCGCTCCCAGGGGGTCTTATACTTTTCATTAAAGATTTTCCAATTAATCACTTTCGCCTTTCCCCGTCGCACAAACCAGTTCTCAGTCCAGTCACACAGCCCAGTGACTGTGGCGTACCTTCCAGTACATCGCTCTATTTGCCCAGCTCAGCCGCGTCGCTCCGCCCCTCAGAGTTTATCAAGGCGCAAGACAAAGTATCAGCGAAATGTTTTCGACCCCGAAAAACAAGAAAAAGATGATAATTTACGATCGCTTTGGAATGCACACTGGCACACGCACACAGGCGGGCACCAGTGCAAAAGGGGGTCATCCTCGTGTCGGCGTCCACGGCGACGATGACGACGCGGCAGAGAGCGCCAAAATAGCAAAATATTCACCGAGCGAGTCCGATTTCATTAATATTCTTCAAAAATTCGAAAGTGTTCGACAACAACATCCAGCCCTGGGCCCCCTTCTGACTGCTGCCTGTCTGGACTGTGTAAGTGGCGGTGGAGGAGGACAGAAAACATGAGTCCGTGCAGATGCACGGGCTTTGGACGCTGGGAGCAAACAGACTGCTATAGAGTCGGAAAATTGGTCGAGTGCCAATTTGTCAGCAACCGGGATGAGGAGACAAAAACAGTGGCAAGCTCCTCCGCATCATATCTGTGAGAGGGGTTTTTCTTTTGGATCGTCCTACTTCCTGGCAACCGTACAGGAACTCAGGGATGAATCTAGTTATTGTTTGATAATACATCATCGGCAAGTTGTCATAACTGAAAGTGCACTGCGGCCACCACTGTCGAGCTGCTCCTATCCCATTGCCGTTAGCCCCTTTGCCGCCCGCGGCGTGCTCCGCACAAACTCCTGCTGCAGCAACAATTTAATTCGATGGCTATTGCGACTTATTGCGGGATTTAACAATAAAATGTGGGAATTTATTCGCCATTACCCGGGCGGCCGTGTCCGGGGTGTTTATTGGTGTAAGATTTGCCGGCGGAGCGTGATGATTTTCTGTTATCCTCGGGCATGTCCCGACATTCTTGTCAATTAGTTGAAATTAATTTTGTTCTTATTTTTTACGCTTGGGTGGGCAGAATGTAGTTCATGGCTGAGGGTTGCATGGCGGGTGTGTGGTTGTATACTGCGGTCGGTCAAGTGTGGACCTTGTTGGCTTGGCAGTGCTGAGCTGAATCCAGATGAGGACTGGATAGACTAACGGGTGTTAACAGCTTGTGCGGGGGAAAGGATTAACATCGGGAAAATTCGATTTAGTTCGAAAGTCAGGTGGCCGTTGGAGATGACTTATAGTGGCTCGTGGAGGACGACATCAGCTAAACTGGAAATAGATTTTGAGATAGGAATTTGGCCTTGACCAAGAGGTAGGCACAAAATCGGGGCAATCAATTCAAACCAAAAAATATGAAATAAGGATCGATGGGGGGTGAAGGAGTTGGAGATGGACATGGACATGGACATGGAGATGGAGATGGAGATGGAGATGGAGGTGGAGGTGGAGATGGACATGGAGGTGGAGATGGAGATGGAGATGGAGATGGAGATGGAGATGGAGGTGGAGATGGAGATGGAGATGGAGATGGAGATGGAGATGGAGATGGAGATGGAGATGGAGATGGAGATGGAGATGGAGATGGAGATGGAGATGGAGATGGAGATGGAGATGGAGATGGTGATGGAGATGGAGATGGAGATGGAGATGGAGATGGAGATGGAGATGGAGATGGAGATGGAGATGGAGATGGAGATGGAGATGGAGATGGAGATGGAGATGGAGATGGAGATGGAGATGGAGATGGAGATGGAGATGGAGATGGAGATGGAGATGGAGATGGAGATGGAGATGGAGATGGAGATGGAGATGGAGATGGAGATGGAGATGGAGATGGAGATGGAGATGGAGATGGAGATGGAGATGGAGATGGAGATGGAGATGGAGATGGAGATGGAGATGGAGATGGAGATGGAGATGGAGATGGAGATGGAGATGGAGATGGAGATGGAGATGGAGATGGAGATGGAGATGGAGATGGAGATGGAGATGGAGATGGAGATGGAGATGGAGATGGAGATGGAGATGGAGATGGAGATGGAGATGGAGATGGAGATGGAGATGGAGATGGAGATGGAGATGGAGATGGAGATGGAGATGGAGATGGAGATGGAGATGGAGATGGAGATGGAGATGGAGATGGAGATGGAGATGGAGATGGAGATGGAGATGGAGATGGAGATGGAGATGGAGATGGAGATGGAGATGGAGATGGAGATGGAGATGGAGATGGAGATGGAGATGGAGAAGGAGATGGAGATGGAGATGGAGATGGAGATGGAGATGGAGATGGAGATGGAGATGGAGATGGAGATGGAGATGGAGATGGAGATGGAGATGGAGATGGAGATGGAGATGGAGATGGAGATGGAGATGGAGATGGAGATGGAGATGGAAATGCAGATGCAGATGCAGATGCAGATGCAGATGGAGATAGAGCACGTCACAATACTTTTCATAATTTCTTCCAAAATAAAAAAGGGTTCTATTCTGTTCTTATCGTTCGAGTCACAAAACTTCGTAAATCTCAATAACATATTTTACATCCAATTAGAATTGCATATCCCCAACCAATTGCCAGTACAACTCTTCCACGTGACTACTTCTCGTAATTACAACCTTAAAATCTCTCTCTTTGGCAAGGACACCCCCACCCTCCACTACACTCAAGTGTCTACCATCAAAGCAAACTATTTTAATCATATTTTCCATTCCAATTAAAGTAAAAACGTCCTTTCATCTGATTGATTCCGTAACCACAACCCAAAGCCCGCCCAACCACCGCCCGAAAAGTAACGTGGAAGACCACCCAGTTGTGTCCATGGCCTGAATGGAATCCATCCAGCTTATATACATGAGCAACAGCATAAAGACATCACAGACTGTTTGGCAGAAACAAAGCCACCCCCGGCCTCCGCCTCGGGTGTGTTGCCTTTTCAAAGGACGATTCCATCTTGCAGAGTTCACAGTCAGCCCCTGCCATCCCCTCGACACACATCAGATTCTTGTTCGCTTTGCGGATGGATTTGTTAAATAATTATCGACAACCGCCAAACGATTTGATTCATCAAATTAACCAGGGGCTAATGGATAAGTGGGGGATTCGAAGATTAATCAGTGGCAGCGGGCGGATGTGAACTCAGGTGGAAGCCGATTGTGCGGTACACGAAATCGAGATGAAATATCCATCACACAGCGACACGGCCTGCTAGTCGCCAAGCCCCATCATACACATTTGCATGCTCATTCGGGGGAAAATGAGTGATATGTGGACGCGGCGGAGTCAGTACGAATTGTGTAATCCCGCACAAAGCCCGCAAAACTGTATGTGCCTCTAAGAGCAGAAAGGAAGAGAGAGAGAGAGTGAGGGTGAGAGATATAGAGAGGGAGAATATACAGTAGAGCAAGAATCGCATAATAAGGGACGACTGAAGGACTCGGTAGCGGCAGCGGGAAACCCACGCTTTACGCAGCAACAAACAACAATGGCTAGCTGCCACAAAAACTGCTGTGTGTGGTTCAAATAAAATGAAATCGAAGCAAAGCCGCTGCTATACACTGCACTCTCCTAAAGTTTTCCCATTAAGCGATTTCTCTCCGACTTGCTCATTGTTTGCATCCCGAACCTCAGTGGGAGGGGGCGGCTGGCGCCACACTGTTGGGAGTAGCTGCTCGCAGCTCGATGCACCTATGCATGCAGAGAGCTTGGATTTTTTATTTCCATCTTCATTTGGTATGTTTTTACCTTTAATATGCGTCCCAAATAGTTTTTTTCGTCCTGTGTTGAAAACAACCCTGAAACACCATTCAAACCAAACCCCCTTGCATCTGGGTATTTACAATTATTGCTTTGTTTTCATTTCTTGCGTAGTGTTGCGGGGGTGTCGTCCGCCTTATCAATGGGTATGGGGACAATGAGTGCTTCGATCAAGGTGGCTGTCATCAGGTGGTTCCAATGAGATTTTAATCGAACGTTTCAATTGCACAATACGAGGTGGCTTATGTTTGATGGACTTGCATAGCGGCGGGTGTGAGACTGTGATGTCCTGAAATAGGGTCAGTCCGTCAGCGTGAGAAGCCTTAACGCATTTTTATCGTCCCTGCCTTTAGCTGTGTGTGCTTACGTGGAATGAAATCGGTTGTCATCGACGTGTTGACTTTGAAGTCGAAGCACTGCTTGGTGGAAGGGGTGGTTTTCTTTAAGTGTCATGATAACTGAATTAATGCATTGAGCGGGGACCATAGAGTTTGGAATTCCGAAGTTGGAACCAGGTCAACGTGAGTCCTTTCGTTAAAACGAGTTTTCTAACTTAATCCATTTGGTCAGGCCACTGATTTATAGCCAGATTGACCCATTTACCCGGAGAGTGCGTGGCGTGGCAGTTTTGTGGTTTTTTATGCCGCGATTGGTGGCATACCATAAACTTGGTGGCTTTTGGTGGCCAACTGTTTGGATATTTTGCTCTCCGACGGCAGTGGTGAATTTTCGGGAAGTTATGGTACAGAATTTCCCCCAGAAAAAATGTTCCAAATTTTTTCCATTTATTTTCTTAGAACTTCATCATTTAATTTGTGTAGAATTCAATGTTCCATAGTGTTTTTAAAGAACTCCGGGTTTTGCACAAACTTCCACTACTGGAGACGTATCTTAGTCAAATAAACATATTCTTCATTGAAGTCGGTCTACCATTGCTCACAATCCGAAGCCCTGTTCCTTTGGAGTAAACTGCTTCATTTGAAGAAAAGTAAATTTGTCACAAAACGACCCTCAGCAAATATTTACTGCCCACTTAGGTCTATTCAAAATTAATTACTGCCCCTCCTTGAACGCCCTTTTCTACATTCTCAGTGACTGTCCACCACAAAATGATTCGCTTATCTAACCCATACCCATCCCAAAGGGGGGAGGCCACCAGGCATGGCACTGTCACACACTGCTTCCCTAATTGGCCAGCAAACACCGTAAGTGTCCTAAATATACTCCGAAAGTAACACACAGCCGACCAGACTGTTCACTTTGAGATCTTTGGCAAATATGCACTGTGAACACCAAGAAACCGACCCATCCATCCTCGAGCACTTAAATCATGACTGGGATCTCAATAAATACGTTAGTAACACTTTACCCTCTTCACGGCTTTAATTACAATTCACAAAACTTTCTCGGCCACTGCTGAAGTTGAAAACTCTTCGAAGACATTTGCCAGGCTATCCATTTCATTAACTAAACTTCACCAATTAGCAAATTTAATTTTAAAAGTAACTTTCACAGAAATTCCGTTCAAAGTTCGGAATTTAAGACTGTCCTGTCGGTTGTGTACGTGTGCGTGTTTGGTGCCCCATTAAACTACAATTTGGATATCCATTTGGACGGCCGAACGTTCGTCTCTGATAGCCAGCCATAGTTCGATGCAAAGTTCCTTCGTACTTTCCTTTATATACGTCCATTGGTTCGGACCCTTGCTCCTTCACTCTTTCGGCGACTCCGGCCAAAGTTCTCGGGCGCACACTTTGTTGCGGTGATTTTCTGTGGATAAGCAGGATCGTTTTAATGTCCTTACATATTTGTTGTGCTATCTCGCTCCAAACCGACCCCGCTCGGATTGATTTCAATTTGAAAGTTCGCCCTTTCCCAAAAAGATGCAGTCCAATAATGCAACTCGACCTTGTCACAATTCCTGCAGCCCCTCAAAGGATCTCAGTTCCCCTCTTTCGCTCTTTGAGTGCATTCCAAACTCGGATTAATTTAAATAAAATGTATGTCGTTGAACGGCGGTGGAGTCGACGGCAGCAGCAGCGGTTAGAGGGACGTAAAAGATATGAGGACCGAAGCAGTTACCTTGAAAGTGACTGTTTATTGGGGAGCCCGCTTGTTTGGCCACGTCCTGTCCCGTCCGACCATTTGTCAGACAGCACTTTCGCGTTATTATTTAAGCGGTTTGACGGTTGTCGGTGCCAGTTGTCGGTGCCAGTTGTCGGCGCCGGTTGTCGGCGTTGCCACAGATTTCAGCGTGGCCTCTTGCTGCAGCCCAGTCAGCGCTGCATTCAGTGGAATTCAACCGGAAAAAGGAAAACTGCAGACAGGACCAGAAGGCCAAGTATACTGCCCCGCTCCTCCTCACGAGGCGTCATTTAAAAAATCTCTCTCAAGTGAGAGACAAAAACCGAATGAAATTAAAAATTATACAAAGCGGATGAAGCGAATGGAACCGCCAACAAAAGGTGAAAGTTTTCCACCAATGCCCGGGCTTGTTATCCTTTTTTTGCTGCCGCTGCTGCTGTTGTTGTTGCTTCTGTTGCTGTTGCTTCTTCTGCTGTCCATTTGCTGTAGTTGCTTATTTTCGGGGACGAGGGGCTAAATGAAAAACCGCCTTGTTAATGGGGGGTATTGTGGAAAGTTGCTCTTTGTACTGGTTGCTAACTTTTAAGTCGAACTGCTTATCGTGGCCCTTGATTGGAGTCGAGGGCACATGGAATCGGTTCGACATAAAGACCAACCCGGAGGGAAACGAGAGACGAGGAATAATGAAGTGCAGAGACTTAATGCCTTACATGCGCTGTTTAAGTTGCGGGTAGCGCACATCAGCAAGCTGAGGCAGCAGTCTGTTTGAGAATTTGTTTGCTCTTGGATTTTGTATCCTTACTTATACCAGGGAGGTTAAAATTATGCCTTTAACAAGACTGTTTAATGTTTCTCAGAAAGAAGACAAGAATTTTCAATCTTTACGACTGAGTTTCGAAGTCGTGTTTGACTTGTGGAGCTTTTGGGGTGTTGACTTGATTTTGAAGGCAGGGTTTGTTAAAATTTTGCTTGTGGGTTTGAGTATAAGAAGTTTTCGAGGATGACACTAAAGGAACAGACGGCTCCAATCGCGGGAAAGACTGTGCGGATGAATGAGCGGAAATGAATAGATTCGATCAGCTAACCATTTCGGAGTCAATTTTTTTCTTAAAGTCTTGAATTTTTGTTTACCAGGCGACTAAATTGAATTTCAGGCATTGTATAATTCTGTTAAATATCATATTATTCTGTGAAAATCATCCCCGGCCTTACATGAATTATTTGAATGAATACTACTCCGAATTTTCGGTGTACAAAATGTGAATCCTGAACAACTTTCCTTGGTGCATTTATGTTGTTCTTAAACTCATTTGAAATTTTTCGAGTCAAACGGGTGTCATTCGGAGGACTTCGAAAATATATGTCCTATTAAATTTGTTTAAAAGAGCGAAAAATTCAAACGCGGATCGCTTGAAAAAAAGGAAAAGTTAAAAGAGGACCTATAGCTTGGAGCAGACTTTGTCAATGGGTTTTACCCCAATTATAATACACACGCCCAGCGCCTAGATTTGATTTAGCAATCCGATAATTCCACTGCCCCTCAAGCACAGCTGCACTTTTTGCTGTTGCTTCAAAGCCGCTCTTGTTCCCTTTCTGCGGCTACATTTCCTTGCCGGCGGAAGTGTCTTCACAATGTCCCACAGTCCTAATGGGCAGCTGACTCTCAAGTCCGACTACCGGCAGAGGGCAATGGCACAGCTTCGCCATTCAAAGAAAAGAATTATCTAATATTCCATTTCATCTGATCCCCCCAGCGATGACCGCATTTCTCAACATTTTCACACTCTATCACGCTGCCTCAGAGCAGATCAGCATCTATCCCAAAAACAAGCACAGCCTCTTCCCAATCGTCGTGTTTGCACAACCTTCACCAGGAGCGAGGGCGCGCAAACGAGAACCATAATTTGTCGCAGAGTCATTAAAACTCAACGTTCACACCTCATCCGCAGGACTTTTCCTATTTGTTTGAAACTTACGACGAGCATTCATTCATTCATTCACACCCCATGTAACAAATTCTATTCTCAACAAGAGTTTGCCTCTCAGCCAGTCAGCCACTCGGAGGAGCAACCAGCTCCGCAGCTCGACTCACTTCATTCGCAATCGTGCTGTGACAAACCCTAAGGCAATGTCATTTGTCCTCCATGCACACTCTGTGACCCGTCCCATCTCTGCCGGCTTCATCCACTCGGCGTGCACATCCCCAGTTATTCAGCAATTGTCGTGAATTTATGAACAGCTTTGGGGAAGTTATAGTTCTGTCATGCTGCATTCAATTGTTTTTCATTTGCATCCCAAAAAATTGTGCCTCCGACCCGACCGCATGGCACACGCCACACTCGTAGCACTTGTACCTGTGATGTGAAGGACTCTTCCCGACCCGATCTTAGATAACAAACCACATGTCCCACCCACAGAGTGCCGCAAAAAAGAATTAACTATTCCAGTGCCTGCCCCGCACGAACACTTGGGAAATTAGATTCAATGTCAATTGTTGCCAAGGTGGAGAGAGCAGACACCAGAAGCGGCAGCGGGACAGCTAGAGGGTTGAAAACGTGGGTGGGGGATACGGAAAGCCATTCTTTAACTATTTGCTGTCGCGCATCATTGGGTCTTCGACGAACCCATTAACTGTGCGGGAGGAATTCGCGAGGTGGAGGCACAGAAACGTGACTAAACGCGCTCTTTGTTCTGTATTCCGCTTCGTATTCTGCCCCGTTCTGTCTATTCTTTTTTCGCCGTCGACTTTCGAAGCCGTTGGATAATGTTTTATTATTATTTCGTTGTTTAAAGATCCCTCGAGTGTGAAATAAGTTGCGAAATTGTTTCTCGGCGTTCGTTCAGTCGCACACGCCAGACTCGGCTGCCGCCGACTTCGACACCGCGGTGATTTCGAGCGCCCTCGGGGCCGTGAAAAATAAATGCCGCTGAGAACTTGTCGAATTGTATAATTGTATTAGATGCCTCCGCGGAGGGTGGGTGGCGGTGGATGGGGACATGGGAGCGACCTGTTATTTATGCTAGGAACAATGCCTTTAAATGGTCTCTTGGAACAGGAGAAAGGAGCGTTGTCGCGCGATGTCATTAAACGACTTTGCATTCTCAACGGAGGAACCTGTTTCGGAAGTCAGAAGTTATATTGTGTAGTGCTGGGGGAGTTGTTCACGGGCTCTGACCGGGATGGCTAGGAGTCTGTAGGTGTCTGTGGAATAAATTCGGACCGATCGATCAAAGATCAAAACCGCCGCCATTGTCCATGCGTTCGCGACTCAAGCAGAGCCTCCGCGTTAAGCTATCCATAATCATTTCGTGTTTGTCATTTCCTACTTTAAAGGAACGCCGTTGCCCGACCAGATTGTCACATCATCGGACACACTTCAGCCTGGAGTGGCAATATCTGCTGGCCTTTAATCGATCAATTTTCTGCGAACGCATACATAAGGCATATTTCAACCATCCGTTGCTCTACTCCCCACAGAGAAGACAGGTCAGGGTTGCCGTGTCAAACGAGAAGGGACCAGAACCAGGCAACTGCTCTGCTTTCACAGTAACCAACTCGAAAGTAAAGCAGCCAAAAGAGAACGAGAACTTAAAAGAGTAAACCAAACTGTCAACCGTTAATTTGGGGCGCAAAGACGCGACAAAAGTACTCACAAACGCAGTTCCATCCATTCCCCCATCACCACCTAGTCCACACCATAACTAGGATTCCCATGCCTACTAACATGGCATTCATTTCCTTTCGAACGGGTTGTGCATGTTGCGCGGAGGCACCAGACAGGGACGAGAAATGAACTTTCACAACGCTTGCAAAAAAATCCTCATTCATTCGCTTGTACCCTCGATGGCGATGATGATAATTATGGCGTCGATGGGTGCCGCCACGCTTCCCTAGCCGCGGGCGTGACATTAACAAGTTCAGTAAACTTTTTTTTTCTGCTGCTGTTGCTGCTCATGCCCCTCTTGCGCTCTGTCATCCTCCCTCCCATTCAATGATGCTGACGTGCTGGCGTGAAGCTTCCGATTGAATTGCCAGCGCACTACGACACACTGGTAAACGTCACGACGACGGCATCGCCTGTGATGAGGAAGACACTCATCATCAGCGCCGCCGAGCGTTAGTGTAGTCAAATCTTTGGGACTTTCACTTTTTACGCTAAATTGGCGCGCACAGCGGTTTATTGCGAATTAATGATGGCGTAAGTTGCCGCTGCTGCCATCTACCAGTTATGTTGTGTTATTTCGTGCGTTTTTTGTTTTTTGTGTGCGACGTGGTTTTATTCGGTTTATTATTGTCGAGCCTTTCAGGTCAAAATGTAATCTTTTGAATTTACCAGCTTAACACGAGCGCGGAATGGTCCCCGCGGACGTGCGACAGGCAACGAGAGGATATGGATGCGGATGCGTTTGCAAATGTTATTTGTATTTGGGTGATGGAAATTTTAATTGGTAAATGCACGCGAGTGCAGTGGTTGTTGGCAGGGGCCCTGCTGCTGATGGAGCTTTCCATTAAGTAAACTCGTTATAAACGGGTTTTAATTACTATTTGGCTAAAATCGTGTGCGCGCTGGCGAGAGGGGTTTGCGAGGTGCCTGAGCAAGTGTGAATGGACGCTGCTGGAGGATTGGATATCATTTTGAATAATCCGTCCGCATTGTTGGCTGGCGATTGCGGCCTTTTCGAGTGCGCTGTGGGCTGGGTGTCGAGTGGCGACTGCCTTGTGCCGAGTGCCGACAGCCCGTTGCCGTTTGTGATGGAAGTAATAATGGGACTAGTTGGCGGCATCGATTTTTGATCCTTTTGGGCAGAGGGTGAAGTCTTGCTAATTTTGCGGTTAATTTGTTGACTGACAGGTTATGTTGGCGTTTCAATGAGGGATGCTGGCTGGAGTAGAAAGTTAAATGACTCTCTTTAATTTGTTGGCAGCAAACAGTTGACTGCAACATTTGCGTAATTCATTTATTGCAGGAGCTATAAGGCTTTTTCAACGCGAAAAGACCTAGAATCGCATTATGAGTCGAAAGCCCTCCCTGAACCACTACCTTTTCATAGGCTGCTGTTTCTTAGGAGTGACATTCATTTCATGCCCAAAACACAGCAGAATTCAAACAGTTGACTCGAATTTTTAAAAGTTCTGAGAAACTGTGTCAGAACTCAGACGTCCAGTATTTCAAAGACCTCCCTGCATTCCAACTGCAAGTTGGACCAACCATTAGGTCACGAACGTGCCGATGAAATGAAAAGTTGTTCGAGGAGGCTCCTTAACTGCTGCCCGCTCGACACACACAGTAGTCACACGCTAGTTTCACGGTCTCAGAATTGAAAATTCCTGGAGGCCATCAGCGTAAGATCCTGTGCAGGAAACATTATACCAGGCATCCCCGCCATCAAAGGCCAATTCATGTGTCCTTTCAGCCGCCGCTGTCGCCAACTATTACGAGACACGTTTTGAAGCGTCGTACGTGCCCCCACATCAACTTTGTGCGCCAAATAAAATAGAATGAAGATGAAGAGAAAAAAAGAGTACACAAACTTAACGGTTTTCAAACGCTGAATAAATTATCTCCTACTAAATAATTCGTCGCAATCTAGAGCGCAGTATAATTCAATCTTAATCTGCACACTGCCGGAGACACGCTACGAGCGGCGGAAAGAGAGTGCAAGAAAAAGATACTCATCTCCGGACACAAATAAGGACAAGGCACATTAATTAAATCCTTTCTAGAGCTTCCCGTTCTCACTTCAATGGCGGGCTGAATGGGTTGCCTCCTTGGCTGCGTCGGCTGGCTGCTGCTACGGAAGGAAGTTAAAAGTTCATCAAGAAGGACGAACACAAATCCCCAAGAGTTGCAAAACCCTAACTGCCTCCTTGTTGTGAATCGTACAGTGTCCTCGACGTCTCTTAAAGATAATTGTCATCAGCCTAGCATAATGCTCGGTCTCATCATCGTCATTATAATTTCAGTGCGAAACTTGAACTGACATCCAAGTGAGCCGAGCGACGTCTCTGCTCATTCCCAGCGCGGCACAGTGCAATTAAAGATTCCCAATATTTGGCAGCAATAGGAATCATACTCCAATCAACCCCCCAAACACGACGGACGATGTTTGCGAAGGACGGGGAGGGTGGAGAAGAGGCTTGCTTACAGCCACTGTCGGCCCCGAATTGAAGGGTGAGCCAGCGCGGACGAGAAGTGCCCATTGTATGTGTGCGAGTGCTTATGTGTGCCGAGAGGGAGAGAGAGATGTTTTGTGCAGCCTTCCTTGTTCTGATGCTCATTGAAAAAGTCAATGAATGCAGTTGGCAGCGAGTACCGAACATGTTAGGGCACTACTCCGTCCCTCAAGAGGCGTGAGGCCTCAGAGGGTCCCATGCGAATGCGGCCTGTGTGGTGCAACCCCTCATACGCTCATTGTGTCAAGGTTCTTCTTCACACCATCTCTCCTCAGGGGGAGGGAATGAATGAGTGGGGTGTGAATTCTAGATTAACTTTCAATTTGAGGAAAGATGTCACCTTAACCCCATCCTTCTCCGCGCCACCCACGTGTGTGGTTTGTGAATGGAGGAGAAACTTTGCAAACCGCTCAGTTATGCCGAATGTCCAAAAATATGTCACACCGCTTAAGGACAATGACTTACCATCCCCTTGCGGAAGAAGCGGCCGGCAGGACGATTGAGGAACCGGACCGGATGTAGAGTGCCATCCTCTTTCCGAATTTAATCTGTTGAAAGTTTTTTTTCGTATTTTCTGTTGTGTGCCCGCTTCCCCAAAACCCTTCTTTGCAAGACTAAAACTTCAGTCCGATGCCTCCTCCCCCTCGTGCTCTGTAGCCAAGCCGCCGCCGGGCGGGAGAGGTGCAAATCGGGGCGGAAATGGGACATTGACATGTTTTTCATTTGAAAATTTTCATAATATTCAAAAGTTTTTGCTCCTTTTTGTAGGAAGCGATTCTGTGCTGGGCGCTGAAGCAGCAGCTGAAGATTAGGCGCTTCTAATATTCCCAGAGAATTTCGGGGATGTTTTCTAGCTGAGTTTAGTTTTAGTTGTTACGCCCTTCCCACCGCCCCTGACGCCGTTGTTTGTGCCACCCCGCACACAATTCAGCCCTTGGTGAGTGTTTGCATGAGATAGTTGCCTTTTTTTATCTAGCTGGGCGGGAAGCTCCTCCATGGGAAAAGGATTGGGGGAGGGTTGACAAGTTTTCTTGAATATTATTACACACGAGATGTCGCCTATTGACGAGGGACGACGAATGCTGGGCTGGTGGGATGGTGACGCGGGAGGCACAGCATAACTGGGGTAAACACGAGCTGAAGCTGATAATGTTTGCTGATGTCAAATCGTTGCCGAGTTTTTCCCCTTGCCCTCCGTATGGAAACAACACATTTGTCAGGGACGCACGTGGTGTGGGGTGGAGCCATAGAGATTTGAGTTTGAAGTGGTCATTTGCATTACGATTGAGGTATTGATTGAGACTCTCTGTCTGATGCGCGAGGGGTGGCTCGGGCTGAAATGAATCGGCTGTCTGATAGACTGTGACACTTATCGGATTACGGCCACGATGAGAGTCATAATCATTCCATCATTTCAAGTCATTCAAACTCGCAGATGCGATTGAAAGTTTTCACATTCGCAACAAATGAATTGTTGTGGGACTCGGTCATAACCCCAACAATGAGGCGGAATATTGCTTGTTGTTGTGCCAAGGGGTTGCTATTTGGAATGAGAGGAGGAGATGAGAGTGGCCTATCTTCGTTGGTACGTTGAACGTTCTGTCAGAAGTGAGGCAGAGGCAAGTAAGGGGCCCAGTTGCAGAATTGCCTTTAGCATTGAAATCGTTGGTATCTTAGTAAATATTGCTTAAATGATGAACTGGCGGAGTTGAACGCTTTCCTAATTGACCTAACACCTTGATCTAACATAGTAGCCGTAATCGGTGGTTTCTAAGTAAGCATTCTCTCAATGATGAACTGGCGGCGTTGAACAGCTTTCTCTAGACAAATTTTTATAAGATCATAGACAGTTTGTGAGTAGTTCATAGAAAGTAGTTTCTTAACAGTTTTTAATGAAAGATAGGACGAAGCCAAAATGAAACGCGACCATTAGGGACAAGGTTAAAAAGTGGAAAGCAAAACCTTTTGACTTTTCAATTGCATTTCAGTTTTTTGTTCCTGCAACTGAAACTCTTGCAGAACATCGAAAATCAACACAAGGTTTATACAAAGTTTCCTAGAGAGAGTTTAACAAAACATTTTCTGCTCCAAGGCCACATAACATTCCGTACCATGAACTCGGGCTGTCCAAAGAAAGAACCCTCCCATGACAGCGACAGAGCATCATGTTGGCAAATATTTAAAGTTCCCACAGATGGACGTTGGCACTCAACACCGATCAACCGTCCATCAAACACGACACATTCCCAACGTTTGCAGGTGTCAGCGGCAGTTTGACAAATGTTTGCACGTGAATATTCACGAAACTGAGTCGAGACTGTTGCTATCAGAAATTGTGGGGAATTGTCCAGAGTGCACAGCTGACATTTGTGCGTGACTTTGGTTGGCATTATGACAGGGTGTTTGTTTGAGGTTCAGAGAAGTATTCAATCAGATTAAAGTAGACTCGTGAAAATTGAAATGATGTCAGATTCAAATGTGAACAAAAAATGCTCTAATGAGGTAGTCAGCTGCATTCCTCCCCTTTAAGCATTCACCCGCAGTGGTGTGGACCTGGGCCTGATATACAGCCATGGAAACTATCAATATAAGAGTCATCTATTTTATTAGCACATGGCTAACTTGCGGCTCTCGTGGCGTAGAGTGCGACGCTAACACGCAGAAAGTCCATGTTCGATTCCCGGCTGAACACCTTGAATTTTGCACGACACCACTTCTTTCGAGCTTCTTCGCAGATTAATATTGTCTAAAAGAGAATTTCAAACTTCGCGGTTCGAAGTCGGCACAAAACTGCTACTAGTGAGAGAACAGTTGTGCGCTAGTCCATGGTCTCCCATTGGCCATGGAGAAAAGAAAAGAAAAGAAAGTATGCATCGAATAGTACAGCTGATGATGGACCGTGCTGAAGTGGTTTGGTAATGATGATCCAGGTCCATACAAAACTATTACCCGTCTTTAAAAGCTACTGGACCTAAGCTGCTTACTGATGCCATGTCTAAGGATCGATTTCTTTTATTTGAGTTCATTCAGAGTGAGACAGCACATTTCGGACATGACTTTTGGAACAGGTAGAGCTAATTTTTGCCAAGAACGTCAAAGCGGATTTGATTCCTTGCCCGACAGCTCAGAATGAACTTTTCAGCGATCAAATTTTCGATTCCTTGCAGTTGAAATTCATTCGACGTAGAGAAAGCCCCTTTATGAAGCCTGTAACCAATAATTATTAACTTGCAGCTCTCTGTCAACAGCATTTAATTTTTCCTGACTCATCGGTCTCAAATTTGTATTAATTTTGTCTATAACTTAAATTGTGACGGTGTAAGTGTCTACAAGGGATCAGAGTTTAGCTTCCTCAGCTCAAGTTGCGCTACGTCTCAAATACCCTTCAATCATTAGTTTCTTTTTTTCCTTGTGTCTTAGGCATGAAGATATACCTACAATTTCGTAACAAGTTCATCGGCCGTCGACAATAGAAAAGATTTCCCAGATTGGCTCCAGACCCAGCCCCACCATGACGAAAATGGCGAGATAATCACCAAGAAACACGAAAAGGCAAAATAGTGGGAACAAACGTCGACAAACAAATGACTCCTAATTCACGTGTATGAATTTACATGATTTTCCACTAAAAATTCGGGGATTCCTGGAAAAGAGTTTGACAAGCTGGTCAAACAAGTCCCACCCCGCGCATCGGTCAACGTAAACAAAAGCGAAACATCTGTGAGATAAGAATCTCTGGAGAGTCGCCGAATAAGAATTCCGATTCTTCGTCGAATTAGATTCATACCGGATTTAATCAGGAATTACCAAAGTGCCGCGATTGATTGATGTGTGCTCCACTAAATAAATTCTTTGGAGACGGACGGTATGCAAATAAAATGCAAATTTAATTAACTGCTAAGTGGCTGCTTAGTTGTGCTAACGCACGTATGCTTGTTAATCCGGGTAGCTCGGGTGGGAGGACACCCCTAGCCTCTGATTGTCATTATTTCTGATTCCGGTCAAAATTTTGAATTCAAGACGGTTTGCTATCGGAGACGTCGTTAAAACTAATCGAAAGTAAATCTCGACAGTGGTGGCAAGTGTGCGTGATCCGTTTGGATATGACGCGTAAAGTTTTTGAATACGAATTCTAGAATTGTCTCTATTTGCGATTATATCGTTGAATGCCTGTCTGAATGATTTTTTATTTTTCTGAATCACTGCTTGAATGACTGAGCTTTTGAATAACACAGCATTGCTGTAAGATTGACGTGAGATTAACACGAGATTGTCTGTGAACGAGATTGTCCGTGGACTTAAGGAAAAGGAGTGCGAAAGTCATAAATATTGGTAGTGGTCACTTTGCAAATCAGACCAAAATGAAAGCCCATATATGTCCAAGTTGCGTTCGTATAATAACAATAATAATTGTTGGCGCGACAGTCCACAGGGGCACCAGGGCCTAGCTTGCTCATCAACTACTCGTGTTGTGCGCGCTACTGTTCTCTCACAAGTAGAATCGACCTACAATTTTTTTGAGGTTTTCAGCCGGAAATTAACCCCAGACCCTTCGGCGTGTGAGCGTCGCACTCTACCCACCACGCCACGGCGGCCACAAAGTTGCGTTCGTATGCTCCTGAAGAATGAGTCCCTACGAACATGAATCCCGACGTTCACAAAAATTGCTCCTAAATTGCATAGAGTTGCTCAGGAATTTCGGACCATACTGATCCGCAATACCCACGAATTTTAGTCCGAATTTCGGCTCAAAATTACGTAAGACTAGTAACGCCTTGTGAACCTACATCGAAGATACCCAAACCTGTCTTACACAAGCTTCTGTATCAAACAAAAAATATCTAATCAATGAATTATCAACCGCATCATTCCTCGGCACGTGCCCAAAATCCCCGAAAATGACGATGTTATGAGAGCGCCGCAAAGAAACTGATTTCATGCTCAAAAACCACATCGGACCGCATTTCGTTGGACTTTCTACATCTCCATTAACTTCCCCCCCCGACGCAGAAGACAGAGTGTATCGCTCTGCTCGCTGGGTGTTGTACGTATAATTGTCTCTTGTTGCGCCTCAAACAATGGCTTCATTCACAGCCGAATGATTTTATTATTTCTGATGGAACCAAACAAAGTAAGTGATTAACGTGGTTCCAGACATTACTTAACACACTAGCCCTCCCCCCTCCTATACTGACCATTTTCGGCTGTGACAACATTTCCCTCCCAACAGTCCACACGGACTAGACAGGCAAAAGTAAACAGAAACATTGTCCATTCCTCGTTCGTAACCATCCCTTGTTTGCCACGCCACAAGGCTCGCCTGGCTCACGCCACTTGCCCACCCTCGAGCGACTGATGAGTCTCTAGGTCATCCCTTGAAGCAATTTACGAAATGGCCTACTAATTGGACACAAAGAACTCCCGAATGGCACACATTTTCAACGAGACAAACACACAAAGCAGTGAACGCGTCCCTTGCGCGATGATTTATTCAAGTGCGTTCTGAGGGGGGCACAGAGGGGATCACCACACAGCCTAAATGGGTGAAGTGCAATACCACAGTAACGATGCAGAACATCTTCCACAAAGTAACCACAAAGTGCTTGTCACCGAGCCGAGCACACAAACACGCCAGCTGTGTGAGCCGTGGCATGACCGACGACGCGACAACAACAGGGAAGAATGCCGAGCAAGTATATTGCTTTTTTCACAATTTCCTCCCGCGCTGCTGTCGTCGCGTAGCTCGTTCCTGTGCACACAAGGCCTACGGTGTAGTCATGCAGTCGACCTCTGTGGAAGATGATGAGAAATACGTTGGCTTCAGCGCGACTGCATCTGAACAACAAACCGAGATGTTAACCGCCATCAACGATACCGTTGTTGCGACAGCCAAACAACAAGATCCCGAACTTTAACAACTTCTTCGCACTTTGACTGCCACATAGTTCGGAGCGGCCTCACACCGCCCACAGCCCCCAGCTTGGCATCAGTGTCTCTCAACATTGAAGAAAGAATCGTCTTGAGTAATAAAAATTTCTGTTCAATTGAATTAAGTCGTCTCAGAGGTGCGGCAGGCTGGGAGGCTGCGATGGGGGTCGAGTTCAGATTAGGGGTCGGTCGTAACTCGCAAGTGTAGTGTAGTTGCCGTGTGGATTGGGGTTGCAAAGATTGTTGAAAGTTTAAGCACCGCATAAGCACATGACAATATCTTTTGCGGATTTGTTGTCGTTGCTGTGTCATATACAATACAGCCCACCACCACAAGGGTCTTGTTGTGCCATTATCCGTCGCTCCGTGTCTAGTTGATTTTTATCGATTCAACTAGAGGACGTGTGTGAGTGCGGGCTTGCGGTTGAATTTTAAAATCGATGGTTGCGTTCTACTCGCTCTTTTATGGAGCCTCTCGTATCGGTGGTGCATGTTTTTTTTTTATTGTCCGCGGGGGTTGGGGGGACAGCACGAGTCACGAGCTTGATAGGCGACCGATTTAGTGTAGAACTACTGCCAAGGAATCTTTGTGGCGAAAGTATGCTTTATGTTAGTTGATTGTGTGTACTCGCACAGAATTTCAAGATAGCTAGGCAATGCGGATAAGATTAACAACAAAGTCCGATCGGTTTGAACGGCTTGTCAGGAACATATTTGTGAAGATGTGGCCGGCTGAGAGGGTGATTGTGGTGGAGGATGGTGGAGGATAGTGGAGAATGGTGGGGGAAACGATGATAACCTTAATAAAGGGCTACACAAATACCGGCATGTGGATGTGTAACTACCAGTTAGCAAGGGAAATCCACGATTGCGATGGTAGTGGTGGGAATGGCGGCAAAAGGAGACGGCAGCACCACCACCAGCAGCAGCAGCCGCCTAATGGATGTGGATGGGATTGAGTGTACAAACATAGGCCTTCGGCTTGCACTAGATTACGTGATTTGTTCGATTAGGAATCATATTCCTGCAAACAAGGACTAAATTGACGGAGGAAATATTGAAATTAATATGTAACTCAAGCTCACTGTGGGGGATGCAGGGAGATTGTGCGTAGTGTGTGATCAACGGCTGACCGACAGACGGTGTGATGGTGTGATAAATTGGGCAATAATTTGAAAATTATTGATTGCAGAATTTGATTGCGGACATATTTGCAATGGAATGTGTCAGACGTGGCAAGGCGATTTAATTACTAACGTGCTTCTATGCAATCGGGTAATGGGCACCTCAAGCTCTGCGGTCCCTAGATTTCTCCTACCTCAGCCGGAGCACGTTTGAGCGTGAGGTTTTGATGCTAAGCACAGCATGTTACTCAGGGGAAGAGTCTGGCGGGAAATTTGGGTACCAATGAATTTTTGAATGCATGTACTCTTTGCTATATTTTGATACGTCGGCTTTCAGTCAGAGCCACATTCTTACCTTCTCTGTGCCTCCTCTTAGTCAAGAAAGAATCGTTTCAAAGAACCTACTGAAGTGTATTGGCGCCTCTATAGGACTTACAAGATAAACTTTAAAGAAACGAGTCCCGCCCACAAGTCTAGAAATGGTCCGCTACCGCTGGCCTTCCACGTCAATTATGTTTGGCGGCCTTAATACCACGAAAATGAAAACAAATAATTTCTCCCTTCCACTTTCGACACCCTTTCGGGTGAACGACCTCACCACCGCCTCTCCGCAGCGCATATTTTCGCTGCGTCAGCAGGTAATAAAATCACGCATTTAGTCTTTCACTTTCAGCCGCTCCGCATCATTATTCGCATCAATAAGGAGAACGATTAGGAGACAACGATACAAATCGTTAATCACTTAAGCATCTGTGACACTGACAATGAGTTATAAGAAGCCCACGCAGCGCTCTCCCTCTGCCAGTGGCCGGTTTAATATCTCCCCCCGCATCTATTTCATTTACATAGATTTAGCAGCATAGAAAGATAAACAAAACCAGCAGAGGAGCTGGAATCTCAATCTCCTGCTAGTGATTGTAATTGCGGTGAGTCCGCCGCCGCCGTTGTCATCTTCAGAACGCAGAAGAAGCCCGTGCTTGGAAACTAAGGAAAATCAGTTAAAAAATCAACGCAATCTCATCTCGATTTGCATTTAAATTTAATTTACTTTTCCCCGCACGAGCAGTGTCTTTGGAAATTCGAAAGTGAAGTGAAGGGCGATGTGGTACTCCCAACTTGGGCACTGCATCCCGACCCAGAAGCGAGTGAATGCAAAGCAGCGCAACATGACACCGCTCAAAGGAAAGTCAGCGCAACACAAACGCACCACAGTCGGTATCTCATTACCGTCAAGCTTTCTTTCATTGTCGATATTCGTGGTGAGTGCTGGAGTCTTCACCGCTCCCGCCCCTGTCATCGTCACCGACATCAGACTTCAGTTTCAGTGCTCTGTCTTTGGGTATCCGGCGAAACGCAAATTAATGAGGTATGTGCCTTCTGAATGCAAAACACCATGCCGCTTACGCAGTTGAATTTATTTGGGTAAACTTGACATTTTTTCACTGCCGCTGCTGCTGCTTTACCGACCAACATTTATTGAATACACAAATTACAGATACATACGTATCCGAGTGTTTTAATTAATCGCACCGTAAAAGGCAAGTGACGCGTTGTGTGCTCTCTCTCGCCCGCACCAGCTCGCAAGCAAGAGGAATGCCTCGACAAATGTGCCCTTAAATACAACGGAGGAACTGTTAGCATTTCCACTCCACATTAATAAGGGCACATTAACTGCCGCACTCCTTGGCTCCAAGAAGAAGCCGGCTTCGAACGATGTGAGCGCCTCGTAAACATGTTTACACGAGCCGGGTCCTAATGACTCTTTAGCCATGGAAAATTATTCATTGTTTCGGGTCAGACAAGTACGTACTTCTTTGCTAAAAGTGTTGTCTTTATTGAACGCGAGTAAAAATAGGAACGATCCCAGGATGTTCGCCGATGTTGTGCTTCTTTCTCCTCCCACACCAGACACAACCCTTGCAGATGGTGGTGAATCGATGGCAGATGCTTGGTCGACAGTCGACGAATGGGACACTGTGTGAGAGGGGTTTATGGCCGGCAGTGTCTTCTTGGTGCTTTTGTGGCTTATAAACTCTGGAGGGCATAATCTCCGAAGTCGTCGCGAGTAAAAAGAAGAAAAGCTGCCTCAGCGAGGTGGAATTTGATGAGCCTTAGAGTGGTTGTAAATGTGTTAACTACCAAATTGTGGCTTTATTTCTATCTTCAAGGGTCTTGAAACATTTCTGTGAACTGTTTACCTGTCTTGCATATTTTTAGAATTGAGCCTTAGGGGGAGAGCCTATACAACCACTCATGACTCATAGAAATTCAAGCGTCTCCATATCTCTAAGAAAATTCAGCTTTCGCAATCAGAACAACAAGAATCATTTATCAACAGAGGCGAAAGGCAAACCGCAAATGTTATTTACGCCGTAAGTGAAGTCTGTTTACAGCGGACTAGTGCAGCTGCAAAGTTTCACTTGGTCAGCCAGCCTCCGGTATCGCACTGGAACACTTCAGAGAAACAGAAAGTGATTTCATGTCACGCGCCAGTTGCATTTGTGTAAGTTAATCTATTCAACGCACTCCACTGCCGCCGATCTGCGAAAGAATCTAAGAATTTGAGAAACTAAGTCCGATTGGGGAAAACCCACTGCGTCGGCTGCGTGACTCACTAAATTCCGGCGGAGGGAAGTCTCTAGATGCTGATTTGAGCGTCGTTTTGCGAATTTAATGATTCGCAACTTTCTCCTGTCGGTTTGTTTGTTCGGCAATAACAACAATGAAGTCTAAATGAACGTTCAATTTGACAAACGTTCTTCAAAAGTTTCGACTTCTGATTTCACAAATTATGATGTCTGTGGAAAAATAATTTGCAGAGATGAAGTCAAGTTTGAAGTTTATACAAGAATGGCTTTAAGATGCGTGGTATTTGTGGAGAGCAAAACAAACTGCAATTAACACCGCCTTGGATTGTTAAACATTGAACATCAGCTTGATGGTCTGATAAACAGACTGCATTTGAAATGCAAATGATTTAATGGTTGTGTGCGAATTTGTATAAATCAATGAATTTTCCTAAGTGTGAAGGGGGTGTAACAGATCACTTAATAAGTCCCGGGACATATAGGGGGTGCCACTAACAAAAATTATTAATTTATTATTATTTTTTGTACTTAGTGGCGCTCCCTATATGTGCTTATATATGCTTGTAAAACATTACGCCGCATTCTGAACGAATTCTGGGCTATTCTTTATGAAAGAAGGATGTCGGTGGTGCAAGCGTAACTTCATTCAAATTCAAAAAATTCAGAAAGACATCTCTGTCTCTAAATCTGCAGTGCAGTCCGTATAGAAGACACATTTTTGAGCTTATTAAAAAAGCGATCATATCACGAAGAAGCTGCTTTTTTTCAACAATTTCGTTTCTTAATCTATTCTAACTGATAGAGACTGAATTTCTGACTCAAACTGATTTCAAATTGACAGAGACTAATTTTCTACAATTCCGACTCCCAAGTTTTGCAGCTTTTGACTTAATAATAATAATAATCATTGTATGGAACATGGGAATCAGGGCCTAGTTTGCTCGTCAAGTATTTGTGTTGTGCGCGATACCGTCCTCTCACGAGTAGAAGTGTGAAGTTTGAGAATCTTTTTCTTAGACAGTATTACCCTTTGAGCGTTGTAAGCAGCTCGAAAGAGGTGGTGTCGTGAAAAATTGAAATTGAATTGAAATGTGTTCAGCCGGGAATCGAACCTGGACCTTCGGCATGCGAGCATTGCACTCTACACACTACGCCACGGTGGACTATGATTTATGAAGTTCAAACAAAATATAGCTGATCGTGGGTTTCAAAATAAGTTTGGGGAATCCTATTCGGTCCTCCAATAGCGGATTTCGATCGCGGGCTGTTGTTTTTTTTTGTTGAAGTTCAATCTATGGATTTAGTCTTTTCTGTATTGCCAAACTAAGGCGGATGAAAGTGGCGTTCTTTTGATAATTTTATTTCATCCAACTCTAAGGCGGAGAATTTGACTTTTCTTGTGGACTTTTTTTTTCAGTTTAAATGCAAACTCACAGACGACAGGGGTATAATAGTCTATTCGAACCTAACTTGTTCTCGTTTACAGGTACATGCAGGCAAAACTTAGAACATATGCTGCATAAAACCAAAAACTCAGATAAAAGTACTCTGAGCTATAGATGTGTATATTTCACGTAATCCAGCGTTTAGCGTCGAAGAGTCTTGAGATTGTAACAGTTCACATAATAAGTCCCGAGATACGGGGCGCTACTAACAAACATTTTTAAATTATTATTAATTGATAACGCATTTGACCACCTTTAATCATTTTTAATTTTTCAACATTAACCATTTTGCATCATTTATGGGCCGTAATAAATTTGAAAGGAAATGCGGTTCTGAAAACAAAGCAATCTAATGCCTTGTTCATGAAAATCTAGTGTTCAATTGGAAGATAAAAAACAGACAAGAGCTATTTGCAGCTCTCTTCCTCGTTTCTGAATCTTTAAAGCACTTTTAAACCCCTTTTAAGAAGCACATCGTTCACAAATGTGCAAACAATTTTCCCCTTCATTGGTCCACTAAGAAATTCTATGTTGCCGTACTTCAATGTTCCAATATACAATACAATTTATGATGTGCTTCATTATCCTTTAAAATCGCAATGAAATCCGTCCTTGGTTAGCGGACAATAAATATAAATTTTCAAATTCACGATAAGATACACGAAACGGCAACCATAATCGCTTTTTGAGTGTACTCTGCTATCTAAGATCTACCAGTTATTACCAAACGTTCAACGATATCTCAAACATTTCTAATCAAAACCAAACGATCCATTCGTACGATCAGACTGTCAACTCATTCCACTCAAATGGGGCTTGCAAAAAAAAAAAAAAAATCAACCTCAAGTTCGATCCACCAAGAAGTCTCACAGAGTCAAATCCTTATCGAGAAGCAATCATTGAACCCGGCGTCACTTGATTAATTTTTGCCTACCTACTTCCGTCTTTCCATCTTCACCCACTTCCTTTCACTCAAGACACCCCTCAAATATGTCAAGCAACCAGGTAACAACAATAACTCACAACCACTGAAAAGAACTGAAAGAAGAACCGACAAGAAGCCTTCGCCTCAATCACATTCAAATTTATTCCCCCACATAACCCACATCTGGCCTCCCGGTTTTTGGACAATCTATCTAGACATTTTCAACTACAACAGAAAAAATTGTAAAATTATTTAAATTCTCAATCGCTGAAGCGTCTATATGTCGCGCACTTTTCCTCAATTTGTCACCGATTTACATATGCTCCCAGCAATTGACAATAATTTATTTATTTAAACTGATACGAGTCCGCACTCAACGAGCTCCACTCAAGGAGCCGTGTCGCTTACAAACAGCAACAAAAAAAAAAAATTAAATAAATTTAATAAATCATTTGATTAACGAAATACATGTGGTGTGTATTTGAATTTTTTACTTGGCTGCAAAGTTGACACCTCCTTTTGGCAGCGACGACGCGAAACTCGCACTGTATCACGGCGCTCACTTACAACACGAAACACAGCGGACAACTGCGATAAAACCACACGACGACAATGACGTATTCGGCAACGACAACGACTAGAACAGCGGCGATGTCGGTCGGACAGGCAACACTGAGACGAGAAACTACGAGCTATGATCCCCGATGTCGGCTCCAGCGGCGAACAGAAGGAACCTATCCTCTCGAGCACACACTTGCAACTGATTGAAATGTCTGAAATCGGATTTTCTTGTGCTCCGCTGCCAACACCACAACTGACATTCGTTTGTTGGCTTTTCGATGCCGCAATCTTCATATTGACAGCGCGCTCCATGAGCAAGGCACAAGCACCAGCACCACGAGCACCAGACCTAGTCCAACGCCTCCTCTTCCGCCGCCGCAACGTCGCTGTCATCTCCTTCTCCAGACGGAGCGCGCGCCAACAAAACAGAACAACAACAGAGAGCGCACACTATACGATCTGCTTGGGGCGGGTTGGGGGATGGAACGAACGTTGGAGCGGTGTGGACTTGCCAGTGGATGATGACGATAATGACGGTGATGATGGAGGAAAGCAAAACAAGAGAACTCAAATAAAGACATTACACAGAGACGGAGAGGACATAAGAGATGTACGAGAAGCACGCCATGTGCTCTGTCCAGCTGGCGGCACTGGTGGTGGTGGTGGTAATGATGTTGGAGAGGTCTTTGGGGAGCCTTGTCTGCTGGCTCGTGTTCGGGAGACCGCGTGAGGCGAATGAGAGAAGCAGAGGTAAGCCGCGAAACAGCTGATTCGCTGTGCGATAGTAAATAAACGAGGTGAGTTTCGGCTGGGGGCCATGAGGGTTGAGGTGGATTGGCAGGGTCGGTTGCAGGTCTCGTTCTGGTGAAAGCTCCGGCCGATGGGCTACTGCGAGGGGAGGAAAGCTCTTCGCACGTTGTTTTGAATTGGAAAGTTAATTCGGGTTCATTGATGCGACGATTGTGGTGGCCGTATTGCTGTTGCCAGGGGGTGGCGGCAATTGCGGTTGGGGTGGCAGCAGTGGCTTCATAATTGTTGGGATGCGACAGTCAAGGTGGTTGCTTCGATTAACTGATAGGTATCGCATTGCACAGCGACGTTGTGGGACTGTCGGTTGAACAAATCGGGCTTGTTGCATTGAATCTTTTCCGCTTCACTGGGCAATCTTGTGCAACTCTCTGCAGATGATGGAGTGACACGATTTCGAATCCCTGCTTAGGGCCACCACCTCCACCGCATTGCAACCGAGAGCGGAAAAAAAATTCCGTTTCATGGCAATCAACCTGGGTTCACGTGATGTGACAGTTTGCGAAGAAATATGAAGTGGGAATTTTCCCTAGAATATGAATTTCATGCGCTGCCACCCCCGCTACCCCACACACATGTGCGACAACGAGTCACGATTGCACGATCTTGACGGTTTATGAAATGGTTTTGAAAATGGAATTGTGCAACTACTGGCAACTAATGATGTCTGGCGAAGTCGTCTTCTGAGTTGGTTACCTTTGTAGTTCAGGCTGTTTTGAGAAATGGATCCTTGTGCGAACTGTGAGTGGGAGTGGGAGACGATCGTGCGATAGGAGAAGACGGATTTGTTAGGCATGTTCCAAGGACAGAGAATCTGTTATAATATTCAGGAGAAGTCGACGATATCATTCAAGGAGTAGCTAAGGCAGACATTTTTTGACTATTGACAGACACAGATATACCCTTTAAAAGTTCAATTTTAGGTCCACCCGAAGGAGGAAAAATGGGAGCCAAGTTTGCGAATTCAAACAAACCTTGGAGCGCCTCGGTGTAATAATCAACAACTGACACGTCATAGTACTCACCTCCCGACTGTTCTCCAGTCCACTGTTGATTGAGTACGCCCGCTTTGTGACCATCTTCCGTCGCGTTCTCCCTCTGCTCACTCGCTCCCGCCGCTTGGCCTCGAACAAATCCTCCTCCTCACTGGAACTGCTGCCCCCCAAATCCACAGATATATAGTTCTTGTGCTCGCGTCCGTCCTTCGAAAGAGCTCTGTATCCCACCTGCTTGTACCGATCACCGCTCGCTAGTGCACTTCCGCCGGCTGCAGCAGATGAACTGCTGACACCTCTGCTGCCCGTGTTCGATGATAGTTTCTGTCTGGAATTCACAAGCGATTCTATCCACTTGCGCATAGTAGAACGCGAGAGAGACAAAAGTTAGACCCAACACAACGAGTTATCTGTTCTTTTTTTGTTGGTTCTTTTTGTGTGTTCGGTCGGTTGTTTGTTTGTGTTTTTGTTTTTTTCTTGTTGTCTTTCCGCGAGTATCATGAATTTTCGTGACACCAATTCATTCCATCACACCTATAATTTAAATTACAAATTTGTTTATCATCTTTTTGTGCTTTTTCCTACGCTGCTGGAAAACGTTCATTTTTCCTCGGCGCGAGATATGGCAACAGGTAGTCTGACAGCTGCGCCAGTGGAATGCAAATGCGACCGGAGGCTTATCCGTCCCATAGCCGGGAAGATAATCTCTGGCCCGCATCTAGCGGAGGAAGTTTTTTAATGAAATTTCTTGGCGCAGCGTGCGACTGAGTTTTGAAGTGGGGCGGGAGCGTACCATATCAATTAGAAGCCGCCGCTCAAAGTAATCTGTCAGTTAAGTGTGTTTGCCGGTCAATGTCATGACTTGTGTGCTGCCAGATTGTGCACACGTCAAGCTGCTTCCAAGCTGACGTTGATTGGGGGCGCATAGGTCACGAGCACATTGCATGCGACAGTGCGCACCTATCGTCGCCTCCCATCGGGCGGGGGGACCGTAAGCAAAGACAAGGAAACCAGAATAACTGGAGTTAATCAATATGCCTCGTGAATTCCCTTCGTCGAGACTTGATTTGTGCTATTAATCCTGCTGCGGGGCGGGCAGAGACATGTTTTCGGAGAAATATGACATCGACTACTAAATCATTGAACTCTTGGGGCGGTGAGTGGGGCGGGTTTTGTATTTTATTTTGATTCCTGACGTCGGAGACGATAAATCATTCGTCTTGGTGATTCACACACACTCCGGTGAAATGATGATGGAGCTTAGGTGTTTTTCATGCTGCCGTCAGAAGCGTCATTTTACTTTTGGGGACGCTTGTGGGATTGTGTGAAGGTGGCGATAAGAGCGAGGTAAAGAATTTGTGTGTTGATTGATCAGATATTTGAGGAGGGGGTGACAACAGGGTGGAAGGTGATTTACAGTGACGGCGGGTGTGATTGGGAAGGTGTGCGGATGCTGGAGACAGGTTTTGTGGTGTTGAATATGAGATAAGCTGGTCAAAGGAAGTACTCTTTGCTGCTGACACTTCGATGTGGTGAAATGGTTTACTGAAAATCTTGACCATAACACCTTTTATCAACATGTTGCCATAGGTTTCCTCTAGGGAATCCACACAAAGAAGGATAATTTTCAGTTCAGTATTTCATAAGTCTATTTTGTGGCATCACAACAGACACGCCAATAGACTCAGTGCGCTTTCAGTACATGACACAAGTTGCCACAACAAACAAAATCGTGCCTATCGCCTGGCAAACAAAATCGTGCCTATCTTTGCTCCTTGCATTGAGCCAGGCAGCTTGGCTTAACTAGTCTCCGTGTCCAGAAACAAACAACAAGCCACTAAACCAAAACCCACAATACAATGACATTTTGCGAGAAATGTCAAACTCAATGATATCTCTGTCGCTTTCCAACTATCGAAGAGACGCGATCTGTGTGTCAAGAGGCAGGACTTTCAATTCTCTGTACCACCAAATCCTCCAAACAGTCTTCCCCAGCTCCCCACTGTGTATTCGTTGTTTTGCTCCATTCAATGGTGTCCTATGCCAATTAACTTTAAATTGCCACACGGACTATATTTGGTTTACAATTCGCGGGAATACAATGCGCCAGTCTTGTACGTCGATTCATTAGCGTCCAACTGGCGATTGCAATGAGCTGGGAACGCGCAATGTTATCCCGCAGCAGAAGCTAGATTACTTTTCTCCTCTTAAACTTCACCCAGGATTTTAATTCCCTCCCCATTCCCACTTGAAGAAGGATTGTGAAAGATTATTTTTTGCGCTCTTCTGGTCGCGCGGAGCTCTATTCCGCGTTACATCACCCACAGACGTAAACCAGTTTTCAATTAAATTCCACACGCAAGTGACTTGCATCAGAGTGTATCTAGAGTTGAGACTTTTGACATTAACCCAGTTGCACGCTCAAGCAGCGGCCGTTAACGAGTGCTATGACAACTTCACCGGCTTACCAAGCGTACCAAAGTTGCCCACCAAAGGGGGCGAAACAAAACAAAAAAACCAGCGAAACACATGTACGTTTGAAACGCGAAAAAAACCGCACCGAAAGAGCATCATTAATTCCGCAAGGCAAGAGTTCCTCTATCGCTCTGTGGCTGGTGCTTTGCAGGGCGCCAAGAACGAGCTAGTAGGATTAATTAAAAGAAATTCTAATTGGTGTCCATTTGGTGGGAAATTTGTGTCGATTTCTGATCCCATCTCTGCACGCCGACGACAGGCGAAATCTATTTAAAGACTGTTGGGAACATTTCATTCAGCGCAGAAAATCCTCTGCGGTGTGCGACAGGTGGCGACTGTGCCTCTGGAGGGGGACTGGGTACACACTCGGACGCTGCGAGAGTTTATTTTTATCCACTGCGCCGCCGATAGTTTCCCTCGGAGGGTGTGAATTCGTTCGATTTCTCCGTTCAATTTGGTTAATCTATTCGACTGAGGGGTGAATCAACGCCTGAATGGGTTTCCTGACTGAAAGTTGTGCCGCGTGTCGGCGGTATAGTTTTTCAAGTGGTTCTTCTGTGCATTGAATCAGTGCAAGGGGATCTCGATGAGAGATCAAATGGGGGGTAGACAGTAAGTGGTTTCGGCTAGACGTGCTTCCGTTTGAAAAATGTCACAAGGGATGGGATTTAAGCGCCTTAAACTGCGCCTCCTTCACGTCTTCGTTTCCTTGAGAATTTTCATAGGACTTGAAGTAGTTTTTGGAAAGTTGGTATTCTTGACAAAAATACAAACGTGCGTTGAACGTTGCTTGTGTTTGCCGACAGACTCCCAGCAAAGTATGATGGGCAGATAACGTTGTTCCATCTTCGCGCTGCTAATTTTGGCGCGAAATATGATTCACGCGTTGGTCGTTTTGAAATTGTAGGGAAAACGAAATCTTGGCAAAAGTCCAGACAGACAAGAGGCGCTAGTCCACCCTAAGCAATTGACGAAAACGCGCAAAGTCAATATTCGAGGAACTTTTTGAAGAAACCATGACATTTGACAGACTTCGAAAACAGACCAACAGATGACGGCGAATCAGAATTGCGGTGCTAATGTGGAATGATAATAATAATAATAATTGGATGGCGCAACAATGCTAGGAGGGACCAGAACAGAAACTACTTTTCTCATAAACTTCTCGAATTGTGCGCGTTCTCTCACGAGTAGAAGGGACCTACAGTTTTTGTCGATTCCGAACGGCGAAGTTTGAGAAGCTTTTTCGTAGACAGTTATTACTCTTTGAGTGTTGTCAGCAGCTCGAAAGAGGTGGAATGATATTGGGTTTAAAATGCTGTCATTAGCAGTGCTGGAAAATGAAAAGAGGCTAGTGACTGTAGGGAAGGCTATTTGCATACATGATTCGGCGACAATGAATCAGGCATGAGTCTTCGATCTGTTTAAATTGATAGAGACCGGTAAGGTTAACGAACTAATGTAAGCTTATGTAAGCTTCTTTGTTAACTTGTCGAAAATTGTTAGAACTTGATTGGGAAATGTCGATGGATTCTAATGATACATCCTACAACTTATGTTTTATTTTTCAAAAGTCGTCATAAATGGTACTTCATTAAAACATTAACAGCGGATACTACAGGCACCAACCTCTGTTTGATTAATTGACCAGAATTAATTAGCCTTACACTCATTAGCCAGTTTCTTCCCGATGACTGAATGGGCACAATTCACAGCATTCAACTCTCACGTCGTTTATCTGCGCGGAGCCACTCGTGTCATCGTAAATAATCGGCGAAGCTTTCTCTGCGTAAACCATCAGCCAGCCGGAATCGACGCGGTCTTTATTGAATTTGAAAGTATCTCACAAAAAAGAACATTTCTTTGCGAATGGCGGAAGCCTTCAATAGATCTCTATCGTGAATCAGTGCTGCCAGACTGTGGGAAACTGTAAATTGATGTCTTTTCATATGATAAACAAGGCATCTCGGAGTTTAAGGATATTCTGACGGATTTTATGTTTAATTCTTTTCTGTAGCACTCTGCAAGGTGTGTTCAGAAATAAAGGAGTTGCTCATTTTCGAACTGTTCTAACACTTTATCCACAGCGTAAGCAACGCGTGTAGATTGTGATGGAGTGTGGAAATTTGTTCTTGTGATTTAGCCATAATGAACTCATTTGAACGGACAGTAGTGTTCGCGTATGGAAATTTCCTCGAAGTGTCCCATGTCCTCCGTGAAAAAAATGAATTAAAGCGAAATAAAGTGTTTTTGGTTGGAAACCACGGCTTCTGTCTTCGTTGACATCGGAACACTTTCATCACTATTCCAACTGCATCAAAATCCAAGGTGAAAGACAACTCCACACTAAACATAAAGTTTTTAATAGAAAACTTTATGTTTCCTGGTCTGAGGAACGGTAGGAACAGCAGAACTGCAAACGAATGACTGGAACTGCAAGGTGAATAGGTTGAACAACTTGATTTAGAGGGATGGCAAATGTTTCTCCAGTAAGCCCGGTGAAGGAGAAAAAGAAGATGAAACATCTGACCGTTTCACATCAAATTTCTGACGCTGCGAGTAAGGTTCCATGAGGAGAAGTCCAGATACCCTTCGTTGTACCCCTTCGAGAGATTAAAAAAATCACAGGAATGTTAACCCTGACTGCAAGCGTCGTAATCGCACTCAGTGCAAAGTGTGAAGGTGGCCAATGCACACAAAGAATAATTCTATTCACATTATCTTCTGTAAGATACACCTAACGGCGTGGAATGCATTCTTGTTTGGATTCAGAGCCAGTTCACTGAACAAGCTGCAAGTTAGTCACAAACTCAGTCTATCGAAGTTATCTGTCCCGAAATTCGAGTTTTATCAGACAAACAGTCCGTTCGGTGGTGACACAATATGTACACAGGTGGTCCTAATTAAAAATGCGAAGGCTATGCTTTGTTGGGTTGGAATGCCTCCCTCAATTTGCTCCAAATTAAACGCAACCTCTCACACGCTGTGATGAAAGGTGACGTCAAGCCGCATGCCGATTGAAAACATTAAACAGATCTGTGTGCCTAGCTGGAGGTGTCTAAAAATAGATGTATCTCAACCGATTCACTCGAATTAGTCGTTTAAAGGTTTTTTATGTTGTGTTTCCTGGAAATCTTGGCGCGGTGATAATGAATTCATTTTTCAAAAACCGCGAACAATTGAGCAGGCAATATCCGCCAGTTATCTAACTCACACTTTCCAGAACAGATACACAAAATGAACTTATTGCATATTTCCACTGAAACAAGAAACACTCGGCTCGGCAATTAACGTGTCCGCCGCTGAATGAGTCGTGGTGGTGGTGCGGCTGAATGTGATGTGAAAGCCCGACCGACCGACGACGATGCTGAAACGCACGAATCGATTTGCGGCTAGAGCGACCGATCAACCGATCTATCGATCGACCGAACGAAGGTAGAAAACAAAAAAAAAAATTAATAAAGAGTTCGCGACCGGAGTACAACAGCCATCGGCAGACTGATCACCACAAACGCTGGGCTACTCACATCGCGCTGGGTTTTCCATGCGCCCAAATGGAGGCGCACGCGAGATCACAAGACAGAGGAAATTTTTCTCTTTTCGAAAGACTTTTCGTGTGTATCTGTTGGATGCTGTTTGCCGTTCATTTGGGTGGAGGGGAGCCACAGAGGGCAGCCCACATTCAAGAGGTGCTGGTGAACGAGTGCTTAGAAGACAAAAACAACTACGAATCGATTTAATTTCCAGTTTTGTAAGCACTTAATGTGTAGGGAGTTGAATTCTGCACCGCCGAGATGGGCTTTGCAGTGGAGACGAGGGGGCAGTATTTGCATAAGATAAGATAAGCGGCTTGAATGCGAGAAGGAAGATTTTTAAAAGCTGCTTAACGAGTGTTTCTGCAACTACGCCTATTGTTTTTCCCCCGAGTAAGAAGATACGATTGGTAATGGCAATGGACCAACAAAACATTTTCAGTTACTCCTGATAGCAAGAACCATGAGAAGAATGATGTTGTGAAGCGATGATTTTTAAACAGTGACACCTTGTGTATGAACAAAATTCCCAGAACGTCGAGGGGGACGTGGAACGAAAGCAAGATTGAATGTGGGATCTGGTATTGATGCCAAATTTTGCAATCTAAAAGTCTAAGGAGTGAAAAGAGGTCATGAAACGGTGATTCATGGCTTACTTCTCCCCTCAAACAGCTCCAGTATCAGTTTCAGTTTCAAAGTCCTAGTGACAAATCAAAGTCCCATCTTTTCAAATATTGACTAGTCAATAACCTCCCGCCGTGGTGTGCGCAAAGCCAACAAGTGAATGCCCGCGAGACAGTATCTCCGAACACATACAGAAAGTAATCATTAATATCTCATCTCGCTCCCCTTCTCCCGCCGCCTCTTCTTGCGGTCGCTGTTCTACTGTCTGTTGTCTTTGTTTGTGTTTTATATATTTCTTGTTTTATTAATCTCTCAAGCAAGAGCGGCGTTTTCACGCTGAGATACAGCTTTTTTGTGTTCCTTCTTAATTCATCCGGGATTTGTTTTCGTATGTTTACTTTCCATACCTCTTGCAGGGTGCCCACTTGCTTCACCCGAGGCCACACACTTCCATCACCATCTCTGCCTCAGTGAGTGAGTGAGTATATGTAGCCAAGCTCAAAAGACCTACTCCACCAGCTCGAGATCAATGTACCAAAACTTGACGGGGAGACGATGAAGATGATGATTAATCCGCAAAAACCAAACCAGAAAGTCGTTGTGCAGCCACCGTCTCTTCCCGCGATTCACGGATGCGGTTTATGAAAAGTAAAAGTGCTCACAACACTCATTCCTGCGAACCCCCACCTACCGGTGCGGTGTAACTGAGGTGAAAACAATCAGTCAGTCATGTGACTGTTGGCATTAGTTCGCATCTATGAGGGGCACACATGCGATGTGCTTGTAATTAGCATCCATCCAGTTGACTTCCAGGTCAGCCCTAATGGGCTAGGCCCTTCTTTTCTGTGCGCACGTATGTACTTCGAGAATGCCCCCTTGGGGCGATCACCTTTGTCCGCGCAGTTAACATCGCCCAGATGGAGGCTGTGCGTGTGTATTGCTTTATTTTTGTACTTTGTGTGCGCGAAGTGGGTCACACATTGAAATGTGAAAAGGAAAGAATCTTTTTTCAGGCTTTCTACTTCGTAATTTATTGCTATTTTCATTCAGCAAAATTCTGGGGTACTGGTGAATTATGAATGAGTCCTCTTCTGTGTTGACGGAGGGGTGACGAGGCTTTAATTGTGCCTGCTTAGCAAACACTAATCTATGCGTCCTTCAACTTGAAGATGAATGAATGTGGAGAAGAAGATAAATAAACACGGGCACAGGCAACGGGGAATAAATTTGGTGGAGGCCAAGCCTGTCGCAAAGGATGAGTAGCAGCTTTATAATGCGTTCTTCTTTAAATATTGCTTGCGGAAAGGAATGAAGCACATTATGCGCATAAACATTCTCTGTGAGGTCATGTGGAAGATGAGGTGGCAATGGTGGAGTTTTTCCATATTTTTGCTTGAATTCACTCGGAATGGGGTATTCAAATGGGACTGAAATGAGTTCTTTCAAAAGGGTATTCTAATGAGTGTCTGGGACATGAAGAATCTGACTGTCAAGGACAAATCTATTGATGACTACCCTCAGCTGAGAATCTACATCAATATAAATATCACAGCTATCATTTGTCCTTGAGTCTCAAAGAGAGTATCCTTCCTCCAGATTCAAAGAAATTTCAAAATAAATTTATTGCGTGTCCACCCTAATGTAGACTTGTTTGATGGCTGACAGCTAAGCCGCTGACAGTTCTTCGGCACGTAAATAAACAACTTGGGTGGAATGGGGAGCGATGAAGGAAAAATAAATTTAACTTATCTCAATGGAACTGGATACGTTTTCAATGCAGATGGTGAGATCCGTAATACCTGCTTCGAGAGTTTACTTTATCCAAATTTTACCTGACGCCAGATTACATGAAACTCCGCACAGAACACCGGGTAATTGGGTCGATGGTGGGAACGTGCAGCACGCGAGGATGGTCAGCGAATTCATGTAGTGAGTGAAAAAGGAGAGGAATCATGATTTTTGAACCTAAAATATGTGTTTTTGCAGGTCTTCCAGTAGAACTGACACAATTTGAGACTCAATTACTTCTGGAAAAGGGAATCGCCGTGCTCTTGAGCAAATCAAACAGTTTATTGCGCACACCCACCGACGAGGAAGTGCGGATATACCACAACGAAATCGAGTCACGCTTTCGCATGCAGGAAGAACACTTGAAGGACGGAAAAGTGAAGGAATCTCTGAACTACATCGATAAGATAATTCAGGGGAAGCGAAATAAATTGCTGAAGTCTGGTGTTCCAGAGAATGGTGAGAAGGGATTAGTTTCATATTCATGCTGACTCTCTTCTTTGTAGAGATAAAACTGAAAAAGGAGGATGTTTTGCAGGATATAAGGGACAGTGTGGTTTTCGATAGAAAAAATGCTTTGGTCGAAATTCACTGTGCGCATTCGAGGATTCACGGTAAGTACTACACTGCACAGATTTCTTGATAATTCTCCCCTTTCTTGCAGAGGGAATTCGTGTCGATGTGCCCAAGGATAACTCTTTAAAGTACCGAGTTTTCAAAGATTTCTGGGAACGCGGGAAGTATGTCACCTGTGGAGAGGCATTTGGTGCAGATTTTATTGTATATCCCGGCGACCCGGTTATGTTCCACGCATCGCACATCGTAATCGTGCTCGAATCACCATCAATCGCGCCTCTGGAGATGATTGCGAAAGTGAGGATGTCTGTGATTGTGAACAAATTATGTGTCTTCGCTTATGAGGGGGAACACAGCCAAATTTCCTACCAGTCTGTTGAATGGAAGGGGAATAAAGATGGAAAGCCACAATAAAACACCAATTCCTTAAAAGAACTTTTCTTCTTTCACTTATTCAGTTTGAGAAACAGTGGAATTCTGTTTTGTTTACAATTGCAACATGAAATGAAACGACAATCGGAACATGAATCACAGAGTTGACGTTTCTGGAAAAGAAAATATTTCGACGGAATTGCAGTTTAGTCGTTCTTTTGCAGCAGAAAGTTTGAGAAAAACAAAAGGAATCACAAATTTCAGACAATATGTCTGTTAATACAGCACACACGAATGGAGGTGTCCTAATCCACTATGGAGAGTAGTAAGTCATCGGAAAACTACATTTTCTTAGCAATTAAATCTCGCGGATGAGATCACTCAATTAATAAGCCTCCATACGCCTATTATTTATTGTTCCTTTCGTGTGAACCCCATCAAATAATCTCACTGCCGCAAAAACAACATTTCCCAGAGTCCCTGATTAGATTAGACATCCATTCCGTACACTGTTGCGCATAAGTATTCACCCTGTCATTTTCTGCTTGCAGTATTTTGATCCACTGTGAAAATGTTTCCATGGAATTCGCTGGGCAAGATAACCCGGTTTTCAAGGGGACAAAACATGGGCACATCTACCTGACGTCACATCGAATGATTTTCAACAGTAAGAAGCAAACGGAATCGATGTTGTCATTCAGTGCTCCGTTTATTGCGATGAATGATGTAAGTTCTTCTTCACTTGCCACACATCGTCACACATCATTGAATGTGCATCTTTACACAGGTTGAAATTGAGCAGCCAGTGTTTGGAGCGAACTACATCAAGGGTAAGGTTAGGGCGCAACCGAATGGAAACTTCATCGGAGAGGTGAAGTTTAAGCTCTACTTCAAGGCTGGCGGTGCCATTGAGTACGGTCAAGCTATGCTGCGGGCAGCGTCCATAGCCCAACAGAATCTGCGTCGCAACAATGGCAACCCAGACGATCCGCCACCATACACTCCATCAGGAGCCTGGCATGAGGCTCCTCCACCAGCATACCAGCCACCGCCAGGCTACTACGGATGGCTGCCGACGAATGATGCGTTCACTGGGCCAGCGCCGAATTCGGTCTTCATGAGCGACAATCCGCCGCCGTATCCCGGCATTGGTACACGTATGTAGTCCGTTTTGTTTTTCTTTACTTGCTCACTGCTTCCCTTCTCGGCATTGAGTCCATTGGCAATCAAATTTATTTACCTAACCCATTTTCGATGGCATATTAGCTCCAGCGTACGCAAATCATCAGGAGTATCCGAGTGTACCGCAGCAGGGAGTATTTGGAGGGCCGCAGGCAGGTGGGTACGGTCCACCTCAAAGTGGTGGTTATCCTCCAGCAGGAGGGTACGCACCGACCGGAGGTTACCCCTCGGCCGCAGGCGGTTTTGCTCCTCCTCAAGCAGGTGGATTTGCTCCGCCACAGGGTGGTGGCTTTGCTCCACCCCAGCAGGGAGCTTACGGTGGCTACGGTCCACCACCAGCATACGGCGGCTTTTCCGCCCCACCCCAGCAAGGTGGCTATCCGCCATTCGGCCAGCCCCCATACGGTCAACCAAGTCCAAGTGCTCCCGGAGGATATCCCCCCAATCAGGCAAATGGCTACCCAGGCTATACCGGACAAGGCGGAGCGGGAGGTTTCTCGGCACCACCTGCAAGTAAGTAAAACAGCGAATTTCTCCTCATTTCTGGGAAGATCCCGTGTGAAAACACACACTCTGTGTTCCATCATCAATCACATCGCAAACAATTGGAAATCTGGGCAAAAACAATGTTCCCTAACCACGAATCGCTAGACTCAAATCCGACTAAACCATCATGTCCTGGGTCTTGTGTGGGAGTAGAGAACTGAATATATTTCCTTTTTTTCAATTGCAGCCACTTAACCAACTATTCGCATCCAATCCTCCGCGACCGTCCGAAGGTACATTTAGTTCCATTCTTCACCTCCAAACACACACCCGCACGATACAAATGCCGAGGAGGTCACAGTCACAGTCTCGCTCTGTTCTCTAAATATGCGTTTATTTTGTTCTCTTGTGTTATTTCAGAGCGTCGATACCGTTACTATACTCCATGTAGTAGCTTTTATTTTATACCAATCCCCGTTATTTTTCTGTAATCATTTTCAAAAACCACAAATTTTTCGTTTAACATTGTTTGGTAAGCTTCCTCGAAGTTATACAGCCCTCCATGCGTTCTCCATTTTTGTTTGTTTTTGTAGTTTTTTTATTTTCCAATTGCTTAGATGTTGTTGCTTGGTAATTGCGCTTGTAGTTTAGGATTTCTGTAATGGAATGGTGTTTGTTTTTCGCAGACTCGAAGGAAGCTGAAGCTATGCAAAGTGCTTTTAACACCACTGATAACCAAAGAAACGATCAGCGACCAAGTGATATGCCACCATCTTATGGAGTAAGTCAATCAGAGAAGGATTTTGGACATCCTGCTAAAATAACTTTTTTCTTTTAGGACCTACCACCAAATTACAATTCCCTGAACGATCGAAGAAACCAATAAATCATTCCAATCCCTCACCAGCTGCTTGGATCTTAACCATAAATATTTCCCCACTTTGCATAGCACGTCTTGCGGTTGGCGGGACAGACGGCAATAAATATTCAGAATATATACTATACACTTTAGCATGCAAACCAATGTAATTATGTTTAAACTGTTACACTAATAAACTTGTTACAAGCATTCAACGTGTTGGATAGGGAATTTATTTAAAGAAAATCTGAAGTAAAGTCACGTCCCTTGGTTTTTCCTCGGAATGAGCTTGCTAGGGAAACATGGGAAAGATTCCATCCATCGGTGAGAAGGTCCAGCTTTCCGGTCCCAGTTGATCTGACCCTTCCAAATCAAACAGTGCGGATAGGCAGTACATTGACGGCTTCCCAAACTTAACGCAGAAGTCCAAAGTGGAGGCTGGGTTTAAGAAACAAAAACAATTCTAACGCCTGAAGCCAAAAGATTTGACAAGAATACTTCTATCTATTCCTGGGAATGGAGGAGGTTCATTGGAAACGCAAACCGAATTTGGACGAGGAGTTGTGAAAGCTGCATGTTCTGGAAACCACTTGAACACCCCTTCAACCGGCATATAGGCAGACATCCCTGCCTCATACCACGCCGTTGGAAGTGTGTACGGTGGAAGCACCAAGGGATACACAGCATTGGCTATTCCTTGAATGGCGACACACGAAGCAATCATGAGAGTTTGGAGGAATTCCGTTGCGCCACCAATTTCAAATGTCAGCTTGAACCTTACCTCACCGCTGAAGTTGCCATTGGGCTGGGCTTGAAGCCCCCCTAAGATACTCTTCTCCTTCAGGCAGACCTTCAAAAACATATTTTCAGTCATCGCCAGCAGACTGTTTCTCATACGCACATTTCTCATTGCAACAAATGGTATGCTGATCGAGGATAGCAAGTCCACCCCACTTCTGTTTCTAAAGACGACCCGATGGGACGTCAGATACGTGTGTCCCACTTTTGTTCCCTGAAACTCGGGTGATTTGTTGCCAGAAAATTCACAAACGGTGTCGCTGCAGTGGATGAAGATACTAAAACAAGGAATATTAAGCATGCTGCGAGGGCGGCGTGTTGATATACCATTCTCCAGAGTGAAGGAGGACGGCACAGTTGGCATCCGCTGTATTAATTGACATTGGAACAGGTTCTCCAGAAGAAAATAAGAAAAAAGGCTTGGAAAAGCGTCGCCTTCTAAATTGTTAGCAACAGATGCGATCGTTCAGTCACATTTGTTTCTTTATGACAGTGAAAGTTTAACGGTTTGAAACAGAAACAAACGGTACGAGTTAAATCCTTGTGGAAATATTTCTTAATTTTGCAGATAACTCTTAAAGTTCCTTTTGTCCTTTCCCGACAATAAAACACTGAAACCGCTTTTGAAAATTCGACTTCAATCGAATAAAATTTAATTTTGTTTTCGATCTTTGAAAACCGTTAATAAAGTGCTGAATTGACTGTCGATTTAGCTGTTCAATGATTTCCATTATATTATGCAGAAAAGAATTTATACATTTTTATCCAATTTTTTAGCATGTCTAGCAATGACCCAGTCGAAATTTAACTCACTGACATTTTCAAATGAAAATGTTACCAACTGGAACCCAAAATGAGCAATTTTTATTTAAATAAGAAACGAGAGAAAATAAAATAACGAATTAACGAACCAATTGTATTTAAAGCCTGCTTTAATTTTATAAGTTTTGAAAATGAAAAATTAACTGATTGAATAGATAATTTAATGAAACGCGACACACAAGGCGACAGATCTTCTGAATCGAGGACAGAGAGACAAAATTAAACGGATTTGCTTTTTGAGACGAAATCGAAAAGAGAATTAAGAATAAGAACGGTAACAAATGAAATTACAACGAAGTGTTAATATCGTAAGGACGTAGTCGGTCAGCGAATGCTGTGTCCAGCAGCGGAGTCTGGCTGTACTGCTCCCCGAAACTGCTATTGTTCTTTTGATCGCTGCACTTGCCGCAGGATCCGAAAATCCACTTCCATTTGCGTTTGAAGTAGCGTTTCTTCTTCTTTTGGTTCGGTGGGTTAGAGGGGGTCGTGTCGTTGGAGCCCTTCTCGGAGATGATGAATTGCTCGCGCAAAATGTTGTCTGATGAGGAGTCGCCCTCCTCAGTGTCTATGGCTGAGTCACTGCGATCGCTCTCCGACCTGCTGGCGACTGCATGATCAGCCGTCGGAGTGGGCGGGTTCGATGTGGGACGGCGACGCACTTGCCGCTGGAAGTGACCCAAGTGGTCTGAGGAGAAATTCATGGTTATCGGCTGAATGGTGGCGACATTTTTGTTCTCGTACTGTCCGACAGTGCTGCTGCCGTTGTGGCTGTTGTTGTTGGCATCTGGAGGGGTGTCAGTGAAATCGGTTTGGGTGCCGGTTGTATTGCGCGGCATCTTGTAGACAAGGGTAGGCAGCGAAAGCCGAGGACTGTAGTGATTACGAATCTCCATGCCGATGCTGTGCATTGAGTGGCGCTTGGCCTTGTCCTTCGCGTTCATCAGCTCAATGCGCATGCCATCGAGCCTGCGACGCAGCCTAGTCGCTTCAATCATCTTCTCCTGCAGGCTGGACTGCAGGTATTCGTTGAGAGCTTTCAAGCCCATCATCTCCTGTTCTTTTTCGACCAAATCGCGGTCTATGTCAGATGGATTGCTGTCGGCTGACGCCAAGCCCTTTTTTGGAGTCCGTGATATGCTCTGCAGCTGAAGGTTGCTGCCGTCGATAGCTTCAGGAATGGACATTCGGCGAATGTACTCCCTAGCCGATCTTCGGTGCTCCTCCTCGGCCTTCTGGCTCTCGATGAACTCGCGCACTTTGCTCTTTACGTGGGAGTACCTGCGTTTTGTGTAGGCGGAATGAAGGTCTTGACAAGACCGTACTTTGTGCGTGTAGTCCTCTTCGTCGCGGATGTCTGGATTCTTCGCGGGGTCACTCTGTGTGGTTTCTCGACTATTGCCGGACAGAGACTGTCCAGACGTCGACGCCGAGGTGTTGGCATCGTTGTCTCCTGCCGACGAGGATGTGCAGAAGGAAACGTTGCACTTGCGGTCGATCGTCGTGATGTGCAAATCGTGGTCGGGAAAGCTCTCGTCGCTGAGGCTCATGTTTCGGTGATTCGCGCGCACTCTCCAGCGAACGAAGGAAATTAAAAAGTTAAAAGAAACTACGAAACCAACGAACCAAATGAGATGATAGAGAAAAACGCAAGAACGCAGTTAACACCAAAAAAAGTAGAAATAAAAACTAAAAGCACTTGAACTCGACATTCATTGCGGATAATGCGGTAACGTTTGCGAAATAGAGACCCGACTGCAGCCGAGTAGAACAGTTAAGGTAAGGAACGGTGTCTCGTTTTATAGGAGACCAAGTGAGACAACCAGTTCAAAACTCACCACCCACGGCGCGCCTGCATGTCTTCTGCCAAAACGACACAGAACCCAACTCACCACTCTTTGACACTTGAACGTGAAAAAAATCAATTTTTCGATGCATGCGCTGCAGGGACTTGAGAAAAATTCAGTTTTTCACCGAAAACATCACATCACGACATGGTTCGCGGAAAACCTCGAATTTTTGTTGAACTCTAAAGGTTTTCCGTTGCGACTGCAAAAACAACTGCAACTCAATCTCAGTGCGTTTCGAAAACAAATAGACCATGTCAGATGCAGGTGCAGAGTGCAGTGACAAGTTCTAGAATCTCCAGCCTGCTCCTCCCTGCTGTGTGGCAAAATAAACCCGAAAACCAAGAAAAAAAAAGAAACCCCTTAAAGTGAACCGCAAAAGCACGGCACACAGAAATTACAGAAAACGCGACACAAATATGCCACCATCCAAGTGCGTCCGTAGTGAGTGAGTGGCGAGTGGTGACCATTACATCAGCAGAAGTGTGAATTTTTTTCTCTGCTTCACTTGGGTGGATATATCGGATACTCCAGTTGTCCAGCGTACATTCCGAGGCTCTGTGATAAGTGTTTGCTTCTGCTGCAACTGAAGTGCGCCCGCTGCGTCTGTCTGCTGTTGTTGACAAGATGGAGAGTGGTCAGGCGACAACGTATGAACCGCTTGAAGGACGACGCGTCAATCACCACGAACCGATGGACAGCCCAGAGATGGATATCGGTCCGCCCAAGGATCGCAAGCACGTGGTGTACTTGGCCCTGCTTGCCGCTGGAATTGGATTCGTCCTGCCCTACAATAGGTATGTTCCCGGGGTGCGGCTGAACTACTCAAATCAATTAGTCGTCTCCTCCGAATCGATTTATTCGCTGGGATTTCGTGGTGATAAACAGTGGATCACATACCCATGGTCTCTGTGGATGAGGAGAGGGGTGTGGTTAAAAATAGAACGAAATCACTTTTCGGTGAGCAGAGCGGGGCTCCACCTGTTTGAAAAGGCTGCTCTGCCTTTCTCAGTTCGAGTGGGTGGCAAAATGTGATTGAAGGGCGCTCCGGGGATGGGGAGTGGAAAAAAGAGAATAAGAAAGAGAGAGAGCGCGACCGTGTGTGGAGTGTTCTAGTGAGAATCGCATCTTAAGTGAGGTTATTCGATTCCGGCTTAAGGGTTGATTCGAGTGCGCGGGTGGCAGTGTGAATAGCAAAGGTTAGCCGCCGCCAATTCGCCGAGGGATAAATAATTAGGGTGTACCTGAAGTTTGTGCTCAGGAGCTCAGTTGTTTTTTTTCGTGTGTTTTGTTTTCTTCTGGTTTCTGTGGTTGACGCAATAGCGTCTGTAGCTGGGGACTGTTTAACTCCATAGACTGGCGGAAAGTTGATGGGGTGAAGCAACCTCAATGTTTTGACTTCAAATGTCAATTTTATTGGGCGTGTGGGGGTGATGAGTTTGCAGTCGATTGATGTCTGCCGGTATTTCTACTACCGGTTATGAAAGAAACACAAAAGTTTGAAATGAGAGCTTGACGCAATTTTTCTCAAATGTAAAGTCCTTTAATCGTATATAGCTGTCACGACTATTTCGCAAAAAAATTCTTCTTAAATTGATCTCTTCGTACTCCCAAAAGGCCACACAATTCACACAATTTTTAGCTCAAAGTCAAGGCCTCTCCACACCTTAGAACAGGAAACGTCTGGGTGCTCAGCAACATAAGCGCTACTGATGGATGGGAAGCTGCCCTCTCCATTCATGACGAATCACGTACTCATCCCCTGTCCATGATTAAGAGTGACCCACATTCGTGGCGCCTTAGAAGTGGGCGCCAGATATGTGTTGGAGGCAGAAACATTTTTCTCAGGATTTTATTGCGATTTTTTTCTTCGTGGAGGCTTTTTATTTGAATTCCTTTTCTGGCACGGTTTGGCTCCCGATGTTCCCGACATATTGTGACTGGGTTAAAGTAATAGGTTTTTTAACACAAAAGGAGAGGGATGAGGAAAATAAATCGATAACAACCCCAGTCATCTTTTATCCTCTACGATCTGGGACGCAGTCCAAGAAACTTACACACGTCTGTACCGATTGATGGTTGGTCATACAATAAACAATCTGTGTTTTCCCTTCGGCAGCCTATTTCCATGAAGGCTGCCCATTTGATGGAATGATATGAGCTGAACTTCAAAAGAGAAGGAAGTTTCCACTCTGGTGGACAGCGTAGCAAAATGTTGAGAAATTATTTGTCTAAACGAAAAAATTCATATTTCCGAATCATGTCCCCATTCCTCTTGGCTCTTAAGATTCAAGGAACAAGGACTTAATGCCATTTGCTTGTCAAATAGTCCTTAGTTCATAATAACATTTTCCTTTCAAATACCGCCCTGCGGAATTATCATTAATCTGTTGTTCTCACTTTCACATGGGAAGCCAACACACCTGCTCACAGAAAAACCATTCCTACAGACTAAAGCGCCGTCCAATCCCCACATCAAAGTCCACCTTTCATCAATCAAATACAATCGAATTTATCGAGTTCTCACCTCCCTGCCGCAAAGCACATCTTCAAGCATCGACCGTCACGTCCTCTGTTGTGTCATTCAATGCCTTCTCAAATTGGATTAATCCGGTGATGCGCGTTATCTCATTAGAAATGTTGCTGGTTTGCATCCCCCTGTCACCGCGCTGTTGCATGCTGCTGTGTGCGAGTTTCTAATCAGGATCTAGGTCACGACTTTGTTGATGTTCGTTGTTCTGCCTGCTACTACCACTTCATGGGCAACTCACTTACGACTCGTGTGAGTAAACTCATCCATCGACGCCGCACCGGCACCGCTTACGTACTTAATTTGTTAAATGCGTGTCAATGTTTGCACAGTCTGCGTGGTCTGCTGACCTCCAGTGAACAAACTGTGGACAGTGGAAGAATTGAAGATACTCATGACATCGTGATTCATCGCTTTTGTGTCTTTTTACAGCTTCATCATAGCCGCTGACTATTGGCAGGCCAGGTTTCCTGGACGCTCGGTGGCCTTGGACATGTCCATGACCTACATCATCGTCGCCTTTGCCACGGTCCTGCTGAACAATGTTTTCCTGTCACTGGCCCCCTTCCGAATACGTGTGCTCTTCGGTTATGTCATATCGTTCACCACGTTGATCTTTGTAGCTGTTTGTGAGGTGGCCTGGCATATGTTTGCGGCCAACACTGCGTACTCCGTGAATCTGGCCGCAGTCTCATTGGTCGCCATCGGATGCACAGGTAAGAGAAAGTGAGCTTTCCCAATTCGATCAAGCCCTGATCGCTTCCGTTTTCAGTTCAACAGTCGAGCTTTTATGGATTTGCTAGCATGCTGCCAAAGCAGTACACCCAGGCAGTCATGGCTGGTGAGAGCTTGGCCGGCTTCTTGGTGTCTTCCAACCGAGTCATGACCAAGCTCCTCATTCAGAACGACCGGGTGTCGACGGTAATCTTCTTCTTGACATCAACCATGTACATCGCCTTCAGCTATGTCCTGCACATGATGACCATTCACTCGCCGTTCGTGCGGTACCACATGAAGGCGTGTGCCAAGATTGTCCTAAGACCTGACGAGGATCGATTGGTAAGCCAATGCTCTGCTCTGCACATCTCAAAGCCCGCCAAATGCATATTTTTATTTCCTTTCCTTTCAGAACGACGCTCTTGATGGAGATTCAGCCACGGCCAAGTACGGAGTCCTAACCCTGGAATCCAGTCCTCCATCTATGCAAAACACCGGGAACGCTCCGACTGCATTGAGCTTCAGGTGGGTGCAACATCGCGTGCTGTTTTGAAGCACTAACGGTCCTTTTTTGCAGCAATCCTGTGTACGAGTTGTCGAACCCCACGGCCGGAGAGTCCGTCATAGAGGGTCTCAACAACCTACCGGATGTGCCCACAACACCGCAGGAAGCCCCCAACGTCGCTTTCAAGGTTGAGCACATCCTGACCCCTGGACAGTGCAACCCCGGAAAGCTGACCGATCTCCGGAATGGCTTTGAGTCGCGGTGGAGGGTGGCTCAAGCAATCTACCCCTACATGGTCTGCATAGCTTTGGCATACTGCGTCACGCTCTCTCTATATCCAGGCATCGAATCCGAAATCATCTCATGCAGCCTGGGCACTTGGCTTCCAGTCCTGCTGATGTTCACTTTCAACACCGCGGATGTCATTGGAAAGATCCTTGCCGCTGTCCCTTACACCTGGTCACGGCGGCAGCTTATTCTCATGTCAGGCCTCAGAATCACCTTGGTTCCCTTGCTGCTGCTTTGCTGCGCTCCGCGCGCTCAACCAGTGATCGCCGGGGAGACCGCCGCATTCATCTTCACCATCGGTCTGGGCGTGAGCAACGGGTTGGCCGGAAGTCTTCCAATGATGTTGGCCCCAGCCAAGGTGCCCGGCACCCTCAAGGAGGTGACCGGCAACATGATGACGCTCTCCTATAACGTCGGTTTGACTGCCGGCTCCCTAATTGGCTACGTGTTCGAGTCAATGCTGGGCGCCCAGCTTACCAACCCCTGCCCCACATATCCATACGTCCCGTCGCCCGTCATTGACCACTCCAACTTCCACACCACCACCGTCAACAGCAGCATCCTCATGAGCACTCTGGCCGCCACCACTCCGTCAACATTGCCGACCTCGACAGCAGCCGCCACCACGCTCGCCACAACCACAACCACACTTCTAACGACCCTGGCCACCACAATGGCCGCCTTCCCTTCCAACATGAGCACGCTTCTTTCCACGGCCCTGTCTTCCGGCGCCGGTGAGAACAGCCATGGCGGAGGAGAGGTCGTTACGAAGCTCTTGCAGGTCGCCACCACAACGGCCCTGGTACCAGACTCGACGACCGCCCTCGCCGACCACGTCTAGGCAATGCACTGCGCGGAGAGGACAAGTGGGCGAACGGAGACGCTGAGTCTCCGATCTTTTGTATCTGTTATAGATTTATACGAGTAGAGGAGACAAGCAAACAAAATGATATTCTTTTGTACGAAAGGTTGCAAATCGACGGACTGAAAACCCCTAAATGACTTAAGTGGACTTTTTACAAGCCAGGCGCTGCACACAGAACTTCACCGGTGGCCGAGGACCTCTCCGAAGCACCCCATCTACCACACACACCAACACACACTAAAATGCCCTCTCGCTCGCGCGTTCTGCGTCAGACCCACATACATTTTTAATATTGCAAAAAACTATGAATCTGTTAAGAATCTCAGTGCGGACTGCCGCCTGTCTGTCTTCTAGGCTACACCCCAAATTTTTGTCGCTCGGGACGGGTGATGGTATGCGTGTAACTTGTGAGAGACAAATTTAAGTTTTTGTATTTTGGCTTCTCAATCGTTCCTCCCCGGCGAACACATAGGCGCGGCCTCAGCCGCCTAGCTGACGGGGAAAATTGAATGTCTGTGCCATTGTTACGAGGCGTTTTGTTGTGAATACTTTAAGGCACCTACACACAAGAATGTATGTATGTATGCATAAACAACAATTTAGTTTAGTTAGTTAAGGTTCTGTAAAACAATAATTTTCGAAAGGAAAGTGAACGAGAGGACAGAATTTGCTTTCAATGTAAATACATTTAACCAAAACAGACAAGCAACTCATAGGCGTATAGTGACTAATAAGTAATTACATAATGTCCTTTTTCGGTACTCCCCGCAGGAGAAACAAGATTTTTTTGGTTTTTGGTAAAACTTATTTCTAAGCATAACCTACAAACAATATAGACATGCAGAGTAAGCGTAGAGTTGTATCAGCGAGTGTCTGAGACACACGGGGAACTATGATATATACACACACACATATATATATTTAATGAGTACTGTATAAGGAGGACACGTAGATTAGGTGGAGATGTAACGCCTGTCAATGAGAGTTATTGTAAAATATTGAAACTTTGAGAAAAATAAATACAACAAAGAAATTAAATAAAATTCAAAGGACCGACGTGTGTTCCTTCGACTTTGGACTTCTGGTGAAATGAGGCCGACAACTCTCATGTGAGTGATTTTTCAGGCTTCTCTTTATATTGATTGAGTGTACTCGTGTTTGAAGTACAAGGAAATAAGCACGAAGGAGCTCCAAGGAAGACTGGATGGATGTCCATGCGGTTCAAGAAATATTTCAACCCTTTTGATCTGGCAACAAAAAGGCGTACATCTGGCCAAAGCTTGAGTATAACGCTCCTATCGGGTCTGGTGCTTCTAAGACCTCTCTGCACCTACTAAATAGTATCCAACAGCGAGAGATAAAACTTATGGTGATAATAATGCTGCGAAGTCAATCGACTCGATAGAACATCGACGAAATGTTGCGCCTCTATCACAATTTTATCGCTATTTCAACAAAAAATGTTCTAATGAGTTAGCCAGTTGCATTCCTCCCCTTCCAGAATCCACCCGTAATACTCGCCTCGCTAGGAATGAGCACCCGTTCACCCCTAAGCCCACCTTCGGACGTACAGTTAGGTTTAGAGACTCGTTCTTCAGCCGCACCACACGAATATGGAATGCTCATCCAAGCCCAACTTGCCGCGACACCCATTACAATCCAGAGGCCTTGAAAACCAATGTGCATCGGTACTTCCTTTCCCTCTCTTCCCCTATACCTTTGGACCGTGTTGTGACTTAATTTCGGTCACTTAAGGGTAAAAACAGTCAATAAGAACAAAAGCAAAACAATGTGGCGATGTAGGCACCACTTCTGAATCTTCAACTCTCTGGAGTTATCACAATAGCCGGATTGTGAAAGGAGAACTATGGGATACCATAATGGCAGCAAACTTTGCCACATTTTTTCATCTCAAAAGCTCAGCTCAGGAGGTCAGAATGTGGGTTTTTGGATTTCAATTGCTAAGCGTAGTCCTTAGTCCGACAATCTCAATTCCATTTTGATGCTTGAGACTGTGGAAGGTAAACATTTGACCGTTGAACCTGGTCACCATTTCATTGCTACGAGGAAGGCATCATGCGTGCTAAGTTTTAGTCTGATGAAATCGTTTGTATGATAAGATGTCAAATTTCCAAAAGCCGGTTTACAATCAAGCGCGTTGAGCTTGGAAGTGTTTTAAAGTTTACCAACAGATCAGTCAATAAGTCCCGGTACATATAGGGGGCGACACCAAAAAAATTCCATAGTCGTCATATCACATCCTTTATGATAATCATATGATAATCATCTTTCGTCAGTTGAATACAGCGCTACAACATATCTTCCAAATTTGATGTTAGCTATTCGTCAAGGTTTCTTTTCACACCTTATCATGAAGCACGTGCCATTAGTAACGATTCTATGAAGTTATAAACTAAACAAAGATCGCTGGCGCTCTAACTTCCTGATGCTTCCGAAGACGATGAAGGCCTAATAAGTCGTAAACTAAGCAAAAACCCTTGTGTCCGATAAGTTAGAACGCTAGAACTTCCTGGGTCTTCCTAAGACGATTAAAGCCTAATTAGATGCAAACTAAAAAAGAACTCTTGTGTCCGATAATTTAGAAGGCCTAGTTAGACGTAAACTAAACATAGACCCTTGCGTCCGATAAGAAAGTCTGATGCGCTAGAAGCGCCTTGTGATTTTTATGGCAGTGAAGGCCGTAAAAAGTCGACTTGAGTTGTATCAAAAACAAGAACCCCCAAAAAATACAAATAAATGAGACCACCCTGTCTGCCAGTGGTTTTAAAATCTACTTCGTCCTTCGTGGCAACACTCATCTATTATTTCCACCCCTTCGTATCATGGTTACATTTGCATTTAAGAGATGGCATTGAGTGCCCGTCAAGGTAAAATCCACCCTAGATGGTGTTAGAAACTTTTTAAAGGAAATTCTTCCCTAAACCTTTGGCTACCATTTTTGCCCAGTCAGTTGGATTTTATTCCACTTCGTGAATTGTTTGAAATATCCCATTTTTCGCCATGCAACATGTATATGGCAATTTTTGGAACTTACCCCGCGCTTGGTACCGAAACATTGGGGAAGGGATGTGAACTGAAGAACAAACCGGGAAATTTCTGTATAACACTGAAAACCGAGGGGTGTCGCTGAATGAACCCCAACTACCCCTGAAGGAAAGAAATTTAAGCCTTTTCGAAGTCTCCAATTATTGTTCCCTGCGAAAAGTTGCTTAAACATCACAAGAGATGTCACTTTTCTTGGAAAAAATGCTGTACTATTATGAAGAAAAGCATTAAAACTAAACTTCATTGTTGAAAGTTCATCGCATTTAAAATTGAACTGGCCTTTTGTTGAATCGGTCTTGCATGATTAACAAGCGAAATGTCAGTTACAATTCCAAATTGCTTTAATGGTACGATGCTCCTACAAGCATTATAACATGGATGAAAAAGAATCGCTATGGATTTCTCTAAAAGGAAAGATAAACCCTCCGAGTGTGAAGTTGTATGAAAGCACAAGACCTGCTACAGACGTCTAGTATTAAACTAAAGAAAACGAAAGGTCCGCAGACTGTGTTGGGGAAAGTTGTGGAAAATACTTTCGTAGGATGTACGACTATAACATACAGCGTGTCCTTTCTATGAGGTCTTTGTTTAATTTTTTGAAACTTTAGGGCAAGAAGTACTTTTTTAACACACAGTCATAACGGACATGCGTTTCAAGCAACAAGGCTATTCATTAGTCTTTGCTATCTCAGACGAGGACAGCCTAAGTTTCGTCAATTTTAAAAAGTCATGGATGACAAAAACTTCTTCAAAGAGTTATCTCCTTAATAACTTCATTCAAGGGAGAAAACTACCAACTCTTGTGTTCATTTGTTAAAATTCAATTTAAAGTGGTACCTCTAAAGTAGATACGTCTGCAAATCGCCCGTACTTCGAACAAGAACCTGTTTTTTTGCGCCATAAACCACAAACAGTTAACCAGTAAACAAAGCACATCCGTTTCCAGTTTTCCTCTTGAACTGACAGTTAAAAATTCGAAATCAACTCTTGCTTGTGTAGGTTAAAACACCCCTTTGACAAACTAAAACTCTCTTTATCCGCTGAATTCCGTCAGTCTCCGAACAGATTGATTCGAACTTGTGCGCCCTCATACACTCCGAATGAGCGTACTGCCACCTTCATACTCTCTCACACAAATTCAGCCCCACTCAGAGGCGCAGCGCCCACGCATGTCCTTCGGCAGCAAGCTCTTTCAGCTGTGCTCCATTGCAGTGCTCTCAGCAGAAATGAATTTCCGTGCTCAGATTTCAATGTCCTCAGTTATCCAGTGTGTTCTTTTGCGACCTATCCCACGGAAATAGATTAACCTTAGTGTCTTACCAGGTCACTTGGGCACCAGGAACAGAGTCCCGCACTTTTGTCTGCCTGTTGGCCTTTCCCTGCTCTCTGAAAGCCCATTGCCATTGCTTGTTTGCCTGTTTTTTGCCTTCCATTGCCCTCTCTTTAGTCACGGCTGTTGGGTTGTCGGCGATGCTCCTGTAAAACAACTCCCCAGCACTTTGTGTCGCTGTTAGTGTCGCACAGGGCACCAGAGGACATGGCAAAGAAAATGCAATTTTCACCCCCATGAGAGTTAACGAAACAAAAGGAAAACAAATATAAGTGCCACCAAGGCGTGCGTGGATTTCAGGAAGGGTGAATAAAATTCACAGGAAGCCATTCGGAATGGAAAAATCTTCTCCCTGCACACATGGAAATTTATTATCGTCTTTTGTTTGCTAGTGATTTTATTTTAACCCTTTCTCCTGCTGATGGCGCTGGTTCTGGTGCTGGCTGTGGTGTGCGCTTTGTGTGGTAATTTTTTTAATTAATTCCCTGCCCCTCTCAAGGTCTTTGTTGTAGACTGCAATCCTGCCCCTGCTGCCGCCGCTGCCGCTGCCATTGCCGTTTATTATTTTGTTCTCCCTTCAGTCAGAGCCAGTTTTAATTATTTTGAATACCGTTAATATCATTTTAAATGAGGATGGATCCACTGTAGCTAGGTTGCCTGTGCTCTGGAACGGCCCATCACACTACAAACGAACCATTGAAGCTATTGTGGTGGGCTATGGGTGAGTAAAAAAAATTCAATTTTAATTTAACTCCGAGGAGTGAGCGATCCCAGCTCCTCGTCCTTCCGACATATTCGTCCGGCCAAGTGAAGAGGAAGGAACAAAAGAGAAAAAAAAACCCAAACACGCCAACAAACACCGCAAACCGACAAATAAATACTCGTGAAATTAATTATGTCGTTAATTTGTTGTTGCTTCCCTTGCGCGGCACGCGGATTTAACTACTTGAAAGTCCTGCTGCCGCTGGGCTCTGGGTTGATGAAAAATAATCGTGTTGAGCAGGAGTAACTAGGTACTGATATGGAGGCTGTTAGCGGGCTCTTAATGACGAACTATTAATTATGTAGCTTCGAGAAGCGCGCTTTTTTGGATGCCCGAACAAAACCGAGATGTATGAGAGTTGAAATTCATCTTGACAGCCGTATCACATTTTTTCTTTGACAGAATACTCATCAATGAGCTCTTGCGATATGAGAACATTTCTTTGTCATAATGAGAATTATTGAAATTCAAAGAAGACGGATGGACGTCACATTGTGAGCTGTTAAAGTGTGAGTTTCGTTGTGAGGTGAGATTTCGTTGGTGAATAGCTTCAAAAAAATTATTTAACTGCATACAGTGGGAATAAAAAATGTTTCTATGAATGATGTCTCATAATTATTGTGAGCAAAATATAAGTATGGGCAAGTCGAAAGGCGTCTGGCAATACACATCATTCCTTCTCTTTGTTTGCAAGTAATATTCTACATTTCGGAGATATCATCACTTCTCGTCACAAATGTGTCTACTATTCACCCACCTCGAATCTAATTTCCCGAAAACCACGCGACGTTTTCCTCAGAATTAATATTCGTCTTCCATTTGAATGTTCTTCCTCAGAATGTGTCAACCACAAAGGAGCGTTTTCTACATCATGACACGTCTGCGGAGCCAACAACCACACAAGCTGTCAAATGACAAAAAGTTAAACTATTACACCCCTCATCATATCGCTCTGACGAAACCATCAATCCATCAGAGGAGCTGTCAGAATGCCAAGCGTACGTTTACCACAAGTTATCGCGTTTGGTCACATAAGCTAGCATTTGTGTTGCTCCCAGACCGTTAATGATTGAAGTTCTCAATTTCCGAATTCAATAGAATTCCCTTTCAAAACGCAAATAACCTCTGGCCCAAAGATTGCAATCAGTTCTGACTGTCATTCCTCAAAGAGCCGGCCCTCGGGCGAGTGATCGTTCGCCTGTCAATCGAAAGAAAACATAGCACCACAACCGACGACTGTCCAAAGACAAGCATACACAGGCGATAACTATTCCCAGCCACACAAATGGACTGTCACCCAGGGTCTGTACACATTCCTGGCACACAACTCGCCTGCACAGCCATCCATCTATCTATCCGTCCCCCGAAACAATGTGCTCTGCTCTCATTTGTATTTATTTCCATAAAATCCATCAGAAGATGTTCTCCCGAAATATGAGGGCCAACGACATAAAGCCAAGCCACACACAAATCATTTTCTAACCGAACAGATAAATCTTTCCCACAACCGTCGCCACCCACCCCTTGGGTGGCGAAGTATTTTTTCTAGGCTTTAACATTGGGTTTCTTTAATTTCCCTCGCCATGGGGGCCTCACTGAAAATTGTGCTTGGCAGTCCTTTGAATTCGGAATGACTTGCAGGACCATTTGCAGTGAGAGTTGGAGAGTTGGGCTTGCGGTCGCTCATCAAGCGGAAGCCAAATGCATGCGCCCAGATTGACAGGTTCCATCTGGGTTTCGATGTTTCAAGCGTCGCCCGAGTGCAGTCGAGGGGAAGTCATTCAATCAAGTGGAGTGTAAAATGATTCTCAACGAGAGCACTGCTTAATCGAGTTTTCATGTTAAGCGGCGACGGCTTAATGCGAGAATACCGTGCATTCCATAAGAACGCAGCACAACGAACGAAAAAACCCGCAAAAGTTAAACATCCATTAAGCCGCTGTTATGTGATTACAATTACAAGTTCAACAGCATCCACGAATTCCCCCGCGAGCGCGATACCACTCAGATTGGTGCTGAGTCTGTTGTTGGCAATTTTTTGGTTCCAGCTACGGTTTTGTGTTGTTTCGACTGTTTGCGTGTGGGGCTCGGTTGTGCTATTCATTTGGTTTGGAGGGTCCACTTCTCTTGCTCTCTCTGGCATTGTTAATATACATTTTTAATTTTAAATTAGCACAGTTGCTGGGTCATGAAAAATTCCGCCTGGCAGCGGTGGTGTCCATGCCTCTGTGCCTCCATTTTCCTGGCAATTTGATTCTGCATATTAATAATAAGTTAACTCATCCACATGAACTCACACACAATGTGGCTTTCCTCTCTGTTGCTACACACTGCATCTGACTCTCACCCGCTCCCTCTGCTGGACCGACGAAGATGTGACGGTGGCGGTATCATTTCGTTCTTCCACATATCGCCACAGCGGCTGGATGTAGAAGTAAGTTCGCTTCCGAAGCGGGTTTAAATTTCATATCAGGCCTTCGGCCGCACACAATGCGAAGGAGTACGCAATCGGGGTGGAATTTTATTTTACAGAGTTGAAGGGTGGCTTTCGATGGAAATTAAATAATCATTTGAAGATCCTCGATTTTGGTGGTACTTCTGGGTACAGGCGCGGGTCGCAGGAAGCTCTTAAAAAATGAATCAGTGGCGTCGGCGGACGGCAAATGTGCATGCATTACCTTTATCGATTTCTGACTTCCTGTGAAGGTCAAGCGGTAATGCTTTAAGAACCTTAGGAAGTTGAGCGTTATGCGCTATGTTTTATTTGAGTGTTTTGCTCTGGTGTTTGTCTTACAAGTACTAAGAAGATGGAAGAATATGCATTATGGTTAAGCGACGCAAAAAAGCGAATCAAAAAAGTTTCAAAAGCAAGTTCACTATAAATGCTGTCACATAGTTTTAATAATTGGGTGGCGCGACAGTCCACAGGAGGAACAGGGCCTAGCTTGCTCTTCAACTACTCGCGTTGTGCGCGCTACTGTTCTCTCACGAGTAAAAGGGACCTACAGTACGAACGACGAAGTGTGAGAAGCTTTTTCCTAGACAATTTTTACACTTTGATTGTTGTCAGCAGCTTGAAAGAGGTGGTGCTGTGACAAAGTGCGAGGTGTTTAGTCGAGAATCGAACCTAGACCTTCGGCGTGTGAGGGTCGCAATCTATCCACTACGCATCATCGGCCACAATTCAATTTTAAGAATTCTAAAGGATTTGAGGAAACTCTGTGATCTACATACGCTCGTGCTTGGCCTGTCGTTGCTGAGTATTGTTCTCTATGTTCTATCAATACAGACACAGCAAGCTTAATATGGCATCTTACGACTTATTCATTGTTCCAATTTTCTCGCAAATCGAACAGGCCAACGAATGTCTTCAAACGAAGCTCAAGTCCCAAATGTCTTCGGCCAACGAAGAAGGACACATTTCAGTACAAGATTGCACAAGATGCACAAGAACCGCAAGGAATTTCCATGTTTTGTAATTCATATTGTGCTTAGACCATAACGACTCACTGCACGCTATCATGGTGCATCCTCCTCCGCCATCTCCTTCTCCATTCGTTTCACAAACCCCGCCAGTGCTCGAAACTTGTTAAAACTTAGCAAACAGTAACGTAATTTCATCGAACAAAACTTCCCTCAGACTGGCTGTGTGGAAATTTGCATCGGGAAAAACTTCAGAAGAACTTAAATAAAATTACTTTTCGACAAACTCAATTGGAAATTGAAACCACATTCCCAAAGTAACACTAACACCGACAGATAACCCGCCGCCATCCCCAACCCCCATTCTCTTCCGCATTTCCCCGAACCCGCACCACACTCGTGCAGGAATAAAAGAGAACTAAAACGAACAAAGAAAGAATTATTATTCAAAACTTTAAATGAAGCATTAGTCGTACTCAGCGGCAACATCCGCCACCGCCACTGCCACCGCCTCCGCCTCTACTCGGTACTCGGTGTCAATGTCGTCTTCAGAGTAATCGTCAAAGTCAGCCTCCACTGTGATGAAGGTGCGGTGCGGTGCGGTGTGGATGGAAGGAGGGAAGAAAAAAAGTTTCTTGTAATGAAATTAAAATTCAATTAAAATGCAAGTAATTTTCCCATTTACATTTTAACCATGAATTACTAGGGGGCGATGAGTGGGGCACCAGGAGGCGAGCTAACGCCACTCGCGTCACTCCCACTTCAACAACGGTTTGGGGAAGAGGGGAGAAAGTAATTGCGAAGCGCAAGGCTATGCGACTAACTATGCGCCAAGGATGACTTAAATTATTTTCAATTTGATATGACAGCCATCAGCCACACATACACCCTACACTCATACACAGAAAGTGCAAAGGACCTAGAATAAGTGAGTCGTTGCAGGCGGCGTTGGCGGTGATGGCTCGTATTCTAAAGGACACAAAGAGTCATCAAGATGTGGAGATGGATACACCTAAGGGCACACTAATTATGTACTCACACTTCTCCTTGGGGATGTGTGATAGTCTGCTCACACAAACGCACACCCAACCACACATCCGCTGAATCCCATTAGGACTTCTCCCATCTGTTCGAGCTTTACGGTCCTTACTTTTCGTCACCACCATCGTTGGCGTCGTCACCGTCATCGTCGTTGTCGTCGTCGACGAGATGACGATGATTGCGATGGTGGCGTTGGTGGCGGTAGTGGCAGTAGTGGCAGCAGTTGCGGTAGTGGAGAAGGATAACACAAAAAAGTTTTCAATTAAAGTCGAGAAGTGCTAGGATTACTTTTACCTCAAATTTATAACAAAAAAATGGAGAATGAAACAAAAGTACGTGGAATATCCCAGATTTGGTTCATGCAACACGCACGAGGACGACGTTAAAGGAGGGATGGCGGCTTGAACTAAGTTTCGCATAAATTAACCTCGGTGATGACAATTTGATGGAATTGCATTTCGTGTGAGAGTGGCTTCAAAGTTTGTTTAAGCCTCGGCCACTGACTCAATTCAACCGTCCAGTCGGCCATCTGGACTAATGCTTTAAAACTGGTCTATGGTCGATGGGGAAGGATAATGGGGAATAAATGCAAGCACTTTGCCAAGTTTTGCGAGTTTTACTTTTGCCAGATCTAACCCTTTTGTGTTATTGCAATTTGCAGTTGAATTGAAGAGAAATGAGGAACAGAATGGAAGTAGGAGTTGCGTTTAGGAGATGTATGTGATTAGTCTTTATAACTAGTTCTTGGATCTTCTGGATAAGGTGTCAGAACAAAGTTGTGAGTATGCATAACCTAAGTGGCCGCCGTGGGGTAGTGGATTGAGTGCGACACTCACCCTCCGAAGGTTCAGGTTCGATTCCGTGCTGAACACCTCGCATTTTTCACGGCACCACCTGCTGACAACACTCAAACAGTAAAAATTGTTTAAGAAAAAGCTTCTCACACTTCGCCGTTCGGAGTCGGAAACAAACTGTAGGTTCCTTCCAGTCGTAAGAGAACGTGCACAACACGAGTAGTTAATGAGTAGGGCAGGCACTGGTCCCCCTGTGGACTGTCGCGCTATTCAATTATGAATAGCGCGGCATACCTCTTCATTTTGGGCATATGTGGTGGTGTCCAACTAAAGCCTGAAAGGAAACGTCACACAGCTTCCAAGGCATAAGCACCCTGTCTTCACGCTTTAGCAAGATTCACTGAGTGTACACAAGAAGTTAATTTTTTTTCAGACTGTTATCTAGTATGGAACCAGATGTAAAGGCTTTCCAGTTAAATTTCAACGCGTTAACTCACTTTGTCATGATGACCAAAGAGGAGGAATAAGTTCCACAGCAGTCAAAATTCATCTTCGTCGTGAAAAGTCACCGAGCTTCACCCATAGCACGTTATCTAGCCAGCTGTCACCTGTGGCGCACAGCAAGTTGAATGAGATCCTCCTCTACTTAGTGAAGTCATTTAACTTGAGAAAACCATTTGTTTCGTTGTTTCATTGACTCGAACTTAAAGGCCAAAACAAGGAGAGGAGAAAAACATAAAAAACCCACTAAACTTTGATTCACAAAATGAACAAATCATCTCATAGAACCGGAAGGAAGTTTCAACGATGAACGAAATTTCCTTAAAATTGTTTCCATCAAAGTGTCAACACTGCTCCCACCAGCTCAGACACACAAAGTTGGAGATAAAAAATGTATTAATTCCTCCAGAACTTACATGCAATGAAAACAAAGTTATAGTTGGCCCGAGCTGTTGCCACTTCTGGCTTCACCTGAATAAAAATCTCTTGCAGCGCAGCAGCGGCGCAGCTATAAACATAAAAAGTTATCTCCGCTGGTTGTGAGCGTGGCGCAGAATGATGGTGGCAATGATGACTGCCGTGCTGGGCCTCCTCTCTATTGCCAGAGTTCCACTTTTATTTTCATATCCTCATTGTCGGTGCTAGCTTTACGTCGCTATTGCCACTACTGCTCACCGTAATGCTGCGGGGCTAGATGGAATGGCGTGGCAGTTATTTCCACGACTCACACACACACACACACACACACATACACACCGCCTCACACCCGGTGCTCCAGTCGTCGTCACTTGTCACTGCCCTTGGCTGGCGTGTGGATTGTTGAGGACTCCAACTCAACGTCGTTCGTCGTCATCGTCATCGTCACCATTGCCGTCTTCATCGTTAACTGACTCAATTTTTGTATTTTGCCTAAGAGTTCCGTTGTTGAATAAATTTTTTAACCCCACTACGCCTACACACGCTGCCAGATGTGAATCCTTCAAGGACCCGGTTTTGCAGCCGTATGCGGCTGCCAACAACAAACACGACAGAAAAGTGTTAACAATAAGTTTTCTTTTAATTTTTTGTCATCGCCAACGACGGGAGAAGTAGAGAAAAAAAAAAGAAACGAAGAAGGACGTCTCTCATCTCGGTGAGATGATGGAATAAGGACGCGGGTGGATTGTGTCGACAAAACAGAAGAAAAACGAATCATGAAAATGGGAAACAAAAAGGAAGGAGAGGAGGGGAATGCATGAAAGAACTTGCGGAGTTCTAGCAATGTTCTTGTGTAGTCATTGTTGTCGTAGTCAAGGTAGAAGTCGTTATGGAAGTTCCAAGGAGCATTACAAGTTCCTTCTCACATTTCTTTGCCTCATCATGGCGTGGGAAAGTTTTCTTCTAATTCGCTTTTATTTTTTTTTGTTTCCTTCATTTATTCAATTTCATTTGTTTGCCTTTTTTGCGTGTGCGATTGCAGGAGTCAGGAGGGCTACTTGCTACTTGTCAATTGTGCCAACTCCTGCTGAGTTCAGGACCCACTTAAACGGGGACGAGAAGAGCAAGGATTTCCAATTGAGCGGATATCTGAGGAGTTATGAATGTTTCACGAAGAAACAACCGGCTTTTACCACAGCCCTTCCCACTTCCCAGTTTTCATCAGGAGTTTGCAAATTAGAAGCAGGCTTCTCATAATTCGGGTTATTAAAAATCCATTTGTTAAGATATGACAACAAGCGGACTCCTGTCACTACTGGACTGGAGGAGTGAATGAAAATCTTACGCAGGCACAGCGTGAGATGCGTCTGACTTGGAAGGATAATAGCGGCTTTAAGTTTCGGCAGGACATTGCCGGTCGTTAAAGCGTGTCGCTTGTTGTCCGGATTATCATTGTAACGCATTATAAATTTTGATGACTCAATAATTGAGGGACTAGGCACCCCTGGAATGCCGTAGTGATTCTGTGAATGTGCTGATGGCTGCTCTCTCAGATGACAAGATGAAGGAGGAAATGTGTGTTTCATACCGCCTGTAGTTGATTAGTGTCCTAATAAAATGTTTGTTGCTTCTTAGAGAAATCCTTGCACGGAATGATAAGAAGGATTTGCGGCTCGTAAGTTTCGAAGGACATTCGACTTTAATTGGGATTCACACAGTTAGTGGGTCATAAAGTTGGATTAAGACGCTTGTGTTGAAAGGGGCCTAGCTGTGTATCAAGTGAGCAAAGGTCATTTCCTTGGTTGGTCTTCTCTGAAGGTTGGCACAATAAAACAGTAATATGAAGGATTCAACTGGAACGAAGGGATTTATGCTGGGATTTGAGCTTATTTGATGATGTCACACAGACTAGCTACGGAATATGACAACCCACTCTGCCGAGTGGCAAGAAAATTTAAGGAAAAGGACTGGATGTAGAGCAAGAACAATATTTCTTTGCATCCTCTTCTCCAGATTAAAGTGGCGCCCAGTACATGTTCAAATGCATCTAGAAAAGTTTTGTTTAATTTAATGAATTAATTCTGTCCGTCAATTGCACTTATCCGTCTCGAAGTGGCAGCTACACACGCCATAAATCAATTTCCATTCCTGCCAATTCTGAGAACTATGCAAATGAACACTTGTAACCATCGAACTGCAACTGTCATTCAAAAACAATTCAAGGAAACGCCGTCAAGTTAAATTAATGTGATTTGCTTGTAACGAGGAGTTCAATCAAATTTCTCAATTAGCTCCAGCTGTCACATTGACATGCATCTGCAGCCCCTGCCTAACAGCAAGGGGGCATTTTTAGCACTAGATCGATGACAATCAATTCACGAGAATCCCCCTCACTCAGGTGGCTAAAGCAAACTTCCGCCCTACATAAAAAAAACAACAAACAGGAAGTTCCATCAAGAATTATTTCATACTCACCGCCTCCGCTGATGGGAATATAAATTTCTGCGAAATTATATTCATGCGCCGGCCACCCCACTCTGACTGACACCTCGCCATTCGACTGATTACCCAGATTCCCGTGAACAACAAGCGAAAACACATTAACAGCCAAAAAAGAAATCAATACACAAAACAAATGTCCACTCAACATAATTATCCTCACTGGAGAATTATTTTTCAATTCATGCACGGGTGGTGCACTCGAAAGTGGACACAGAAACTGCAACTGCAACTGGGAATTGAAAACAGAGAGAGAGAGAGAGAGAAAGAGAAAGGGATAGAGGTTGAGCGTTTATTTAACACATGGGAGGAGAAAATATTTTTTGCACATCCTGAACGAGGAGGTGGGGACTGAGTGCAGGACGTGGACTGTAATAAAACTCGCCGTGCGGGGAACGAGAGACGATTTGTTTTACTGGCGCACGTACACCTCGATGGATGGACGGAGGAAGAGCTTCGAATATCCTCAATTTGACGGAAACCGCTGACCGCTTATGTAGGCCCCGATGCATATTTTATTTATTCAAAGTTGCATCGGTGTCTGATTGGAAATGTGTTACACATGTGAGGAGTACCAATAAAAAAAAAAAAAAAAACAGGATATGGGCGATGAGGAGGGATGGCAGGTCCACAACAGTGTTGTCCTCGAATAACTCGAATTTCAATTGCCGCTTAACCGGATGGCTGACAATATTTTTCAATTTCGATTTAATCTGGTACAACTCAAGCTTGATGGGCATAAAATCAGCTTGTACCCGGAATGGAACGGAAATCTATTGTCTGAATCGTGCTCGAAACTTGATTTAAGACGGTTTCTGTCAGCTGGGCACGTGCGGAAGAGTGAGGTTCTATTTCAGTGGCGTAAGTAGATCGATTAGTTCATTAACTCTGCATGAAGCAAACTATGAGGACTGGATTGATCTGGAGGCAGCTAGAGAAAGATGGTGGTGGCTGGAGGAGGATGTTGATTGTAGTGCCACAAGAAGAAGGTTGATGAGGTGGTATGGCCCGTTTGGATACAAATGACTTTCCTCTTTGTTCTTTGATGGATGACCTCCAACAACAATGATAAAACGTTTGAAAGATTGATTCATTCCTTCACCTTGATAATTACGCTGTTGCAGTGTACGTACAAGGATTGGCATCCAAGAAAGCTCAACCCGATCAAAGACCTCAAGGGAATGAAGAATTTCGGCCTGAATTCGAAGTCGAGAAAAAAAATTTAGAGAATGAAGGATTTTCTAGGAATTTAAAAAACGTAGTGTCTTAAATTTATGCCGTATTGATTAACGAAGTCGTAACGCTATTGATAGAGCTTGGTACATTCATCATCAGGCAGTCTTTAGTTGAGTGACAGCAAACATCTTGTTTCCGGGCTCTGCTACAAAGAACTGCGAACTTCTCCAGTCTAAACGTCTCCTTCTCGAAAATAAAAACGTTTTCCTGTCTCTAACCTAAGCATAAAGCCCGACAAGTTGAGAGAGAAAAATCATATCTTCGATGACAGTTTTACCAAAAACCGCTTTCGGTGCCTTAACCTCTCATCAAAGTTGCTGCTGCCGTCAGAGCATGTTTCATAACCTGAAACATTCTTCAAGCCCTGCAGCTGGTACACGAAGAATTCGAAAACTAACAGAGCCGTCAGTGTGACACACATACACACTGAAACACACCTTTATATCCACCCCCCCAGAAATTCACTATTACACTAACCCTGCGTCTGAACTTTTCTCTATTAGCTCTCCAAATAGCCCCCGCAGGTAGTCGAACTCTCAACAAAGTCATATTTTGCTTCATCTTCTACAACACCTCCCCCCCCCCCCCCCCGCACCGCACCGTCGACGTAAAGCATCAACTCCCCTGTCTGCAGATGTGCCCGAACATTGTTTACCAAAGTCTCTGTGTGGGTATGGCAGGGAACCAAAGCAGACGTTGGAACAATCCCAAATCCCTGCAGGCAGGTAACCCATTTCTGAACTGTGTTTGGCGGTAATTTTTTAATGAAATCTCATAAAAATAAACTTAAACAGGGAACACAACAATACACAGTGTGCGAGGTAGCTTACGCTCCTGAAAATGCCACCACCGCCCCTGCCCCAAGTGTATCCGACCAGTAAGCCCGTTAAATAGGCACGAAGGGACCTAAAATTAACCGCGAAAATATTCATCACATTAATTGTAGTTTAAACTTGTGCCGGCTGTTGGCTGTTAAATGTTGCCAACCGCCAGAGGACGAGAGACTCGAATTTCAAAGGCAATTTATTCCTCCTGATGCTCATCAATCCAGAATTTCAATTGCGCCCAAAAAATCCTTAAACTTATAGTAAATTTACATTCATTTATCCCATAATCGCGCCGTCCATATTTAATGGCCTGACTTTGTTAGGGCGGTGGGGCGTTCGGGGTTTCCATCGGACGCCAGTCAATTTAAACTTTTCAAATCGCTGAAAAAAGAAGACGCGACGGCCGTGGTGAGGCAAGGGTTGACATCCGGCAATGGAGCGAGTCGCAGGATAACAGGCTGCGCGAATGGAAAATTAATATCTTCTCCAAACCGCTTTGTTTGTCCTGGTTCCCCGTGGGCAGGGATGAGCAGCTAATTGGAAGCAGGAAGATCGAAAGATGGGATATTGTGTGTTTTGGTTTTTGTAAACAGGGGACAGGGCTAGCGTATTTCCTTGAATCTGAATGCGTTGCAGGGGAGCAATACTTGTGGTATCGAAAATTCACAAGTCACTTTAGAGATTTCAGACATGTTCAGGCGACCCTATAGCAGCCTCATGCCCCCAGGCAAGTCCGTGAGGTGAAAATGAACTAATCCGGTTGCGTGGTTAATAAATAATTTATAGACGCTTTCTCGCCAAATCGAATTTGGCAGACGAAAAGTTTTGATTGAAACTGAAATTGGGAATGTCGCACCGGGGAGAAGTAACGCATACTGAAGTACTTAGCATAGAATCCTGGAGAGTTGTGGGGACTCACCTGAGCGACGTTCAAAGAAAATGGAAGACAAAATAATTACAAGCTGTTTCGGGATCTTGTAAACGACGTGGCGTAGTGGGTAGAGTGCGACGCTCACACGCCGAAGGTCCAGGTTCGATTCCCGGCTGAACACCTCGAATTTTTCACGGCACCACCTCTTTCGAGGTGCTGACAACACTCAAAAAGTAATACTGTCTATGAAAAAGCCTCTCACACTTCGCCGTTCGGAGTGTTTAACAAACTGTAGGTCCCTTCCACTCGTGAGAAAATAGTAGCATGCACAACACGAGTAGTTGACGAGCAGGCTAGGGCCTGGTCCCCCTGTGGCGCCATCCAATTTCCAATGAAAAGCTTATTAAACTTTGTCGTTCGGAGTGATAACAAACTGTAGGTTCCTTCTACTCGTGAGAGAAAGTGCACAACACGAGTAGTTGATGAGCAAGCTAGGCACTGGTCCCCCTATGGACTGTAGGGCAACCAATTATTATTATTATTATTCGGGATATTAGCAACATCTGGTTCAATTCTAAGATCTCTTGTAGTCCAGCAGTTTTAGGATGCAGTAGCAATGAATACATTTTCTTTGGCATCGCCGTGACAAATCTGTGCAAAGACGTTAAGTTGAATAAGACCCTGAACAGGAGAATAACAGACAGAAGACGTGCGATTCAGGAAATTTACAATAAGAAGACACACCTTAAAGCATTCCATAACTTTGAACGTCCTCGCAAATGCCAGAAGGACGTATTTCCCTCATTCTTTCTCTCTCTTGTAAATTTTTCACAGAAAACACACCCTAAAAATGACAGGAATCCTTACACACCCCCAAAGATGTGTGTAGAACAGCATAACCTGAAATTGTCTCAATAAAACAATGAAAACACAGCCAACAACACAAACGCAACCACATCCAACATATCCTGCCCTTGTCGTTGTCGTCGTTCCCCTCGCCGTCACATTAATTAAAAATGCCAAAGAAATTAGAAATTTCATAGTCTCCGAAAATAATTTTTGTAGGCTTCCTTGTCGAAACCAAACCTTCGACCTACGCATTCGGGTCCGGAAATTCCAGGGCAAAATGAAATGGAGTAGCGAAATACATACCAACATGCCGAAGGGAGAGAGAGAGAGAGAGAGAGAGAGAGAGTGGAACGAGTCTTCAGGGCTATTTACAACAAACAACAAGATTTCATGCATACTTCCATGACGATGTACACAAAAATGAATGTGCTAGGACATTAACTCCTTGTCTATGCAGGCGTATAATCCGAAGCAAGCGGGGGGAGCTACAGCACTAGGCATTGTCAACACCTCCACCTCCTACCCCGATCCACCTGCAGAGGTTTTTTAATTAAAACAAAGTAGTAATTGTTTAAAGTCACACAGACGTACACAAATGCGAGCACACATCCCCGTCGTCATCGTCATCGTCCTCACATCCTTTTCAATGTTAGTGAAGCGTGGATGCATCAGCTGACAGCCGCCTGCTTTTGTCTTCGCGAATGCTTCTAATGGGTTCCTGGAAGCGGGAAGGGAAAGAGTGGCCATGTTTGCACACATACAAAGGACACACTTTGTTGCATTAAATCGAGAATTGCGGTTAACCGAATGGTGGTTGGACTGAGCATTGGCGGTCTAATAACTCTATTCAGTCCTCTCCTGTTGCAGCCGACCGAATACGTGCGTCGGAATGACGGCAGAGCAATTCACAAATGTGCCTGTCGCGCTAAGGGAACAAACTTGCGAATCATATTCAGCATAATCCGAGAGCACTTAAGGATGCTCCCAAAGCGTTATCGGTCGTCTCGTTCACACTTTCCGTCCTCTCTAATTTAAATTCTCCACTCAGAGCGCTGCGAGAAGTGGGAATTGTCCTTGTTTCGCATTTCCCTTCGACGACGCCCTGAGTCACGTATGGATATTTTATTTTTATACACCAATTGATTTATCCCTTTTACGAGTGTACACAGAGCATCCACATCAAAGATGACAATCACCACAATTGTGTGATATTGAGGATTTCAGCGAGAAAGTGGATTCTCTTGGGGGGTTTTGTTGGAAAGAGGAAAGACCAAAAAATGAACCTCCTCCTGGAGACCTAAATCCAGGTCGGTCGGATAGGGGTACTGAAGGGCTTATACTTTATTTGAAAGAGATGACTCCAAGGAGATCTGCGTATATTGATCTACAGTCTGTCTGGAAAATTGAGTGTTTGATGTGTTCTTCTCTTATCTCTTGCTATGCGCGCTTGACTTGACAAAGGAATGGAATCTTAGAAATAAGATGAAGTTTCTGAAGCCCTTCTCTTCACGGGTGTTGCAATATTTTCCTGTCATCCCTAGTAACATATCGTATAGGGGGCGCCACTAACAAGAAATCCATAGTCGAATATGTTTTTTTAAGTGGCGCCCTCTATATGTCCCTGGACTTACTGAGTGATGTATTAGTTTACTCAATTTGGAAAAAAACATGGATGATATATTTTGCAACCGGAACAAGAAAAAATGTGTCTCCATCTTTCTAAGGGCAAAATCGTTTGTTCACTAAAAGTCCTCTTAATGTCCTGATTGCTTAAAACCTCCTTCTGTCACCCTGATCCCTCACTTTCCGCTGACACTGTTCGATTTCAAATTTTCCTGCCATCCCTGGTAGTTCACTCAGTTCAGTAAAGAACATGGACGTTATATTTAACGACTGTGGCAGTTTTCTAACTGGAATATGGAAATATTTGTATCCATCTTCCTTTGGGTAAAATCGTTTGTCCACTAAAATCCCTCTTTCTGTTCTCATTGCTTTAAACATTCTTTTATCTTTTCTTAGGACAAAATCTTATGTCCACTTACAGTCCTCTTCCTGTCCAGATTGCTTAAGACCTTCTTTTGTCTCCCCGATGCTTCACTTTCCGCCGACACTGTTCGAATTCAAATTTAAAAATGCTCACCATAGCTCGCTCATCCATTAGGGATTTCGCTCGTTTTGTTCCCTAAACAAGGGACTGAGCTATCAGGGTGAGACGAGAAAGGAATTCTTTAAACAAAGAGTAAGACAATCCTCAGAGGAGGGCGGCAGCGGAGCCTTCTATCTGTACCCATCCAGTGGCATCTGTTTCCATGTGAGATCTTCATTCAGAACGCCACGTATAGGCCGCGCCGGCATATGCCGACGTCTCTGTGGAATACAGAGTGGAGCCGACAAGGACGTCGTTCATCGTCCTAACACCGACCAATTCTCGTTGCTGTAGTTGGCCGTTTCTTACTTAAATATTCGCCTGCCTCGGAGAAGTGAAGGCTCTCTGACTTCGAAAGAAATCCCTTCCATTCGAGAACTGAAAAGCTGTTTATATGCATCTGACTTGCAAATTATTCAGGTTTCGTGAAGGCTTATGCCAACGACGAGGGCGTGCGGAATTCGCTATCGGAAAGTCTTGTTTCATTCTAATGGCTTTTCGGCCTCGTAGTGTCAAATAAGAGACCAAATCTTTTGAAATGTTTACCACAGATTTGCATCGCCCTAAACCCATCCAATTAGTTGTATGAAATGCAGTAGCCTGCAGCGGGCTTGCGTAATAATTTCATAAACGCAATTTGTGCACCCGTAATTGAACATCGGCCAGCCGTATGCGAATGAAATGATTACCAGCAAACGATTGCTTAATCACAGCGCCCGCAGTGACTGTGTCAGCGTGTCAGCAATGTGTCCGTCCTGGGACAGGAGCGTGGTGCTATCTGCTGCGCTCTCCGCAGCGCTCACGTTTCATTATTTACACACGCATCAAGCAGAAACTAATTAAACGATTAATTATTTCACAGCGAAAATAACAAATGCAATTGCAATGCGCCCCGCCACCTTGCCCGTTCGGCCAACTGTTGGACGCTGCACCCACCCCCTAGGTCCTCTTTGGTTCTGGGAACGGTGCTCTGGTGCTCTGCTGCAGTTCCATTGTCATGGTTGCTATGCCGCCGCAGAAACTTCTCCGCTCGTTCGTGGTGTGGCCACAGACATGACAACCTGCCAGTTCGCTTTAGAGGATGAAGCTGCTGCTGGATGGGGTGTGCGGCGATTCGATTCGCGAAAGTAGCTTTCAACAAGGCACTTGTTTGTCTAAAAACCTAATTTTATTAACACCGCCCCGTTTACATTTGCTTGACGCATACGAATGATGATGGCTGGTTACGCTCGCGTCATATGACGGGCCCGTGATATATGGAGCAGTGTCTTTTATTATCCTGTCTCTGGTGCTGTGACACAGACGATGCGCGACACCCGCACCATCTATCAATGGCGCGCTCATAAATCAATCTGTCAGAATCTGACTATACATTCCATTTTTGCGTTTGTCTGTTTGTCTGTTCATTTGGTTGGTTTTTCGGTTGTTTGAGTGTCTGATATGACGTTTCCTCTGCCAGCCATTTTTGTGGGGGGTGGATTAAGAGTTAAGCGGGTGCCTCCGCCGCACACACATGGCAGGCAACCATTTATTTGTCACTCTCGGATGGTCGGTTGCTCCCAAAAATTAGTCAACATTTTTTGAATGCATTGCTGTGGTGTGGGCGCGTAATTGACAGGTTTGCCCCTGTTGCCATGGGGAGGCGGATGATAGAAACCGCACAGATTTTGGGACCTAGGTGCTGAAAACCAGCAACAAAAAAGTTCGTGCTGTTGACAGTTTACAGGCGATAAATATGCTCGTTCCTGGAATGCGGAGGTGCCGCCCAGGTGAACGACTCTGCAGCCATTGCTGGACACATAATTGGGCAAACAGATTTGAAGGGGCCATAAAACGGGCAAAGCGTGACTGTACAGAGGCGACACGAAATGTAAGTGATATTCTGGCGGGAGAATGAAAAATTTGTCTGCTTCTGGAAAGTCAACAAATTAGGTTGCGTGCATGTTTCGTGGTTGTATAAATTAACTTAACGACACTGCCAATTTGGCAGCTGGAGTTGATTGCATTCAAAGTCTTAGAGGGACTTTTAGGTATTCTCTTATGTGATGGTTGAAACCCAGCTTGAGTTGGAGGCTGGAGATCGCATACAACAACCTTACAAAGTTGACAAACAGGTTGTTGAGTATTCAATTGGACGCTTCAGGCTAGAAGCAGGACTTGCAGTCTAGAATTTGGTCAAAGGTCCAACCGGAATAAGGCCAAATTTTAAATTCAACTCTACGTCTTCTGGCATCAAAATATGCGTTGAATGTCCTCCTGTTGCATTGAATGTTGTAAGTTGCTCTTATTTTGTTCATTCTCCGTTCCTGTAAAAATTCCATGGTATTTGCCCAGGGATTGCTCTGTTTTCTTCCAAGTTAGTCTAGACGTCTTTTTGCAGTGATCATTTAGGCGTCACTCTGTCCTCTCTCAAATTAGTCTAAATGTCTTTTTTGGAATGATCGTTCATGCATTGCTCTGTCCTCTTCCAAATTTGTCTAGACGTCTTTTTAAAATGATCGTTCAGGCATTGCTCTGACCTCTTTCAAATAAGTCCACACGTCTTTTTGCTTTGAGGCATTACTCTGTCCTCTTTCAAATTCGACTAGACAGCTTTGCAAGCATAGTCCTCCTTTGCGCTGATCTTCCAGAACGCCCTGTTATCTGTTATCCGTGTTCTAGGTCTTCTCAGCAAAATCAAGCCCACTTTTTATATCGCTATTGAAAGTGTGGATCTTGTGCACGTGAACAGACGTACGCCACACTTCCACGTAACCCCGTAACTCAGCTGAAAAACTGTAATGATAACTCACTCGGACATTTGAATTAGATTTCGCCCTACATTCCCTCCCCCTCGCACTTTATGAAATTTAAAGTATTCCGTTCAGGCTTCTCGCACCATTTCTTTCGGAAACAATCTGCATTTCATGAAAGAAAATGAATAATTCACCCACTCAACCGCAGAACGTCTGTTGTTCACCAATTGCTCTTCAATTCATCACCTGTCCAGTTGAAGTGAAAAAATTCTCCGTCCATCCATTCACCAGTCGGGCACTGCATAACCTCATCATTTGAGATCGTCCCTGAGGCGGTCCCTTCACTGCCATTTCATCAGATGGGGCGAATAAGCTCCCATTTCGTAACTAAATAACCATGCAATGAGGTTAACATGTCATCCATCCGAACAGGCGGCGGTGGTGGCTCAGTCGACCGTTCGCAATGGGGGACATAGGAACGGGAGGGCTGGCATAGCGGTATCCTGGTCAAATGACATTTCAGCCATTTATCCGCACTTTTGCACACACTCGTCTCGGTCTCTCGGAATCTGTGCCAAAATAAAAGCAGAGTCCTGTGATAAATTACAGATATTCGCAACTCTTTCCTGGTCCGGCTTCACCCACTCAGCTGTGTCGCCTTTTTTCGCTCACTCCCTGTCACATAGCAGATTTTTGCGGGCCAGGGAATCAAAGAGCGAGAAGAAAAGGATGATGTTGAAGCAGAGCGCTGTGTGCGGCGGCATCATGTGCCATGACATGGATTTTCGGAAAAACTAATTTCCGACGAGCACAAGAACGGACACATAATATGACTTTGTTATTTGTCACATTAACTGCATGTTGACGATAGTCCCCGTCGGAGGGTAGTTGGGCGCTGCTTAGTCCAGGGCGACAGTGTACACAGTTGCGGATTATCTTTTTGGAGTTGGAGTGGTGCTCTCTTGAGTTTTCTGACAAAACCAACCCGTTGCTTTCTTCGGCGTGTGTCTCTCTGTGGTTTATTGTCGCCACCCTGACATTCGAGAATTGTTCAGATAACAAGAACACACTGTGAGCTCAGTCGGCAGGATTATCCACTTGAAGTAAATGGCATCCTCGTCCGTCAATTGACTGCGGTTGAAGCAGTTGACTGCACCCAAGCACAGAGCTGAGCACAGATTATCTATTGACGAATTGATCGGCGGGTGATTAGTGCTAATATTGATGGATCTACAAAACTGAAGCTCCGTGCGTGGCACTTAGAGGTGGATAATTAATGAAATTACGCCCGAAACTTCCTGACACTTCTTGTTTGCACTGCCTGCCCGCTTTCGCATTGGTGGCTGTTTGGTTGTTTGGTATTCTGTCTGAGTAAACAGTGCTACGTGAGTCTGCCGGGCGAGTGGACTTAACACGATTATTCATGTGTGTGTGCTCGTGTGGGGTGGTGCTGCAATCAAGATGAGACTGCTTACCTATGCCGTGCTGCCCAATCAGAGGTGGAATCGTCTTAAATGTTGTCTCAGTCGCAGTGGGAGAGTCCTGCATTTGCCATACACTCTGAATTTTGCTGATAATGCCGTTAGCAATCAAATTAATTTCATGAGACTTGGCAATGAGCTGCCGAAATTCCTGCATGAACCACCAGAGTTTACGATGCAATTGGACACATAATTGACACGTGAACGTTGCGGTAATGAATACGTTGCACCACTTGGGGAGATACTTGCCTGTTAAGGATCTGCACATGACCTAAATGCGGGGGTATCCCTTAAGCGCTTGCCACTTAAACTTAATTTAATGGTGTTAATTTTGGATGGGGATATGGGATTCGTTATTCTTGTCTATGCTCAGAATGCACACTCCTCTCTGTGAGGTTGCGGAAATCATGAAAAGACGAGAGAGAAGTTTGCAAATGTAAAGAGGATTTCCTAGCATCTAAAATTTTATTTGAAAAATGAAAGTATAGAATGCGCTGCCTCTTCCAAGTGAACTATTTCTTTGAGACTCGAAAGCTGAGTTGTTCTTTTGGACGTTTTTTTATATTGTGAGAGCCACAACTTCCACAAGTTGTTGAACTTGATCCGCTTTGCCAAAAATCTGTAAGCTCCTGTAGATTCCTGCAGCCCATGCTCACCAGTACCATGTTTCAAAGACAATTATTTTGACCACAAACCCAGCCAACTTGGGGAATCAAAAACTTCCAGTTGACTGTCCCAATCAATTCAGTTACACACGGGAAATTGTTTTCCCCATCCATCCCACACAAACCGAATCAACTTTCGCAGTCAGTGACTCCGCTTAGAACAAAACTATTTCTTGGCATACGTTCGCCATTCCGCAAAGTGTGACCAAATAATAGTTTTTCAGCCCGTCAGCCAATGTCCGCCGACAATAACATTGTCTGGTGGCTGCTCCTTGTTTGTTTTCCTCGTTTTTGTGGACGCGCCAAAGCCGATAACAAGAATTTAATAATAAATAACAAAAAAATAAAAACAAGAGTCGGCACGCCCTTACTCCTTGGCTGGCCACAGGAACACATGCTACAACTTTTATATTGCAACACTTAAACGATTATTATCCTTTTCTTCTGCTCCTTGAAGACCGCAAAACAAAACTGCATCAAAGCCAATTATCTTGGCCCTCCCTCTGCCTCAAGAGCACCCCCTCTCCTCCACGAGTCAACAAGGAAAAGTTGATTTAAAAACGAAACAGCCTGGGATGGGAATTGCCTTGTCGTGGTCGTCGTTGTCCCTGTCTTAGTTGCACTCACAGCGTTCGTCATAACTGGTCGTTTACAGATGTTCGAAGAAAGTACCTAACTCCACTCCACACTCTCAACATTTATTTCACTTTTTTTTCGTCCATCCCCTAGACACACAAGACTTGGATGCAGTGCACAATCCAGCACATGATCCTTCTGTGGACCGAAGGACCAAAAGCCGTAAACGACAAAAGAAGAACGAGAAAAACGAGAAAAAAAGCGCAGGAAAAATACATTGTAGCAAGAGTATGTTCCTTGGAGCACATCCAAAAAAATCCACTCTGTCGAAAATAAGGAGAAGGACTCGCCTTCCTTCACTCCTACAAGTGAAAAGCACACAATGAGAAGCGTGACGGCAGCGAACAACAAAATGGATAAGGCACAGGAAAACACTAAGTAACTCCTTGACGTGCGGATGAAGTGTGAGAGGTATCTTCAGACCGCACACACATATCCACATCCTATCTCCCTCCCTCCCGTCAAGTCGGCGCAAAGGATGAACAAGCAGCACCAGCTGCTGCTATGAATATTTGGCAATTACTACCGGCCTCCCCAAGCTCCCACATCCCCCGCCAAACACTGAATGTAGTGTGTCAGGACTTTTAAGAGAATTTGTCGTGGTGGGGGAATGGGAGGGGGAATGAAACAATTCCAGGACAAGCACGGTCGCTGCTCCCGGCAGCTCTATACCGTCGTCGACATTGTGGTTGCCGTCCTGCTCCGTGTCGTGATAGCGGGATTACGATTTTTATTTATTTATTGTATAAGCCTTGTAAATCACATCATCATCATCCACATGTTTGTATGCGGATAATCAGTATGTGTGTGCAGTGGCGACGGGGGATGGGGGTGACAACACCGCACGAGCACATACGGCAACAGCAGCGAGAGTGGCGGGCGATAGGATTGCCGACGGCTCGGCATTAAGTAGATTGCCTAATTCAACCTAATTCGCCATCACCATCACCATTCAAGCGCTAAAAGACGGCGATGGTGGCAGCGGCGGTGTCGGTGACTGCCGATTCCCGAAAGCAGTGCGGTGGCGGTGTCGTTGGCATAGTCGTGAGAAAGTACACATTCGTTCGAGGGCAATGAGCGGAAGTGAAACGGAAGTTTGCGGGAGGGTTACTCGGTATTCTTGGCATGAAATTGCTCAAAGACAACCTACACCCCAGAGACCCTGCCCCCACTGCCCCCCTGCCATCACCGCCCACTGAGTTAATTTCTGGTCGCTGCTACATATGGTTCAGGGATGATTTTTGTGTTCCTTTCACTTCTTACAGTGTTGCAGGAAAGAGCGAAATCGGAGAGGCGTCCGTCGAAAAATGGGCCTTTCATTCTTTACAGTGTGAAATCGAAGAGGCATCCATCGAAAAATGCTCCTTTCGTCCTTTCTAAGGCTGAAGCCAGAATAGGCCCAATTGTGTGTATCTTAATTTTTCAGTGGTCCCAAGTCTCATCACATATTGCATCGGCTTGTGACGAAATTTGCCGTCCCCACTGTTCTCCATAATCGGCGGTGGCAGTAGCCAACACCTCCTCCCCCGCAATTTACACCCCGTGTGATGCCAAAAATCTCTTTCACTTCACTACGACGGTGGTTATTTTCTCTTATCAGCAACGAATTAGTCCGAATTTGCATTTTATCCGCTCAAATTATGGACTTGGCTGGAATTAGATGAAGCTATCCGAATCGGTCCCCCTTTCTTCCACCTCATCCCCGCATTCCCGGCCACACGTGTATGGCGTGCTGGAGACGGAAGCACTACATCCCATTTACAGCCGTCCCATACATTCCATTCAGCTAGAGTTTGGGGCACAATCGGTAGCTGCTCTCCAGCGGTGGGGAAAAAGGAAGCTGAGATTGACTATTTAGCAATGCAAAATGGAGGCTACTACTAGGTAACTGTTTCCCCTTGTGCCGATCCCCTCTCCGCCTTTGATCGTATCGTGCCTCACACACACGTGAGCGGAACGACCTGTTGTTAAATTTTATGCATCCGCCACCGTTGTGTTTCTCCATTATTAACGGCGGGCCGTACCAGCAGTACCCGCCGGCAGAAGGGAAAATTATGAACATTAAAATCTGAACGGCCTCCTCGTCCCGCTCGGAAATCGTTTTCTCTGCCCACCTTTTGACTCTTACCTTGGCTGCTCATTTGGGTGGTTGTAGCTCGATGTGGCTCATCCCGCCTGCTTGTGCATCATCGGCGGCGTATATACCCTCCTTCCCAAGGGAGGATCAGAAACGAATATTCGATTCTTAATAAAACATTTAGCGGGCGGCGCGGGGATACGCATTCCAATCGGTAATTTGCTTCGCTGTTTCATGGTAATTGCTGTTGTGCTGTTGGTTGGTTTATTGTTTTCTTGCCACCGAATGGAGCGACTTGGATTCAGAAAGCATCCTTGTGCAACGCGCCGCCCATTGCAGTCGCTGTGGCAGTCGGGGACGGTCGTCGAGGTGGCACATAAAAAGTTTTTCATTGAGGCCGAGCGGATCGTCGGTGTGCAGTCTCATGTGGTGCTTTGGGAGAAACATATTCTGCTCCCCTCTAAGTGGTGATTCGGAAGGAAGTGCATTAAACGCAAGAATTCAAATGGACTAGTGGATACTGTGGCGGGTACGTAACATTTTTGTTTTGTTGGCGATCAAATTTCGATTAATGTGGGTAATTGTGGGGTTTACTGCGGTCATGCCGTTGGCATCAACTGGAGCGGTTCGTTTATGCGGCGTTTCGGAATACGGACGAGGGAAAAGCATATGGTGCGTGTGGTGTGAAGGAAGATGCTGAGGGGGGAAGTTTCCAAAGTCTTTTGTGGTTGGTTTACAAGAAGATGAACACGCTTGGGTATTTTCAACATTTTTGAGCTCTCTGGATGCAGTTCGCAGAACTCAGGCAGAATCCTTGGAAAAAGATTTTCTCCTTTCGTGCTTTTGATTCAGTTTCTATAACTTTCAACCGAAAGTCCTTACAAACCCTTTAAATTCCATGGGAAACTCACACATTCCACACCTTAATCTCAAAAGTACATGCCAAAGTGTAAATTCCCCCACTATATGAATCCGGCCATGTCCCGTCGACCCCTTTGTAAACCAAAAACACCATTATTAGTCAATCTGAATTTCGACAAAACGTCAATTCAGACACAACAATCGAGACCCTCATGTCGAGAGTGGAGCCCACAGCCTTCGGCCCCGACAGTTCCTATCAATGACGATTTATCAAAGACTCTAATCCCACTTGCACCTTTATACTCCTTCAATGCCACTCCGATTCCTGTGTACACACACATTTCGTATCGTGTTTATCTTTCTTCCCCTCCCCCCGCAACTCAACCTCCACCAAAGGGTCCCTCTAAAGTTTTCCTTTTTCTTCAAGGTGGACTCCTGCTCACCCGGATGCCGGCCTTCGTCATCTGTCCATTAATCTTCAAGAGGACTCGGCTCGCACAAAAAAAAGACGAGAGGAAGAACAGCACCAACATAACGTTGATTGCTGATAGTAGGCGTACCTTTTTTTCTCTCCCCCAGGAGGGTGGTACGGGGGAAGGTTAAAAATATTCTAAAGCTCAAACAATATGTCACTCTGCCTAAATGTTGCTGTTTTTCTTCGGCTCTCCCCTGACCTTGTTGTTTGATTGATTGCCGCCGGGCTGAGAGTCAGACGAGAAACGTGCCTCCACATCCACCATGTCCTTCGCACGAACTTTCGCTCTGACATCCGCCTCCCGCGTGTGCTCATGTGGCGTTGTCGTCCGTGTGTCAGTCAAGCAGCGAAAATCAATAGGCCTAAGTAGCACAAATGTTCCAGCAGATTGAGCGGCTGATAAGTCGGCACACACTCGCGCAGCGAACACACCCTCCGCGCGCTTCATCGGCCGTACCCTTTTTGGTCTTCCCGCGTCCCACACGGAGGGCGGAATTGTTCACACGTTGGCTTAACGTTTTCCCATTTCTTGCGATTTTTATGATTTTTCACGATTTCGACACGCTTCCTCGCAGTATCACCGTCAAGCAAATAATCAAAGGAACGTCCAAGCCCTATTAATTTCAGCCCCGCCATCGTGACAGTGAGTGAGGGGAGCAGTCACACCGTCACACACCAGCCAGCAAACTGCCGTGCGGTAGAATGAATGGCCTCCTAAGAAATTCAATTTCTAAAAAAGGACGATGATAACCATCCATTTGAGGGCTGACTGCCTGTTCTGGTCGTGTGAGGGGGGGTTGGGACACGTTCAATCGACTGACATCAGTCACGATTACTCCGACAATAAATCCCCTCCTAAAATACAGGTAGCGCCGCGTCATTCCACATCAAAGCCGACGGCTTCTGGAGGGAGAGCTCGACTAGGGACGAACCCTTTTGTCGAACAAAACAAAATTGATTAACATGGAAGTGGCCTGCGCCCAATCTTATAACCTTTCGGCTGCCGAGACGGCACTCTGATATGCACAAAGGACTGAGGGTAAGTCGGCTGGCTGGTTAGCTGGATGGCCATGGCCGGGTATTTACACACACGACGATGCCACTGACACGCCCAGCACATCGGGCGGTTGTGTGCATATGAGTATGTGTGTGTGCGAGGGGCGCTGTGTAATGCTATGAGCAAACACCTGAGAGCTTTAGAAAATTATGCGACATTTGTTAGCTCTTCTCCCATGGTGCCGGACGGTCTTGTTGGCTTTACGGTGGCCCTAGTGGTGGACTTCATTGAGCCTGCCTGCCTGCCTGCCCGGTTGAGTGTCCTCCTTTTCTGAGGTTGAATGATATCAGATTTACGTGTGTCAAATAGAAGGTGCGAAACGAGATAAGAAACTACCCCTAATAGGGCCTGCACACACCCACACCACTAACTCGGCCATCAACCAAATGCGCTTACCGCACCGAGATACCGAGGCACCGGGATGGAGTATGAATGATTGAACGGGGTGTTAAGCACCTGCCAGCGGCGACGGGGAGAGAGGTGGGTTTCCACCGCCTGGAGACCCAGTTTTAGAGAGCCGTCACCCCCTCACGCCAAAAGGGGTATTTCCCGGCAATGATGTGTGCTTGTGTACACACACCTGGGCATTTGCATAGACAGTTGTGTGCGCACAAGGTGAACTGAATCTTGGTTCATTTCTAAGTCAAACACACGCTGCACAGCCGATAAGGAATCTGTGCTTGAGTTTGTCATTGACACCACTGAGCAGTGACCCTGTGTGTTGTGTGCCGCTGCAGCAGTTTAAATAAATCTCTGTCTATTCCCGTGTGGTGGGGCAGAACAACAACTGGCGTTGTGTATTTACTTCTGACCATTTATTCAATGAACTCCTCAGATCTCCCAGAGCCGCCTTTAATTAGCTCTGATTGTGGCTGCCGGATGCGATGACCACAAGTGAAAGGCCTTGAAAAGAGTTATTTAACCGCGATAAGACATCAAATGTGTATTAATTAAATCCACTACACTAAACTACATGAGCGGCTTTACACACACGGCCTACAACAGAGGAGAAGACGCCGCCGACGGCAGAGCAGCACTTTTCTACATGGTCGTGGAGTAGTGTTAATCTTATTGGGCTCGGATAATCTTTTGTGTTTTGTCTTAAACGGCCTTAAGGGGACGTCTGGGATTGCGTCTCCATCTTGGTTGGGATTAGCTCGAGCTGAATCAGATAGTTGCCATGGCAAATTGAATTTATCCGATGAATTTGCTTGACATCTGAGTGCGGAATCCAATTTGTAGATTTCTTCGATCCCTTGCTGATGTCCCTTGCAGGGGGTAAGAGGAAAGAAGGATAAGCCTATGCGGAGAATGAGAAGCGTTATTGCTTCACTTGTAGTTTTCAGTAATGAGGACATTTGTCTTGGAGATCAAAGTATTTAGAAATGGAATTATCCGTAAGAGTTGTCGAATGGATTTTGAAGATTTTCCTAGAGAAATGTAAGCGTGTGGGTGGCAGCCCGATGGGAGGGGGGACTCAAAGTTGTGACTTTGGCCTCTAATGGCAATGAATACTGTATTCCTAAGGGAGGAAGTGTGAGGAGAGTGAATGAGGGGTTTCGGAACTGTGAAATGTAGGCACTACGAGTGGTATTCTATGCATCGGAGACGTCCCAGTGGCACGGAGGAAGTGAAAATTGATTTGTTGAATTATTCACACGGTAGATCAGACTTTTACGCTGCCCTACAGTCCTGAAAAAGTTCGAAATTCCCGGATCGCGTGCGCATGTGTCAGATGCCAATGCTTAGACAGTTTAACTTTAAAGGTCACAACTTTAACCTAAGCTAATAATAAATAATTGGATGGCTCGACAGCATATAGCTTCCTCATCAGCTATACATGTTGTGTGTGCTACTGTTCTCCCACGAGGAACCCACAGTTTTTGCCGATTCTAAACAGCAAAGTTTGAGGAGCTATTTCTTAGATACTATTACTTTTTGAGTGCTGTCAGGAGTTCGAAAGATGTGGTATCGTGAAAAATTTCTCGTGTTCTGCAGGGAATTGTACCTGGGCATCGCACTCTACACACTACGCCACGGCGGCCGCTTTAACTTAAGCTATGACACTGAAATTTAAAAAGAATATGTGGCCAACAAAAAGAAGAGACAAATCTTGTTCATAAGCATAAACCAGAGTTTTCGAGAAATTCTCTGTCAGAAGCCAGAAGTTTTTCTTTTCCCTGTTGTGGCGCTATAGTTCAGGGTGGATCTGCGCCTCAACCAACATGCCTCACCAGCCAGCAAGATCTTTCGCCAGCTGCCTTCAGTTGTGCACTCCAAGTTGGTTGAGGTCCTTCTCCACTTGTGGGCGCCATCATAGCCATCTAGGCTGTCCTCAGCCCGAGTTCTTTGTGCCCGCATGTCATTGTACAGCTCATAGAATTCTTTGTTGAAGTATCTCGTCCTGATGCCATCAACGCAAACAGGACCAAAAAATCGCACGCAAAACTTTTCTCTCGAAAAGACTTAAAGTTTCCTCATCCGCTTTTAGTAACTTCCAGGTTTCCGCGCCATAAAGTAGGACTGGGATGATCAAGCTATTATAACACATTACGCAATAAGTCCCGGTACATGTAGGGGGCGCCACTAATAGAAAAAAAATTAATACTAAATTAATAATTTTTGTTAGTGGCGCCCTCTATATGTCCCTGGACTTATTGAGTGATCTGCTATAAAGCAAGCTTAGTCCCTGTAGAGAGAACTTTGTTACTCAATTGCCTCTTGAGCCCAAAGAAAAAGCGATTGGCAAGAGTGCTTCTGCGTTTGATTTCGGTACTGATATTGTTGTCCCTATTCACCAGATAGAGAGAAGTCCTTGACTACCTGGAAGTTTCTTCTGCACAGTGTTACACTCTGTCTGAGACGTCGATGTTGTGTGTCCTTCCCTGATGACAGCGTGTACTTCGTCTTGCCCTACTTATCCGCCAGACATATTTTAGCCGCTTCCGCTTCAATTCCAACAAGCGCCTCATTGACGGCTCGCTGTGTTCGTCCAATCAAGTCAATGTCGTCAGCGCAAGCTAACAACTGAGCTGACTTTTGGAAGATCGTTCCCTTGATGTTAATTTGTGATTTGCGTACGACCTTCTCCTGGGTGATGTTGAAGGAGTCGCATGACAGTGCGTCGCCTTGTCTAACACATAACTCAATCAGTCCCGGGACATACAAGGGGGCGTAGCTAACAAAAATCCACAGTCGACCATGGTTTTTTCTACTGGCACCCCCTATATTTTTCGGGACTTATTGAGTGGTCTGTTAAAGCTTTTTTGACACTGAAGGTCTCGGTGAGTTTGTTACCAACCTTGATGGAGCAGCGAGAGTTCTCCATCGTCGTCCAACACAATCTGATGAGTTTGGCAAGAATGCCAAAACTAGACATGTTAAGTTCATTTCTATGCACACTATCATATACGGCTTTAAAGTCGACGAAAAGGTGGTAAGTGTCAATTTGTACTTCGTGAGTCTTTTCCAGGATCCATAAAGTGAAGATCTGGTTCATCGTGGACTTCCCTTGCCGGAAACCACTCTGATAAGGACCTATCAGGTTGTAAACAAAGCGTTTCAGACGCTCGCACAATACGGCAGAAAGGATCTTGTAGGCGATGCTGAAAAAGCTGATCCCTCGATAATTGGCGCAGTCAAAGCATTCTCCTTTCTTGTGAAGGGGGCAAACCAAGCTCGAAGTATCAACGATTAAACCTTGGCTGAACTCCGTCTGAGCAGGGACCACAAACGACTTGATTTACTCCGAGGGGCCGTACGTGAGGCTTATAGCGAATTATATTGAAATATTTTTTATGGCCGTGAGTTGATTTCCTACTTTATGGCGCGGAAACCTGGACGTTACCAAGCACTGATGAAGAGGCCCTTAGACTTTTCGAGAGAAAAGTTTTGTGGCCGATTTTTGGTCCTGTTTGCGTTGATGGAGTCTGGAGGAGAAGATTTAACGACGGACTCTATGTGATGTACAGCGACATGCCCCTGCTTATACAACGCTTAAGATGGCTAGGCCATGTAGATGGACGGCCATGCGTATGGACATCACTGCTCCGACCCGAAAAATGTTCGAATCTGAGCCATAGGGACAACGCAACAGCGGACGATCTAGGCTAAGGTGGCACACACAAGTGAAGAAAGACCTCAACCAACTTGGGGTGGACAACTGGAGGCAGCTGGCGAAAGATCGTGCTGGCTGGAGAGGCATGGCTCCACCCCGGACTGTAGTGCCACAAAAAGAAGAATAAGAAGTGGACATGAGTAGGCTCTGTCTCTCATCTAATTCACAATTTCCGAATTCTTGCTTGAGGATAAGTGTAAGACACTTCAGCCCTCGTCGCATTCACTTACATGCAAATAACCAGATTTCCCGGCCAAATAAATGTTCCCTCCTCCACTAAATGACCACTTTACTCAACTCTACAGAAACAAAAAAAATCTCCCAACGCCACCACATCGCAACCAAATCTCATACACTTGCCATGAGCAACAAAGTTAAGCACTTCCAAGTATTTTTTTCAACTAACTCCCCCACAGCAAATACATCCCTTCAAAGTCCAAGTATTTGCGAGTTAATGCTCACAATCATAAAAAATGAACCCTGAGCTGCATCTGAGGATCGCTTTTATTGCCTCAATTACCCCTGATTATCGTCATTTCCTCGCAGAGTGGAAAGTAAATCTGCATTATATGGCAAAACCAAATTCCAATCATTTATGCAGTGGATTCAATCCCATTTCCCAGGCCCCCCTCAAGAGGGTGCACTCGCACCACATCGATGGATCGTCTCTGGCCAACCGCAACCGCATGGCCATTGTCTCGATTTGACAATCACCGAATGAGGTCTTGACTGGGGGAGTGCAGGAGCCGGATGGTGAAATCTCTCAACACAAAAGATACATTTTAATTGCAAATGATGAAGAAAAAAACATTTTTGCGACGAGAGGGGGGAAACCCCTCTTTTCTAGAACCCGCTCCATTATCGGTATCATTGTTGGATTTATGGAATAGACACAGTGTACTTAAACTTCTGCAATCCATCCATCCATCTCTTCATCTATCTGCCTATCTAACCGGTTGTACGTTGAATGAATGGTGTTTCGGTGTAGCGACAGCGACTTCTTGGAGCATAATGCAGTGCGGCTTAGCTGGCGTTCACTCTCACGGTTGTGTTACTCACTCCAGCTGACTTGAACGCCTTTCAATCCGCTGTTCTCCAGGACAGAGGGGAACTTTTAATTATGTTAATTTCTCATGGAAAGAAACCCGGCATACTTGGCTTAAGGCAGTTGGCTGTGTTTAGTGGGAGGGCCGAGGGGGCAATGTCACAAATCTCCATTTGTGCGGAGGCGACCGGCATGGTGTGTGCACGAAGTGTACTCAGCGTCGGAGTTCGTCGTCAAGCTTCGTGCCTTGGCAACTTTGATTTGAACTCATTGTAATCCAAGACGATGGCGACAACGTCGGGCGAGATGTACAATTGGCTTCGTATTTGCTGATCCCACTCAGGACGGTAGCTGGCCCCATTGTCGTACCCTATCAAAGGACGACACTCTGTGGGACGGGAATGGGCTTTATTATGGAGATAGTCGATGATGATGCTGATGATGATGACGATGAAGACGACCACAGACCACGGATGGAGGCGGGAGTGAAGCTAATTGCTTTGGCAGTTCATAATTGAATTAAATCATAACTCTAGCACGGCAGCAATCTCATTTAGAGATTACGCCTTAACTGCAGGGAGTCGTGCGGGGCAAGAAAAGGAGAGGAGGAGGGAGTGTGAAATGAAATCCATTTACGTCGATATCAGTGTGGTGAGGGCCGTCTCCGCCGGGCGGTAAGCGTCCTTCTCCTACATTAAGTCCAAGACCAAGCGCCTGATAGTAGCTGATGACTTTGATTCCGTGCTCTTCGTTGTCCTGACCATGCAGCGGTCGTCACTTCAAATGAGAATATATCTAAGCCCTGTGAAAGCTTCTTAGGGACTGTGGGCATTTGCTCCATTTTTTCCGTTTTCAAGCAGTTAACGAGGTAAGGATCGCCTTACAACGCATTTGGGAGAAGGAATGGATAATATTCATAAAATGTTACGAGTCACTCTCCGTCTCAATGGCAGTCCTTCTGCAGCCACCCGATGAAGGGACACAACGACGACGATGGTCAGGGAGGGAAGTGGATGAGCAGCAGAAGGAATAACAAAAAGCACACAGGAAATATGAGGTGAACCGTTGTTGTGGCTGCCATAATGGTGGAGATGGAATATAAAACAAGGTATCGATGAGATTATTTTAATGGATGGTTCGGGGGTAGGGAATGGCCAATCGGCATTAGGGAGTAATATCGTAATTGTATCCAGAGTGCTCCGGGGGATAGACGGACGCAGCCGGACTGTATCTAGTGAATAGGTAAGCAGGACGAACGCAGTCAACCGTGTGTGCGAAGTGCGAATGCAATAAAATGGAAGACCATTGATTAGTGATTTGAGCTGAAGGGATCAATGCCACTGTGGAACTGATGGCTTCTGTGGCTGTTTGTTGTTTCCTGGAGAATTTGTAAGATGAGGTATTTATTGAATTCAAAGAGCGCACTCGAATGAGGGAAGGAAGTTGTCCGTGGGGAAGGATTACGACTCGACCACGAACACAGATCTATGCAGTGAATGCCGTGCTCTGTACCACATTGAATGGTGTTCAGGATTTCACAGGAAACCTGTTGATAAATTCAGTCTTAAAAGACAATACAATTGAAAGGGATTTATTCCCCTAGTTAACATTTCTCACTAAGATCGATGTGTTTCATCACCTCTTTAGCAACGGCAGAAGTAGAACAACAGGAGCAATTTGGTTTGAATTGAGTGAAGTGCGGCGAAGTGTACGAAATTCAATCTCTTCTGCAGCTAGTTAAAATTGAACAAATTGGTTGGTTTTGGCAGCAGGCAACATATATGTTCGGTACTGCCAACCCAACCGTTCCAAATTCCTTTGTGGTTTCGAATGGGAAAATGGAGTAAAGGGTTAGACTTTGAGAGCCTGGTGATTGACAACTAAAGAGAAACAAGCATTCCGACATGTCGTCACTTGACTTGAAAGTCCGTCCTTCCCTGCCAATCGGAATCAGAAACCGAAATTGGGTACCAAGTCTTCAAACTCAAATAAAATAAAGTGCGTGTAAAATGACACCGAAGTATCGTACTTTTCGTTCTCAAAATTGAAATATTCGATCACAGAAACCCAAATCACATCCTAACGCTCATTCACGTCCACATCAAATGCCACAATATGTTATGCCGGACCAAAGCAATCCAAAGAATATGCAGACAGTCGATAAAATTTTACAGCGAACCCTCTTTCTGCGTTGTCGCAGCTGGCACCGGATGTCGGACATCAAGGATTTTCATAGCCGAACACCAGTTAGAGACACTTTGGAAACACCACTTAAGTTCCACCACTTACGAAAGAAGTCTGAACACTTTTATGAGCACCCACACCCCAGGAACCGATTGAAGTACACTTCAATCGCCTTTCCTGTTAACCTGACTGTGTCTTCAGCTTCATTGCACTTTATCCCCTCCCACAAGTGGCTGGGGGAGGCGAAAATATTCGTCAGTTTATTGCAAGGACGTAATTTCAATATTGAAAGTTAATTGATAGTGCCACAGGTCTCGTTGTCTTGAAGCTCATCGCCACCACTTTACGAACGTCGCAGCTCTCGGTTTATGGGCATTTGCCGCCACCTCAACCGCGTTAAGCTACCCATCCATTGTGCCTCGCATCTGGCGAGTCGTTAAGGCTCCGTATAAGGCCATCGGGACCGACTGAAGGTGATAAAAGCTCATACACGTCCTTCCACGCGTTATGGAGCATTCAAGGGGCGAGTGTGTGTGCTCAATAAAAAAACGAATCCCCTTCCAGGAGAATGACACTCAGTTCCCGGGTGAGCGGTGGCTTGTGTAGTTTCTTTTCCTTGTTTCCTGTTTCCGATTTTTTCTCCTCCTCCATGGTCAGCATTTTTTTGCGTCGTGATCTCCTTTATCGTCATCGCGTAGCAGGAGCATGGGACCTTCAAGGAGCAGCACAGCAGCAGAAGATAGGAAAAAGTAAATCTGTAATTTATCCTCGAGAAGAATTATTGAAAGCTCACACAAGCACACATACACACTGTGCCCCGATAAGGCAGACGTCTCGTCGATCGGCGTGTGGGCCGCGTCATGTTTACTTGTGAGTTATTAAAGTGATGTGCTGTTCAATGAAAAATGATTTCACTAGGAAAATCCGGGAAAGTACGTCCATTCAGGGTTCGGGACACTTGCGCGCGCATACACGCGAAACAGCAGCTGGGCGAGCTGAAACAATGAGATAGGATGATTTTATAGTGAAAGATCACGCTGTTGAAGGACATTGAAGGCAGTCCATTAATCTCCTGGACTAGGTCCTTTCGGTTTTTGGTCGTAAAAGTACTATGGGCGCAGGATGAAGTGATGAAATGGAAAAGGGTTCTTTTACGGGGACGCGGTGATTGAAGGCCAACTACCGGCCGGAGCGTACTTCACTCATATGGTGTCCCGTTGCGAAGGTTGATGGATTGTTGGGTCATTGTTCTGTTATACTGGCGGGTGGTGGTTTAATGAGGATTTTTTTTGGGCGTATTACACAGCAGCAGCAGCGCCAGGAATAGCGACAGCAAAATGGCGTATAGCAGCGAATGTGTTCCATTAAATTAGAAGGGATTTTATGTTTAGTTTCAATTAACTGAAAGTTGATCCGCAACGGTGGAGCATGTGCTTAATTTGTAACCTTTATGGGCTTGCCGGTGGTGCTCAAGCTGAAGTGGTTTGTGCGACGAAACGAGGCTGCGGTAGAGTAGCTTCAGCGGGTGAGCAGAATGTAATGCTATTAGTGTAGATTGATTTCGGTTTACTCACACTTGCCGGTAGTGACAATGACAATGAGGATAAGGTGGTGTGTGTGGCAGTACACTCATTTCGCTGGGTACCTGCGAAACGTTGTAAATTTGATGCTCTTCTTAATCGACAGGAAACGCACTTCAAATGGTAAACATCACGCGGAGGAAAACGTTTGGTAATTCGAATGTCTGTTAAGAGCAGGGTATAGGGTTTATGGGCATTATTGTTCCAAATTGGAGTCGCTAATGATTTACAGAGCCTAATTTTTTTATGTATTCACAGTTGCATTTAAAACAGCTTTGAGGTAATGAAGATCCCAAGTCTTTATCTACGAACGATCCCCTTCCGTTGGTATCTCTCATTGAATTATTGTTGTAGTCCGTTCTAGCTTGGTAACCAATTAAACCCGTCGAACTGCAGGATTGGCGACATTACGCCTACTACACAGTTAAATAGCTAACCCCGTCGAATTGCAAAATTTGCCAACATTACTCTTCGTCCACTGGACACACACGATTTCGCGTGGCTTACAAGGACTCAGTCTTCAGCGATTTCGAGCTGACCTATTAGAGAACAGATTGGCATCGCCTACAGACTCTTACACTTAGCAGATCTACAAAAATTGAGGATGAAGACCTGATCCCGACTTCGGTTCTGACAAGCAATCACGACTCCCTCGCTTCCACTTCGCTCACTGCCACCTGACACAGACATTCACGCGCCGAGTTTTCAAACTTTTCCACAGAATTGCAAGTTTTGCTTAAATTCTTCTTCACTCACTGAACGAACAAAGGACGACGGAGGACAAAGACCGGGGGACGCATCACTCTTCAAGTCAACCGCAGTGACTTTCGCCAAATGCGAGACTGTAAATTTCTGAAACTAAGCCACCGGCACCAGGACCAGACGAAGAAAGATGAAGGCAAACAAAAATTTCCCACAATGACAACCTATGATGTCCAATTACCGTCATGAGTAATTTTGTTTTTTAATTGAAAACTTCAGTTCGCCTCAAATGTAAGCGCTTAATCATTTCTTTCATCTAATGTTACATTCAATTTGAAATTTTTCTCTCTTCCCAGCGGAAAACTTGTCAAAAGCAGACAGTGGTTGCGTGTGTTATTAATGAATAGACGGACTGTGGAGGTGACGGCGGCGGTGGCGGTGGCTGATGGATGTTGGCGGTCGGTGGATGGGTCCTTCAGTTTTATGTTTCTCTCGTATACTTGTCCGATGGAATCGCCTTCATTTCGAATGAATACCGAATTGAATTTGAAGCGGCGAACACCGCATACGCCAGGCTGAGCCGGGCCGGGCCAGCTGGATAGATGTTCAAAACTGAACCGCTTCAACTGTGGAGGGCCCCGCAAGTGGGAATGAATGATGAAAGGCTTTCAATTAAATTTACTTTTGAAACTTAATTTATTTTGCTTTTAACGTAGAGCCACCCGCAATCGCGCAGACACACACACGTGCACTGCCACTGTATGGCATTCGTTCAGCTTTGGAAGGAAACCACCAACTAAATGGTTGGCCTTTTATAGTTCGGCGGGAGGGGCGAAATTGTATTTTTGATAAATTATTCCTGCACAAGGAATTTTCATCCAACATTTCGCCTCATTTTCCATTCCACATGACGTTTAGCGGTGCCTCTAACCTCACTGCAGTTTCCCGCTTCCGACGTTCTTGGCTTCTCTGGACATGGCGAGACATTATCCCGTTGGCTATTATCCTCGCACCATCATTGCGGAGTAAAAGGTGTGCGGGCCGGCTGGGCTGGCACACAGAACTCGCGCCAAAGGGCAACTTAATTTATGACGGTTAATTTTTCATTCGAGGCTAGAGCGGTAGCAGCAGCAGAAGCAGAATAGCGGTAGGGCCCTCCCTCAAGTCCTGCTTTGGCAGTGTAAATTTCTAAATTACACCCTCATCCAAAGCTGGGGTCTATGGGGTTAGTTGCAGCTCTCCGCAACTCCCTCTCTCTTTCCCCGGGATAGGGAAGGGATTTATGTGTACTTTTGGAAAGGCTTAACGATTGTGTCGTGCTTCTTCGTTTACTAGCTTACCTCCGCTCCCTGCTCCGCTGCCGCCGCGCTTTGTTGTCATTTCTGTTGTTGGTTGTGTTTTTTGAAAATTAGCTTTTTGGGGTAATATTTGCATTTTTGTTTGTTGCCACCTCCCGCCGCCTCACGTTGAAGCGCCCTTGAGAACGTTGATAGAGCTGTTTACCCGTGTTGGCAACGTGTGTGAGAGTGCTGCCAAGTCTTTGTTTTTGCCCTCTTAGGTTGGATTTTATTATTATTTATTCATGGGGCGTTTGGTAAATATTTCACCACACATCTACTTCTGCAAGGAGATGGCGTTCACTATAAAGGGGCTCTGCTTTTAATTAAGTTGCAGTTATATCCACCCCATATAAATCAAATTGCGAGTATCCTTGTGCTGGGGCAGAGTAAATGGTCAGACCTTGTGGTGCGTCTGCATAAAGGGGCAAAGAATGAGAAAGCGAGAGAGAGAGGGGGTGAAGCTACTTGGCCAATTTTCGGCTGTCCACCGGAAAGATGGTTGGTGTGTTCAACTTTTTGGCACAAAACCAAAGCAAATTTTTGGAGAGGTTGTGCAGCAAGGATGCGATGATAGTTACTCCATATGGAGATTGTGGGCCGATGGTACTCATGGCAATAAGCTGTCATCTGCTGGGCGAATTCAAGTGTCTTAAATTTTGCGAAATGTGTTGCTTGAGATTTGGCAATCTTCCGAGCGGATAGATATAAATTTTTCAATGTGATAAGGTCGCGTATGGCCAAAACGTTCATGTTAAGGGCTCTTTTTCTGGTGGGATTGAGTTTTTGGCTCGCCAGGAAGTGGTGTGTAAGCGGTGAAGGGCTGTCAGCAAGTGCGTTGTTTTATAGTCGATTTTTGAGCCTGCAAAAGTTTACTTCTTTATTCTTTGTATTAGAACACAAGTTGGTTTGATTTTTATCCTTAAGCTGTACACCATTTGCTGATTAAAGTCAAGGGCTACCCTTGATGGGTCTGCAATTATCTCCCATGCATAATTTTTTGTCTTTTTACGACGAAACGCCGGCTTAATCGACTGAAAATTGAATTTCTTTGGCCTGTGTCACATTCTCCACCCTCTAAATGCTGCAGGAACTTACGTTGACAATCCTAGAGAGCTTTAGCTTTGCAGCTAATGGAACTGTGTATGTAAACGCTTTAAGAAATATCGATGGAAATTCTATAAAAGATCGCTTCCGGGACATATAGAGAACGCCCCTAACAAAAATTATTAATTTAATAATTTTTTTTTTGTTAGTGGTGCCCTCTATATGTGATGTGTTATAAAATGACACATATGTACTGTACATCGTTATCCTTTCTCGTAGAACTTGAAATGTGTACTGATTCATCGGAAGCGACACCTCCCTCCAATTCCACAGCAATCTGATACAACACAGCCAGCCGTTGACCACATAAAAGAATTTCATTACAAGTTCGAGATCATTTCGAATTTCCGTTGAAGCCCCTGTAAATTCACTACCGACCACTCGGCTTAGTACAACAGCACATGAGTCCTTTAAAAATTGATTAAGTACTTCAGTCTTTCAGTGCAGCCACCGGTCAGGACGAGTCCAGTCGCTTTTCATGAAAAATTCCAAAGGGGCTTTACACAATTCCTCAACTCAGGGTATCTGTGTGTATTTGTTGCGTACAGCAGAAACATGCGGAGAGTGCTACACAAAGGAGAGAAAGAAAACAGAAAATAAAACAAAGAAAAACAAAAGGACAATCTTATATACCACACACGCATCCAGGAGTCCACTGAACAGGAGGCTCATCGGATTCACTGATGAACTAGCAGCACAGGATATGAAACTTGCTTTTGCTTTGTCTCACGTCCTGCACAGCACCTCGACAGACGGAAAATGCCCGGCAGAGCTTGAATGTATCCGTCATATGGTTTTCCTCGCAATTCTATTAGCGCTGTGCTACGGGAAAGGGGAAAGTTTGCTTCAGAAGCCATCGCCTGCCTCTTCAAAGAGTTAAACCATGAACAGACCGTTTCATCATATGTACATACTACCGTTCGTCCTGTTTTACTGCTTCTTCCTCGTTGATCTTCTTGTTTTTTCTTTTTGTTTTTCCCTCCCACCGGCACACATCATTCTCCGGATTGTGGGCTCAGGAATAATTCAGATTCTCCGTGGTATCTGTGTGTGTGAGTGTGTGTGAGCCTGCTTGGAAACGACCAGTGCAGGACATTTGCTGGCCATCATACGAATATCTTTATTCCAGGAAATTAAACTGATATGCTCATGAAGTGAACGGAGGCGGGAAGAAATGGAGAGGTCGAGCCGGCAAGTGAGAAGAAGAAAGGACCGCATCCTAGTGCCTGCCACCGGCAGATGCTCGCAGCGTAACAACAGTTCCCAGTGCAAAAGCTTCGTCTTCTGATTAAATACATGTGTGGGGGAATTTATTTTTCTTTTCTGTTCTGCCCCTGCCCCTGCCCCTGCTTTCGCCGTCGCACGTTCGTTTGTTGAGTGCACTTCAATGACTGCCACTGTCTGCCGAGTATCTTGACTGACAGTCTCTGCGATTGAGGCTGTGACAGGCGGAACAGGAGAAGCGGACGATGAGCGGATCTCTGGCGTTTATCCTTACTTTAATTTGTTACTTATTCGGTTGACATTTGCCAACAAAAAAAGATTCCACAAACGATCCACCTCCCATCTGCATTCGTATCTTCATCTCCATCTCCGGCTCCATATCTATCCGCACCCCCCCCCCCCCCCCCCCACATCCTTCTGCAACATCTGAATGACTTTTAATTAAATCCGTTTTGTTTGGCTTCGTCGGCTGCAGCTCCTGCCACCTAGATTAGCTCAGGATGTGCATTTGTTGGACTTCATTAAAGTGAGACGGCTCCTTCGCATCCTTCTTTCGCTCAGTCAATGCCGGCGCATTTGAATCTGTCAGTGCCGGTAGTGGCTGCCGCTGCCGGCGAGCTAGTGCAAACGAATAGGATTGAATTTAATTTGCAATATTGAAGTGCGGAGCTTCCTTTACCTGCCTTCTGTCCAGTGCGGCGGGGGTGCTTGAAGCGGGAGCAGGTATATTTTTATTTTATTTTTATTATTCTTCATCTCATCTGTGAATCAGGTAAAACCCTTGATTATTGCATGAATGCCACAGACGGGGAGGAGCATTCTCCGGCATCCTTTCGCCCACAGCCAGAGAGAGAGGTGTACATTAGATGTATTAAATTGAGGTTGTCAGGGAGGTGCAGTGTTACCGTGCGGGGTTAAGTGTTTTATTGGAACCTTTTTAAATTAAACGCTTCTTATCCGTATCCTTTGGCATTCTTGTGGTATCCCGGCTGGTCGGTGGTATCACATTTTTTTTTTTTTTGAACCGTTAAGGTCTTGTCTGTGGCATTTATTTTCAATTTCATGGACCACACGTAGCCCGAAGCTGATGAGAAGGGTAAACAATTTGTTTTTTGTCAGTTTGTATCTTATCTTTTTGACAGAAATAGAAACGGGAGAGGAGAATAGGGGTAGAAAGTTTGCTGAGAAGAAGTCCCAAGAACGAGGCAAGCTTGTAGTTTCTTCAAAATTGCTCATATATCATTAAAGTGTTAATGTCTCAGGGATAGTTTTGATGAAGTGGCGTTATCCATATATTTATGCAAAGTGTTTATACTTTAAAGCGGGGTGAAAGACTTCTATGAAGGGGGGTTGGGATGAGCGGAAGAAAAAGGCATTTTATTCATTCCTTAATTCTTTTGTACTTGACTGCAAAGGTAGCGTAAGAAATGTCGTTCAGACTGAGCGAGATTCTACAATCTGCGTTTTTCTTCCTTCTTAATGAACAAAAACGTGACAGCAAGTCGGCTGCGATCCTACTACCAATCAGTTACGTAGTGTATTACGCGGGGGTCCTTTTTCCTTCTTTATGAACGAGAAAGTGACAATAACAAACTGGTTGCCTCCAGTTACGCACAACAAATCGGCTGCGATCCTTCTAACAATCGGTTACGTTGTGTGTTACGCTTACCAAGAAGCGTGTTTTTAACACAACTAAAGGTCCTTTTATGAATGTTAACATGAAGAAGTTCAATTAAACCCCAGAAGTGTCGGATGTTCCCTAAAGAGTGCATTGTGATGACTTTACCTTACTAAATCAGAATTTAGAGTCATATCTCTAGCCAGGTATCCGTACTGTCCTCAAACAAAAATAGTTATCTGGCAATAAAAGCCTTAGTGGCACGAGAGGGGCGATAAATCCTCATCACGGAAATCATTCCCTCAAACCCCTTTTGTTAAAATCTCTACACGTTTGTGGCCATTTTTAATGTGTGTCCTTTTAATATTAAGAAAGAAAGACACATTTACGGAGAAGTAATAACTTCTCTTTCGAATTTCGTTCCTGAAGCGAAGTCATGACATGTCAGTGGAGATCCCAACAAGCTGGACAACATATTGAATTGGCTAACATATGAAAAATTTGTAAATGATTCCACTGTCTGAATCAACACGTTCCTTCTGCCCTCAAGCACTTCCTTTACTGAAATCATACTCGGAATTGCCGCTTCTCGACTCTTATCTCAGGGAACTTTGCACACAGTCAGCACAGAGGCGCAATGGCAACACGGGACATTTGCCCTGAATCGACATCTGACAACTGAATAAAATTCCATGAATAGCATTTCATGAGCTGAGAAAGCAGAAGAGTCCTTCTCCGTTTCACATTCCTTAAGTGCCACGAATATCCTTTAATGTCCTTATCAGAATTTCAAATATCAAAAACAAGTGCAAAATAAAGGACCACCAATGCACCATTCCCAGTGGCATCAGCATTGAAGCTCTCTGTCCAGCATGTGTGCGACTTCGAATGCGTTCAGGCGGCGACGTTAGCTGAAGTGCAAATCGAAATACGGCCACTGGTAAGTTGATGCGAACTTGTGTGCCGCTCCTCCACAAGGGACCGGGTCAAGATGTGTTTCATGTAATTAAGTGGCATTAGAAATGGTAATGGGATGTGAATGCTGCACCTGCACCTTTGAATGCTCGTTTCTCTGTTTCTAGATTCAGATACCATCAGGATGAACTGAAATGTTGGTGGATAAGCTCCAACGACCGCCTTTGGAAAGATGAAATGTCGGTCTCAAGACTCATGAATCGGGACATCGTCCTAAGCTCTTGGTGACAGCAAAGGGAAGAGTACACAAATCCGATTAATAATTTTCCCATGACTTTGTGAGCGTCACCCAACTGACCATCTGCGGTGTCCTTCGTTCGAGAGCTGGTCCTCAAAGAGTTTTCATTACCATCGCCTACATCATCTATGTGAGGGCATTACAGTTCTTGATACTTTGCAGAGACGAACGGCAGGCAGGACATTGGTCGCCTTTTAATGGAGTTAGCAGGCAATTTTATACTCTGCTGCGTTCCCTTGGATTTCCTCAGCAGCAACGTTGTCGTTGTCGCTCGCTGACTCCGTGTTTCCCTTGATCCTTTTCATTTTGTTCTTTTGTTGGCCTTTCTTTTATTAATTATTCACTTTGGAATCTTTTTTTTTTTATTTCCTCCTGCCCCTCGGGGGTGAAAAGAATCGATTTTCAAGACAACGCGCCAGAAGGCAAAACATCTACCGCCCCTCTCGAATGAGGAATGTACACGAACGATTTTGGGGAATTCCTTGTGTTGATAAAATTTTTTGCGGGACCACCGCTCATCCGCACTCAAATCCTTCGGCGAGTTCGATTTCCGCACTCTTTCATTTCGGTCAATTTAATTTAATGGACCGACAGGGTAGAACAGTTGGGCTGGGGGTGGGGGGTGATTGATTACGGGTGGCGATTATTTTCGGTATGTGCACGCCTAAAAACCACCATCACGGAAGCAGCGGTGCCAACGGTGGGACCTGTGGGAACTGTGGAAATGGCATTCCCAGAGCGAAAAGAGAGAGAGGGAAAGTTTCCGTGCAGGCAACCGGAAGGAAGTTCATGTTGACTCGGGGCAGGTGTCAAAGCCGGGAAAGTTATGATTTGCATAAGGGTGAAAGTGCTGAAAATGTAAATATGCAAATTTGTTCGCGCACTTTTTATTCCGACGTCCCGCGTTGTGCGTTGAAACATCTGTGTGTGGAGCGCTCCCCTTCCGTTAGTTGAGTAGTTTTAAAAATGTGCCTTAAATCGGGGCAGAATAAGTCGAATGGCATTTTGAATTTCAAATTGTGCCGCACGTGGTGCGCGTTCGGATGGAAATTTTGAGGTTTCATTGTCCAACTTTGAATCTAGGTGTCCTCTGTGATTATCGTGAAATTGACCATAATTGCGTGCACGCTTGGAAATTTTCCACCATTCTTCGGGTGCAGATGGGCAGAAAATGGAATTGTGTCGTTTGCGCTTGTGCTCAACCTAAATTTGGCTCAATCAAATTTGAAGTGACGTGCGGTCGTTATGGATTCCTTCATCTAAGCACCATTCGTCATGTGAATGCGTGTCATGTGTCAAGCTGTCAAACAATTCACTATCGCTCAGTAGCCATTCACCTGTCATCCGGCCTAATCATACTCGAATTGACTGAACGTACCATGCGATGGGCGAGGGCGGAGGGACATTTTTTCGACGCTTTCGTAGTGAAATTGGATTCCGAAACAAAAAACCCTGCGGTGACGCCCAATCCCATGCTCGGTGAATAATTTGAATTTCTGTCAAAGAAAACAATTGACACGACACCTTAGTGGCTCCATATGTGAGGGAACTTAATTTATGTCTGCTCCCCAAATTCGAATTGAAGGGACTCTCGCCTCCGTCGCCTCATACAAGGGAGAGTATCGCATGGCAGTTGAGTTAGCTTTCCTTCCATTCCTTTCATTTCACTCAACTGAAGTGGGTCCCTCTTCATGACACCCCTCCCAGTTCCAGTCGATGAAGAGCCGATTTGAACAACATCCGCATTTGGCTGTCACAGAGGCCGAGCAGATAGATCAGCGACACACAGCCAATGCTATATAATTCGTTTTCAATTAGGCGCAAACTGAAATTAAAAAGAAAAACGAATGACGAGCCTTTCGGCGCAAAAAAGGACACAGAAATGTTTCTCTTCTAATGAAGTTCCGCCACCGGATGGAAGTCATTTTTCATTTCGTGTTTCGTCCACCCGAAGACGAGGCACAAAAGGAGGAAAATTGGCAGCAGTTTTTGTTTGATTTGGCAGCCAGTGTCCAGTTTGATTTTTTCCTGCCGCTAATTGACAGGGGACAGAGCAGACGTTGATGACCCCACTGTATGCTGCAGCCGCGCCATGCACACACAATTCCCGAGCCCTGAGTCTGGACATGTTTCACGGCAAGCATGACGGCGCGGCACCACAGCACACCAAAATCTGTTATTCATTAGTAATTTGTGTGAGATGCGAGCGCGTTCTGCAATCGATTCGGGATGCGACAGGACAAATAGAGCGAGTTTGCTTTGCTTGTCGCAATAATCACTGTTAATTTGTTGGTGCATACAAACGAGTGTGGGGGGATCGCGTTTCCTGCTCGTCCATTCATTGATGGTGGCCGGGCAGCGTCGTTCCGCATTGCCATTGTTCACTGCCAGCAAACGCAATTACCGCGGACTGGGAAAACTCGCTGCTGCCGCCTAAATTACTGTCACTGGGGAAAGAGTGGAGCGGACTTGACTAGCACAAATTGGACATGGCAAGCTGTTTGCTTGTTGGGGATAATATTCTCCCTATTTCGGGGTACTTTGCTGGCGATTTTGTCAATTGTGTGTGGCCCAAATCGAATCGAATTTAATTATATCGAGAGAGAGAAAGAGACAGAGAAAGAACACCCACGCTACCTGAATTGATGTTAAACGTGCTGCGCTTCGGGCGATTCCGTTTGTTGATTGGTTGTGCTTGCAGCGACCACTTGTTGTTATTATAATAATTAACGTTTCTTTATTTATTGTTTTTCTCTTAATTACTGATGAGATAAAGTATAATTTGCCAATCCACGAATTTGTATATGGCTCGCCAATAGAGTGCCATTGTAGTGCTCAAACAAAATAAATTTGTTTGTCTTTACGTTACCTTTCGCGGGCGTCGGAGTTGGGGTTGGTGTTGCTGTTGGCAACGGCGGTGATGGTATCAGTGGCTGTGGGTGTGTACTTATAGCACTATCGCTCCTGTCTGAAATGTTTGTTGAAAACGGCGAGAGAGATTTCACCGCCACTTAGGATGGTCTGCGGTTGGGGTTATTGGGGTACTCTCAGTTTAGAAGCACTTAAACATGCCAAACAGGGTTAACCTAGTTCTGTTTGCTTTCATAAACTTTCGATTGGGATTTACATAAGTGGTTAACATATTTGTTTTCGTTTCGATTCATTTAAGTACTGTTTCAAATGTGTTGCCGTGTTTGTTTAGAGGGGGAAGCATTGGAATCTGTAGCGCGCGATCGCTGTAAGATGTGCAGAATATTCTTTGTTTGGCATTGAGTTAAAAGTGGCTAGGGGGAAGCAAAATATATATGCCCGTAGCGGTAAGTAAGTAAGTAAACGTTTACAGGAGAATCTCACGATTCGGAAGGAAATTTGAACCACTAAATTGTCACAAGACCTTCTGTTTGAGAAAATTTGACAAGTGAAAATCCTGTTCGATCCTTTGAATCGCACCATCCTTTATACTTTTCATGTGGCCTTTTCCAACAAGTTAAGTGAGCGTCAGCGAAATCCTCGCTGTTAAGCTGTGGACTAGTTGTTGAAGAAATTCTCAAGGAGGACAAAGTTCTTGATGTCTTAAACAGAATGTTGCATGGAAACAGTAATTCCCGAGACATATAGGGGGCGTCACTAACAAAACCGCCATAGTCGGGACTTATTGAGTTATGTGTTATGCTCGAAGTTTGAAAATTCCAGTCCGAAAGTAATGATCCACAAAAGCAATGCACGTCTCAGAAGCAAACACAAGGGCAATCAGAGGACTAATTCCAAGTCTGTAAAGTGACAACATTTTCACAACATTGGGACTACCTACATCCTTGTTCAGGGCTTCCATCGACGATTAGGTCTTCCAACGGCACAACCAGAGATTGCGTGACACTCCAGGATGCAGAATGATCAAGTGCATGCTTCCGTAAGTTAGCGAGAAATTTGTGGCATTTCTGCAATCCCTAGACAGAAATGAGAGCAGACGACTTGTCGACATACTAACGGCACACTTAACGTTCGCTAAGCACCTAAGTCGGCTTGGACTTAGCGATGTCGCCCTTTGCAATGCCTTTGGAGAAGGTGAAGGCACTTCAGAGCATTTTTTCTGTCAGTGTCATGCCTTTGCTCGTATCAGGTGGCGGCTGTTTGGCGCTGATATGGTTTGAACTGAAAATCTGAGTTCATAATCACAGAAGCTCCTTCTGGTCTTTCTTCAGAAAACCAAAACAAAGAAATTAAATAAAGGCTACTGCGTGATATTACAATGGACCAGTATTTGAATCTGAGCACTCAACCTCGAACAAAAGAAAAAAAGGAAAACGACGTCGTTTGCGAAAACCCTTCTTACCCTCGGATCTGGGTATACAAATCCTTCTGTAACGACTGATTGTTGCTTCGGATAGACTGAAACACTCCTGGCATCGTGATCGAACGGATGACCTCGTCGGTTTAGTCAGTCAGATCAGAAGTTTTATGTTAGGCTCAATTAAGTTGTTTTCTTCAAGGAAAAGCTATTCAAACCTCACCGAAGTAGACAATACGCAGTAGGCCCCATCAAGTCGGGAGAAAAATTCAGCAAATCGGATACGTGAACTTGATGAAGGTGTTAAGCGCTGATCCCGTGCACGCTTAAGTGTCGCACGTTTATTCCTCATAAAATCTTCCCCGAAATGCTTTGAATTACAGTGATAACACATCACTCAATAAGTTCCTGGACTCACATATAGGGGGCGCCACTATCAAATTATTTTAATTTAAATTTATTTTAAGGAAATACAAACTTTCAAATGATGCCTGATAAATTTTCATGACAATCTGATTATTTACTACAAGGTACAGTGCTCCATGCGACGCTACTTTTACGATTTTTAAATAAATGAAAAAAAAACAGATTTTTGTGTGTTGATTAGAGACAGCTTTTTGATGCGAAAAAATACCGTACAAGCTCAGCAATGCCTTAAAACCTTTTACAGGGACTCTGCTCCACCAGAAACAACTTTTTGTTGGCGGTTTGCTGACTTTAAACGTGGCCGTGCAGACACCAACAATGCTGAACGCTCAGGAAGGCAAATTAAGGTGGTTACACCTGAAAACTTCAGCAAATTATTCAAAACCGTTTCGGAAAACCACAAAGTGAAATTTCGTGAAATAGCTGATACCTTAAGGATATCAGAAGGCAGTGTGTACACTCATGCATTTGTCCATTAGGAAACTGTTTTCGAAATGGGACTAAAAACAACAATGTATCAACTATTCCGAGAGCTGTTTGGAACTGTTTTGTCAGAATAAACAAGATTTTTTTCGTTGGTATGTCAAAATGGATGAAACGTGGATGCACCACTACTTTCCAGCGTCAAATTGGCAGTCAGCAAAGTGGACAGCAGCCGGTGAACTACACCTAAAGACCCCAAAAACAGAAAGGTAGGCTGGCAAGGTATCCGTATTTTGGGATGAGCAAAGAATTTATTTCATCGGCTTTCTTGAGAAAGGCAAAAGGATCAATAGCGAATACGACATGGCATTATTGGTGCATTTGAAGAAATAATAATAATTAAGAATTGTTGGCGCGACAGTCCATAGGGGGACCAGGGCCTAGCTTGCTCATCAACTACTCGCGTTGTGCGCGCTACTGTTGTCTCACGAGTAGAAGGGACCTACAGTTTTCTGCCGACTCCAAACGGCGAAGTTTGAAAAGCTTTCTTAGACAGTTATTACTCTTTGAGTGTTGTCAACAGCTCGAAAGAGGTGGTGCCGTGAAAAATCCAAGGTTTTCAGTCGGGAATCGAACCTAGACCCTTCGGCGTGTGAGCGTCGCACTCTACCCACTACGCCAAGGCGGCCACAACATTTGAAGGAAGGAATGGCAAAAGAAAAACGGTTCCATATGAAGAAGGAAAAATTCTCTTCATCTAAGACCATGTCACAAGCCGTTGGCTGCCATGGCCAAATTGCACGAATTGGGCTTTGAATTGCTTCTGCACCCACCGTATTCTCCAGAACTGACTTCTACCTCTTTTCAGACCTCAAAATCAAGTCAGATCCGATCACCGAAAAGAAACATTGCTCGAATGAGGAGGTGATCGCCTAAACTGAAGCCTATTTTGAGGCCCAAGTAATCGTTTTATGAAAAATGAATCGAGATGTTAGAGCGGCACTGGACTAATTGCATCACTTTTGAAGGAAACTATGTTAATGAATAAAGACGAATTTCGTCTAGAAAATGCGGTTTTATTGATTAGTCCCGCGACTTATTGAGTTATGTGTTAATTCTAAAAAGAAAAGTTTTATAATAACTCCTGATATTGGATTGAAATAAGAACTGGATGTCGAATTTAATGAACGTAAGACTAATGCATTGTAGGCCCCAAAAAGCAATAACAGCATTTCGATATAAAATATCTGTGCTCCAAGCAATAAAAACACGTCCTTCCATTTGTCTTTTCTCGACTTGAAGTCCTTACACTTAGTTTAATGGGCAGTACACGTTCGCTGCATAACTCAATTTCGACACCTTGAAGCATCTGAATATTTATTGTCAATTCGACACCGTTTGCTCGTCCGGCAGTCATTAATAGGAAGAGGAACTTTGATCAAAATGATCAATGAAGAATTTAACGCTTCCGTTTTGTGCTTCGATTTTAATCAGCCCAACGACTGGATCTCGTCCGTCGTTCACACAGCCACTAGATAAACATCATACCCACGCTCTTCGGAGGAGATTTCATCAAAATGGCTTGGAACAAATTTATTCACACCGCTCTTTGTTTAAGATGTTCTGGCGTCGTTTACCTCTGTCAACTGAATCAATAAAAATAAATAAATTGTTCACAATTTACGAAGATTTGAAACAATCATAAAAAGGGAACAACGATGACAACCAAGTGGGAGGCGGACTAAGCCGAAAGTGAATCCAAACATTTCGCCCACCAGCAGCAGCGGTAGAATCACTTTTCATTCCTCCGTCTCCTGACAAAGCACATATCCCGTGCAAAGTCATCACACACACACGTCACATAAAAACATCGAAATAAAAATCCTTACCAAGGACAGGGAAAAGACGATACACACACTTTCATGTCCCCCGTGCTTGTTTTAACCTTTGTCTTTGTAGGTCTATCGGCGCTAGTGTGCGGTTTTATTTGACTTTCATGGCGAAGACGAGCGAGCGCTCTCCTGCCTTTCACACAAGAGCACACAGAAATAGCGAGCAAATAAAACGAAAGGACTTTTCGCATTTATACCTTCCCCCGACTACTCAGACTGCCCTCCCACCCGGCACCAGTCCCCGTCGCTCAGCATTCCTCATTCGAGGGGGAGGTGCTACGAATTTCCCTGCAATTGTACGAATATCAGAATCGCTCCTGGCTTGTCCTAGTCCTACTGCCACTGCTGCCTCTGTTTCTGTTTCCAGTGTCTGTTGGTGATGGTGGGAGTGCCACTGGTAGAGACGTCTTAAACTCTCCTAGGCTTAAATGTGCGGGCACAAGGACACGTCAGGAGATGAGAGAGCGTATAGATGTCGTGCACAAGAACATCAAATCGGAAGATGTGGGGGTAGTGGGGAGCCAACAAAACGATGAAAAGAATGAAGGACGATGAGAAGCGATGGGGACTCGAAAGAACACAACACCAAAGTTTATCTATTCAATAGCACTCTCTCCCGATAAAATGACATCAAATTTATCTCCAACACGTCAGGCTTATTATTTTCTCCCTCTCCGCCGTTCCCGCCGTCCCCAAGGAACACCACTCTACTCATCGTCGTGGACAGCCCATTGTTCTGTCCGCCAGCGCCGGGACTCTAGGTCCACGCTTTTCAATGCAAAGAGCGTGCGGGGAGGTGAAATAAATTCAATTTTTATTTATATTCAGCACAATCAAAGAACAATGGTCTATGACTTTGGACATAAGGTGTCCAAACAGCAACCGGCTTCCGCCTTCTCGTCGTCATTCTCCACCGCCTCCTCTTCCGGATGCCACCACGGGAGGTGTCCTGTACAGTCCCTTGCTGCCGGCGGCCGCTCGGCCGGTCGTGTTTGAATTGAGAAATTCAACTTGTGAACTTTACGATGAGCGATATTTCGACTTTGCGTCCATTTTCATTTTCATTTTCGTTCTCGTTTTTTATTTCCTTTATGGGGGGAGGTCTCGGCATTGTACATGTTCCCGGACAGAAGGCTGTCACTTTCATGGTTCCGTCCTGCTGCTTGAGAGCCTGTATTGGCCGCCGTCAAATTTCGTATTCAAACGGAACCAACCAACATTCCCCTGGACAAGTTTGAAGAGGAATAAAATTTTCAAGTATTTAAGAAATAAAAACTTTTCCCCACCCACACCGTTGGAAAGACTGTCGGACACTATTCTAACGGATGCCCATCTCCGTGCGAAGTGTCACAGGGAAATTCATCGTTTCCTTCATTTTTGATTTAACGATGACGATGGCAATGACGGCGACGATAACTATGTAAATATTGCAGTTTTGTGTTGAAGCGATTCCCTATCGGGATCAATTATTTGCTCCGTCATTGGGTCCTTGGTTGAAGTTTTTTGCCTGACCGCTTGTCGAGGCTCTGGTAAAGTTCTCCACCTCCCTGGATATGAACAGATTTTTTTTTCGCGAAACAAAAGTGTGTACTTAAGACGTTTTAAAAGTTCTGAGGATTTCTCGTTTTTTTCGGGAGTTTTTTTCTTGAGTTCTTTCTGCTGATGCTGCGGGTCAGATTTTGTTAGGTTAAGAGTTTCATTTTTTCGGTATTCTTATGGAAAGTTTTTAATGTAATTGAAAGGCTTATTGGGGCTATGAGTGCTTAATTGAGCATTTTCAACAAAAAAGTTTACGTATTATTTATGAGGCGACCCCTCCGTGGGTCCTGGTGGCTGTGCAGGTTGCTTTGAGGGTCGTCGTTGCAAGTTTTTTGGAGATTTTTTTTATTATCGGACTTTTCGTGAATTGGATTTCGTCAACTTAATCAGAAATGCCTTTCGCAAAGAGGCGGAAAAAATGTATTGACTGCGTGATTTATGAGAAAATTGATTTCCCCATTGAGCCTGTCGTACAAATTTTTCTATATCGTAACAAAGTTTGAATATTTCTATTTTACTCAAGGTCCTTGCTTTGAATCCTCATGGGTGAAACACAAAACAAGGAAATTAAAGTTATTGGGTATAGGTTTCGTGAAAGCGCTTCCTTCACGACAAATGACTGCTGGGAATCGAACATTTTATCGCTTAAAAGTTAATTCTGAGTTGCTGGGCAAGAACTCAAATCCCTAGACATGACATCAGTAAGCAGCTGATTTTGAAAGTTTTATTTTTTTTTTTTGGAGGTTGGCATACACTGCACTTAGACTCAAATACTTGTCCATTATACTACCAGGCAGTAACCTGCATTTAATGTAATTTCTTGATTTTTCAAAGAAAAACCAGAAGAACTCAGGTTTTCAGTTCCCACCACATCAACGCCAAACAGTCGCCACCTGGTACGAGCAAAGGTGGAACACTGACAGAGAAAGTGCTCTGAAGTGTCTTCACCTTCTCCACAAGCGTCGTAAAGAGTGACGTCGCTAAGTCCAAACTGACTTAGGTGCATAGCGAAGGTAAAGTGTCTCGTTAAAACGCCGACAAGTCGGCTGCATTCGTTTTTGCCTAGAGATAACAGAAAAAACGCAAATTTCTTGCTAACGTTCGGGAGCATACTCTTGGTCATCCTGCATCCTGGAGAGTCACGCCATCTCTGGATCCCACAGCTGATCTTTCCAGTGTTTGAACTCTGCGTTGATCATGCTGTCGTCATTACTAGCTTGCCCTATTCGTAGCAGAAGGGAAGAGGGCAGCCTTCTTGCTGAGAATCTTGTTTACCGCTTCCCGCGTATTTAAGTCTATTAGCGGGTTCACCTGCATAGATCAATTTTCGCCTATTCGTTCCGCAGCCAGTACAGTTTCCGTGCCGCAACCAGTAGTGGGTGCGGCACCGGTGTCGTGCAGATCTTGCGCGCGGGAGGAGCTCCCAATGATAACGTCCGAAGACGTTTTCCTTTTCTTGCATTTTGAGCCAGAAGACAAGAACGCGGCGTTGGTTTCGAAGGATTGGTCAGCTACGGTTGGTAATACTTCTGCTGACCTACTCCTCTTTGCCTTCGCCATTGAAGGGTACGGCCTGCGAAGCTTGCACATTCGACTACTTTCGTGATCTAATTGCGCCGCTCCGTGGCATTCTTGCTTCTCCTCATTTTCTTTTGGCTCTTTGTCAAGCCTCCCCCCCCCCCAGGTGCCAGATCCTTTGGATCTCATTCCTTCTTTTCTGATTTCCGAGACGCACCATCAGAAGCGGCGCTCCAGCCAGGGGATTAGGCATATCAGGCTGAGCCTCTCCGCCGCTTTCTCCAATTTTCAAACTCATTCTTCTAAGGACGTCGTAGAGGGAGTGGCAGGAATCGTTATTTCAGCGCCACTGCATGCGGAGGGTGTTTGAAGTATGGTATGGTGGTTGGAGCCACCAGAATCCTTGCCCTGGCCGATGCCTAGAAGACAACGGGTGGATACTCGCCATCGCGAGTACCACCTGGAATAGTCAAATCCTTAAGGTTGTTCTTCACACAGTCTTTATTTAAAACACAGACAAGACGTTTCTGAACTTTAGTCGACGTCTCACCTAAGATCTTTCGAACCGAGGTTCATTAACTCTTAATCCCTTCCGCCGCTACAAGGCATCCAGAAAGGAAGAGAACTGTTGAGACTCAGGTCCAGTTGCTTTTAAAAATAAATAACAGTTTTGTATGCGGAAACATGGACGTTACTAAAAGTGGATGAGGAAGTCCTTAGGCTTTTCGAGAAAAAAGTTTTGCGTGCGATGGCATCTGGGGGAAGAGATTACGAGCTCTATCGGCTGTACAGCGACCTACGCCTGGTCAAGCGTCTTCAGATACAACGCTTAAGATGACTAGACCATGTAGAGCGTATGGACACCACTGCTCCGGCCCGAAAAGTCTTCGAATCAGAGCCATTAGTACAACGCAACAGGGGACGGCCTAGGCTAAGATGGCGCACACAAATGGAAAAGGACCTCAACCAGTTAGCGAAAGGTCGTGCTGGCTGGAGAAGCATGTTGGTTGAGGCCCAGGTCCACACTGGACTGTAGCGTAATGAGAAGAACTGTTTTTTATGGACCTGGATCTTCATGAACAAACGACTTTAGCACGGTCCATCATTAGCAGTACTATTCGGTACACGAAAAGTTGGATACAAAAAGGAATGATCTTTTATACCTGTCCTTCAAAAAATGGTTTCACATAATTTTCAAATTTAACGTCTCTGCATCTTGAAAAAACGTGTCAGAGGCAACTTCTTGATACTGAAGCTTCATCGGCGAACAGTTTTTTTTATTGCTTGCACATCCAAAGAAAATGTCTGTCTGTCTTTCAAAAACCCAACGCACAAGTTCAATTTAACTGCTTTTCGCCGTCAGACGAATGTCCTTGCACCGCAATCCGCGCTTGCCCTTGACTCCTCCAAGTCTCCATGTGTCATACACCGCACATTAAAGATAAGGTCACGGCTGCTGTTAAGTTCTCGAAATTCAATATCGTTCACTTGCACACAGCCGCAGGCCTTGAATTTCCGCCCGGCCCACGTACAAAAGATAAGGGCTTCCGAAAACAATTGATAATTGTACTTAACTCAATTAAACTTGCGAAGCATTCAAATTATCTTTTAATGGGTTAAAGATGAGCTCAGCAAATATTAATTACATCCGCTTCCAATGGCGTCGTCGTCCTCGTCGTCGTCATCTTACACGTACGCACGTCGCTTGAACTTTTTACCGCCCCAGCACGCCCTCCCCTTCTCTTTACAGCACCACGGCAGTGATAATTTAAGGCAGACACAGGCAGAGCATTCTGAAGTGAGATTCATTGCCTTTAACTCGGCGAGGTTGTGTGTGCAGTGGCAGCGGCAGCCGCAGCAGCAGCAGTTACCGTGTGTGTTCGGTGGGTGACAGGGATTTCGTGTTTTTCACACAGAAGCGAACAACTGAAAATATTTGGGATGGAGACGCGGCCGTTAACTGTTTCTTCTTTTCTAAGATCTCAAGGCGGAGATGGGTTTCCAGCCTTCATCCCCCACTGTCGACGCTACTGAGCTAATTGGGAAGCCTAATTAAATAAATGTCTTGAACAGGCGGCAGGGAAATGGAGAAAAGAGCAGAGCGGTAAGCCTGATGGTGACTCCTTGTGTGCGGCCCTAATAGGATTTTCAACGAATGACTAAGAATTTCATATAAATTGAGCGATTTCGAGGGATAAGAATCCTTAATGAGTGCCGTGTCGAAAATGAAGCCGGTATCCTGTGAGGAAGTAATAATTAAGTCTTTGCAGGGTGTCCTCTGTCCTTGGGAACATCACACACAGACAAACGTGTGGAAGAGCATAAATTTGTTCATGTCATGGGACACCCCACAGAGACTGAGGTGACAGCCCAGCCGGAATTGGAGAATTTCACAGAGTCACACATATCTGCACTCGCTCGACCGCCCGCTTCCTTGGCCTGGTCTCTCAGTCGCTCTGGCTATTGTCAGGAAAGTGTGTTTCTCCGCAAGTCCAACACCATTGTCCGGTTGTCCATTCCCGTTCTCGGTTCGATTGTTCCTGGTATCTGTGCACAATCTACGGCAGCACCACCTGGGATGCAAGACCTTGCTTGCTCGCCCGCTTCAGGAAATTCCATATTTGCTTCGTATTTCACTCACCCAGCCAGCCGGCACCTTCTTCTGGGCCTGCACCATTTGACATCCAGAATATAGAACTAGCTTGCACTCATTGTCCGAACGTGAGTATAGCATTTGAGATATGGTTCAGCTGGTGATGGCGGTGGGTCTGGGTGGGATGAACACCTACAGATAGGATTTTGCAGTTTTTGAAGTTTCCCGATGGCATGCCCTTGCTATGTCGTGTCGCCCCCGGTGGCCGGACAGATTTATGCGAATAAAAGTGCCGTCGCTGCGGAACTGGGAGAGAGGGTGGCTGAAGGGCTTCTCCTTGCTGGTTTGTCTATATTTGTCGCATGCTCGTCGGTTCGTCGGTGGGGGAGTGGAAGATTTTCCTCACACAGAGTGCTCGTTCGACCAATAAATGACATCGCAATGCATTTTGCACCCCAGAAAACCTAATTCTTGTGTCACGGCAAACTTTGGTCCTGGCTGAATATTGATGGTGGTGGCATTGGTGGCGACTGTGTTATTCGTGCTTTTTCTAGTGCTTGTTCGCTGTGGTTACGACACCGTGTGGACAGCTGGACAACATGGCTCAGCGAAGAGAAACAGACGTGTTCCCCAGATCATTGTTTGTGGCTGGTGGCTGGGGGCTGTTGGCAGGGAGTGGTGTCGACGTTGAAAACCACGCACAGACATGGAACGCTGCATGCTGCACATGGTTTGTTGCTTAGTTTCACAATTTCTCGGCGAAGTTTGTGGTTTCCACGCGACGGGAGTGCGGTTTTTTGTTCTGCTCCACTCCGTGGTTCGCCAATCGACGTATTCGAGGATTGACGATTGATTTTGATTCACTGGAATCTGTGCTGCTGTTTCGGAATCTTATTCATCGTTGTTTTCCCTGTGGGAGATTTTTTCAGAATCCATCATGTTCTCGCATTGTGTAGCTCAAACACAGGTTGCGAGGCAGAATCCGAACTCATCTTCATCTTTCGCAAATCTCTGTCGGAACCTCACAAAGCTACGCAATGGGTTGTGCGCAGTTCGAATTGATTGAATGAATGGTTCAACTGCAGGCGGCGTCTTGCGATTTGGTGTTTGAAAATTTTAATCAAAGCGAATATCGATGGAGGTGATTAAGACGCATGATGACTTAATTTGATATGACTCCTTGGAGAAGGGAGGAGGGAAGAAGGAAAGGAAGTTCTTTTTGAACAACATTCGAGAGTGCCCCTTTTCTTGTTGCAAATTGGATTCATTCGGTCACATCAATAAATTGTAGATTCTCGATCAGAAATTCCGTAAGTATCATTTTGTCGTGGCACAGTTTGACCCAACTCTAGCAGAAGTTCGGACCGAGGCCAAGATGTTAAGTCCTCTGCCTAAGTTTCAGAAACTCTTTCAGAAAAGTTCTCCTTCCTTACGTATCCTTGCACTCAGTTTGGTAAGGCTACGTCAAACCCTCTCCTCACAAAGTTTATATTCTCGTCCATTTCGGGACCAGTCGACACCCACAATTTCGCCAATTAAGTAATTGCTACCACTTTCAGTGACCAGGAAACTCTATCAACCTTCTAATTCCCATCGCCGAATGCATCCCCCTCCGCCGCCCATCAAAACCAACTGCGTTGCACAAAACTTTACTTTTGCCAGAGAGTTAGTGGAAAAACTAAAACTAAGTCAAGAACCTTAGCCGTCTTCCAAAATTTGTCTCGGCCACATCCGTTGCTGTCTTCTCCTTCGACGACATTCTCAAGATTCATTTGTCCAACTTTTACAAATGAATCTCTCAAGTCCTTGAGGTTTTCACTTTTATGCAATTTTACCATACACCCTCGCGTTGCCGCCCCACACGCCAGACTGGCCCTTGACAAACATTTTCTCTGCAACTGCACTTTACACGAAGGAAGATTCGTATCAAAGCAAAACGGCAAGGACTCTTGTTTATTTCCACTCACGACGACAACGACCACCGACAACGTCACAGCGTCACAGAGCGAGCAAAAAGGACACCTCAGCGGCAACGACAAAATGATGAAGACACAAACGATTCGCATCACAGCAACAGACGACGGGGGATGGAGGAGCAGAAGCAGAATGCAGAGCAACTATTCTTTGCTGGCGGTGCACTTCTAGGGCTGCAAAAGTTATAACTTCAAATGGTTGAGCTAAAGATCCCCTTCCGGTGGAGCATTTGAATAGCTTTCGCCCAATTTTTCCTCGTTGCAGAAGTCTCCTGCTTTTTTATCCTCCCGTACAGGGGACTTAACGTGGCTTTTTATGCACCCTGCAGATGGAACCGCGTCACTAATACGACCACGCAGAGCCCCTAATGCCGGAAACTTATTTCAAATGATTATTACTTCTTCTTCCCCGCGTTGTGCGGCAAAGTTCAGTGGTGTGTGTGTGTTGGTGTGTCAGCTGATCCATCCTAAGTCGTCCTCTGCATACCGCCGCAGGGCGGGTGTTTTGCTGCACAAATATTCATTTTGGTTTGGAAAACGTTCCTCACACAAAAAAGACTTCCCGAGAATGGTTCGCATTTTGCCGTGCACCGCGCGTCCGTCGCAGTCACGATTTATCCCCTCTGCGATTAAGGATGAGAAATAATTCCAAATGCACAGAGGACCATGTCACGGCATGGTGAGCGCTGCAGGATGAGCGATGGCGGCGTGACTGGTGCAGATGTGGGAGGAGATTGCGGAAAATGCCATTCAAACAGCTGACGAGTGGAATGTGTAACGAACATCGGATGACGCCAACGAATACACGCAAATGAGGAGACAGTCGTTTCAGTTAATGGTACACAGGCGATAGGTAACAACATGGTGATGAGCGACAACGACGTCGTGTCGGCAATCGGAATCAGCGTCAGTGTCTGAAGTGTAATCAGCGTGTGATACAGTTGAAAGCTGACGGTAATGATGTCAAGATGTCGTCGAAATGGACGCAGACCGGCGTGGGTGTGCGTTCTAATGCCGAGCTAATTTTCCATGAGGTGGACATTGTAATTTGCATGAGCTGTTCCGTAGGATTCCGATGGATTAGAATCGGGTTTTATTGACCGTGACCAGATGGACGAGGAGGTGGTGTGAAATTTTCATTATTTTTCTCTTTCTCTCTGCCTCTCTCTGCAGGGCGTGACCTTGGGGTAATTAGGTTTTGTGAATGATGGATATTTGATTGCGCTTGCATTAGAAACAGACGTTCCGGCCTCGCTCCGACAGCTGAGGAGAATGAGTGGAAGGACTGTAATGAGTTTGGATTTGTAGGAGAGATAGGTTTGTGTATTAGGTCATATAGTGGGCTATAATCTTCTGCTTCTTCCTTTTGTGGCGCTACTATCCTAGCCTCACTTAACATCCCTTTCCAGCCAGCACGATCTTTCGCTAGTTGCCTCCAGTTACGCACTCCAAGTTGGATGAGGTCCTTCTCCACTGTTATCCGTTGCGCTGGAAACTTTCGAGGTCAACTATCGTGAAGGGAAACCAAAACTGGAAGTTTGAGAAGCGTTTCGTGGCGTCTTATAGTCATAGTTATATGCCAACGAAGAGCTCTATGGACTGTAAAGCAACATGCGCCTGGTCAAGCGTCTTCGAATACAACGTTAGAGATGGGCAGGCCATGTAAAGCGTATAGAAACCACTGCTCCGGCTTGAAAAGTCTTCGAATCAGAGCCCTACGGACAACGCAACAGAGGACGGCCTAGGCTAAGGTGGCGCCCACAAGTGGAGAAGAACATCAACCAACTTGCAGTGCACAACTCGATGCAAGTAGCGAAACATCGTGCTGGCTGGAAAGGAATGTTGGCTGGGGCCCAAGTTCACCCCGGAGTGTAGCGCATTAAGAAGAATAAGTTATAGACCACGAAATGAAAAGCTGAAGCCACGAGCAGGAAACGAGTTGTCCACAGGAGGACTGGTTTTAAGGCCTTTCGGAGTTAAGGGAGACGTCTGGCGAATGTGAACAGCCTTAAAGTATGCCGCATGGAAATCGAGGCTCGGTAAATATAAAGACTGAGACTGGACAGTTTTTTGCGAAACTTCCACGGACTTTAATTTTCGAACCTACGAATAGGCGATGACACGCGCTAGGTATGATTGTTTTCTGCCTATGATTGGATTCAAACTTGGAATCTTTCGATGCAAAGTATGAATCACGTTTTTCCAAGCCAACAGGGGGCGCCACTAACAAAAATTATTAACTCAATGTTATTTTATTTGTTAGTGGCGTTCCCTATATATCACGGGATGAATGATTTGTTAAATAATACACGAGATCTTCGGCCCCGACCTTCGAACCATCCCACTGTCAATCCATGAAGTGTCAAAAATGATTTCCTTACACCATTACACCAGTTTCAGCTCATGTTAAAAGAAACTGCAGAGCAAAGCTTTCGTTCCTCTACGTAAGCAACCGCAAATGGGTCCCAGAAGGAGCTCTTGCAGAAGGATAAATCAATGACGCCAACAAAAACTACATCCGCAATGTTTCCCGACGTCGAAGTACAATAAGATTCACATCTGCACAAAAAATGTGTCCTCCAGGCACAGTCATCTCCTGTCATAATGATTACTTTAAAAATCTCCCCATTCTAAACTTTAACAGTCTATCGCTACCACGAAACACCGCACACTACAAAATGCAATGATCAGCCTTCTTCCTTCGCTCTTTCACATTCCCCTACTCAGCGCTTAAGAACGAGAGCCGCTGGGGTGCGCATAAAATCTTGCCCTGGTGTCGATAAATTAATGTCATCATTTCATTCAATATCGCGCCCGTTTATCTGCGCGAAAGCCACCTTACACAGCACAAGTTGTTAACTTTTCGTCGTCTTCACACACCTACATATGCACAGACACCCGGATGGCGCACATGACAGGCGTGAGTCGGATTTTTCTGCCAAAGAACGAACGAACCTCCAACTCTGCCGGAATGAAGATATCTGCTCTCTTATCGAAGGGTTGGCAGATATACGGAAGAAGAAGCACGGCATCGGTGGCAGCGGCTAATGCTGACGACGGGGCTTTCCCCGGTGGTAAAGTTGGGCAAAGTGCTACTGCTGCGGCGAAGATATCAGATCAAGAGGAGACGACGGCGGTGGCGGTGGCAGCGAAAACGACAAGAAACTTTATGATATGTCGCACCTGGCCAATGAGAGAAAATTTAATTTAGAGAACATTGCGGGCGCACTTAATGAATGTGCGTAGCCGGGCGCTCACCGCATCCACGGGAAACTTTTATAATTAAATCGGGATACAGACGGTCGAGCTGAAGCTTAGTCAAGCAAACTGCTCTGATGCACGGGATACAAATTCGAAGGCGTCAGACTACAGTGGATATATCCGCCGTTATAACCTGTTTGATGACGTGGATAGCATAAGGTAGCGCCAAAGGACCCGTTCTAACAACGACGACGACGAGGAAACATTGAAGAAGACGCTGATACCGTTGCCGCCACCACTGGATGACCGAGGTGCCGGCAGGGAATCGACTTTAGTCGCAAAAGCTAATTTCTCGGAATTGAGTGAGAGATAAGCTAACAAGTTTGGTAATAAACTTCGTCTTCTTCGCTGTGCATCTGGGTGCGGCGGAAAGTGAAATTATTATAAAGCACCGAAGGACGACAGCGCATCTGTGCCAGGTGAGGCACAAACGGGGGGGAGAAACAATTTCCAATCTGTCGGGATTGAGTTTATTCCCCGTTTGGTGTTTGTTGTGTGTACACACCCGGGTTCACCTCTTACCTTTGACAAGAAAGCGCAGAGACGAATAGTTTACAGATAAGTTTTGGTTTAGAATTAATTTTGTGGGAATTGTGGTCAGGACGCTGTGCCGGGTAGAGGGAAAATGAGGCTTGAACACTTGGTGAAGCCATCGGTTGAGAGAATTCGGATTCGTGTCAGGAGTTTCGGGAAACTTTAATTACATTTGAAATGTCCGTGGAGATGACATGTTGCCTGGTTGAGTGGTTTGCCAATATAGTTTCTGAGCCCCCCGATTGGAATGGTAATTAAACGCCTTTATGGAATTCAATTAGGACACTGTATCCCAGGAACGGAAATAGATGATAAACGGAAAGGGATGTTCAGCAGAACAGGAGAGCTGTGGGTTGCCTAGAGTTTCTCAATTGGATTCTAAATAATTTCTCATTGAAGCATCAAGTTCATCTTTAAGAGTTGAATAGGATTGTCGATATTGATTTTCACTTGCTGTTCACAAGAAGCTCATCATCATAATAAACCAAACGTATAAGATTTTCGCCTGAAAATGATACATTTAGACATCTCCGCAATTAATTTAATTTCACCAGGCTCCTGTTCAGCTCACTTATTCCCCGAGAACCATCTGAATTTTGTGAAAAAGCCACATCTGGACTCATCAGCGCGAAAAAAATATTCAGAAAGGTACTCTCGGTTTATGACTCTGTGCTAGCAACCCGCAAAACATAACCGTGTTGTTTATGCGGCAAAAAATCCTTCCACTTCACTCTCCCTCACGGCCCGTTCATGACCGCTTGTAATGCCGCTTTAATCCTTTCTTCAAAGTACAATCCAAGTCTAATTATCAGCCCTGGTAATAAGGGATTAAATAATAACAAAAACACTCTTCCAGATCACTTCCAACCCCCTCACTGTCCCTCTTTAAGCAGTCGCAACCGCAGCACATCACCATGTGCTAAATGGTATTCTAGGAATTTGCCAAAACCCCAAAAAGCATCTTGTCCCCCCGCCCAGTCACCACTTTCAGGGTTTCGCAGCCCGCATTCATGGCGAACACCCACTGGCCTGGGTGTTTGCATAAAAACTTGTTGAATTGTTGAGTGTGTCAAGGCGTGGTGGGCGGAGAAGGAATCTAGTTTACATTTACAAACTCGTCATGTGTGGTGGCAGGCTGTTTGCCTGTGTGACTTTGACTTGTTAAATGTGTTGGAAATGAGTTCTCGGAGACGGCATCAACTCGGTTGAAAACTTCTTGTGGGTTCACTGCACGACAAGGACATCCGCAATGACAATGACAAGGACAATGACTGACGGAACGGTTCGAACCGTTTGAACGGCTTAAGGCACTATAAATTATTTGGACAGGGATTCTTTCGGCACACAATGACAGCATCAATCATCGTTCTGACCGATATTCGACAGTTATTTATTTTCAACGACCACGCTGACAGCTTAGTTTTCGTGCGCACATACCAACGCACCAAGACCTCGCTGCTACCGCGACAACGACGATGGCGCACAAAAGGATCATTAAATATAAATTTGCTGAGCTTTGCCATTTTCGGCCAATCAATACAGGAAAGAAGAAAATTCCACTTTGCGAGCAAGTAACCGAACCCCGTACAGAAGCCACTGGGTTGGGCGAATGAAGGAAAGGTTTAAAAATAAATTCTAACGATTTTCTCAAACCATTCGTCTAGTTGTTGCTGCTCGCTGACATGTACTCTGCTTTGTCTTCGGGCAAAGGAAATAGGATTCCCGTCTTTGATGCGGGCGATGCCGCCGCCATCGTCTTCGTCGTTGCTGTCGGTCGCTCACTTAGTCGGTCGGTCGCTTCCGTACGTTGTGTTCGCTGGCCCGCAGGGCATTGAAAATGAACACGACCGAGATCGAGAGGTAAGAAAATAAAAATCTTAATGGCACATTAATTTAGTGCCACAAACATGTGGCGGTACTGAATGGAGCAGAACGTGCACAGCTGTGTGCGCCGGTGTGTTTCCAGCTGTCTATAGATACTCTATCTGTGCCAATTGTGGAATTGAGAAAAGAAATAATTAATTAGGAACATGAAAAAGGTTCCAGACCCCCTGCCATACAGGGTGAGACAGGGGTAAGGCATGAGCGCTCCACTCTGTGGTGTCTGTTTCGTAATCTACCCTGTGCGTGCGTATACTTATACAGACGTGGAGCTGGAAAACGATTTCCCTCCTAATTAGGAAATGGTAAGGTGAAATGTTTTCAAACATAAATCATTAGCTTTCAATTTCATAAATTGAAAAACATTTTAAGAGGATTCTCTCGTCGATGAGCTTTTTGTGTTTTATTTTCTTTTTCCTTCATTTTCTGGTCTATGTATACTTTATGTGTCATGTTTTTGTTTCGATTTCTTTTTTGGCACAGGGCAGGGTTGACTTTCATTTGCTTTTAAAGGGGATGATGGCTTATGAGTATTTTGAGTTTTATTTTGTGGGAGAAATGCTTCCATGTAGCGTGTTGTAGAGGGGCACTTTCATTCGATTTAATCAATATTGTTTCCCATTAAGCTGTGTCCCTTTGCAAAAGCTCAATAACTGAATGGAGCTGCAGTGCAAAGAAGCGACGATATAGCTTCTGTAAGGACCATTTATTTTAAAAGTTCTCTCAAAACTCCAAACTTCTATTTCAAACGGCTGAATTTTGGCCCCAAAATTTCGAGACCGAGAATGAAAGTATTACAAGAAATGCGAGTTACCGTCGACTGAGTATCCTCTCAGTTCTTCTGAAAAGGTGTTCTTCTACGCTGGCAAAACCACTGCGTAAGCTTTTCCAACTGTCCTACTCTTTAGAGCTCTTTCCATGTAAGTGGAAAACAACATTTGTCCAGCCCTCCCTAAAAATGGCGAACCGTTATCACCCACCTCCTACAAAACCATAGCACTTGCGTTTCTACTTTCTAAGGTCATGGAAACGCTAATAAATCGTCAGCTTATAAAATATCTTGAAACCCTGAAGCTCCTTAATAACCGGCAATACAACTTCCGCAGCAACAGGTCCACTGGGAATGTGATGACATATCTCACCGAAAAATGGAACTAATCTCTGCACATTTTGCATTTGTTGCATTTGATATTTCAAAAGCATTTGACAGAGTCTGGCAATAGGCTCTCTTGTCGAAAATGCATGCTTTTAGCGTCTCGATGAATCTCTTCTTCGATGAATTAGAAATATGATATGATAATATAAGAGCTGGAGTTGGCCACCGTGGCGTAGTGGGTAGAGTGCAGCGCCCAAGCGCCGAAGCTCGATTCAAAGCTCCACACAAATTTTTCGAATTTTACGAGCACCACCACTTTCGTCAACACTCAAAGAGTAATAATCATCTAAGAAAGCTTCTCAAATTTCGCCGTTCAAAGTTTGGAGAAAACTGTAGGTCCCTTCTACTCGAGAGAACAGTAGCGCGCACAACACGAGTAGTTGATGAGCAAGCTAGACCCTGGTCCCCCTGTGGACTGTCGCGTCATACAATAATAATAATAATGCTGGAGTTCCCAAGGGCTCTGTTTTATCTTCGACACTCTTCCTCATTTCTCCTGTTTGTCACTTCTAATCCGATTCACTCCTTCGCTCATGAGAGTAACCTCAGCTTTTCACATTTGTTCCTCGGCTCTTGACCCTCCTCTTCGGGCATAGACTTGGATCGGCAGCGTATGTTAAGCTCATTTAATTCCGGTCTAGACAGCATAATTAATTTGGGTACAAAGAATTGAGTGGAATTTAATGCTTACAAAACTCAGGGCTGTCTACTGTCACTCAAGCGATCTCAAAGCAAACACCCATTATCTGTAAATGGCTCTTGCGTTGTTGAACGACTTTCCATCCACGTGTATATCAACTCAACACTAAGTTGGAACAATCACATACATCGCATGATCACATCACATCACATTCTTAAAGCGATGAAAGAAATATTTCACCCCTTTTGACCTGACAACAATATATAAGGCGTAATCCGGCCAAAGCTTGAGTATAATGCTCCAATCTGGTTTGGTGCTCCTAAAACCTCTCTGCACCTACGAATTGTTGCGTCTCTATCACTATTTTATCGCTATTTCATCTCAAACTGCTCTAATGGGTTAAACATCTGCATTCTCCTTCTTCAAGGATTCCCCCACAATACCCGCCTCGCTATGAATTCTCACCCGTTCACCCTTAAGCCCACCTTCGGACGTACAGTTAAGTTCAGAGAGTCGTTCTTCAACCGCACCACACGAATATGGAATGCTCCTTCCTGCGAAATCTTTTCGGAATTGAAGGTATTAATCCGTCTAGTTACCTAACTTCAAATGAATCTGCAGCCCGTACTTTATAAAAGGCTGAAGAAGGTTTCCTATCCTACTGTGTTACGGTGGCGTATACGTAACATTTTCTGTAAAAATTTAAAACTTTCCACTTCTTCACTTTCTTCTTTAAAAAAAATGTCAATGCTACAAAGTAGACTGATCTTTGGTTTTTACCATCTCATTCCAGCGCTAACTTAGATGAGTTAGTTTCATCTGGTCCAATTCGTCTTTGTTGTAAGCTTTGAACCGGTTTAAGCGGATTTCCAAATATTTCGCAATTCAAACCAATGCCGGTTCTCCCTTGCTCCTTTCTCAACTAGAAACAAAATCTCTGGTTCAATGTCACAATATAATTCCTCTCTTCTCGTTCAAAAGCAAATCCGTCAATTCTCAATGTCACCATCAGCGGCAGACGGATGAGTTTGATGTAAGCAAAGACTTCAATTAGTTGTCAATTACTTCGACTCACACCGCCGATGCTCTGGCTCTGAACTTCAATGGCAAATGAATGAAACGAATGTATCCCAAAACAAATTTTGAAAAATAAATCCACATTCATGACATAATGGCCCACTAAGGGGCGACGCTGGAGCAGAAAAAAGGTTCGCATTGTAATAAGCGAACAAAGCCGATAAAGATTTCCCGTCTCCGACTCAGTCCTCTACTCGTTGACGATTTCAATTGAAGGCTTCTTTTGTGCTCTAATCCTATTATGGCCACAAACACACGCTAAAACACACACACACACTTACGCCAAGCCACCACTCTTCTATATGTGCGTATGTGCACGTATTCAATTCCTTAATACGCTATTTATACATGTACATCCTATAATGTGAAAGTAATCGCTTTGACGAGGAGGACAAGGACGAGGACAACAAATGCCTTTTCCCGTCAGCACTACCACCACATCAAGATGGGATTCCATTCAATTTGAACTGAAAAACCATCTCTCCCGTCAAAATACTATGCGAGTGTGTCCTTGGCACTGTTTTCAAAACACTCTTCTCTGTATTTGTCTATATTTGTCGCTGTGCAGCTTTGAACTCCGACGTGGATAATTTGAAGCATACTTTAGTTGAAGATCAGAGGGAGGGGGGATATTATGACAGAGTGGTTGGTGCTCTGAGCCCAACCGAAGATGTCTTTGTCCGGCACTTAATGTCATATTCACGGGACTGGTAAATGAACAGATAAATAAATCACTGCCGCCTGTCTATGAAGTGGCACCTTGTCAGTTGTCGATTAAGGGACTCCACTGCCGACGCTTCAATTATGTTTCTCGTTCAGTCTTTGTCACTTCCAGAGAATTTAAAGTTGGGTGGTTCAGCCTTGCCTCAACTGGCGAGATGATTTCGCATTATGTCGGGGCAGGGGGTAGGCGAATATAATTGTCATGTCATTTGGGTGGCTTGGCAAATCAGATTAATTGAAAAAAAATGATTGCGGACAAAAAGTGGCTCTTCAGCTCGAGGGTGCTTTCAGTTTAAAGCCTCTCATCGTGCGGTGGTCTCTTGATGTGACAGGTACTGTCGATTATTTGGCTGATCTCTTCATGTCGAGCGGAATCTGCGTTGTGTATGGCAAAACAATAGAATTCATCGAAAGGAGAGTGGATTTTCCACTTCTGCAAAAAATCCAAACCAACCCAAAACTATGGGTCTTCGACAGCTACCTGGACTCAGCCCTACAGTCAATTTAACGCCTCTGAATCGGAGCAAACTTGATTTTCTGAATTTGTTCAGGCGTTCATTTCGGATACGGTCGTAAATCCAGTGAGTCAACAGTTCCTCGTTTCTCCATCTGCCTGGGCGAGCATTGGCGCACTTCCATACAAGAACAATTGCAACTTCAATTTAAATGAGATAAACTTTAACTGCAATTTAGAAGGAAAATGCCCCGAGTGAGAGGCTTTCTGCCCAGGAACTGGATTCTGTCTCCCAGAATTATAGTTTTGCAGACCAAATGTGAGACAGTCTCTGATAATCCCTTATCAATGCGCCTTCGCAATAGATTGCCAAGATTCCAAGATCGATTTTGCTTTCAACAAACTGCACTCTCTGCTGTTCTACTTTCAGTATCTCAAAAAAATGCAGACTCGAAAAAATGGCAAAAAAATCAAAAGTGCCAATTACACTTCATCTGCATATTCGGACCTTTTTCCGTTCTCATTTCATCAGCCTTCTGTCCACAATCTCATCCAGTTCTGAAGTCAACTACCCCGGCTTATGCGGTCCTTCCATTAAGTCATCATCCAACCCAAGATACATTCCCCCACACGACAGCTATCCACCTGCATATCGTCCCATTCAAATTGCCTGACCCATCATCAGTCCATCAGTTCATTGATCCGAACGTTGTCAAGGAGAGTATGTAAATCCCAGTGTTTCAAAGCAAACAAACGACATTCACTCCCCCAAAAAAAAATTCGAGAGAAAAGCAAACAATACACGAAGCTAGGGTGAGAAAGGTTGGGCTTATAATTTGAAGCGTCCTCCGCCATCGATTTCACATATGAAACTGTCTCCCTGCGTTGTTTGCCTATTCAATCCCCGGTGTCATACGGCAGACAGAAAAACGTCAGGAAACAAAAACCCTTTGCTGAAATAAGGCAATTTTAAGCCTTTTCTGGACTGGACTGCAGAAATTTGTTCGCTTAAAACAAGTCCATCAGGGTTAAATCAACCGCAGATAGATGTCAGAGGAGGAGAAAGGGTATCCATGACCCTCACCTCCAATATCCCTCGCCCATTCCTTCTTCAGAACCCATTATTTATTCCTCCCCCAAATTAGAGTTCGGCAAAGTTCCAAACTTCGCCACATGCACACATCTTGGTATCTTCTCGACTATCTGGATGCCGGTGCTGGCCGCCATCCCTTATCGGGGCGCTCCCGCTCTCCCGTACGCAAACTGAATGATTTAAAGTTTCAATCAGTTTACAATCTGTTGGCTTTTAGTCGCTCGAATGATGATGTTGTTAAGGGCACGAGCATGAGCATATTGTTGTCTTTCCAGTGTTGTGTGTGCGGGGTCTTGATGTTCAACAATACCCCGGCTCTGTTTGGGGATGACGACGTCGATGATAATGATTGGGGTGATGGAATAAAAACATTTATTGATTATTATGGTCCGTTCCACTTCGAGCGCATAAGCGAAATCAAACAATCTCCTCTCCGGGGCAACCCACTTTAACTCGAACTAGATGAGGGGAGGGATGGCGGCAACAATTGCGCCAAACATCAGCACACTACGGATGACGGGTATTGTGTTGTATGCATTTCCCTGTGCTCTACTTTCATGCTCTCCAGACGAAGTCATCCCTCCCTGATCGTCCTCCTTGACGTCGGAGTGCAATGTTGGCTTCCGATAAATGGGGCGCCATCAACCGCGTCTCATCCTCTTCACTCGGAACTCCAGCTCATACGCCTTCCGTTTTGCAGGAACACCGTCCACAACCGCCGCCTGTCAACCTCCCCCTAGTTATGGAGCAATTGCTTCCCATCCTTATGAATGAAAAGTATGTTTGCACTTCTAAACACTGCTTACCGAGTGAACGTCCGCCGTCGCCACCGTTGCCATCACAGTAGCTACCGCTACTGCCGTCGTCGTAGCCGTCACTAGTCGAGGTGATGCCGCGCGGTAGCTCACCCACAGGGATGACGAAGGCACATCAGAAGAACAAAAGGAGCATTTTACCACAGTAAAGTGGTCTTCGTGATTGTTTCAAGTGTCTGCACTTCATAAATATGTACTCACAGGAGCAGCAAGCGCGGTTTGAAAGGACAACGTATGTGGGTGGAAGGGGGATGAAAAATAGAAGAGCATGGAGTAGGGAGTAGGGAGTGAAGGATGCGAGAACGGTAGGAAATGGAAGGTTGCATCCGTTTTGTCTCTGTCTCCTTACATATGTTCGCCCTCTTGACGTGCACACATCCTTGCATCCTGCTTCTTGTAACGCATGCTGATGGAATATTATATGCGTGCGGTAATTCCTTGTTTGAGTCACAGTTAAAGTTTCCGTTGCCAGTTTGTTTTCGCCGCCGACGGCAGTGCCACTGATACACGATTAAGAACGACGTCCGCCCCTTCGTTTCAATTTCAAAGCGGAAGACGCCGAAAGAAAACTGAGATAATGGAGAAAATTGAAACAATGTGACTTTCTCTTCCTTTCTGTTGCGTCAGAGTGTGTGTGTGTGAGATGAATGGCGTGGATAAACTGTTTGGTAAGCTTTTAAGCGCAGCGCTGTTCCACCTGATCATCGGCGCCACAGGCACCACTGCCGCTCCCCGTTGTCGATAAGGAGGTACTTATCTCAGACATCATCGCCTCTCATCGATAATTGATAAAATTTTGTAGGTGAACTACTCCTCCAGAGTTGCCCCTTGGTAAAGTTCGCGCGAAAGCCACACTGTGTGTGTGAGCGCTTAACAAAATAAATTCACTTTTAAGTCCCGGCTTGCACCAGGAGCTCTGCGGAAGTGTTTGCCGAGGTAATTGAGACGTCATTCGCATCCGTTCCTGTAGATTAATTCACCACCACCATCTTCGGAAAAAATTCAATATTTTTTTCCCATTCTCTTCAGCGGTGGTGCGGGGAGAATCTCGAGTCGGCCAAGTGGAAGGTAATTGATAAATGGTGTCTTGTCAGTTTGACTGCTGACTCGGTTTAACCTACAATCCATGTGGAATGAGTCTGAGGCGATGGCCAACAATTAAATTTTAATCGCTCCGGAGGAGAGCCTCAAATTTGGGATGTGGCGAGGAAGCTTTTAAAACATTATCCGATTGCGCTTGGCATATATACGACGAAGCAATCCATCACCACAACAATTCCTTCCTTCGGTGTGTGGTGTGAGTTTGGAGGAGGGCGGGTACTCGGTGCCTTCAAGTGGAAGCTTATGGACAAGCGAGTGAATTGAAGGGCTCCTACTTAATTTGTCAATTGACATTGGATTTTGAACGGCTAACATTGTGGTGACCGAGGAGGACGGATTGTGGGTGGGAGCGATGATGGGCACTCTCGTGACCAGGCATAATTTTATTGATGGTCTGTGCCGGAGTAGGTAATAGTTAGTCATGCTTGATGAGCCCTTAAATTACATAAGCTTCATTAGGCCTCAATCGCCCATAACTCGTCGTAAAAGTTATGTCGCTCTTTGGGTGCTTGCTTCTTGTTTTGTTTTTTATTCTTTGTTCCTTCTCGCTTTTTATGACTTTCCCTCGGAGGGTTGGGACGACTTGCGAGGGGGCGTACGTAATGACTTTATGAGGGTTCGTCTTAGGCTGTAATTTCGTTTCAAAATTCCGTACAGGAGTCAATCATTAAGGTGTTGGGACGAAATGGAGTGTTGAGCTGAGGGAGGTCATGGAAACTGAGGCAGTCGCCAAGACTGAGAGTCCGTGTTATAGGGAGTCCTTGGAAGTGTCGACATCGAAAAGTGGGTTTCGGTTTCGGTTTCGAAGGGGCAGTCCTTAGGTTCGAGAGGGCCAAGTATCAAAAGAAAGTCCGTTTGGCATTATAGACGGAAAGAGAAAGCGACACGAATTGTGTATTATTACACTCATTAACTTTGCAAATGGCAATCTGAGTGTCGCTGGGCTCGTTTGCGAGATCGTGTCGCGGTGTAAAAAATTGATTCGATAATTGAATTAAGTCTCCGACGACTCTGACAACTTGACAAATACAAACACGCCGTCATTAGATGTCGAGGCTATCTGACAATTAAGCTTGTCGACTGCACGCATGTAAAAATAATAAATCACTGCTCATCGAATATCCAGGAATAGCGTGCTTCCTGACATTCCTGCTCAACAAGTCACTACCCCTTCCCGGAAACACACATCAATTAACATCACAGCAAAGGAGGACAGGATAGACTAGAGACACGTGGACAGGACACATGCAGATCCAGGCGAACAAGCGATGCAAATGACTCAATTAAGGAGAAATTTGAAGTGGCACGCCCCTAGACAGTGAATATGCAGGATTAAAACGACTTAAATCGGATTAAATGACCGCTGATGATCTGCCTTGGATTTCCGCACACACACACACATACACACACACACACACACACACACACACACACACACACACACACACACACACACACACACACACACACACACACACACACACATATATACACATACATGTGTCATGGATTCATTTTGAAACCATATGCTCGTACAGAGAGTGTCGTTCAATTTTCAATTAGTGTGACGCTCAACCGAAAATCCGTTGTTTCATCCTTCCGATTGAGGCGCATGAAATGAAAATCCTTATCTACCCGATTGGTGTGTGTCGTCCTCATGTATCCGGGTGTCATTGTCATTGCGTGATATTATTATGTCATATGCGCGCACATATCCGTGTCGGCTGTCCCTCCACCATCAGGATGGCCTCCGCCAGCCACCTCCTTAACCACAATCACCATCGCTACCGCCATAAACCGAATATAAAAGTCATTAATCACTTATTTCACTTTGAGGCTAATTGAGTTTTATGAAAAGGCTGCTATTAATTATCATTCCATGGACGGCAGGCGGGGTGAATATCCACGGTATCCGGGCAAAGTTGCTCGCTGGCCCCGGAATTCGTGTGATGTGTGCATGTGCTTCACCCCTCTGCTGAGGGAGGGGAGGGGGAGCGAATCATTTGTGTCCTTTAAACGTGTTATCATTCGTAAAATCGATGATTGTCGGATTCTTTGGAAGCCGCACAACTCTCCCAGGGTGCCATGCCATTTCTGGCCTCGTTTTTATTTTGTTGCTTTTGCGTTGTTCTTGTTCTGTTTATTACTGTTGTCTCCCGTCATGGTGGTGGCCGGTATTTGCTTGGGGAAAAAGCAATTAAAAGCACATGAATCGAGAGATCGTTTTCTGGTTTATCGGCACTTGTTTCGTAATTCAAAAGTAATTTACACTTCGGAAAACATTAGAAACGGATAACTCGGAATGGATTTTGTTTGGCCGATAATGTCCCTGATCGCTGTTGCCGGGAGTCGGCAGTCATCGGGGTGAAGATAATTGATTTTTCGTTGACGAGTGAAAGTCGTAACGAGGGTATAATTCGCTCGGACAGAACAATTATGGGATAATGATGTGGCAATACTCATGAAGGACGTCTACTTGTTGGAGGTCTGGGACGTGAAATAATTAAGTTGTTGTAGGAGCCTAATTGAATTTGAGACACCTTCACTGAATGAGCTGTAGGGTGATCACAAGGAATTAGGAACAGAAATCTTTGGTCAAAACCACATTTTAAAAATGTTTAAGCATCCAACAAATAGGAATTTAAAAGATTCCGGAGATCACCTGTACATTCTACATCAACAACCACATTGTTGTTTGCGCACCAACTTCCTAGGTCCTAGAACATATTTCATTTTAATGCTGTCATTTTTCTTCACATCTTTACGACCCTTGACTTGATCCTCGTGACAAGTAATTGAAACCACAGTCTCGTTCTGTTGACTGCCGAAATCGTTGATGATGCACTACTGAGTACAAGCTCCACATAAAACATGTCCATTTCAGGAATCACGACCCTTGTCCAGGCAGTTCACTTGTATGTTTTTTGCATCTTTATATCTTTATCCTTCACACCCCCAAAACGCCAACTACATAATAGTTCCACTCACAACTAGTGTCTCCCTTTCCCTCTGCGCTGTCGCCAAACAATAAAATTTTAACAGCCTACAAGTGTAATGTTCACAGAGCGAAGAGCCCCTTCCGACCGCTCCGCTGTTGTTTTCAGAAAAATACCAAACTTTGAGCCACACACATCGCTTGCTACGGAATCCCATAAGCCTCTTAAAGGTATAATCGCGTTGTGGTGTCTTTGCTTCTGCAGCCTTCCGCTTCAGTTTGGGCGCGTGTTTGTGTGTGTCGTGTCCTCGCGCCAATTGTTTAAATGGGAAAACTTTACAGCTCCACTCTCTGGTGAAAATTGACATTAAGCGAGGAATTCTATTGGCAACAAGAAATGTGTTCTCATTTAACTCAACGCATCGCATCTTGTATCTCCTCAAGTACTAAGGCGCGTGAATGCGCGGGGGCGGGAAGGTATTCAGTTGTTTAATTAAATTCCCATATCGGATTCGAATCCATGAGTTGTCACCCGACCCCCACCACCATCGCGACAGATCAAAGACACACTTGCGCGCACTTAGAACGACATCAACTCGTGAGTGTAAGGGGTGAAATTGGAGGTGGGAGAAAATTTGATTCTCCAACTCTTCCAGCTAATTTGTGACTTCCTCCTCCCCATCACGCCCTCATCTTTTGCCGCAATTTCATTTACCGGTGTCACAAAGGCGAGAACGAAGTATCAAATAAAAAAAAGTGTGACTGCAAGGAGGAGAAGGATCGTGCCCATTGAAAAGAGAGAGAGGGAAAGAGACGAGGACGAGGACGACGATGAAGAAGGAATAAAATGCGCGAGTGGTGGATCTGCAGGATGCTTTTGAGCTCTTAATGTAATAACTTATGAAAATTTATGTCACTTATGCTACACAGATACACGCACATAAATTCCGAGATTATGATCGTAAATCAGTTTTTATTAGGGTCACACGCATATTATCATTCATACACCAGTAGAATACGGATAGATGCTGCCGTGACACTGTCGCTTCCATCGTCGCCGCATCGCATCACATCGCGTTGGAGACAATAAAAGGGAAATTACAACTAGAGTCGATCGGAGGTGGGTAAGAATAAAAGTTCTTACCTCAGCTACGACTCCTTTGTGGCCATGGTTCATCGTGAACACCTGCCACTAAAGATGAATGCAATACGGTGTGGACATAAGGAACTGTGTTATCCCTTCTTGTCTTTCTTTATTCTCCATTGTGTATTAAAAGTATTACTCAACGGTCGGAAGTGATGAGATGGCCAGGATATATAACTCAGCGTCCCTTCATCTGGTTCGTGCTGCCAGTTTAACCAATTTTTGTTGGTTTTTTTGCCATAGATTTAGCTGGGCCAAGATTAATAGAATTCTTGACCGAACCAGGGGACTCAACTGCTTCGGACCGAATCAGGGGATTCAACTTCGGACCGAATCAGGGGATTCAACTGCTTCAATCAAGTAGTTTCTTTTTACAGGCCCAGCTTAAGACTGTATGGACACCACTGCTTCGGCCCGAGCCATTGGGACAACGTAACAGAGGACGACCTATGCTAAGGTGGCGCACACAAGTTTAGAAGAACCTCAACCAACTTGGAGTGCGCAACTGAAGGCAGCTGGCGAAAGATCGTGCTGGCTGGAGAGGCATGTTTGTTGAGGCCCAGGTCCACCCCGTACTGTGGCGCCCCAACAAGAAGAAGAAGAAAATAAAGACAAAATGCATCCCGGCTCAATGGTCTCAAAGTCTTTCGCCGATTTTGCAAAACGAAGGCGCATTAAGATCAAGTTTAAGTAGTTCCAAGTACAAGGACTCCTTGATCAGTCTCACTATGGCTGAAATACAGCCGAAGCTGGAACAATTTCTAAAACAACACAGAATCAAAAAATCAATTCCCCACCCACATATTCCAACTCGGTAAAGCAGGAAATGCTAATAATCATTCAATTTCCCCCTTCAAGCACTTACAACCCATTCGCGGCAAGCTATTTTCACTACTTATGCACTCAGCAATTCCATCTCACGTCATTATCGTATTCCTAGCACGAACAGAAGGTCTCTGATTCGATCGTGTGCGGGAGCCCCGAAGCACCCTACACTTAGCAATGCAAACCAACCGAAAAAAAAATTACCAACCCCTCATTGAATCAGCCCCGCATCCCATACACATATGCACGGCATTGGAATTCGTTGTCGCGTGGCTTTTATAACCACATTGACTGGCATGCAGCGCATCACTCATCGGTTCAGGTGGAGAATCCTTTCAAATTGAATTTTGCGTGTCAATAATCTCCGGCAATCGATGGTGGGATTTTGTGCTCTCGTTTATTTCATCCCCTTTCTGCATCACAAATCCCCCAACAACTACCGTCTGTCAGTTGCTCGTTATATTTTGAATATAAAATTTAATTCCCCCTCCACATTCCGCTTATCCTGGGATAGACAAAGGGACGCCCGAACACGGGCGCCGCGCCCTCATACAGCGTCGCCCACCCCCATTGCGGCAGCGAATTCAGTCACCCTTTTCAAGTCCCTGGCAAATTATGTTGCTCATAAAATTTTATTACAGTTAGGACACACAAAAGCAGGGCTCACTTGGCGGTTCCCAGAGCCGAAGCTCTGGCCACGTGGCTAGTTTTGTTTTTTGTTTGCAGATCAATTCACGCCTCTGCACACTTGTCCCCTAAAATCTGAGTCCGCATTCGGATGCATAAAGAGAAGTGCCGCACAAATCCCATGTCCTTTGCCCTGCGCCCCATATCCATCCGCCTGTCCTATTGTTCCCAATTTTCTGTGCCGTTTTTTACGGCAATCTTCGCACTCGTTTATCGGTTGTTGATTCCAATGTTCACTGGCATTCAAACTATTTATTAATAAATTAAATAGTTTCTCGATACTTTTCGCCAGCACCCCCACCTAACTGGGGATACACAGCGATTTACGAGTTTGTTTGGGCGAGAGCAGAGGTCGGGTCTGAAAGTGAGGACAATGGCCGTGAGGATGAATGGTGGATGGTGAATGGTGGAGTCGCGAACCGCCTTTCGGCGGGTAATTTATTGAATTGGCTGAAAAATATCCTCTTTTTATGGAAAAAGATGTAATCCGCGCTCCGAAGCCTTCACATGAAATACATTTCAATTATGTATTATGATAGCGTATGCACACACACATGGATGTGGATGTGGGAGGCGGCGTGGGCGCAATTGATGGCATATCGATGCTTCCCCGGGGAGAGGGAATGGATATTTATGTTGGCAATATTGTTTATATTACCGCTATCTGATTCGCGAATTTATCCACTGCGCTATAAATTTAGTCTCGACCAATTTAGAGTTTTGTTGCAGAGTAGGCCCAATGGCTGGATGACTGGATGGCCTGATGTTCTGATGGCCAGGCAAGGTACCTTAGTGTCATTTGTTGTTATTTTTTTTGCAGAGGAAGGTGTTTTTTGGGTGCTCTCGGCTGTATGAGTGATTTTAGATGTATTTCATCGTTATTATTCTCTTGCGTCATAGAGGGAGAGGGGGGAGGAAGAGTAATAGAAAGGCAGTGGCGCGGATTTTATGGCTGAATGATGTGGACCTTAAGTTGGGGAGTTATGATGGCTTAAGGTATCATATGGCAGATGTTGCCATCATCTTTGGATTGTCATAAATATAGCTCGGCGGGCGAGGGTGTGGTAACTTTTGGCTTTTAGGAAGAGATATATGCCTATTTTAGGAAATATGGTAGGTGGCAAAGCATGAGACAGGATAAGAAGATCATAATATGGAAGGCGTTTCAGTGTAAGTTTTTCTTGTGCATTTAAAGTGAGTTTGACTTGACTGTGTTTGTCCCTAGACGAGCTACATTTCGATGCATTTATAGAAATCTTATGAGATCAATGATTTATTTTAAACTTCATCATACCGTGGCATATGTTGAATCGCTTGTCATCCAGTGTTCTACCGAAAGAATTTGCAAGATCTTGTCTCAATCACTCACATTATCTTCAAGGCAGCAATACAACTTCAAACGCGTAGTTCTTTCCGCAGTTCGCCTTTAATTTCTCCAAAAATATAGAAATGCACTTATTCACACCTTTCAACACAGATAAATCCGCCCTTCAACCATTCGTCGTCAAGATCCTCGACGCTTAGTTCATTCCAATTCTTTCTACACTCCACTTCACCACTCACATTCCGCCTATCGGCTTTATGTCCTCCTTCTTCTCCTCTTCTCACCCCTCCCACGCCTCTATGTAAAAGCTGTCAAATTCGATTATCCACGGATTAGTCTCCAATTCCATTAAAAGAAGGTTGTGGCCATTATGTTTTTGTTTGCACCAGCTGAGGGCTACAAGCGAAACGGGCTTTGCTCTAAGTGCATCATCCCAACTTAATAGGCACAGACTCGTGCTATTTTTCCATTTTCAGTGAAATTGAAGCTCCGCTCTAGAGCCCGTCGTCGTACAAAAACAAAAAATAGCGTTTTTTAGCTCCATCAGGGCACAGAATTGATGAACATAGCCATGTTCAAGTTATAAAAAACAATTCAAGTTAAATGCTTCTTTTTTCGAGTCCTGATCAATGGAATACTGGTTGCAGGATATTGCCAAAACATAAATAAAATTCTGCCAGCTAACACCATCAGTGTCCCGAATCTACGAATACCGACCGGGGAGAGTGAGGAACGGCAGTCGCGGTCGTCGTCCCATCAGCACCAGCAAAGCTTTGGAATATGGCAGCAGGCCATACATAAGTGCCTTCGGGACGGGGATCCCCCTTCAATAGGGGACTCCCGCTCCGGAAATCGAGGTAAATAATAATTTTTATTGAACGTGATTGAATGATAATGGAACATTGGCTACAACGACCTTGTTTCGAGGCACAGAACATAGCTCTAGCTTCAGTGTAGTTTACCAACGCGCTCGGAGCAATATAAATGGAAATTGAAACTGTTCAGGCACCAGTGTTTGAGACGATGGCGGCGGTGGCGCTGGAGCGGTGGAGCGAGTCTTCATTTTCTGCCTTTTTTCATTTTCGTTGGCTTTCGTCCTTATTTATTTTCGCTTTCTGTATGAATTTCCTTTTTCCCTTTGGTTTCTCGTTTTGATATCGTTGCTGTTTCCATGCTTTTTTATATTTTTTGTTGCTCTGCGTTTTTGGTTGTGTTTGCTTCTTTTGTTATTAGTCGCTCGCCGAGCCATTATTGTTGTTTTGCCAAGCCAACCCTAGCGCTTGATGATAGATGTGTATTCTGTTGCTTTTTCCCCGCGGAGTTGTCTTTCTACCCAAAACCGAAAACACCGGAAGACCGAAAGGAGATGACTTCGGAAAGCGGCTCTGTTCTGGCAGGACGCACAGCGCCACAGAAAAGGGGAGAGGAGATGGCTTGGTATTTGGGTTGAATTCGAGACTCCTTTTGTGTTGTCATCGGGCTTTCCAAAAGGAATGAGTTCCTTCCAAATGAATATAATGCTTCCGGTTGACGAATAGCAGGGCTGCCATTAGTGGAACATTTCTGGAAATTTGTTTTTTGCACTCTTCTTGGTTTGGAATTGTAAGCTGTGCTGAGTGATGGCGTTTAAATTGAACCAACCCACCTGGACAACTAGTGATGATGATCTTTCAATAGGGCCTTTTGGGTTCTTTTATGAGAGGAGGCGATGCTGTGTCAAGCTGGTGTTTGTTTTCTTTTTCTGAAGACATTTGGGACGCCGAATACAACGGCATACCCAATAGCTAGTGGAAATCACTAGCGCTTCGTTGTAATTGTCATTCTGGAGGTGGCACAGCTTGAAACCCCGGTTTACTTTTGGTCTGCCCGAATGATTTCGTTTTTTTGAGATCCAGGTTTACATACGTTTCTAGATCACATGCAGGAAGAAAACGACTAGCAGAAGGTCGTAAAGACTAGAGAAGTTTTTTGAGATCGGGGTTAACCTTTAGTGTCAGATAGCGCTTAAAAGTAGCCGGCTTTCAGAAGGTTTGATACCTAAAATCTGGAGTGATGAAAAAAACAAAGCTACTTTGAAATGACCAAAAGAACATACTGAACAGAAAAATGCTTAAGTAGTTGACCGAGAATCCATTGCAATACAGGGGAAAAGCAGCAATGGTCCTTAAAAATGTGCCCTAGAATTCTAGAAAGATGATACAGTTTAAACATTTGCATGTAAATCATTCCAAAAACGTCTTGTGCTCAATCCGTAGCCCATCGCCTTCCCGCCACGGAGAACAAGCCAACATCCACGCACAGGACTGCATTGTCGAGCGCAGGGCACTGTGTGTTGTAAGCATACTCCAGAGTAATACATCACACTCTGCCAAGCCAACGAGCACACGATATGTTTTCCTTTGCATAATATTAAGGATAAGACGGCGGCTGGGTGTTTTCCTCGTTCCGCTCCGCACACAAAAATGCATCAGGCACATTTCTTCGACCTCATCCCTCACGCACCCCCAGCAAGAAACCGGTACATGTCGTGTGCATGCGCCTTTGTGCGATTTTGAGTGGGCGATGCAGGTTAGGTGGCTCCTGCCTTCTGACTGCTTCCTATTGCCTATTCAGTTTTGTTAATTTAAAAACTTCTAACCACACATTCGCCCTTGCCGTCATTCTGTGCGGGTGTGAGCACACGTATGCAGGCGTGCTTGTGTGAATGGAATTCTTTCCCTCTGTGCTCTTATTATTGTTTTTGCTGTTGGTTGTTGTTTTCGCTCGCTGCCGCATGGGTACACATCCATTCACTGCCATCCGCTCGATCGCAGTCGACTGGGCACCATATTGTAATTAACTGAATTTGATATACAGCTCTAGATACGAACAAGCAACATTGAACGAGACGAGAGAGCCAACAAACACGGCAGCAGCGAAGCAACACAGTATCGACATACCACGTTGTCGGTGTCGTCGTAGTCAGTAGCGCGGCGGGCGGCATCAGCAGCAATGGCTAGGACGATATACAAGGATTGCTTGCAATGGCTGCAAGGGCCGCGCACTCCGCCGCTATGTGGTGCGGTCGATGGATTGTGAGTGAATCGGAATTTCATGCAAATTAAGTGCGGATGTGAAAAAATAGCAAAAAAAAAAACCGTTCTTTGAAAAACAGCAGGATTCAGAGGAGCCATCTAAAAATAGCATCGACTAACCATCGTAGCATAGTGCGAAAATGCATCCCCCGCCCTGTTTGTTTTGGTTTTTGCCTTGTTATTTATTTTTATTTTTTGCACCGGCTCTCTTGTTGGTGTAGTCGACAGTCACCTTATCCACAGGCATCTTCCACGCAACCTTCCGGCAGTTTCCGTTTACCCTTTTTTCACCCATCATGCACCTCCACTGCAACACTGCTGCATCCTCACCCTGCATAATATTCATAATCAAATTTGTGCCCGGCGTCATGTACCTTTATGTTTAATCATTTTTCTACACTGCCTCCGAAGCTTGAACTCTGCACTCTCTCAGTCTTTGTCCGTCTCTTTCTCGCCGATGCGCACAGTTTACGTTGCCAACGACCAACGACCGGCGACGACGACAACAACTGCGACGTCAGAGACAAAGGAGTAAAACCGGTTGAGATGATTGTAAGGACGGCTGACTGTGCACGAGCGCAAATAAGAGCGGGGTTGTTTACGCTTAATGAGAGTGACCTTAAATGGCCATCAGTGCAAAGTGAAGTTCGGTGCAATCGTCGGGATATTACCGTCTAATTTTCCTCTCCTTCTCTTGCTCGGTTTCCGGTCCACCGTCGAGCGGGAACAACTTCTACACCGTCAAAGCCAATTACTGATGCACAATGGGCAGCACAGTAATTATACGTCGAGGCGGCCCAAATCCTAAATTAAGTCACCGCTTACACAAAGTGCTCTGCCACTGAGATTGTTATGTTGGCAAGGGGTACTTGGTAGGCGCGACGATTTCCACGGGACTGTGGGTAATTTGTGAAATGGTTGCAAGAGCTTTGAGACCAAACCCAGTTTTTTCGTTAGTTAGTATGTCAGGCAATTTAAGGGGTCGGTGGGGAAGATCCTCCAAAACGGAAGCTATTTCATGAAGTGCGAAAGGATTACGAGTATGTTTCAAAATTGTTATTTTAGTTAGTTGTAAGTTTGCGTTCAGAGACTTCTTAAGCTACAATTTTTGAAAGAAATTAAGTGAATGGAAAATATCGCATTGATTTCTCAAGCTTAGGTACCGCAGCCGTTTAAGGATGGCCCAATGTTCGTCCTTCCGTTTTTCCGCTGGAACCCAGAGCTTGGCATCAGTGACAAACGTTTCAAGTGACTTCTTGCAAATTCCAGACAATTCTGAATATACGCACGGCAGCACAAGGGACTTCATTCCTTTAACGCATATGTCCAACTCCAATTTCATTTCATTTCTGTTAAATGATTACTGTATTAAGTCATGCATGAGCCACCCCACACATATGTGAGCTCAGGATGTCTCATTAGGATATTTTTTGTGCTGCTGTTCCTGGTTTTTTCCGCAGCTTGACACGCATCACTGATATAAGGATATTTATATTGGATGAGGAGATGGGCCTGATTTCATCTTCCATTACACATCCTTCAATTTCGCATCCGTCGCATATCTTGCATATAAATTGCCCAATAAAAGCTAGCGAGAGGCCAAATGGTTGCTGCTCGCTAGTGGCTGGGTTGGCTGAACGGTTGTTAGATGGTTAGCTGGCTGTGGTAGGTCGGTTTGTTGTGCCATTTAGGAATAAACATACAAAAGTTTTGCGACAGAATAACAAATTGTCTTCACATTCGTCGACAGTATTGACATGCAATCGATTTGCCGGTTCAGTGAGTTTCAGTCAGTCTGTCGGTTGGTGCGGTCATATGTGCCACCTCTTTTACACACTGCTCATATAGTTATCACAAGCCCGAACGTGTGCATTGTGTATGCGGTGTTGTGTATACTTAAAACATTTTACCATTGGATCAAGCGATTGCGACCCAGTTTTGTACGATGCCGTTGTGGAATTTCAACGGGCAGCAGTCTCAATCAGGAAGGCACTGAAAAATTCAATAAAAAGTAAATCCACGGATTTTTTGTATTTCACGCTGCAGACGCGTGGCAACTTTCAGCTCAGACGAGGACCCTGCAAGTGGATGTTTATCACCTTAGTTCGTGCAGACTCAAATTGCTGAAAACAATGCACTTATCTTTTGGAATGGATTTTATTTTATTTTTTTATTAATTAATTACAGATATCTCATGATAAATAAAAAAAAAACTTATTGTGACGTTGATAATAAAAACCCAAAAATAAAATACAGTAGCAGCAGAACAGCCCACGAGAGAAAACCTAGAAAGAGAAGACAACTCATCATAGGGGGAGATCTATTCTATGGGAGATACGATGCGCGTTTTAATTTATCTCTTTACTATGCACATAAGGTCCTATAAAATAGAGTTAACTTAGTGAACTACCAATGATCAAGGGAATTTACGGCATCTGCCATAAATTGGCAACGACACTAGATAAGGGAAACGAGGAACGGGATGAGAATAAATGATAAGTTGTTGTTTAATTTGTGCCAGTAAAACTGGTCGATGGTTGTCCAGGAACCGAAAACTGCGGCCGGAAGCTTCCGAAATTCGCTGCTGGACTACCGGTGAACGCTGGCAATGCGGTGCCTTGGAAACCAGCCGGGAATTGGGTCATCAATTGCGCTAGAAAAGAAGAAATTCAATTAGAACTCTTTGGTCAAACTCCCTTCAATTTTATCTTACCAGAATTCGGGACATTTCCAGCGGTGGCGGCCAAACGAGAAAGAATTGATCTCTCTGACATCTGCAATCGCTGTGCCACTGGTGGTATGCGCGCCAAAGTAGCTGGTAGACGTGACACGTCACTCTTCATGTCCGAGAGGAGTTCCTCCAGCTGATTAAGTACTTTGTGAAGTACAGCGTTTGCTGGTTTATTACCAGCCAATGATTCCTTACTCAAGTGTTGATGAGATTCAGCCAAGCACTCGACTTCGGCAAAGCGTGCATTAAGAGACATCGCTGGATGATTAGGGTCTTGGCTCAAATTCAAGAAAGCGGCTCTCCTCAATTGTTCTTCGATTACCAATGCCTGCTCGAGTAGCTTAAAACGGCGCGCCAAGAACTTATTCTTGATTTCCAAGAAGTTTCCTTTGCCAACATCCATTTTGAAGGGTTCATTGATGATGGCAAAGCGGATATCATTCTGAATATCTTGCCAGCGGCCATAGCCGTGAGTAACAATGCCTGCTAGGAGCCAGTAATCATGGCGACGATGCCAAATTTCGTATTCCCTTCCGGGCACTGCTGCTTTCTCCTCATTGGACCAAAGTGTGTGGAGCTCGGTAAACCCTCCGTCGGCAATGTTAAACATAAATTTACGTTTCAGTACTTCTAAGCTTTCTTCGATTTTCGCGGTATCGTTACGCTTATGTTCCATTGGCTTTGGTTTCTCGACTTCACCGTCGTCTTTTATGATAAGAACGTCGTCATCGTCGTCTTCAGTCACGGCCTTCGACTCTTCCTTTTCGTCTTCTTTCTTCACAGCAGAGCTATCCGATTCGGATTCCTTCTCCTTATCCTTACCTTCTGATTTGATCGACTGAACATCGTCTTCGCTGGATTCCTTTTTGATTCCAGCTTTCTCATCCTTCTCTTGAACCGTTGGTTCGCCACCCTCCGCACGTGGTTTATCGTCGCCAGCGGCTGCAGTCTTATCTTCGCCCTTCTCTGAGGCAGGTGCAGGGCTTGGCGCAGCGCTTGTTGCTGGGGTGGCGCTTGTGCTTGGTGTTGCACTCTTGTCCCCACCAGCCATGTCTCCACACATTCCTTGGGTGTGATAGGTTTTTACGGGCTCACAAGGTTTTAGGATCAACTCGGGCATGCTGTAGTAGCCGTTGATGTGCTCGAATTCCTGCACTTTCTTTCTGATAAGCGACATCACACCAATCCGTGTTAGCACATGTTGGCGACTTAGTCCTTCTCGAGGTACTCCATCAGCGAAAGTTTCCGAGTTGTCAGCTCCAGGCTCACAAAGATGTCGCATAAACAGTGAAACGTACGCCTTAAAGTTCCTCTCCGACTTCCCGCGTAAGTCCCGCACAAGCCACTGGGAGTTGAAGGCGTCCTGTGGTGGCATACCATAACGCATAATGGCGTTTAAGAAACTCTTTCTCTGACGTGCGTTGAATCCAAGAACCTCAATGTTGCCACCAACACGAGCGAGTAGTGGTGGCAATGGTCTGTCGTCCCTGCGTTCAATCCTCCTCTTTGCCTTTCTGGATGTGTCTCCGTTCTCAGTGCGTTCGTCAAAGTCGTCGTCCTCGCGGTCTTCATCAGACGCACCGGAGTAATCCGAATTGAAGTCAGATGCATTGTCTTGCCAGTTGCTGTCATCTCTTGGCTCTGCGGCCACTACACCTCCATCCGTGTAGTTGACCTGAGAAAGAACAGACAATGTGAAAGGAGAAAAAAAAACAGTCTTTACTGAGATCTTACCTGCTTCCTCACACGTTTGCCTTTTCCTAGTGTCCTGCTCACGTCCTCTTGATGTTGCTCATAGTGATGACGCAGCAGCTTGACCCAGTACGCCGGATCAGAGTTCTCCGCTTCCTGTTTAATAATCTCTGTCTCTTCCTCCTCGTTTTCTTCCTTGGTGGCATAGGAAGCTACTTTGAACGAAGACAAATACTCGTTAGCCCAACTTTCTTTCTCTTCGATGCCACGATTCGAACGGTCCAACAATTCTGCAACTGCCTTGTCATCATAGTGAATGGCTTCCTCCTCTTTGCCGTCCTCCTTAAAGAGCTCTTCCGTGCCAAACCTCAAGATATCATCCAACTCCTGCTTTGTGAAATTTGTTCCCTTTCCACCCATGCCAGGACGTACAACCAAATGAGTCAACATCATCTTTCGTTTTGCAACTTGGGTCACACGTTCCTCCACAGAATTCCTCGTGACAAACCGGTAGATCATCACCTTATTGGCTTGCCCGATACGATGGGCACGCGAAAAGGCCTGTATATCATTGTGTGGATTCCAGTCTGAGTCGTAGATGATAACTGTATCGGCCGTGGCCAAATTAATACCCAAACCACCAGCGCGGGTACTCAGCAAGAATACGAACTGTGCAGCTCCAGGGGCATTAAATCGATCAATAGCCTCTTGGCGCAGGTTTCCTGTGATTCCACCGTCAATTCTTTCGTATTTGTATCCCTCACCCTCGAGGAAGTCCTCCATAATGTCCAACATTTTTGTCATTTGCGAGAAAATCAAGACCCTGTGCCCTTGCTCCTTTAACTGCTTCAGCATCTTCGATAGCAGGACCAACTTTCCAGCGGCTTTTGTTAAAGAATTGATCTCATAACCGCCACCGGGAGCCAATGGTGCCTCTTCTGCAGCAGAAGGGAACAAATAGGGATGGTTGCAGCACTTCTTTAAGTCCATCATTACGTTGATCAGGGAACAGGAGTTGCCACCACTCTTGGCATTTAGTGCTTCGTAGTTCCGTGTCAAAATGTACTTGTAATACTTTTTCTGCAACGGGGACAACTCAACACGGACAATGAACTCCGATTTAGAAGGCATGTTCTTCAGCACATCGGACTTCAGTCGTCGCAACATGTGAGGCCCAAGCATCTCGTGCAAACGTTTGACCTGAAATTCAAAACAAAACCCATAAGTCGATGTGCTTTTGCAGTTCTCTCTTTCGTCTCACCTGTTCCTCTTTCGCTACGTCTGCAAACTCGTTTTGGAAAGCGACCAAGTCATTGAACTTGTCTTTGCTCAAGAAATTCAGTAAGTGGAACAGCTCCTCTAAGTTGTTCTGTAGGGGAGTACCTGTCAACAAAAGTTTGTACGCGATGTTATAACTGTTCAGAATACGGAAGAATTTGCTTTGGTTGCTCTTCAAACGATGTGCTTCGTCAACAACCAGCACTGCCCAGTCAATCGAACCCAAGCAGGCCGCATCCAAAGAAACCAACTCATAGCTCGTCAACAACACGTTAAATTTGTATGATGTCGTGCGTATTTTTGACGCCTTTCCGCCACGAATGGCTCCCTCTTCGAACGTCAGCTCGTTCTCACGGATCACAGCTCGCGAGTCCTTATCTCCCACATAGGTGATACAGTAGAAGTCTGGGGCCCACACTTCAAACTCACGCTCCCAATTGATGACAGTCGAGAGAGGTACCGCCACAAGGAATGGCCCCTTGCAGTGGCCCTCTTTATACAGCGAGTACAAGAACGTGACAGTTTGAATTGTCTTTCCAAGACCCATCTCGTCGGCCAGAATTGTATCAATATTCTGTCCCCAAGAGTACCGCAACCAATTGATACCTTCAATTTGATAAGGATGCAATTGCATTCCGGTTTCCTCCAAGAAGGGCGGCTGTCCTTCGTACTTCTTCTTCAAATCAGTGATTGGTTTCTCTGGAGGTGGAGTGTAGCGACGTACGGCTGTTGTCCGTTCGTCTTCCTCCAATTCCTTTACCTTGCTCTTACGCCCTTTCTTGCCCTTCTTTGTACGGGCGACTGTGTCAGAGCAGCATATTGCCCTTAAATCCATGTAATATTCGATGGCCGTCTTCAGTCCAGGTATGTCATCAGTTTCTTCCTCCCAAGTAGACTTGTCGTACTGCAGATCGCGCCATTTAACCAAATACATCATCGAGCCGTCTCTGGCTGTCCGATGGTTTATTACACGATGAACAATCAACCATTCAGGCTTAACCCCATACCGATAGAACCGTTCCTCCAGATCATTTTCACTTGATTCGTGCTTGCCATGGGTTTTAGCTTTGTGGCGTTGGATTCGCTGATAGCGGGAATCTGCCTCGTCCAGAGTCTCTTCGAACTTTGGTGGCTCTTCCATGTCGTATTTTCGAACAAAAGAGCGCATCATGAACGGGTGGTGCACATCCAGCTGCAATTCACTCACCCATTCACAGTGCCAGTACGACTGATTGTGCCACTTGATAAAATATTCCCGGATGCGTGGCTTCTGCTTCTTGGAAGTGGAAGCTTCATTCTTTTGCTCCACCCACCGCCAAGTTAAAATCTTCTCTGCCTTTCCATTCAATGGCGGACATCCACAGCGGGGACATTTCCAATCTCCGTCGGGAATTGTGTCCAGAGGAGGGTTCAAGCAGAAAGTGTGATAAGCCGATGGACAGGAGTCACAGCACAGTAGTTCTCCACCATCCTTGCAGACCCTGCAGAATTCCTGATGCTCATCGTCCTCTTGCTCTTCCATTGGACCATCGGCTTCACAATGTGGGCAGGACCATTTTCCTTCTGGTGCTTCATCTAATTCTGGTTCCAAACAGACCAAATGGTATGCCCGTGGGCAAGTGTCGCAAAGGATGATCTCTCCTCCTTGCTGGCATACTTCGCAATAGTCCTGGTGTTCGTGATCACCATCTTCTCCGTCTGGGAAGCGGTTCGTCTTGTGAAGTTTCTTCTTCTTCTTAAATTTGTGGCCAAACTTTGTCTTGGCCTTCTTCTTCACAACTGGCTGCGGTTCCTCCTCTTCAGCATTGTCTTCAACGTTCTCATCCTTGCTTTCCTCTGACTTTTGCAGCATTTTCTCGAATTCTAGATCAGATTCACGTTCAGAGCCTCCACTAGCATCCTGATCTTCGTCAGAGCTGGCATGTTTGCGCTTTCCAAATTTGATCTTAAGGGTTGGAACTTTGCCCGAAGATTTGCGACCCTTCTTGCTTGCACCACGTCCTCGCTTACGCCGGGATCTTTGCTCTTGCTCCTGCTCCTCTTCTTCCTCCTCCTCGTCTTCTTCGTAAATATCATCCGGCTGCGAAAAGTTCGTTAGTTCGTTATGTTGAAGATCTATTCAATTTTACCTTTTCGTTCCTAGAGGATCTCGATGATCTCAGCTCCTCGTCGTCTCTTCCCGCATCATTTTGAATGTGAGGATTTATTTCGCAGAACTCCCTCCATTTGGCAGCAACCAGCATCATCAACTTTGGTGCCGGAACTTTAGCGTTCTCCTTCTGTAGAATCGGACGTACATGCTGCTGGAACAGCTTGTATGAAATCAAAGTTTGCATGTCGCTCTCACTGTATTCTATGTCCACATCTGTCACGTTAAATGCTGTGCAAACCTTCTCCACAGATGGCATGCCTACAAAACAGAATTATATTAAGAACTGTGTACAATCGTTCTCGGCGAGAAGTTGCAGTGGAAGCGCGGATAGATCTAGATAGAATTTCATCTTCAATAGCGTTTGTATTTTTACTACCTGACGAGGAAGCTTCCTTCTCCTTTGCTGCCTTCTCCTCCTTACGCTTTCGTCCACGTTTGGTTGTTGAATGTTCCACCTCTTCCTCGTGTTGAAAATCACTCTCCTCCTCGCTTTCATTCTTCTTGCGTTTCTTCTTCTTCCGACCTTTTTCTTTTTCATTCTTAGTTTTACGCTTTTTACCTTTTTTCTTTTTACGACCGTCTTCAGGGTCATAATCATCGTCTTCCTCCTGCATGGACAACAAATAAACAAATAAAAATCAACAAAAAGTGAAAGTGTAACAAACACTGACTCATTCGAATCGATCTTAAACATATAGATATGTACGTGTATTGTTATTGAATTATAATTAGCGGATCTAGGAATGCACTGAGAAATGAAACACATTCGCGCTTGTTATTGACATGCCCCCGCGTGGACTGAAAGCTCAAACTTTCGTGCTGTTGTTTTGTCGATGGAAATCCCCATTTGTTGATCACGTACACAAATTTGTGTTCTGTGATTGCAAGTCGCGCGCTGTAGCTTTGCAGGTCCATTCATAAAAGGGTGACTCCAGAGCTGAGTAGGCGTGTTCTGAGTCAAGTGACTACATAACAATTCCGTTTTGAATGAAAACAAAAAAAAAACAGTTAACCGAAAGAAAAGAGCTCGTTCATTAGGTAAACCAATTTTTATATTCACTCAAGGTCGTATCCCAAGCAAACCAGAACACTTGCTATTCATAATGTCAGTCAACATCAAGCAGCAAATCAGCAAGCCAGCAGTTTACTTACACAGCAAAAACTATAAAACAAGTCCTCATAATACCCGCAATAAATATATCGGTGTATATGCAACTCTGCCGTAATATTGATTTCGGCTTTTACCTGGAAAACACGTAGGCACGTACGATCACTGCCGCATTGGATCAATTTTGATAGATGTCCAGTGACACATAAAAGTCACGGTACGAGTGGGTCTCATATTGAGTTTTTTTTTACAATTTGAAGACTGGGTGGATATGAAATGGATTCAGAGATATTTCGGAAATCTAATTGATCAAACTGACTTGACCCCATTCTTGTCTGTAAATTGAAAATAAAAAAAACGTTCAACGTCATGAATTTCTTTTAGAGAACGAGTGCCTTCAGACTGTGGGAACTAAATGTCGTACCTGTTTGCGTCGGAGTTAAGCTTTGTGCAATTAGTCGTGTAAGAAGACTAACTTCAAGATAACGGATAATGTATTCCATACGTGATGTGTAGCACGCACGCTATTTTAAATTTGATGCAGTAGACTTCGGGTGGATTTTACTCAAAAACCGAACGAACAGGGCCTACATATCATTGCTTTCCAATTCTCAATGGGCCAGGACGATGATCTAATCTTTAAAACAAAATACTATTTCTCATTGCATTGTGCATTTCGAAAGAGAAAAACATAAGTGGGCAATTTTTCGTTTAGATAGTGGTTCACATGAGCAAGGTATTCATAGTCATTGCTTCTTACTCATGGCACAAAGTTGCAACTACATAATTTGAACTGAAAGTAAATTGCGCCAGACGATTTACAGACTGCAGAAGAGTTTCCTTTTAATTATGGTTACTGAAAATTTGCCTAATCTACAGACGTCTCCGTGTAATTTCTTTTCCTTTACTTTTTTTTAGTATTTTAATTGCATCCAAAGAAAGTGGTTTGATGCATTACCACAGAATGTCACCAGCAAACTGAAATGCTGATACCCCACATTTTAAGATTCAGTTAAAATGCTCTAAACCTAACTGAGTATTGTACCACATCAAAACTGACAATACACCACCTTCTTCCTTACCGTTGGCTTCAATGGAACGTCGGAATCATTGGACAGTTCAGCAGCTTGCACCGATTCCTCCTGTGCCTCCTCCTCATCTAAAAGTAAATTCAATATTTTGAATAACAAAATGACCAAGCAAATGCATAATGCGTGCGCCAAATTCAACCAACGAGGTGCGAAACAATACTTCCCCAGTTTCGAAGCAGGCAGAAATAAAATGCTCAGTTTTTATGTTCATTTTTTAAATGTTTGCTTAAAATAAAATTATTTTTTTTTTATTTTTTCTTTGTTTTCTTTTGTCATCATCATCATCATCTTTCACATTATAACAATAGTATTATTTTATTTTTTTGTTTAGGTTTTCTCGCGCATTTCTTATATTTTTTTGTTTCCTTTTTCTTTCTTCCTTTTTATTCACTATATATATATATATATATATATAGACTTATATATGCATGTAATGTAATATGTGTTTGTTTGTTTTCCTTTTTTGTAGTTTACTCAACATTTTTTTTTCATTTTCATTTCATAGAGAAGAAGGAAAGAAATATGTATAAAGTATATAATAAAACTAAAAACAAATAGTAGAATTAATAAAAATGAAATAATAGAGAACGAACGAAAGAGAAAATAGTATTTAATAATAAAAACTTATGTCTGTAAATTCCTCAGTAAATATTTTTTTCGTATTTTCATTTATTCTCATGTTTGTATTTTTTTTTTTGTTTTTCTCTTATATTCTGCATCATTCTAAGATTGGTATAAAAACATTACAACACCGCATCATTTAATTTATTTTGTTTTTCTTCTTTTTTGTGTAATTATATTTATATATATATTTTTTTTATTTATAAATGTAATTCTTCTGCACTTATTTCTAACGTATGTTCATTGCCTTTTTCAAAACGCTTTTTTTATTTTTATTTTTCTCATTTCCTCACTTTCTTCCCTTCTTCAATTATTCAATTTATTCGTGTCCGTCATCAGTTCTCTTCTTCATTATCATCCACTTCATTATCGCACCGCGCCGGTTGTCACGTGTGAGAGACCGCATCACTGTCAACCTTCCAACTTTCAAATTCTCTGATAGGAGTTTGAAAAGATCTAATCGCGCACCGCCCACCAATACCTGCACAGCAGCAGATTGTGTGTATTCTGAGTAAATTCGATACATTCTCTATCTTCTCCCCTAACCTTCTCTAAATGCTTCTCACTCATTTTTCAAAATCAGTTGAATTGTTTAGGGAAAGAAACAGAAATCAACCTTTATCTAGACAGGATTTGTAAATATATGTATATATGTAGGTAATATTTTTTGACTTTTCTGATTTTTTTTATTTAAAACGTAATAAAAAAGTTAACAAATTTTGAGTTAGATTTTCCATCAAATAAATAAAGAAAAATATGAAAATTAGAACCAAAAGGTGTGTTCTGTAGGATCAAACGGAGTTGCAGGCCGCACGCACCCCGCTGATCTACTACATCCACCCGGCGGGGGGTGTAGAGCAACAAAACTGGTGGTGGCCGAACCATTGTTCCCTCTCTTCGATCTTCTCTAGCATAGTTTACAAATCAAAGAAACAATTAAAGGATGAACGTTATAAAGTAAAATTACTCGTGGAAAATATATATATATATGAATATGTATTTCTGTACGTGTTTTTGTTTTATTCATTTTGTTGTTGTTGCTTATTCTCATTCGTTAGTTGGTTGTGTTGTTGTTGTATTCTAGCTGTTTTCGGTGTTTAAGTGCATGATCTCGGCCTAGGCATTCAGTAAGTGATCAGATGAAGGGAGTTAGGGGTTTTGGGTAAGGGCTTATTCAGGATGTGGGTTGGGGATCCTTACAATATAATTGTTGCATCAAACAATCGTCAGTAGGCGTCATCATCGGTTGCCATCATATGGGATTGCAGATGTATCGCTGGCCCATTCTCCAAGTCATTGTCTCCGCCACCCATACCGCCGCCACCACCACCAGCACCATCAATCCTTTGTGGCGGTGATGGAGTCATAAACATTTTGTTTCGAGGATAATAGCCACTGCTCGGCTCGGTCCCGGTCGACCCATTTGTCAGATGCTGCTGAGATGGAGCCGTTGCCGCTGGATCCGGTGAACCTGATGTGGATGATTGCTGTTGCACTGTTACCGCTGAGGTTCCTGCCGTCAGTTTCTTGTCGTACTCACTAACAAGATTTTTAATATGCGCTAATTTCTCGTGCAGATAGTCAAATCTCCTTTTGTCACGTTGATGGGCCTTCTCGCTGCGTATCCTCTCGTACTCGTTCACAATTTGCTTTTTGATATTGCTATAGTCTGCATCGTTTCGGGCACTTTTAAGGCGATCGGCTAGCATATGAAACCGCTTGCCAACATTCTCGATCTGGCTTAATAGACGGCGATATTCGGCATAATCACTTTCGAACTCAGTCTTATATTGTCGTCGCTGCTCGAGGGATGTGATCTTCGTGTATTTACTGAAGTCATATTGTTGTTGCGGCGGCTGTTGCTGTTTTTGCTGCTGCTGTTGTTGCGTGTATTTTTGGTGGTGATGGTGATGCTGCGCTTGCTGCTGCTTCTGCTGCTGCAGAGGCATCGCTGGTTGTTGCTGATGCGACTGCTGCTGATAATGAAGTGGCTGCTGCTGCTGCGACTGTGGTTGTTGCTGATGATGGTGAACATACTGCGATTGTTGCTGTTGCGACTTAGGAGGATGGCCATAATTACTGTTGTTATGATGGTTGTTTGCCGGTGTAACTGTCGTTGTCTGTTGGGCTTGTGGTGGCTGTTGGCTTGGCGAATATATGACACTACTGCTATTTTGTTTGCTACTACTGTTGTTGTTATTGTTGCTGCTGCTGTTATTGTTGTTGTTGGTGCTGAGTGCATTTGGAGATGCCATTTGCTGCCTGTTACTGCTGTTGGTGTTGCCAACACTGTTGTTGCTGTTATTGCTGTAAGGGGACGAGTGTTTTCCTATCACCGGAGCCGATTCACTAAATGGACTTTTATGATTGTTGTTGTTGTTGTGATATATTTTAAAACCACCGGATGCCGTGGATCCACCACCGACTCCGCTGGTCCGCCTGTCTCGCCCAGATCCAGACATCATGAACTCCTCACTATCCAGGTCCACCGAGTTCTCGTCGGTATCAATGTGATTTTGATTATTGATTGAATTTTGATTCTTCTCATTGCCAGTGGACGGGGTTAGCAGACTAGCGTTGGCGTTGTTACCAGTGCTGCTGGTGTCCTTCTTAAAGTGACTAATTCTTTGCTTCTTTGCCATAGGATCTTCGTAGCTGCGATCCCGATGATCAAGACTAGTTGGCCGTTTAACAGCTGGTGGCGGACTGCCGTTGTGTGTACTGGTTGGGCTCTGTCCAGACGTGGAACTACCAGCGTCTGAGCTAAGTGGCGGTGTTAGGTTCTGTGGCTTACGCCGCTTAAGCATCTGCAGCTCTTGTTCCGTGAAAAATTGCCAATTCTCGTTCACATCATTCCACATCGGCCGTTTCAGATTGTATGCATTGTCACGTATTGTTGAAATTTCTTTCAAAATTGAACTTATCACCGACTTTTCGCGGTCCCTAATACCTTCATTTTGCAAACGAGCATACAGTTCAGGTTTCTTAAATGGCTTAAGCGCCAGCAAATGTACCAATCTCTCCCGTATACTTCGCTTAGTAATATCATTACCTTTATGGCGATTGTTGCTGGAATTGTTGCCGATTCCCACTCCATTTCCGCTACCTGGGCCTTTACCTTTCGTCCGGTTGTTTCCAGACAAATTTGGTCCGTTCTTCTGGTTGGAGTTCATTTTCATTTCTGGACTGTTGCCCCGAAAGTAACCATTGCTGATGCCCGATGTGCCTGAGCCAGCTGCTGACGACAATGACGATGACAAGGATGATACAGATGTTGGCATGACAATGAGATTGCTGTTGTTCTGGCTGTTGTTGTTGCTGCTATTGTTTATGTTCGAACTTCTGGACGAGGACAGCGATGGGTTCGGTGACCTTGAGTTGGATGATGTCTTGAGTGGGTTATTTATGCTGGTGTTACTACTACTATTATTCACAATCGAAGCAATCGGACTGCAACTGGAAGCTGTCGGATCTCGCTTAGGAAGCACACTACTACTACCATTACTATTATTTATTCCGCCACTAACTCCATTTCTACATCCAGTGCCACTCCCACTGTTGCTGATATTGCCATTGCTGATGCCACTGCTGCCTGTGCTACTGCCTCCGCCGCCACCCCCACTGCCGCTCCCTCCACCACCGACGTTATATTTCAACTTAACTTTCCTACCAATGTCTGTTTGATTCGGTTTGATCTCTCGAGTGCATTTGTTCTTTTGTGTCTCCTCGGCGACAGCCATGCGATGTCTGGTCTTCTCGTACACATCATCGTTCGCCTGTATTCGCATTTTGTATGGCAGTGTACCCAGCACGTCCAAATCATTTTGTGTTTGTTTAATGCACTCGAATGATCCCTCGATATCATCAATGGCAAATCCAAATTTCTGGCCTTCACTGTCGTCGGGAGTTGGGAATGATATGATACCTCCATTCCCGACCACTTGAATCTTAGCTCGTGCACTGCATTTATTCTCGTTCTTTTGGTATTCTTCAACAGCTCGGTACGCGGAGTCGGTCAATTTTACGAAAATATACTGCTTGCTCTCATCTATGGAATTCTGTGACATTCCATAGTTGCCAGTTTGTATGTGAGGAAGCCATTTTGACGGCACACATGAATTTGTCATAACTTGTTAGTTAAGTGTAGGCTATTGCTCTCTCTTTCTTTAGCACTGTCTTGCGGGCCTCTTTTGCCAAACAGCTGCTGCTGTTGTCTTACTCTGTCTTCCTTGGTAGTTGGTTTTTTTTCCTCTCCTCTTTTTCAACTTTCCTTCTCCTCCTACGTCTTGTCTTCTTGATTGCTACTCTGATACTGCTACTTTTTTCACAATTGCTTTTTTTTTGTATCCGTCTTACTATTATTTGTTATTTATATCTTTTATGGATTTCGACAAAATGTAATTGGGTTAAGGTAGAGAAGGACGTATGTTCCAAACTTTGCCGTGATCAGGTATCGCTGCATTAATTGGTCACATCTACCACTGGCTGATTCTGGCTAGGAAAAATCCCCAAAAAAAGGAAAATCCTCTTGTCGTCGTCTCCCTTTTTTCGTCTTTTTCTATATTTCTTTTTTTTATCGCACAGACATACTGCAGCGCACACAGCAACACTTAGGTGAAAAATAATATAAAAAAGAGCAACAATCGAAATTTCAATTCTTTTCAAATTCTTTTTTTTTTTTTTCTTCTGCAAAATTTCCCAACTTTTTTCGCCACAGATTAACGTCTTTAAGAGCTCCAGCAAATCGCTGATCGGTTTTTTAGAGGAATTTACAACAGGACCGATTTAAAGGAAAGAACTCCGCACTACGCGAACCTTCACGGCACTTTCATAATTTTTTTCCCCTTTTGAATATTTTTTCTCCCCTGTCCAACCCTTGCTTTTTGTTCGTCGTTGTAGTCGACACTGGAGTTGCTTGCAGTTTTGAGAAAAAGATTTTTGCTTATTTCCTTGGAGAATTATTTGTATTTTTTATCGCTTTATTCTTTTCGCGAAGAAGTTGATGATGTGAATAAAAAAGAAATGAAAAAAAAAATTGCACACACGAGCAGCACAGTCAAGTAGGAGCAATACTTTCACTTTAATTTTCGTTGGTAACCGTTCGAACAGGCGTTGGAATTTATAATGCAAATTAAACACTAGTTAATTGTTGGATAATGGAAGTTTGAGAATGTAATTAATTGGCATTTAGAATGAGTAAATTTGTAAATTAAATTTTTTAACCAACAAGAGACCTAAGTCAAAGTCAAAAATCACGTCATGGCTGCCACGTCCAAGCAACAATGAATCGAAATTGTATGGAATTATGTGTGTGTGCTCTAGGTTGTTCTCGCTCTTTCTTGTGTGTTATGGCTGCGGGAATGGATGGAATTGAGATGTGGGAAGGGTATAGATAATTCAGAGAAAATATTACTGCTGAGCGGGGTGAGGAGCGAAAAATGTCAGTGCGCATTGTTTTCAAGGCGACTGGTAGTAATCAGTGACGGTGGGACCTTTTTTTATATATCATATGGTAGTAGTAATTGAATGTTTCCGACAAGCGAAGTGTTCGCTTCTGCAGAAAAAAATTTGACTCGCTAGCAAATAACATAGAATAGAAATAAATGAATCGGATAAAAATAGATCAGAATAAGATTAACCCAACTTTTTTTACCGATATAAAGACTAATTCCCACTAAGAAAAATTACCCATTCGAAGCCAGGAAAATATCCCCCGTAAGAAAAATTCATCTGAACACTACCTTAGGAACAAAGTGGAACGAACAGAATGGAGAAAAAGTAATCAACACGAGCAATCATCTATCTCTCTCTCACCCACAATTGCTTTACATAATTACAATCAATTTCAAATTTAAAAGGTAATTAAGGAAACTGATTATCTGTTCCGGAGAAAAACAAATATTGGAAGATTCGCACCTGTCAACAGACAATCCTTCGTAATGGCCAGTACCACAATTTATTGCACTCATTCCCGATGAGGCTGTTCATCCCTCTTACACTCAATGTAATATCCATACCTGAGAACTGTTTACAAGAACAAAATCAATTTCATTCACTCAATCAGAAAGAGACAACAACAAGACAAAACTCACTTCTTCACGCACAAAAAAAGGAAGAAAAAAATTAGAAAAAACTCTAGTTGACGTGAATAATTTCAGACAATATTCCACAAAAATAATTAAGGCTTCCTTCGACGCCGTCATAAACAACCAATTATAAATCTATTTGCGATCATTTTTACAAAATACCATTGCTCCTGAACGAATCGCATTGAAAGCGCAGCACGCGGGAACAAAAGCAAATTTGGCACACGCATTTTGCAATTCATAAATACCGGTGTTAAATTTATGCACTTACCTTGAAAAGTATCATCATTATCTTCCTCTGATGCCATTGCACAAGTTTATCACACTTTTCACACAATTAACTAACTAAAACTGAGTTAAAAAGCCGAAAATTCACGAGCATGAAGTAATGGACGTCAAAATTCTCTAAAAGCGGCTTCAAACATGGCGGAATTATATGGGACGTGTGTGAGTGCAGTCAAAACAAAAGCAGAATTGGAATGTTTTCATGTTATCGATAAACGGGGAGACTTTATTTCTATTAAAGAAATCGGTTATCGATAAGAAGAATTCGCTTAGTAATCAATATTTTTTTCAATTTAAACGTGGATTTAAAATTTAAATCGCTCAGTTATATACAAAGAGTTTCAGGTGTACCTTTTTTATAGTTACCTTATTAAAATTTAGAAAAGGCAAAATTTCACCACAACTCCGCAGATATGTATTTAGTTATACTGAAAACGTCGCATGCGTTAAAGAGGCACGTTCCTGCTCATTATAGCATTTGATTAGTAAAATAAATTAAGTAATTAATTCTTTGTTTTTGAAGTTCAGACCTATAACTTCTATGCAAACCAAAACAAGATTAAATAATTTTATCACCATATATCAATGTAACTACTTCTTAAAATTTTCAAACTAATCAAGCCGCCCTATACAGTTGTCAAGTGTGCTGTCACAACTGACAGAATACTCATCAAGTAAACTTTGGGAAAACGTTTAGTTTTATTTAGCAAGTGTGTTTTTGATTTCAGAAAGACAAACCAATTAAATAATGACGTATTACTCACGCAAAGAGATCGATGATCTTCATTCAGATATATCAACTATTGTTTCCAAAACCCTTGGTTCCGAAGACCGTTCTCTAGTCAATACAATTGAACATTGTCTTTATAATGGCTATGACAAGCGCCGTATTGGTGATAAAATTGCCACTGTTTTGGATTCGAAAAAAGCATCTCGTCTCACGGAGAAATTGCTGCAGCATTTGGATGACTATCGCAGTAGCGCGCAAAAGGCCAAAAAACGTTCTAACGATGAGCAGAGTGGTCGGGAGAAGGATGTCAAAAAACAACGCGTAGAAGAACAAAAACCGCAAGCATCAGCACCAATTCTCCCACCTACACCAGCTAAGACAGACACGAAGCCAACTCCAAGCAATCTTAGTTCCAATCAAATCAAACTGATGATGGCAAATGCACAGCGAGAAATCGAAGAACGCAAGCGGGCTCTCAACAATCTTAAGGCTAAGGATCCAATTTTGGCAGCGGTTCCTCAAATTGGACTTCCAGTTGCTCTAGCGTCGCAAGTTCTTGCCAAAAAACCTGAGGACTCTGAGAAGGCACGAAAAATCGCCGAACTGCAAGCGCAAATTCGAGCTAAACTCTCGGGAACGCTAGCAAACATCATCCCACCTGTTGTACAGGACCGCCCTAAGCCTCTCATTCTCGACGAAGAAGGTAGAACGATTGACAAAAGTGGTCGTGCCGTCAACATTCCAACTTTGACACCCACTTTAAAAGCGAACATTCGCGCTAAAAAACGGGAAGTCTTCACCAAAAATCAGGTCGTCGACAAAACTGGACCGGATGACACCGTCAAGTTCTTCGATGATCGAATCGCTCTCAAGCCGATTGTGCGTAATAAAAGAACCTTACGCTTTCACGAGCCGGGCAAGTTCCTTCAAATGGCTGAGCGAATGCGTATGAAATCTCAGTTGGAGAAACTTCAGAATGAGATTTCACAAATTGCAAGAAAAACTGGCATTAGTTCAGCAACCAAACTGGCTTTGATTGCTCCTAAACAAGATACACCTGACGATGTTCCTAGCATGGAGTGGTGGGACTCCGTAATCCTTGCCAACGATCTTAACACTGTCGACAACAACGGAAAGATTTGCATCCGCAGATCGGCCATCACAAACTTGATTGAGCACCCAACGCAAATGAAACCACCAAGTAAGTCAATGAACATAACCAATCGAAAATAAATTAATCGCTTTATTCTTTTTCAGATGAGCCTCTGAAGCCAGTTTACCTGCCAGTTTTCCTGACCAAGAAGGAACGCAAGAAGCTGCGCCGCCAAAACCGTCGCGAAGCCTGGAAGGAGGAACAGGAAAAGATTCGATTGGGCTTGGTCCCGCCACCGGAGCCAAAACTTCGGATTTCAAACTTAATGCGAGTTCTAGGTACCGAAGCTGTGCAAGATCCCACAAAAATTGAAGCGCACGTTCGAGAGCAGATGGCAAAGCGCCAGAAGGCACATGAAGACGCCAACAACGCACGCAAATTAACCACCGAACAGAAGCGGGAGAAGAAGATCAGAAAAATCAAAGAGGACACTTCCTGCGGTGTTCACGTTAGCGTATACCGCATTCGTGACCTACAGGACAATGCTAGCAAAAAGTTCAAAGTTGAAACCAACGCCAAGCAGCTGCACATGACAGGCACAGTGGTTCTCTTCCGCGACTGCTGTGTTATCGTCGTCGAGGGAGGGCCGAAACAGCAGAAAAAATATCGTCGCCTCATGTTGACTCGCATCAAGTGGGAAGAGGACATGGTGAAGAACCCTGACGGACAAGAGGTTCCGAATTCCTGTGTTCTGGTTTGGGAGGGCACCAGCCAACGCCGGCACTTTGGAGAGATCAAGTTCAAGGTGTTTCCCATGGAGAAGATGGCTAGAGAATTCTTTCAGAAGCACCAAGTTGAGCACTACTGGGACTTGGCATACTCAGGAGCAGTACTCGAAGCAGCCACGGATGCATAATTATTTTAAGCGAAGTTGTGTTTTGGGCATACGTTTAGGCTATTGACTGATATTAAGAAAAACAAATAAACGTATAACGTAATTTTGGACGCAAATCACTTGAGGTGTCTCTTAACTTTATTGACAAGCACATGTTTCAGGGTATTGAGAATGCTTTGGTTAACCTTCACCGCATCCTTTGTGAACTTCTCTACAGTGGAGAATGTCATGTATCCTTTCTGATAACATTCGGCGATTTGATCAAAGACAGAAAGAGTGGCCACTACACAAATCCCATGCTCTGTTGTTTTGTTCTCGTCCACTGCCTGCAACACTAGGTCCTCTTCAGATGCTAAATTTGGTTGTTACAAAAATTTTATAAATCCATTTAAATAGGTTACTATAAATTGCTTACCGCTTGGGTTAACAAAGACGTGTTTGTCTAGAACACAAAAGGTTGAGGCTGTTACGATGTCAAATACAGGAATCCCGCCTTGCACCAATGCAGCACCACAACAATTAATCGCCGAACTTAGCACACACCCATCGTCGTGCAGAACATAAACCAGCACATCGATCTGGAAATTCGGGAAATGCTGCAAGCAGATTACTGGAGAGAGTGCCTTTCGCAGCGCTACACTCAAGAACTGTTCCTTCTTTGGTAGATTTGCCGTCCGATCGTGCGTGGCAAATGGAGCATACTTCAGGTCACACGATATAACACCTAAAACACTGCAGAAAAGTTATTTTACCTCCACTGGTCTGCCGATAAGAATGATTTCTCACCATCTTTTGGTCAACTTAGTGATCTCTCTAGGTGGAAGGACTGCTGCTACGATTTTTGTCTTGCCATATTCCAAGTAAGCAGATCCTTTTGCCTGGGAAATCAATCCAACTTTGAGAACTGAAATAGAGTAATTTGAGTTTAGAGAAAAACACTTTATAGCTGTCACTTACATGTGGGCCTGGGGTTTAAATCTAGGGAGTTCTCGTTGTTCTCCAGGACAGGGAGCTCTTTTTGATAGGGACTGTTCAAGTAAACAGTATAGGGAACGGACGTCTCTGGGTACAAAGATTTACGATTTGTTGGAGGCATTGCAACAGCTTACATTTATTTAAAACTACAAAAACGTGCTATTCCACCTCTCAGCTGATGTTTACTTGTAACAAAAACTTAAGAGAAACACCGGGTGCTAAAGGAAATAACCGTCTTATCAGTTGGGGAATGATATGGAATGAGATTTATGAACTGGGCTTGTACAAGAATTGAACTGAAATAAAAATATAATCCTTAGGACGTTGCTAAATGCACCACGAATGTGAAAGAAATTCTATTTCGTACACTTATTGCAAATCCATCATCCATTTGAATCTCTTCTCAAACTTGCCAGGCTCAAATCACTGAACATACCCCATCTTGCATTTGCCACATTGCCTCAAATTCCAATTTCATTCCATCGTCAATTCGTTTCATCTCAATTCCACATAATTTCTTTTCTTGAAAACTGCACATGGCGTGAGAAGTTCGCTCAGATAATCCGACCTTACTCATGCCAAATAGGGCAAATTTTAAAGCAGTTTTCATACAACTTTGTTCCAAAGTGCGCGGGTAGACGACTCATTTCTGCCGTAAGTAGAAATTAATTCAATTAGCAAGCGTACGTAAACTCCAATAGAGAAAAAATTTCAGCCCTCATTCGGCCGTTCTCTATCAACTTGACATATAACCTCACCCTTGTCCACCCCGCTTCAAAGAAATTCATTCATCCTTCAGTTTCCACGACACACACACACGCACGCGAGAAAGAAAGTGCAGCAGTTCATTGGAATCAGAACATCTTAAAGGAGGAGCAACAAAGACGACCAGAGGTGGGTGCGTTTTTGTTATTTCACATCAACCAACAGCATATCACATTAGGAAAGAAAAAGACAATTGTTTTGTGACAATTTTGTTCCGTAATCTGCTCTTTTCGGGATTGCACTGAATCGGAACGTGTGTGCGCCTAGTCAAACGCCATATTTTGCCACGAGAACCTTTCGTCTTGGGGCAATTTATATAGAAATTCTTCTGACCAACACACAAAATTAGTCTTTTTTTGTTTCCTTCGCCGTTTGTTGCACTGCTTTTTTTTAGTTTTATATCTTCGTGAATATTGCAGTTTTGGAAGTGCAAAAAATTGAAGAATTTTCCCCCCAAAACGTAAAGGAATTATAGAAGACTCATCAAGATGTCCGGCGAAGAGACGTCCGCTGATCGCAATGTCGAAATTTGGAAAATCAAGAAACTCATTAAGAGTTTGGAAATGGCCCGTGGGTGAGTAATATTGATAAGCTTTTCTGTTTGGAATTCAATTCAGTCTGTACTCAAAATACGTATTACAAGTTGCAAAATTCAGTCATGTACGTTTCGTCTCTTTGTCCCTTTGTTTCTTTGTAGAGTTTTGCACTCAAAAACCTAGAGAAAAAGTTTCGTTTTCATAAGACAAACAATGTCCAAGAATAATCACCAATGATTCAATACATTCTAGGGTATTATTATTTTATAGGGAAAAACTGCCTCTTGTGGGAGTTGACGTACTCTGCTACAGCTTTACCACTCCTCTGTCTTTTAGTGCGCGAAGCAGTATTTTTTCGCTCGTTTCTTTCGTTTCTTTGGTTTTTTTTTTTTTTTTTCAAGAGGTGAGATACTGCAGCGTCAAGTGGAAAGGGTGAAGACACATAGAAAAAGTCTTTTGAAGGTTGTTTAATTAAATTTGCAAACAACATCTTTAGAGTGTTACGTTTTTGAAATTGGTTGATAAGTGTGCTGATCTTTTTTTTGCTCTTTTATTTTTAACAAATTGCTCATGTCGCGATGCGCTTTACCTTTCCGAATTCAAAATCGCGCTTACTCTCTTGTAATGATATGCATTATGCGCGCAAGTAAACAAATCACGTATCGTTTGTGTCAATTTATCATCTACGTAAAGTGAAAACGTTTAACTCAGTTCTCCAAAACCTAATTATGCAAGTTTTATGGGAATCCGCTTGACTTTAAATTAAATTCGCCTCTAATAAGCAACAAGGAGAGGATAATGAAGAAACGAAGTTATATATTACTTATAATTATATGGAAATAAAAATAAGTGTTCAAGGATCTAGTTCAATTCAGTGCATATGATTGATGATTTTATTTCGTATTTTTGGTACATTTTTTTTGTTTTCATTCTGGTTTCATGTTTCTGAAACGCAATGTGGAATGGTGCCATACGCAGATGACGACAGCAAGTTAAGGTGATATTTGTACATACATTTCGCCGCTTTTTCGTAATGGATATGTGGTGCGAATAAGATTTCACCATTTGGTGTCAGAGTCTAGTAGCCACGTAGTCTGACCACAAGATGTGAAGGCGGCACATCGTAGTGACTGCATGAAGTGAAATTATTTTGATGTTTACCACTGCGACTAGAAGAAATATGCGCCAAATTAAGGGGCAAATGCTTAAAAGATGTTTTATAGATCAGCTAATCGGCTTTTAAAGAACTTACATTGTCAATTATATCCATTACATTCCGTTCCATCTGAGTTTTGGGGATCAGCAAATCTGAATACAACTCTTATGCAACTAATATGGTGACAGACGTATATTAGTATGCTTTCCCAAGTTGTATCCACGGAGCTTCGACCACAGCATTTGCTACCGCTAATTGAAGTGAATAGATCGAATACCCTATTGGCCTTGATAATAATAATTAGACATTTCACGTCCAATGTTCCAAATGCCACGATTTGCTTTTGATTTGACAGCGCAAACGGTCCTAGTAAATTAAGTGCTCAATTAAACAGAGTCAACCTTCCCTCATGTGGCCGTCGTGGCGTAGTGGGTAGAGTGCGACTCTCACAGGCCGAAAGGTCTAGGTTCGATTCCCGGCTGAACACCTCGAATTTATCACGGCATTACCTCTTTCGAGCTGCTGACAACACTCAACTGTCTAAGAAAGCTTCTCAAACATAGCCGTCCAGAGTCGGCAAAAAACTTTAGGTCTCTTCTACTCGTGAGAGAACAGTAGCGCACACAACCCGAGTAGTTGATGAGCAAGCTAGGCCCTGGTCCCCTGTGGACTGTCGCGCCATTAACCTTCCCTCATAAGATTTTGCCAAGTATGAATAAATGTTGCTGATGAATAAAAATTGAAGTTTCTGACTGGGGAGAAAAGGTTTAACCTTAGAAGGCTGGTAAGAAATTTAATTTCTGATAGGGAATCAGTAAATATGTATTTTCATAGTCAAACATGCTTATAACACTTTTTTTTCATTTCAGCAATGGCACCAGCATGATTTCTCTTATTATTCCACCAAAAGATCAAATCTCCCGTGTAAGCAAAATGTTGGCTGATGAATTTGGAACAGCGTCAAACATCAAATCGCGAGTAAATCGACTGTCAGTTTTAGGTGCCATTACATCTGTGCAGCATAGACTTAAACTTTACACCAAAGGTATGTAGAGCGCTCTTCATAGTTGATGTCATGCTGAAAAATTAACAAAAGACATTGAATTTATTTCATATCACATTGTGAAGTGCCTCCAAACGGTTTAGTTATATACTGCGGCACCATTGTCACAGAAGAGGGCAAGGAAAAGAAAGTGAACATTGACTTTGAACCATTTAAGCCAATCAATACATCCCTATATTTGTGCGATAATAAGTTCCATACGGAGGCGTTGACCGCCCTACTTGCGGACGATAATAAATTTGGCTTCATTGTGATGGACGGTAATGGCGCACTGTTTGGTACATTACAAGGTAACACCCGCGAGGTATTGCACAAATTCACCGTGGATCTGCCGAAGAAGCACGGTCGTGGTGGTCAGTCAGCGTTGCGTTTTGCTCGATTGCGTATGGAAAAGCGTCATAACTATGTGCGAAAGGTTGCCGAAGTCGCTACACAACTGTTCATAACAAATGATAAACCGAATATAGCGGGTCTGATATTGGCTGGTAGTGCTGACTTCAAAACTGAACTGAGTCAATCTGATATGTTTGATCCTGTAAGTAAACATATTTATCACAATTTCCTGAGTACAATTCTAAACCTCTTATTATTGCTCTTTTTTCAAATAGAGACTGCAGTCGAAGATTATCAAGCTAGTGGACGTTTCCTATGGAGGCGAAAATGGATTTAATCAAGCGATAGAATTGGCCGCGGAGTCATTGCAAAACGTCAAATTCATTCAAGAAAAGAAACTTATAGGCCGCTATTTTGATGAAATATCTCAGGTAAGTTGATCAGACTTTACTCGGCATGGAAAGAAACATTTTATTAACGAAGCCGTCTTTATCGTGTGCAGGATACAGGAAAATATTGCTTTGGCGTTGAGGACACCTTAAGAGCATTGGAATTGGGCTCAGTTGAAACATTGATCTGTTGGGAAAATTTAGACATTCAGCGGTATGTGCTTAAGAATCACGCCAACTCAACGTCGACAACAGTATTACACCTAACGCCGGAACAGGAAAAAGATAAGTCACACTTTACCGACAAAGAAGTAAGTTCTTTTCCCCGATGTTTGAGTCGAAGTCGTTCCACTAATTGTGTGTGTATTGATTGTAGAGTGGGGTCGAAATGGAATTAATAGAGTCTCAACCGCTTTTGGAATGGCTTGCGAACAATTACAAAATTTTCGGTGCTACACTTGAGATCATTACTGACAAGTCTCAAGAAGGTAGTCAGTTTGTCCGAGGATTCGGTGGAATAGGAGGTAAGTTCTGTTGTTTATCACATATATCTCTTTCTTGTAAATTCCCCCGCCCAAAATCCAACCTATACTACTGCTATATCACTGACAATTCAATAATGAATTTGTTTGGAATTTTCAAAACAAAACAATCATTTTTCCGTATTTTTCCATTTTTAATGCTGCCACGTTCAAATATTAAACAAAAAAAACTATTTACATATATCAAAATCTAATTCAAAACCCTTGCTAATTACCTTGCTACTTGTGTTAATCAAAACGTAGGAATTTTACGCTACAAAGTAGATTTCCAATCGCTTCAAGCCGACGAACCTTTGGATGATGTTGACCTTGATGATTACTAAACAATTAAACTTAACACAAGTTAATACGTATTTAATAAATAAGAGAACAAAACAAAAATGTGGAGAGCAATGTGTAGCGAGACACACGGGAGTAGAACGAGACGACTCGCACATTCTCGATTTTTTTTTTCTAAAATCAACAAGCAAAATTAAAAAAAAAACAATTAAACAAAAAAAAAACTAAAAACTAATCAACTTAGATCGCGTGAATTTTTATTGTAACAATTTAATTTTAAAGTAAAATAATAAAAATCGAAAAAACCTGTCGTGCATATATTAAACTGTACTTGAAAAAAGGCTAACATTTGTCCCCAGTTGTATAGACATTTCTTATCATGAAGTTCGAATTCACACACTCACACACATATATAAATTAATCCCTTAAAATTTAACAAACACTAAAAAATGAGAAAACGAACAAAACTAAGTCTCCCTGCATTAAAACTTCACCGCGTCTTTTTGACTAAGGTAATTTTCAGATGAGATTATTTAAATGTTGTGTGTTCTCTTTTTATTTCTATATAATCCATTTGATTTCATTTCCTTTTTGAAGTCCCAACTGCATGATGAACACTCTCGCTCTCGCTCTTTTATGTTTTTATCTTAATTGTAGTTTCATTTACATTTTTATTCTTTTGCTCCAGCACCCAAATATTATTGTTATTAAGAAAGAAAAAGCTTTCTTAAGCCACGGTCCAGATGCTGAACGTTGTTTTTAAATTAAAACTGTACTAATGACGTTTGGACATTGTTCCTTAAAAGTTGCTTATAACTTCTTTTGATGAATTTGCTTAACAATAACAAAAAACTAGGACTATTAAAGTGTTGCACAAAATCTAAAGACAAGCTACAACTATAAGAGGGTTTTTGGGATTGATGTTGAATCGATTCTCAGGCGAAATAATCGATTTTGAAAGTACGTCCGTACGAAATTGAGTTTCGTCTTATTGTAGTTGTATTTTTTTTTTTTTTTTTTGTAATCATCTTTCAGTTGACTTTTTTTTCCGGAAGAAACAAATTCCCCTGTTATTTAAAGAATTCTATCTTCGTACATTTAGAAAACCAGGAAAATAATGGCGATTCTTGAAATATGTCCTGCGTTTATTATTTTCATTAGATTCTTTTAATCTACATCAATCAAGTTCTAACGATTTGTTCACTGCATAAACTTCTAAAAGAAAAAGAAGAAAGAAAAATGTAGCACTGTCTGTCTGTAAGCTTGGACTGAAATCCTTCTTAATTGCTTTTATTGTTCATCCTCCTAAAGGCAATCGGCACTTTCTTGCATGATGAAACATATATTTTAGACTTGGCTTTAGACTTGACATGGCACGATCATGTAGTCTTAAATCTATTTTTTCTTTAATACGTATCAAACAAATCGTGGTAGGCAAATAATGCAACGCATAGTAGCAATTGTTAACGTTATGTGTGATTTTTTGATTTTTGTGTGAATACTTAATTTCCCAATTCTTTTTTTTTTATAGAAATTTGAACATTTTTTTTTTCTTTTCGATTTTCTTTCTCCCCGTCATTCATTTCTGAGTGATTTTCTAATGACAATTTTGTTTTTCTCTTTTTATTCAACAGGCATTTTGCGTTACAAAGTAGACTTCCAGAGTATGCAGCTAGATGAATTGGACAACGAGTGTTTCGATTTAGATGATTATTAGAAAATTTTGTTTTCGTTTTTTTTTGTTGGTAAACTCTTACCTCTAAAGAAGAAAGGAAATATTTCGCAATATAACAAGGAAATAGAAACTACCATAATATGAAACAAAAAAGCAAACGCCAATCAAAAGGGAATTAAAAATAACAAAACAAACTGTATAGATTATTAAATTGCGAAAAAAATCATATATACAATATTTACTAATTCATAAAAATGGTTAAAATATACAAGAAGAAAAATATGAAGAAATATCTGAATATCACAAACACATGAAAAACACGCAGTTTTAACATTCTTTTCCAAGCCACAACAACAAAGGAACAATTTACGAAGATGTTAGTATATATAAAAGAGAAGAGATCTGTCCGTGCCTCTGGCGGAAGCCTATTTTGAGCTTTAGTCGAACTATCGCTGTTCATTTTCTTGTTTTTTAAGTTTACTCGTATATTGTTTATTTAAAACGGTTTTTAAAAACAAACCAACAAACTAATTTAATTTACCGACGTAAGTTAAAACTACATTAAATGAGAGATTGTTTATTGACACGCTGCACGCTCTTAATAGAGAACGTTGTTTTTTTTTATTTTTATTTTTTTCTATAAGTTGATATACAAATGTGTAAACTAAAAACTTTCAATTCTATGTTCGTTCAGTTGAGTTTTTGAACAACAAATTAGAAAAAGCAAATGTTGCAACGTGCAACTTGCAAAACATGTTGTACAAATATTTACACAAAACAACAACAAACTGAATCAGAACATCAAAAACGCAAAAAACTGAAAAACACAAAAAAAAACAAAATTATAGTTCTAGATAGAAATGGAAGTAAAGGTTTAAAATTATAAATAAAACAAAAACATATAAGGCGTCTTGCTTTATTAAATTTTATGTTATATATTTATCGAAGTGGAGAAGAGGAAAGAAAACGAGTAATTAAAAAGAGAATGAGCCAGCAAAGTGACGCAAGTAAATAACACTGAAACAAATGAAACAAAGAAGAATATATATATACAATAAAAAATTCCACACGAACCATCAACATTACTTTTTTTAATTTTTGTTGCCATTTTCAGGTTAAAATAAGCCAAGCCTTATATTTCAAGTTTTTTTTAACAGGTTTCTTTCAGAACTAAAGATCCCGGGATGCGCCAATGTTAACAAGGACCCAACTTGTCAGTTGTCTTTCTTAGTTGGTCTTTAAAAAAAAAAAGTTCTACACTTTTACGCGATGAGGAATGTCTAATCGCCCACATCTATAAACTTGATCGTCTTCCAAAGAAAGCAGTTGTTTTCTCAAACTTATGCTATTTTATGAGGAATCTGGAGATCTTTCAAAATTTACGGTTGTAATGATGTTCATTCTTAACCATTACACCGATTCCATAAATAAATTTAAAGACCTCTTTTTTTGCAATATTGGCCTAATTATGTACATATATGTAAAGCGCACTTTAAAGATATAACAAACAGTTTCCTAGTCCTCAACAATAAGAGGTTGTATTTTCGTCTTCAACGGTCATAAGAAGGCGTACAGGTAACACATCAAATGATGCACACAAATTCTGCTTGTTTTTTAAATGATGAAAACAGCTAACAGTTTGGAGAGGAGGACTTATTTCTTCATAAACCACAAAATCCATTCTTGAACAGCAATGAATGTTTTCCTTTTATAACCGTATTTCAAAACGCTCTTAGCTTATGAATGTAGATTAATATATCCGCCTGGTACTGAACACTGCGAGTGTCATAGAGTGTTATAACTGTTGACATCTCCTGTGAAACTGTTATAAAAATTAGACATTGACACATTTGACAGATTGTCATACTTCAAAAATTGTTTATCTACTGGGGCGCCTTGTTGTGTGTGTTTTTTCTGATCTTAATTCTGTTTATTAAATTCCTAATAGAACATGGGAAAGGCTGAAGTGGGTACACCCAAATATTTGGCAAATAAGATGAAAGCCAAGGGCTTGCAAAAGCTCCGTTGGTACTGCCAAATGTGTCAGAAACAATGTCGCGACGAGAATGGATTTAAGTGCCACACCACCAGTGAAGCCCACCAAAGGCAATTGCTTCTATTCGCAGAGACTCCTGGCAAATTTCTCTATAGCTTTTCCAAGGAATTCTCCGATGGATACATGGAGCTGCTTCGAAGGCGTTTCGGTACTAAAAGAGTTGCTGCCAACAAGGTTTATCAGGAATATATTGCTGACAAAAATCATATTCACATGAACGCCACTCGCTGGCTGACGCTTTCGGATTATGTTAAATGGTTGGGACGAAGTGGCCAGTGTGTTGTTGATGAAACCGAAAAGGGCTGGTTCGTGACCTATATTGATCGCAGTCCGGAAGCGTTGGAAGCCCAGAATAAACTGGAGAAAAAGGAAAAAATGGAAAAGGATGATCAGGAAAGAATGATGGAGTTCATTGAGAAACAAATTGAGAAGGCCAAAAAGACTGAAAAGAGAGATGAAACAAGCGAGGAGGAGAAGTACACTGAACTGGTGCGAGACGAAGATCAACCGCTCGTCCTAGGTATAAAATTAGAGAAGAAATTTAATCCGGAAGCAGCAGCTATAGGAAAGTCCTGCTTGTTGAAGAGACCTGCATCTATAGACGATGAGAAAGTTTTTAAGAAACCGAAACCCTTAGAAAAATCCACCAACGCATCATCTACTAGCACATCTGCCTTAACCGAGATCATTAAACAAGAGGAGATGAAAAAAGAAAAACAAAATCGCAAGGACTATTGGCTGACAGAGGGAATTGTGGTTAAATTCATTGATAAGTCCCTGGGAGATAAGTTCTACAAACAAAAGGCTGTTATCTTAGAAGTCATCGACAAATATAGAGGGAAAATAAAGTTTCTTGAAACAGGAGAGAAGGTCAAAGTCGATCAGGTAAGAAGCGAAAGTCATGTTTGACAACAGAGCACACTCATAACTTGTAGTATTTAACTAAAGGCTCATCTGGAAACTGTCATTCCGGCTTTGGACAAACCAGTTCGAGTTGTGAACGGTGCCTACCGAGGAAGTGAAGCTATTTTAAGGAAGCTGGACGAGAAACACTACTGTGTAACTATTGAAATCTCTAGAGGACCACTTAAAGGGAGGATTGTGGAAAGGGTTCAATACGAGGACATCAGTAAAATTCAATGAAACTCATACATGAAAAAATCTGTATATTTTTAAATCAGAACTATTAAAAATAAATAAATGTAAGTAGCTTAAAAGGCGCGTTTGGCTTCCCTTCTATCAGGTACATTGTGAGAAATACATTTCTATGACGAGACGACTAAATGCTTTGTGTGCCCTCCCAGCAGATGTTTTTTAGCGATTTCCGAAGACGCTTCCAGAAGATTTTCTTTTCGTCCCATTTTGCATTGGGAGACTCGCTTGTAGGCCATTTAATGTAAGTTTTCACATCCATTAGATACTGCAGAGTTTTAGGACGCTTCCTCCTTGGAATATCTTCAAGGAAGACAAGAATCAAGTGCTCCTTGGTGGCTTCAAACATTCTGAGAAATATTATTTGTAAGTAATGGTCCGGATATGATAATAGGGACATACCTGTGCTGAGCTAAACGCATTTCGAATTGACACCAATGGCTTAGAAGGAAATTCGAGGATATCACGAGAAGTAGGCACCGTGAACGATCCATGCAAGATATGATGTTATCCAAAATTGTAAGACCAACCTTGAAAAAAAGAAATTATATATTAATCCACGGTTAGGTAAATAGAAACTTACTTGAAAATCCCTCTCGTGCATACAAATTGACATGTCGCTACCCACTTCAATATTGGGCATAAGCTCCTCAAGGACCCAATCTCGGTCGCTTTGGCAATAACTTATAAACAGATCATACAGCAAATTTGAATCTGATTCAGAAAGCTCCTTGAATTTTTCCTCTTTCTCTTGCGCTGCTACGGCAAACAAAGCTGCAGTTTTCAAAGAGGAGTAGTAATAATGAATCTGCCAGCGTTTAAGATAAATGATCACAACCGCTATGGAGAGCAGAATGACAGTGCTGGATATAATCACCACATACTTGGTTACATGTCGAATCTCTTCAGCGATGACTTCGTTGAAGTATCTTGTGTCACAGTTAAGCTCGAAGAAGTTCATCTTTTCTGTCTCATTGAAGCACCAGTAGTGCTCGTCTTGATAGTCGAGCAATTGGAACTTCAGTGTCGATCCGTTTATCTTATCGTAGATAACGATTTGGTTTGGATTAGGACAGGAATTTGTGTTGAATCCCTTATATATACTTGTTACCATCCGCATGTTGAACAGATTAAGTTGCCTCATGCGCTTCTTTACGTTCTGGTAGCTCTTTGTAATCATTGGAATGTATTTTTTAATTATCGGAATGTATCCGCTAAAGTTAATTTTTAATTCACCTTCTCCGTTCAACATGGGATCTCGAAAAGCACTCATGGTTTCAAAAATCAACGCTTGAGTGTTGGTGAAGGTATTCTTTACGCAATCAGCCTGTTTATTGTTTGCCGTGGCAATGTCCACAAAGTCCTTCAGGACACAGTCGCACACGAAATTATTATCGCCAATGCCTAAGTAATCCAGGCCCTGGAAATCTATTAGCATTTCCGAAGTCAGGATGTTTATATTATTGTCGCGTAGGTTAAGAATCTTCAAATTGGAATTAGAGGCAAATACACGGTTATACCAGTTTCCAATGTGGTTCGAGCTAAGATCCAGAACCTCAAGTTGCTTCAGCGACTGAAAGGTACTTTGAGACAATGAGTTTATGTTGTTGGCGTATAAATTAAGAACCACCAGATTTTTGAGCTTATTCAGCCAATACAATTCCTTTAGGTTCGACTGTTCAAAAAATAGAAATTCCAGTGTCTTTGCTACAGACGAGAATGAGTCTTCAGCCATGGTGTAGGCGGCATAAGAATTTCCTGACAAATCTAAGCCCCTTAGCATTGTATTCTTAAACATTCCATTCCCCACAACAGGAAACGCCGTGAAGCAAAGGCTCATGTACTTCAACATCGGCCCCAAATAAGTGAATGCTACCGCACTGTTTCTGGTGATTTTCGTATAGGACAGATCCAAGTACTCCAGGTGCGAAAGTTCCTTAAACGTATGTTGCTCGATCTTAACACCAACCAAAAGGTTTACAATTTGCTCAATCGATGGCAGCGGAGCGCTGAAATTCATGCTCAACTCGTTCAAATGCGACAAGTCCAAGTATCGAAGATTCGGTACGTTTGTGAAAGCCTCCGACGGGATCTTCAGTATTTTGTTGTGTGACATGTAAAGCACTGTTAGATGGGTCAGATTTTTAAATGCAAATGAAGAAATAAACTCAATCATGCAGTTACTGATGTCCAGCTCTGTGAGTTGAGGCAATTCTGGAAACGTTGCCCATGCGACTCCGTGCGCTGAAAAGAGTTTTTTTTTCACAGTTTAATTTCAGATATCTAAAATTGGAATTGAAGCAGAAATCATTTCTAAGCAACCCCAAAATGAAGCAACCCAAAAATGAATATAGGCGCTATAAAATCCGAAGCAAAAACCCTCCAGAAACATGGAATGCCCAAAGCAAATGATGGTTTAAGTGATTTTGTTGCAAGCACTTCTTCACCCAATACTTGTCGACCTTACCCTTCTTTCTCGCATCTTCGTCAAAAGAATTATTCCCTTTAAAATGATCGCCTGGTCCTTTCTTGCGAAATCTTAACACTGCAATTTTATGTGTGTTTTTGGAATGCCAATTATTGTGTACAGATTTCACAGACTTGGTCGCAGTCAGACCCAGGCGTATACTTACTGTTGTGTAAGAGATCAGCCTCCGGCCGGTGTGATGAAAAGTTGTTCCCCTTGAGTGTGAGTAATTGCAATGTGCTTTGAATTTTAACTAAAGTCTTATATGGAGCGTAAGTGAGGCCATTGTACGCGGCTGAGAAGGCAACCACTTTACGTTTGCTTGGGTTGCGAACGGAATCCACTTCATCTGCAAGCAGTTCATCTGTTGTGTAACCTCGATTTGACACATCCACAAAGTCATCTGAAATATCATTCAGGGTAATAAGTCATTTCAAATCGACTTATACTTATAAAGGAATTAAGGTAAGCAAAGGACTCAAAAGTTCTCAAAACCTTTCTGACTATATTATCAATCTCTTAATACGCATGAACTTAAACAACAGGCACAGGAATTTAGAGCTCTTTCTCGTTGTTGCTAAATTTCTTCGCTAGAGTAACACCTCCTCTGTCACTAAACTTTGAAGCTTTAAACAAAACGTAAGCAAACATCGTCCCAAGTAGATTGAATAGACTAGTTTTGATATTTTCAAAAATGGCATTGTATTGTACATCCTCCGGTTAGTCCACCCTTTAGACAACCTCAGTGAATTCAGTGAAAACAGGAATAATTGCACCTAAATACATTTCCACCCAACACACGAAAATTGCAAGATCTGTTTCTCTTTAAATTTCAATATAAATTTATCAATTCAACGGTTTCTTGGACATGAGAAGCACCCGACAGAAAGAAGCCCACACGACCGATTTTATTTCAACTATTCTAAATCTAACTTTCAAACTTTACTGTGACGATTTGTTCAAAAAATCTGATTTGTTAACAGCTTGAAAGAAAGGATTGCATCTTAAAGTGGCGGTCATAGACAGACTCGCTACAAGTTTTTTGTTTTTAATAATTTCTGTAAAAGTAGCGTGTAAGGAAATTCAGAAAAATACTGCTACATTTATAGTAGATACATAGACTTTATACTTTGTTTTAAAAGTCACAAGAAATGTTCAACGTTTTATCGCAAAAGCGCCTTTATTTGTGTTAATACCTTTACGTACCTATCCTACTTTATCTTTAAAGAAAATCTCCATCGCTTGCCGATTAACGATGAAATAGATTTCCATCAAATGTCTTAACCATTTAAGAACCGTAATCTAAACAAACAATTATTTATTTTCTCCCTCTCTCTCTCTCTCTCTCTCTCTCCCTCTCTCTCTCTCTCTCTCTCTCGCTCTCTCCCTCTCTCTGCTCAATCACAAATCCTAACTGGGGAGAATGCTAAGCAATCAGATCTCTTGAGTCCACTTAGACAAACTCTACCTGAATCCTTTACTTTACCAAGAGGCTCTGCCAAAGTTCCATTTTCAAATGCCCAGTGCATAAGGTGCTTCCTCACGCCATCCAACATACACGAATTGTCGCCGTTCGCCGAAAATTGTAGAATATAATCATTCACGAGATTACCGTGACCTGTCGTCGTCTCGGGGCTCTCTTCCGTCACTTCACTTATCACCTCATTACCTTCAGTCATGGCATTACTTTCGTGATTAATGTTCTCTTTATTTCGTGCAATGATTTCACTTTCCAGCCGTGCCGACGAGACACCAGTATTTGCAATCGAATTTTCCTTATCACCGTTATGCATCAGATTACCATAATCGGACGCGTTAGCGTCGGACACTTTTAGCACGTATAAACCACCATAGTAATTCGAATCAATCACCGGGGAGGCATTCAAATGAATCAGCTTAAGAAACAGGATAAGGGCGAACGCGCAATACTGAAATCGCCTGCGCAATTTTTTGCTGAATAGTTTTATTCTCCTGTTGGACATGACTGGGGAGAAGAACCGGGAGGACGCGCAAAATTTCCGGGCGAGCTTCGAACGTGGCCAAGGTATAATTTGCACTAACCGAAGTCAAGGCAATGGTCAACTTATTTGAGGCAGAAAATTATTATCGATTATATTAGCAGCATTGATTGGGTTAGCGGGCTTATCGAAAGTGAGCGAAAAATATAATATTTTTATTTCTTTCCCTGTGTTTGTGGGTCGGGCTTATCTTTTCTGTGATTAGAAGTGTATCGATGTTGTTTGCCAACACGTTGTGCGCGATGGTTGATTGGAGAAGAAGTCGTGTACGCCATGGTAAGGGTGGAACGTGAAGAGTCTTCTTCGTTGGAGTGAAAGTTTCATGGCGTTTAGTTTGGATTAGGTCCTTTCAGTAGCTTACCTGAAGAGGCGTAGGAAAGAAAGTAATGTGGGATGTACTTGTCGGGTTGGTATTGGTCTGATTATAAGGAAGCACATGTGTGGAGTCTTCAGAAAGGGCATGCAACATTAACATCAAAACAAACAGATCCTAATAATGGACTGCACAAGAAATAATAAGGATTCAAAATAGAATACACAAGGACCACAACCATAACATTGGCTCAACTCTAAAGCCTGTGTTTATTTGAAACAATGCTTGCCTTTTAAGCACAGCTCTATGTTTCTCCACGTCAAATAATTTATAGTCACGACTTATTAGGTCAAATTCACTTATACCAAAAACTGGACATCGCATTTCTATCCATTAGACGCTACTGAAAGCGAAATCTCTTGGAAATTTGGAGAGAAACGTTTTGCGTGTTGTCTAATGTCATATTTTCATTGATGGTGAGAACGGCTTTGGCTCCCAACCACTTGCATAATTAGGAACGGCTCACAAAATTTCATGATGATATGAAAAGGTGAAAAGAAAAGGAGATCGTTACACTACAAAGCAAATGTTTATGGAAACAAATTAAAAAATGGGTTGGAGTGGTAGGCCAAACAACTCCAATATGACGAGTAATCCACTTGAACAGCGTAACAAATTGAACCACACATGGGAGGAGAGGATAACTTATGAGGTCAAGTTTTTCAGCGGACTATCAATCCATAGCCTTATTTGATCGTCAGTTTCATCAAGATTTTCTGAGTCAACAAAGCTTTACTGAACTTACCAGAAACTGCACTGTTTCTAGAATTAAAACTGCTAAAAGCTATTTCTTCTAGACATCAACTGCACTCAGTGGCAGAAAGAGGTATTTCTGTGAATCAGAGTGTACATAGAACAAAACTGCATCAAAATCAAATGAAGTGGTGACATATACTATAGGCCAAGAGCCTATGCCCAACAAACAAAATTCCTTCAGATGCTGTTTAGTTCCACTTTTAAGTAATTTATGTTGCGTAAACTAGAGGCAAACTGAAGCTACCGAACTGAAAAATTAATGTAAAACTTATCTTAGCCAAACCCAAGATTAGATGCTATCCGACGCAACGTGATGAAGAAGTATAATGAAACTGAATGTTTATATATTTAGTAATTATTCTTAGATAACCGTTATATCGCATTTCCACCACAATCATTTGATTGATTATTCAGCTTATAGTCGGCCATATGACTTATACATCACTGGCATGATCCCATTAGTCGTAGAAGCATTGTTTTCATTGTCTTATTTGTCTTCCAATAAAACATAAACAAAACTACCCATGATCTCTGGCATGCCGCTGCCGCCCACTCAGGCCATGGCACGCCAGTCTGAGTAGATCTATTTTCAGCCTGCCAATGTCTTAAATCAAACTCATGGAAAGATTCTCGTAACTTGTCCGATGTGATGTTATGATGTGTAGTGTCAAGAAGACACTTTATACTGCTTGCCCGTGCAGAAGACAGGTCCCTGTAGACAGCCGCCTTTGCTTCTGCCGCATGGACTGGCGGCGTCTATTTTTAGGCCGGAAAATGAAATATTCTACTCAATAAAGTCGACACATGTACACGTAGTGCTAACAAGATTATGATCCCACAAGTCAAAGCGCACAGCCAGTGAGACACTTTCCTGCCCTCAGCATAGAATGACGAATCGCCAGCCAGTTTCGCATTCGTACAGAAGGAAGCTCTTGTCGTACGTGGATTAGAGTTTATTGGCAGCTATCTGTTGGCCGATAAAAATGCTTTATTACTGTCGTAACTTGCTTTTATTGTCTGCCATTGCTGTGGTGGGCTGTAAATTTGCTACGGCTTCTGGTACGGTCATCAATTCAGGTGAGAGCGATTAAGTCTTATGAGGATATTTCAAAAGTCAATTGTCGATGGAAAGTGTCTTGCGGGGCTGCAATTTTGTGCGGAATGCGTTTGTGTATATTTTCTGAATTCTTTGCAATTTATTTTGTCGGTGATTAGGTGTTGCTTTGTGTTGGAAATTAATTGGTGTTGTTTGGTAACTCAATGGCTTGCGTTCTTGCTTATTCGTGAATCTGTATCGAAATAAAATCAGAAGCTAAAACGGATTATCATATTGTGGTGCGAACTTCGTTATAATCTAGCAGTTGGCTCTTTAGGTCGGATTAAAGCAAAGTGCAATAAAAAATTAATTTGTCCAGTACAACAACACATCGTTTCTTAGGTTGTTGCCAGAACAGTTGGCTTTTGCTTCTGTCTGCTAATAATAATAATTGATTTTGAAAGCACTTTTAAATAATATGCCGTGTGAAGGCAGTAAAAATTTAATTTAAATGCAGTATTACCAAATCACAGATAACACGACCAGCACAGATGACCCACAGGAAATACAAAAGGCTGTCTGCACCGTCACAGCAGGTGAAGTGCGAGCGAGTGCTGAAGCTGTTACAACAAAAACCCTACAAGGTGTTTGTGGATCAGGTAAATCAGTCTCGAACCTCTGCTCTTTGATTTATGTGTGTGTCTCCACTTTGCAGCCGAAATGCACATAGCTTTAAGAAATTTGGAGCTGAAGATCTTTAAAGAACTGCAAGAAGTAAAACAGCTTCTCATGGAAATTCATCAACCAAACTATCGAGGAAAGCCAATCAGGATATTTTCTCTAAATGATAAACAACCTGAAATGACAACCTCATCAACCACAACTACAGCCCCTGCCATAACTTCCGAAGCTTTTAGCACAACTGATCCATCTTCAACACCAGACTCCCTACAGATGAAACGAAAACTCCCACCGCAACTAAAATCTCTACCATCTAGGACGATTCCATTTAAAGAAAAGTCGTTCTCATACTACTGGAAATTGGAGAATTTCACAGAACATATAAATGGCAGCCGCGGAAGGGTAGAAAGTCCAGTATTCTCCATTAAAGGTGATTTAAAGCTTTGATCACAAGAGGTGGATAGAAACTCTATTTCTGAAATTTGCAGGCAAGCTCCTAAGGATCACAGCATCATTCAAACATCTTCAGAGGGACTTTTTATTTCTTCATTTGGTATATGCGACATTTGAGAAGCGTGATAGAACCAACAACAACATCGTACTCGACACAGGAGGTCTGTTCAAACACATCGAGGACAAAGTCGCCTTTAAACACACAATATCCATTCTCGATCAGGTAACTCCATTCGCACATTCATATAATTTTTTTTAATGTTTGCTCTTTTAGGACAATGGATCAAAGAATTTGGTGTCGCAGGAATTCACATCCTTGGACAGCGGCTTCACCGTCCCTATGAGTGCACTCCTTCTACCCACTTATTCAAAGAACAACTCACTTCTCATCCAAATTTCACTATATTTATGATTTTTTAATGATACACAGTTTTGCAATGAAATTGATTTTCTTTTTCTTTTCTTCTCGACTGTATGAAAGTTTTTACTAGTTAGGTTATATTTTATGCGATTCCTTGCAGATGCTTTGGGAAAATTGGGGATAATGAAAGAATGAATTTCAAATGGGAAATATATTGCATCAGGATGGGCGGTTAATTGAGTTATAATTTGCTACGGGCGCCCTTGGGTCGGATATCCATGTGTGGTCGTCCAACTGGATACAGCTCTTTACTCGATTTGAACAGCGACAAGTCGGTGAGTTTCGTATGGCGTTCCATGTTGGTTACATCCTCCGTTTCTTTATCAAATTGGCTCGATACAATGTGGATTGAGAGGACATGGCGCTCTGGTGACTCCTGACTGATGTAGGTCTAGAAAAGAAAATAGAGGTTTAAAACGTTGCACATATAATACTACACTCAGAGGTGAACTTACTTTCATGTAGTCAATAAATTCTTCTTTAGTCACCTTACGGAGAATAGCTACCTCGGTTTCAGCCCTTTCAAAGTGATATTGTGTCTGTGCTATTTCAATAAAAAACAGAGAAAATTGCTGCCAGAATGTTTTAGCCTTTTCCAGTTTCTTGTTTGCTAGAGCTTCCTTATGGTTTTCGAACTCTTCAAGGGGCATTTGCTCCACTTTAGCCTATACAATATTGGGATCGCATTAATAATACGCCGTTATGTTTCTGTATACGACTACTTACAACAATATCATTAATAAAGTTTTCAATTCTATCTTCGACAAACGACGGGTGCTTAGTGGATTGCACAAGAATTCGAAGTCCAGTGCCACCGTTGACCTTCCTGGAACCACAAAACACGATGTAACCAAGTTGTTCCTTGAAAACGAACCAAGTTATTAAGAGGAATCATATCCAAAATTTACACAGTGACTAACCTTGGTTCTAAGGACATCATAGCAGGGCTCTGTTAAAATTTGAGCAACTAAGTCCACAAATACAATGGAGCGATCAGTTTGAGGCCCACATTGCAAATATAGCTCGGCGCAAGACGTCTTGTGGAACTCATTGACATTCTCGAATAGATAACTGTCACCTAAAACAAACAATGATGTCTGTAAGTGCCTTATACCTTTTTCAATAGAAGAACACACACTCACCATTGCACAGTTTGTACTCTCGTTTTTTTAACATCTGACGAGCTAACAGTGGCAAGATGATAGAGTTCGTTGTTTCGAGTTTTTTTTGTATGATACCAGCTATCTCCAGAGCACGTGCCTTTGTAGCATTGCCGAAGATAAAACATTCCGTGTGTAATCTAGAGAAGAACTCCTTTGCAAAATGCTCTACGCGTTCTTTAGTTACCACTGCAAGGGACATTTGTAAATCTTAGTTTTTCCAAGGTTGTAAACACTTACATTTCATTGCATCTAGTAATTCATTCTTTGACCAGGCGTTCTCTGTAAGTATTAGCGCCAAATAATATATAGCGTGTTGGAACGGTTGTTCGGCTCTGAAGTTCTTCAGAGTTCGCATGTAGTCCTCTTTGAGAATTTCAAAACGCTGCTCATCGAATTCAAAATTGAAGAGATGCTCGAGGACTTTGTGCAGCAAAACTTCTTGCTTGTGGTTATAGCCTTTAATGTTGACCTGTAAGAATTAAGTTTTCATTTCCGTGGACATTAAACACAAGTGAAAAAGGCAAAACTCACGCTGAGTCCAGATGAAGTGTTTGTTACATCAAGTTTAAGACCAGCCAATTCTGCATCATACAGGTAATCGCTCAACTGATCTTTCAGAAGAGCTACCAGCATATGATTTAAGTTACAGTTCAATGGATCGGAATAGACCATTGGATTGGAGAAATCGAAATTCATGCAGACTTTTGGCGTACGGAATTTGTCGTCTTGTTTGTGCCAAACACGAATGATTGGGGTATCCATGATGACAACAGGATACTTACTGATATCTGATTCCAGTGGCATGAGAGCAAAGTCCGTGGGAATGAATGCATTCGGGGCGGGAAGTGTAAGATTTTCGTTGTGCTCACAATTGCCCCAGCGCTGAATGATATAAAATACCGTCAAGAAGGTAAGATCGATATCATGACACTTACCTTTATTGTTTCCGCATCTATATCAATTGTGTCGTACTTTGTGTTGTACCACGGCTCCCGTTTTTGTGTTTGCGGCTCCAAACTTTGACTTACAAGTATTATGCGGCATTTCTCCGGAACGAGTTCATTAATTAAGCTAGTAATTAGATCAGGCCTCCACTCGTTAATTAAGTACGGTGCTGTTAGAACTTCCTCAAGGGGATACAGCTAAAGGCGAGAAAGTTGTAAGCTTAACTTGCCGCTTGAAGTAGTATACCATTACTGCCTTACCTGCATTGAAGCAACAACATTAATGACCAAGTTCTCAGGCATGTCCGTATCCTTGAAGCGGAAGTGCATCTTATTTATGTCGCAACATTCATCAAAGATCCATTTTTGAGGACCTTGTTCACGCACCATTTTAATATACTACAACGAAATGGTAAGAAGTCATACTTCCTAAATATGTGAACGAAGAATTTACCTGGAAAATTATATGGACGATGTCATCAACGTGTTCCAAGCCATCTTCTGTTAAGTCCACAACGATTTCAAAGAATCCAAAGCCACGTATGGTGTTATTGTGCCCAGCCATCAAACTGAAAAACTCCGGGAAATGATAAACGAAAACTCGGAAATTTAGAAAGTACTCACTCGTTGCACCACCCTCGTTTACGCAATTCATACAAAATACTGCCTTTAGCCTCATGGCCTACCAAATGCGTAAAGTAACTATCCGGCTGGAAAACATATGTAACATTAAGTTGGGCTTATATAGAAGAATATTTAAAATTATTCTCAAAGCAGTCGTAACAGAAAACAATTCTAGAAATCCTTTCAATATAAATAATAAAATTTCTTAGATATCTGCCTTCTTTTGATACTTCTCATGTTCAGTAGGAACATGAACATGATCATGTAAAGAAGGAACTTTAGACTCGTAAACATTTCAAGCTGAATTTGCACTTACCGCAGACTTATAATATCCACTCAAGTCTTTTGTTGTAAAACTTATTGTTAATGAACGGACATCCTTAACAGGAGTGACTAACAATTTTTTCCCATACTGATCCTCATCAAACGGATCTCCGTCCCAGGCTGGCAACTCAACATTCTTGTTTTCAATTTCGGAAAACTTCGATATAACCATATCTTCCAGTTCATTGAGCGATTCTGAAATAAAATCGGTTCATCGTTGATCTGTTGGCACAGCGTGTTTTCTTTACCTTTTCCGATTACAGCCAAACTCATAATGTTGGATGAGTACCACTTCTTATGAAACTTAAGCAATTCCTCTCTAACATCAATATTCAAACTCTTTGGCACATCATACAATGATTTCTTGTTTCCACCGCCGAATTTGCTATACGGATGTTTGGGTTTAGCCAAGTGCTTGTTTACTTGTCTCACCCGCCATATGTCACTTGACAAATTTTTTTCATATTCCGAGTTAACCTACAATACAAGATTATGCATCAAACGCTTTGCTTGCGGTATGCGATCCAACTTACAGCATTGATTTCACGTTCAGTAGCAGTTGAAGTAAATAATGGTGATATGAAGAACTGTGCGAAGCGATCTAGTGCCCCATCCAACTTATCAGCTGCAACATGAAAGTGATATTTTGTCATGTGAGAATAGGTGGCCGCGTTGCAGCTGCCGCTGTTTTGAGACACGTATATGGCGTAGTCATTCTCATTGGGGTATTTTTCGGTGCCAAGAAACAGCATATGTTCACAAAAGTGGGCTAATCCTGGAAGGTCATCCGGATCCGACATGTGTCTGTTTGAAGTAATACAAGTAACAAAATTATTTACGTTAAACATTTTAATTCGAGTATGAAATGAGATTTTTAAGAAAACTGTATCTAGATACTAACCCAACTTCAACCGACAAAGCTGCTGCAGCAACGTCTGTTTTTGGATCGCTTACAAGCAACACTTTCATTCCATTGTCTAACTGCAAACCACGATACTCCCTGTTGTCTTGCTGCGATTTGGCGATAGTTAATCTAAAACGGAACACCGCAAACAAAGAAGGCGGATATTACTACGTATACTATTTAGTGATCATACCATGAGTGACCCCATAGTCCAATGACATCATCTATGAATCGTATGATGAAAATATTAACCAACAATTGCACAATAACACACCTGGTCATTTTTTCAGTGTCCTGCGGCTTTTGCACGGGAATCTTATTGACACACGTTCCCTCCATACTTGTGGTGTTACTACTTGAGATATTTCTCCTGCTTATGTTTATAAATCGATGTCTCGAGTTGATGCCGCGGGTAAAATTTGTTTGTCTGAAATATGAAATTCTTTACACAAATTGCCGACCACGCAAAATTTATAACAGTCAAAATCAATTGATACGATGTTCTGATTATGAAAATCTATGATGTACCTTGTTAGATGTGATTCACATATTGCGAATGTAAATTTTGTCACTTGACGAATCAACATGGGCGCGCACGAAACAAGTGCTGTTTTTTTTTTTTTTTTTTTTTGTTCTGCAAGGGGCACCTATTGTATTGTTAAAAAAAGAGAATCGATTTTAATGATTTTTTTACACTTTATGTTTTGTATTTACGTTGGTGACAATTCCGATATGATTTGCTTTCAAATTCCTTTTAAGATTTCTTTTTTCTTCTCAATGCACACGAAGGACGTTGGCCACTTGGCATAGAAGAAAGAGAAAGGAATGGAAGGAGAATGAGGAATGTGAACAAAAATATTACATCTGTAAATGTCAGAAATGATAGAAACAGCTGTTTTCTTAAGCGATGCACTGACAAATGAGTACATTCAGCGAAGAGTATTCTTTGGAAGATTTCACAACAACGGAAGCGGTACCTTGCAGTTTAGGCACCAGTATAAGGTATGCAGCAGAGAGCAATAGGTCTCTGGGTTCCTTATTGGTTTCTGGTATGCAGCTTGGTTGTTCACTCAAAGCGTGTTTAAATTTTTTTAAATTTTCAACAGAAACAGAAAATTTTTCTTTGAACAGCAACATGGTGAATTAAAAGCAACAAAATGAGTAATTTCTTATGAAATATATTAAATACAAGGTCCATCATATAAACATAAAAATCAACGGTAGAAGACGAAACTTTAACATAAGTCAATTCAAAATTATGTTTAAGGCGTAACAAACAAACTCACCTGTTTTAGATGCACTTTCACTGACAGTTGTCAGCAACAAACGAAATGTCATGCAGTGCAAAAAACGCAAAAAAAGAGAGCGAACAAAAACAACAAGAGAAAAAAATCGGCACAAAAACCGTTGTTTCCTCTCTGTGGTGTGTGAGCGTCGAGTAAAGCAAGCTCGTCTATTCTTCTTGCAAATTTTGAGGAAGTCAAAGCGTATACAAAAAAGAATAAAGTTCTCATCATTTCTTTGCTCCATTCTCTCTCTTGATTTTCTCCAGAGTCTACTGGTGTTATTTTTCTTTCTCGGTTTCTTTTTCGGTATCCGATCTGTTATTTATCATTTAATGTAAAATAAAAAGTTCGTGCACTCCTTTGTTGGACGAGAAAAGTGTTGATTAAATAATAATTTCTGAAAATCATTTTGAATAAACAAAAGTAAATAAATCTAATTGCGGTGGGTATGTGAACAACAACGATATCTTCCTCCAGCATAGAGACAGCAGAAGTTAAGGCAGAGAAAAAAGGCTGTATTACGCACTTACGAAAACAAATAGAATCATTGATGAACAAAAAGGAAAAGTTTCTGCAAAGCGAATTAATTATTCTGCAACAATTTACATGAAACCGTGAACACAAAGGAAACAAGTAAAATAACTTAATAAATCAATAAGATAAAAACGAGTTCAAGAGAAAAAAAAGACGACAGCAGCTCCAAATCGGTAAGTGAAGGCCTTACAGGGGAAGCAAATTGAAAGTAATTTTGCTGCAATAAAGTGGATTAAGGGTTTCTGCTTTTACAGAAATGGAAAGTGTACATAATTAATGTGTTTTTAAAGTCCTGCTCTTAGCGTCCTGCACTTGGCAGTACGTGTTACACATCAGCACTCTTATAAGATTTAAAAAGTACAGCTCCATCTGCGAATTTACGTTTTTTTCTTGTGTTGCATGTGTTAAGACCAGGACATCTCTTTGGTGCATCCAATCTATGAGAATGAGCGGTGATGTTTATACGAAAAAGAAGTGCCTATCCGATTCAGGGTTCTAAATACAATTAGTTACAAAGTTTGCCTGACACGTCAATTAAGTTGATTTCCACGTAGCTTTTTTAAGTAGAAGGTTGCAGTTGGAAGGCCACATATGTACATCCATCCATTTGATCAATCTTAAATGCGCACCCTGGTAGCGAAATCCGCGTGCTTGTATTATGAGTATCTGCACAAGTCTTCCGTACTACAACCACAGCTATCATGCAGTAGCATTTTATATTCCGACAATGTATTTTGAAAATTTGCCGGTAAGGTACCCGATAAGAATTCATAACGAGATCGCATTTCAAACAAGAAAGTTTATGGTTCAAAACAACTAATGCGCCAGATCAAACAATTTTAATTCTCTGCTTTAGAGAAAAAGTGTTCAGTATTTACTGAGAACTCATGCGTGCAAAAGTTTGCAAATTCTCGCAATCACATACGTCATTTTTCAGTAAGTAGTCCAAATATAAATCAGTTAACACCATTTTAGTAGGTATAAGAATTCGTTTATATTTTTCCAAAAAAAGAAGCCGTTGCGTGACTACGTACGAGTAGTAGCTGCATGCGATAAGTATTCATCGATCGTATTTCGCTTCAGTTTAGCTCTAAAAGAGTTGTATTTTTGTGTAACTTGTTTTGTTGGGCCCTTCTTGTCGCTGTTTACATGTGGAGCCGGTTTAATTAGCGAAAGCAACACTCACCTGTATCAAATGACATGAAAAATATGATTACCTTCGAATTCCAATACCTAATGTATTTGCATTCAGTTTTGGGAGGGTGTAAAGGAGGAAAAGAGCCAAGGTGTTGCGGTTCGGCGGCATAGGTTCGTTGCAATGCAGCAAAAGAGGAATTTATTGTGACCTCATTGTAGTGTCTGCCGTGGAATAGACACATTTGGGTCTGGGGTGGGTAAGGATTCATGTTCATGCGACACATTGGTTACACGCCACTCACAACTAATCGGTGGACATATATTTCTGTGAGAAGCTATTTGCGATTATCGTCTTAATTTCAAAAAGTGCGTCATTGCGCGATAATATTACGAGAAAGTCTTCGACAATGTGAGTTAGAAGGGTCATAAATGACAGTACAACGGTGAACAATGAAATATGATAAAGACAAGACGGAGCTGTTTGTTTTGTGCAGTAGGTGCTATTTACGTGCATAAACCTATTTCGGGGTGATGATATACTTCTGCCTGTTTTTGGTAAAATTGTGAATTGTGGCAAACAAAGTCACAGTATGAAGTCAGCGCCTAGATCGAGATAGGGTCGGAAAGATTTATTATTACACTTAATTGCAGCAATAATAAACACGTGATGCTGTTGAAACGGTACGGCGAATGAGATTTGTAGGAAACAAGGTGGTGAAATAACATAAGAAGTAACATCGTATTTCATTGATCTTCTTCCTTGGAATGACGCAATTTGATATTTGCGCGCACAAACGCACTTATTTGTTTTTACACTGCGGTAGGTGCTTGGACCCTTATTTCTAATATAAAGCATTTAAGGATATAGTGAAAAAGAGGCTCTAGATGCTCATGGACTGTAGAGCCACCCTACACTAAACTATTTTCCAGATGATGGGTCTATTGATTTATTCAGAATGTTGTTGCATTACGTGCTCAAGAACACAGATCCCACGAGCAAGATACGAAGACAAGTTTCTGAACAAACTTTTATATTCTGAATCATTTGTCTGCTTTTCATTAACGACCACCATGCAATCACCACACAAGGTGTAGAAATATTTTGATCACATCTCGTGAATTAAAGTACCATTAAAATACTTAACAGAAGAATATGACATCGCTCTAATATAATCGATTCGCACATTAGGACGCCTGTAAAATATACAAAGAGATTGGTTTATTAATAAGCGAGAGTAACTTGTGATTAGCGAGTCTAAAAGATAAACACAGCAACCAGACGTGTTGAATGAGAGAGTGGGAATTTTAATATACTTTTATTATTCTACAATTCTCACTGGAAATTCCCTAACCGGTTGGCGAATATTCGGCGTCAAGATATTGTGCGTGGAAGAGGGACAGAAGTAGGGCAGAGTGAGAATATTACTTTACGTGTGTAAACAATAAACTCTTCGTCTTTACCCGCAACTAGTAGCCGTCTATTTATCGGAACAGATGAATAATCAAATGCACGTGCTGTGTAACCTTGGTTTTGTCTTAAGTATATTTTTTTGGTGGATTTTCATCTTTAGATTTTTCAAAACGGTGATGGGAACATGGACAACGAACAGCCGCATCAAGAATTGGTAAAATGTGTTCTGGTTGGAGACACTGCTGTGGGAAAGACGAGATTAATATGTGCCAGAGCATGTAATAAACATGTCTCACTGTCTCAACTCCTTTCGACGCATGTGCCAACTGTGTGGGCCATAGACCAGTATAGGATATACAAAGATGTGAGTACATCCCCCATGAAACTTTAATTTAACGTACATATATGTTGTGACTGTTTGTAAAGGTCCTCGAGAGATCATGGGAGGTTGTTGATGGAGTAAATGTATCACTTAGACTCTGGGACACGTTTGGTGACCATGACAAAGATAGAAGGTTTGCTTATGGAAGGTAAAAGTGCATCGAATTCTCGTTCCGTCATCTGCTAAAATGTTTCTTTTTCAATACAGATCCGATGTAGTTTTACTTTGTTTTTCAATAGCCAGTCCAACATCGTTAAGAAATTGCAAGGCAATGTGGTATCCTGAAATTCGCCGTTTCTGTCCAGATACTCCAGTCATTTTAGTGGGCTGTAAGAATGACTTGCGATACATGTACCGAGATGAAAAGTATTTGTCATACTTTGGTGAACGTAGCCCCTTCGTAAGGTAGATTGCTTTAAACTGGGTGTTGTAATCGGAATTTAATTTGAAAATTCGTGAACAGAGCTGCTCTCAAGAGTGATCTTGTGATGCCAGATGAAGCTAGAGCCGTTGCAAAGGACCTTGGTGTTGCCTACTACGAGACCAGTGTTTTCACCTATTTTGGCGTGAACGAGCTTTTTGAAAACGCTATACGTTCAGCTTTAATAGCTAGACGCCAACAGCGTTTTTGGATGACAAACCTCAAAAAAGTTCAGAAACCTTTGTTACAGGTAAAAACAATCCATAAATTTAAATAAAAGAAAAGATTATATGATTCCTTGAAGGCTCCATTTCGTCCGCCAAAGCCACCACCACCGGAGGTTACTGTTGTTGTGGGCAACTACAAAAAGGACATGTACAACATGCTGGTTTCCCAGTGTTACACTGATCTAATTCTGATTGTAGGCTCTACAAAATTTGCTGTCCACAAGTTTATGCTTGCTGCAGCTTCAAACGTTTTCTTTCGCCTGCTAACAACAGAACTTTCAGATATGGGTGGTAGGAGTAGTAGCGAATCAAGTATGGTAGGTGCCCTAATTCTGTATACAGGTACATAGCATAAAGTAATTTTATTTGTTTGTTTTGCTCCCTAGATAAGTTCAACGTTCGGCGAAGCAACAACAGCGGACTTTAACGACGACACAGAGTGCCTGATACGCAATGAATCACGGACACTGAGGTACATTAGAACCTGTAAGTAGGCATTTTTTATTTATTCACGGATTCTTATGTGTCCCTCAGAATGTGGGAACATTTGAAACGTCGATCCAGCTATCAAGCCTTACCCCTAATTGAATCAAAGAAACCAACAGATCTCTACAAGGATCTACATCATCCAATCTTTCAAAACATCCGCATCGTACAAATGGAAAACAATCGTGGAGTGAACACAACCCAGACGATTGTCAGTTTGACAAAAATCATAACGCCACAAGCAATGAATCAGTGTCTTAAATTCATATATACTGGCACAATTGAGAAGGAATTTCACAATCTTCAGGTAATTGCGAACAGTGACAATGCGAATTAAGTTACGGTTGATAAGTAGTGAATTAGTTTAGACTTCGTAATACTAAAGAAGGTTTAAGAGAATCATTTCTATATTCAAAATAAATTTATAATCTTCTCAGACTGCTCCAATTGGATTACTTTTGGTAAATATTTTCAGAAAAAAAACTACCGTTGCATTCACAGTATTCTTCATGTTAAGTTATTCAAGATTAAAGATTAATGCATATAGCCGATCAGATAAATTCAGATTTTTATTTCCAATTGGCAGTTTTCTTAGTGTCATCCTTAATCACTAACGTTTTCCGAATAAGTTTTTGAATGGACTAATAAATTTGAAGAGACATTTCATTTAACCGATATTCAAGACAGATGTAAAATATTCTCGTCCTCTTTGCCCAACCGGAACAAAGAAAGACAACACTCAATTTTCTCAAATTTAAAACAATTTCTAGAGTTCTTATCTTTTTTATTCGTCTTAACTCAATAAGGAAATGTTAAATATTCGATAAGAGTGCATGACACTTTGACACTCGTAAGCAAAGTACGCACGGCGTCATGGAGTTTGCTGACCGGCAACGGGTTTGATAAGATTAATGTATCAGAAAGTCAATAAAAGACTTAAAAGACGACAAAGTTTACACGGATTCCATGTAATTGTCCTCGAAAATATTTGTCGGAAAACGTTAAAGTTTTTTTTGCATTAATTCTTCTGTATTGACAAGTGTATGCGTATTAGTCGATCGTTCGATAACAAATCAACATACCTAAATTATAATTCATCCCTCATTTCAATCCTTTGCCCGTTCACGTTTAACCTGCGAAATTTTTCGTATTATCTCTTCATAGGAAATAAAACAAGCAGCTGACTTTTTAGAACTGCCTCAACTAACGCTGCTTCTTTCCAAGCCGCAAAATGTTTTAGCTAGTCTTTCGGAAGAACCAATTCAGCATTATTGCCTAGTGAGTAGTCTAAGAACTAGAATCCACATTCAACAGTTGTAAATGAAATCTCGTATTTTCTAGAGTATTAAAGAGAATATGGAGAAGCATTGCATTGGCGATGGATACTTTAGTGATGTTACATTCGAACTGGATGACGGTCACATGAAAGCACATCGTTCGATTCTGGTTGCTCGATGCGATGTCATGAGAGCTATGTTAACTGGTGATTTCCGTGAAGCTCATTCGAGTGTTGTATGCTGAACGCAGCTCAGTGAACTGTAGCAAAATATTGATATCATCTATTTCCAGATTGTGTTTCCCGGAGTAACAGTTTATACATTCCACAAGCTTCTTTGTTATCTGTATACGGATGAGATACCTGCAATATCGGCTGATAAATGTCTTAATCTCCTAGAGTTAGCAAACAGGCTGTGCCTTCCAAGGCTGTTGAATTTGGTTGAGTGTAGAGTGATTGAAGACCTAACGTTGATATCGCAGAACGAAACAAACGAAACAGTTGACCATTGCCTAAAGTTGCTTGAACCAGTGAAAGTAAGCTAAACTATGGAATGTCTGTTTACAAAATAAATCATATGTTTCCGAATTTAGCTTCACAACGCACATCAATTGGCCGAATGGTGTATGTCCTATCTGTGTGTAAATTATAACATAATTTGTAAGTTCTCGCTGAAAGGCTTGAAGGCCCTGCATCAGGATAATCAAGAATATTTACGTGAGCATCGCTGGCCCCCGGTTTGGTATTTGAAAGACTATGACTATTACCAGCGTTGTATCAATGAAATGAATAAGGAACTCAAAGATGCGCGCGGTGACTCACCCAGTGACGATGAGGGATGTTTATGCTTTTCCGGAGGTAAGCGCTGATATTAGATTCTGACTGTATCAAGGTGACGGTGATGTTTCAGTGTTTGTATGGTGAGAAGTGGTTGGTTATTTTAATTATCATTTTGTTTGTTTCAATTATCTCAAGTAGCGAAGTAAATCTATGTATATGGTAAGAATTCGTAGAAGAAACATAGTGCGCATACCTCTTCTCTCATCCTCCATTACTTTTAAGTTATTTCTCTTTTTTTCATTTCTATTATTTCGTGTTGATGTAGTGAATGCGTTTTAGTTTCTTTGCAATAATTGTGAAATTTGGGAAAAGTATTCTCTTGGCTACTAGGTAAAAATCGACGTGGCGACGGAAACGGTGGCAATAACAACGGTGCTGACGGTGAAGCACAGCAAATGTTTAACAGCACTGCGAATTCAATAAATCACATTGATATGGAACAAGAGGTTGACTTGAATCTTTGACATCCAGCCATCGGGCAGAGAAGGTAAAATCTGTAATTTCTTACATCAAAAGGTCGTAATACATGTTTTATTTTATTAATTTTCAGATCACTGCGATTTATAGTGATTCTGCCCGTTTTGATTTGTTTCATTTGTACTATACTAAGTATTTTAATTTTATTTCAGATCTATACATAGCAAATGAAATTTTTATATATTGTCCACAATATTACAAAATTCGAATCTATAAACTAAAGTCGAATATATTCCAACAAGATAAATCTATCTTATAACAGAAACGAAAATGTTAAAAGTTATAGGTTTATTTTTTTAGCCTTAAAGGAGAAACAGAAATCCAAGAGATTAACAAAAAATGAATTTATAAACAACTAAGCTTACACTATTTATAATCTCTTTTCCTTATCTGATTGTTATTCTATTGTTTTCTCCTTTCATTTCCCATTTCACAAAAGGAAAGAACAAATTATGAAATTTAACAAACAGAGAAAACAATCCCAACTTTTATATAAACAACACATGTATTTCTATACTTTTTCAAGAATCCTTTTGTGTACCTTGACTTGTTTTATTTTTTAGACTATATACATGTATACATTAATTGCACAACTTGCAAACGAGAGTAGTCTATACAACTGAAGGATATAGTATAAAATAGTTTTGAAACAATAAAAAGGAGTATGACCCCATACAGGTATAAAATCAATTATTTTGTAATTCATATTTTATACAATTTGAAATTGGTTGTCTTCAAATATCTAATAGAATACGTAAAGGTACTCTTTTCTCCATCACAACTCCTTCCGACAAAAATTTACGCAATAACAAATGGGTAATTCATTGGAAATGTGAACTTTCTACGTTAGGAATAATCTTAGATGTAGAAATAGTTTGTGATGCTTCTTACGTAGTATTCAAGCAGTTTTTGATTCCGAATTTTTCATATTATTCTGAAATTGTGTTCATGATGTTAATCAGAGAGTGCCCAGATCATAAAGACCTTTATGAAAAGTTTTTATTTTTATCAATTATTTGACAGTTGACGTCTTCTTGGGCACCATTTTAGTTGGAGGACAAAGGATACAATTATAGGGCACGAGTAAAACGACTATGCAGCCTCATGCCCTGAGCTTTTTGTGTACAATAAATTCTACCTTTTTCGTACATACTCTATTAATTATTTTGTTCCTCTTAAGCATTTTCAAACCTACTACTTCACCGATGTTGGTAGTATTACAAGTGTTCTCGGTATATGCTTTGTAACCACAAAGAAACTTAATCGTTTCCTTGCAACATTACCTCAACATCACAAGTTCTTATCGTAGGAAAATTACATTTCACACAAGACTAATGAACTAGATCTTTCAAATTTTTCTCAATCCACTTTCATCAAGCAAGAAAAAAAAAACAGAAAACTCAAAATAGGAATAGTTTGCCATCAATAATAATGTTTTAGGGATTCTTGTAGTGAACTCTATTTACTCTAGATCATAAGTTAAAATCGCCATTTTTCGCATAGAAATATAACAAAACAATATTTATATTTAGATCCATGCCAAAAACAGAAAAAAACAAAAATTTGTATACCATAGCATACACAACCACGTTATACAGCGCGTACTATCTTACTTGTTATATCTTTGGTGTGCAATATATGTTGTATTGACGTACGTACTAGTACCGCTATGTAACTTTCGTTTGTAGCATTAAGTACACCCACAGTATACGCGGGTTAACTAAATAATTGCTTGCCAAAAGTAAACCATCTAATGGAGAACATTTGCTTAAAACCAGTTAAACAATTTAAAGCGCTTAACTACACATTCCGAAAAAGAGTATTTTAAACTAAGCATCACAATAACACAAGAATTGCAAATTGCAAATACGATGTAGTTTTTTTTCTCCTAGTTTATAGTTTTTTTTCTTTTGAAACAAATGAGATTTGCTAAAACAATGCCAAACAAACTTAATATAAATTTAGAAGGATATACAAAAGTGTGTGCTTTCTATTTCTTTTTGACCATATGTATAGAAAATTGATTTAAGCAAAAAGAAAACAAAAACATTGTCCATTGCGTATACACAAAACTAATATAGGTATATAGTGATATATGAAATCGTCGTCATCATTAAAAAATGTAAAGCATTAATAACTAAAAGAATAAGCTTAGCTGCCAGTTTGTATTATTTAATAAAAATTAATATATAGAAAAAACAACCAACGAAAATCTATATGAAATCAACACAAAAACGTACAAAATTAAATTTGTTTATCAAGAGTGTGGAGAAAAAGAAGGTAAATTTTAGTATAGGATTTGTACGTACATAATGCGTGTTTTGTTGTTTGATTCTGCTTCATTTAGCTACCCTCTTTTGATCTCATTTAAATTCAAAAATATTTTTTAATGAACAATTTTGATCTTGTTGTTCTAACGTATTGCAAATGAAAAAAACAATTTACGGTTTGTTCTCCTCCGCTTAAACCAAACAACACAAAACAACGATAATTCTTGCTTATGGAAACAAATTTCGGTGGCTTTACGCTGATTTGTGCTATAAAAGTACGGAAACAGACCTGTGAGAGATCACAAGAACGACGTGCAATATTTTACAATGATGGATACACATGACTTACATTTCAACAAGAGAACACCCCTTACCTCATTTTGATTTGATCTCTTTATATCAAACCCTTCATTTCTTGGGACCGTTGTCGTTAGCTTAATTAGGGCGATGCTCAAGCAAGATTATCGTAATTGGGTTGGTTCGACTTATACGTGATAAATCTGTTCAATGATTAATCACAGGCAGAACCTACAAAATAAGAGAAAGACAATATGACTATCAAAATGGGCAAACCGACAAACAATAAACACACGTGAATTGCAACCGCTTTTAAGATTGATTTGTTCGAGACTGAATTTTTCAAAGCAAATGCGTAGGGGGTTAGAGTTTTCAAAACTGTTAGAAATTATAGAAATGTCTGCTACTGTTTCCTCCCAATTTAAGCTTACGTTAAATATTTTCTCATTCTTTCTTTGAATATGGAATATGTTGTATTTTGTTAAACAATCAGAGTAGAAATAAATTGGAATAGAAGTACAAAATCATTCTTTTATTATCTACAGATAAACATAACAAAAATTACACTTATTTACGTTTGTTGCACTTTAGCGGCGAAGGTTTGGTTTGCATTGACATCGCCTTTCTTTGGTGATTCATTTTCGACCTCTAATCCTTCTAACATAGCCAACAACTCCTCATCGGTGACGTGGATTTTATTAACATTGTTATTAGCGACAATGTCAACCGTTTTCTCGTCCGGTCCCTCGCCCATGAGTCCTTTAAGTTCAAGCTCTAGGGAGTCATCATCAAACTTCTCATTTATGTTCGCATTTGCGATAGTGTCCTGAATCTCATCATGGTTTTCAACTGCTTCACGCACCTCGGAAATGACTTCATCCACATTGTCGTACTTGAGGCCTGAGTCGTTGAGGACCTTTTGAAGAGCCTTCGAACCAATTTTATACGCATCTAAAATAACGCCGTTGTGCTGAGCTTCATCGACACTTGAGAGCAGTACCTCAACATTGTTCAGAGCAATGCTACGTTTTTCTGTAATAAAAAAATAATTAAGAATGATACTGAAAATGACAACAACTGTACAAACCATAGTTCTTTTCGAGCAAGTGCTTCTTCCTGAGATATGTTTTCGCAAGCTGTCTTTTATTTTCCTTTAAGTATTGTCTTGTTTTCTCATCTAGTTCTTTGATGTCATTCTCTAACAATTGCAATTGGTTTGTCAGATCTTTCTGTGTCATTTGTAGGTTGTGGAACGCACGGTCTGTCTCTGTTATGTCCGTGTTTGGATCATTCTTACCTTTAAAAATATTGAATGAATTTGTATATCTTCTAAAACTATTAATGCAACATCATATACGTTTGATAAAAAGATGATGGATTACTTTTTAGCTTTCTAGAAGCCACTATTCTCGTGATAAGTAAATAACAGTAATCCATCAACCGTCTGGGTGTATTTTACCTGGAATCTTAATTAAATGAATCTTCTTTTCACTGTTTTCGTTGATATATTCTAGACCAATTTTTTTCTGTGTATGCAGGGTGTGTAAGCAAATGTTTAGACCATCACCGTTTAAAGTGATTACGTCCCTCAAAATATCTTTAAGAACCTCGTAATGCAGTATTTTTCCAGCATGCTTCTGAAGGATCACATTTAAGTCACTGAAAAGTTTCTACAAATTGGAAACCCAATTAGTTTGAATAGTTGTAATTCATTCAATCGCAAAGCCTACCTTAACCAAATCCAAATGAACCCATTCGATATTACTTTCGTCTTCATTTGTAGGCAAAATTCGTTTAACACCCCACCAAAGAGGTTTCTTCACAAAGCTATTTATAGCCCAACCAGTCCAGCTGTTCTCAGGGTCGTACATATACTCGACTTTAGAGCGTATTTTCCCTGTGTTCCGCATCTCCTCAAGAACATTATCTAGCCCGTATGGCACCTTTTCCTTACGTTGAAATGCCAATTGCAGTTCACGTTTATTAAAAGCTGGGGATCCCTTGAATTCGCAATATTTCACAATCATATCCTGCCAGAACTTCATTTTTGAGACGTAGTTTTCTGGGTTGACAGATTTTAGGCGAAACGGAGCCATAAGGACGTCCATGCGAATATCGTCTGACCAACATTGTGGGTACGGAAATGTTTTATGATTTAAATCAACCATAACGAATAAATTAATCAAAGAACAAATATTTTAGCGAAATTTGTTTTGTTTTGAAATATATGACAGACAATTGACTGAAGAATGCAATGCAGAGATGTATGTAAATTGAAGAGGTAAGATTTGGTTGTACAATAAGCTGAATACCAGAGACTACTAGGTTTTCTGCTGAATACATTATCAACTAATTCTTAAGCCGATATTATAAGCAGGTACAGTTCATGCAATCCTTGATTTTCCAAAGAATTTAAGACCAAATTTTAAATTATAGCACTTGAATTTGTTGCGAATTGGTTTTAAAAAACAAATTAATTCATTCATTCAGTTGAAGTGAATTGAATTTAAAGGTTTCAACTAACCTTTTCAAATTTTTGCCGCACCTGTCAGCATCACCCGACATTTTGACATATGTCACCTGCCCAATGCGAAAAAAATAAAACGAAACTTCAAACATCGAGTACAGTGCTTTTTCTTCTATCATTAAATGCTGAACGTATTTTTCTCTTTGATATTCATCCTCATCAGATAAGATGCAAATTTTATAAAACAAAAATATAAATTCACTCCACCAATCTGTGCAAAGGTCAGCCGATGGTATTGCGTATACAAAATCTGTTGTGATCGCCTGAAGAAAAATCCGTGAACTATTTTCCCCAAACGAAGCACGAAGTTATATTTATGGTGCAAACATCTTAACAATTTCCAATTGTAATTACTTAAAATTTCGTAAGATCGTCTATGCTTAGTGTGTGATTTAGATTGATTGCGTTTTTTTCATATATAGACTATTAGACAACTAATATCAATCCAGCAATATGCAAAAGGCTCAATTGGCCAAAGGTAAGTGGAGATTTCAGTTTCTCTTGTGAAATGGACCAGTATGTACGTAAACGAGGGAAGACTCGTTTTTTTTTTTGTTTCGGTTAATAATTGATTCGGTAAGCTATACGGTACGTGCACTAGGCAATTGCGTATACATACGTTGCCTATGATCTCCCAGATATTATCTTTTCATCAGGCTCTGTATGAGGCATACACACCCCATATGATATGTGTAACTACTCATAGATTTATTTTTGTTTTAATTTTTGCGAGTACTTGACAACGTGCGATAAGATTTTAATTACTACGTTTAATTGGAAAATTATTTTCTTGCAATTGTTTCTGATTTGAAGGCAAAAGGAACTAAAGGGAATTTGAAGTTGAGCTACGTAACATGCTTAAGGTTACTCTCCCATCATTCATAAATAACATTGAAGTATCAATCTGCTGATTCAATTAAACATATGCTAGATATAACATTGGCGCCTACAATCTGCTACACCAAAGATTACACACCACCTTCTGCTGCTAGTTGTGTAGAATATGCGAACGTTAACTCAACAAACCAAAACAATAACAAAGCAAGAAAACAAAGAAAATCAGTAGGAAATGCAACTCAACTAGTATTACATGATTAAGAAAGCTAAGCACGTTCTAGATTGTAATCTCTGTAATCGTTATGCCTGTGAAGTGGCTAATGGATAATATCAAACTTGAAACAAACAAATTGAAAAATTTCCAGTTTATTCATACTAAGGCTGTTTCAATGCTTTTGTTATCATATGGGAAATGCCGCAATTAACTTGGCTATCAGGAATAAGTATATTCCGTAGGACGCTCGTTGGTTTAAAGATCATTAATTTCGTATTATTTGGTTAATGATGTATGTGAAAAAAGTTTTATTTAGTATTTGTATAGTTTCTTCTGCGAAAGCTTTTCATTGTACGCCCGAAAGTCTCTTCATGTCTTCTTTAATATAGTTCAAGTTCTGAAACGGCGTTAATTTTGAAACTTACGCATAAACTTTATGCATGCTCTTTGAGAGTCTGAACCGGAGCTAGTCAAATTTACATTATTCTATTGTCAGTCATTTTAGGGTCACACGTTGGCTGTCAAAGTGAAGATCTATATTTTATTGAAAAATGTCCAATTCTTAAATTCAAATATTCACCAGTTCAATCACGCTTGTATGCTTGAATAAATTAATCCGAGCACAATTGCATAGATGCTTTGACTTGTTCTCCCACCCGCGGCTTAATAAATTTATATTGATTGTTAATCTTCAAGAGAAAGCTATAGTATTATCAAGTCGGGAAAGAGCAATTTAATAACTGCATATTAAAGGAAATATCCTACTGGCCAAAGAACACTTCCAACCATCACAATAAATAACTCCGAGACTAATTTCAAATATTCTAACCTCACTCGTCCTGTGTACAAATACATCTCTAAATTCGCCTCTAATAACTTCTGATAAGAATTCACATCGACATGGCTTGTCATTTTCTATTCCGATCCCCTGGGCTTTAAACTGTGTGAGTGTGCTGCCTTCAGAATTTGGCATATCGATAGAATCAAAAAACAAATGTTTCACACTCGCACTTGAGTAGAGCTTATCTTAAGATCATGACCGATTGCTCTTACACGGGTTTGGTTTCGAACAAAATTATGAGTAAGCCTCAGAGTATGAATCGTCTACTCGAATGCATGTGGAAACACTGTGCACTTCGATGCCCTCATCTGCCAACTCTAAGTTTAGCTTTTAAGCTCTTATCCCTCACTCTTAAGATGTGCCTACGATTCACTCAACTCTTGTTTCACTCTTTTCGTTTCGTTGAAGTTCATGCTCAAAGTAATATGGAGATAGAAACACAACAGCAGACCACACAAACACAGCGATAGGCTTTCTTATTGTAGTGACCCTCGTATGATTTTATCGCCAACCTATTAGCCAGGCAGCTCGCATTTCACTCAGGGCATAGTCTACGCGTTGTGCGCTCGACTCTCTAGCTCCAATTTTCGCTTGCTTCTGCATCTGTCCGCCTGCCCGTATGTACGTAGGTACAACGGCTTCATTGGAATTTAAAATAATCGATTTTTGTATTTTCTTTCCGTCTACTTAGTTGCATACGTCGTCGTTGTCGTCGCTGTTGTCGCCGCCATCGTCGAAGGTACCACAATCGCGATCTTCTCTTCTGTGGTTTAACTCTAGTGATCTAGTCGCGCTCAAATTCTGCTCCTCTGTCGTCCGTGATATGCACACTTGTGGATCGTCACAGGCAACCTCATTCAACTGAAAATGATACCGCTCCAGCACTGATCTGTCATCGTCGCTGAGCTAAAAACCGGGGACTAAGGTCGGCCACAATTCTGTTGAAAGTTTTGCATACGAGTGTCTGAGCGTGTGAAGTTCCAAGAGTCCGAGAAAAAGAAAACGAATACTGACAGCAACAAACTTTATTGTCGATCATCAGTTTTTTTCGAACGTTAAATTTGGATCGTGAGTGTGTATGGCTGCGGGCCACCATCGGTAGCAACAACGCAAGCACGAAAGTATCGTTATTTCGCATTTGTCCGTTTGGTGCGTGACGTCGTTGAGTTTATATAATAGATTCCCAACGCATTTGTCAGTCAAAATGAAAGTTCCGTCGCGAGAATCTCATCCGATGTACTCGTACAATTGTCGCCATTTTATGTCGCCGTCAGACCGGAAATCGGCACGGCGCACAAATTCAAAACGATCCTCAACGGCCAAAAACCGCTCAAGGGATGTGCGGTGCCATTTTGAAAGCTCCGACACGGACAACGATCTGCTGAACAACAATCGATGCTGCAAGTTGGAGGGCTGCTGCTACGAGGACTGCGACAATGACAGTGGTCACATTAGTCGCAGCAGCAGCAGGAACAGCAGCAGCAGCTGTTGCACGAGCAGCGACAGCAGCGACCTGTACATGTGTAAGCTGAATTCTCTAATCAAATATCTGTTTTATTATGTATGCGTTAAGTTGGACGCGGTTCTGTCTCTCTCCGATTCAATCAGGTGGCTCTGGTCAGGGAGAAGAAATTTATTAATGAAATGCTGAGGCCATATCGTATGCCACACACTCAGGCATACTCTCTCGCATACGTACATATGTAATTGGTTATGTAAATGCGGTTTTCCAACAGCTCTGGCGCATTGTGCAAACCTAGCAGCCATCGTGTTTTTTTGATTTTTGTTTTGTTTGGATGACTAGACTGGTACAGGGTGCGTGTTTTGAGTCTCGGCGACGACTGCACACCAAAACATGTCAAAGTTGAAAAAGTACATAAGTGAATTCAGGGTCAGACACGAGACTGATGAACTTTTGAGAGCGTTTTATCAGTGGGATGTCGGGTGGATATCGCCTCTCGCTGAAAGGGAAGTTGGGCAAGATCTGGTGGCGTTCATAATTAACATTCCATTGCGATAGATATTAACTATTCAGTTGTGCTCTGTGTTGGTGTGCGTATGGGAAATTGATATTTTTGTTTGTTTCTGTAGCACAAATGCATATTGCCAATCGGATGGATCGAATTGTGGAGGCCATTTGGGGGGTAAGGAATTTGCATTTGAATCAAGAAATTAATTGTTCTCCCTCTTGGAAAGTGCTAACTGTCAGCTCACTATGTGTGAAATTGACGTCATAGGTCTCGCACGCATGCAGTGTTGTAAGCAGGCGAAATAAATTTGTTTACTGATTTAACTCAAGTATTTGTTAAGCCGTGGTGTCATCGACAATGGCAGGGTGAATTCTGTCGCGACAAAGTAAAGGAGTACGGTGTTTTCAGTCTAAACGCGGACTGATTTAATTTTTTTCTTTTTTAATTGGAAAAGTCTTAAGAGACATACATGTACTTTGTGCGCTTGTGAACTGTGAGTTAGAATGATCTTGTGCAAGTTATTCGATACACTGTCTGTTACGAGCCCTCGTTTTGGAAACGAAATTCGCACATCCGTCTATTAACTCTTCTTGAAGGCATGAAAGGTCTCATTCAGATCTTGGTTTGTTCGAAAAGGAAAAGGTTCCATATGTCAAGGAATCATTCCTGAGACTTCGGCCTATAAGTGCTGTAATAATCACTCAAGAAGAATTTACAACAGAGAACGTGCTAATGGTTTACTGCCGTTATGTTAAATATCCTCTTTAACCGTTTTTTTTTATTGTGATGAGTAACATCGTCATTCATATTTAATAAACGCAATTTTATGAGTGCACGTCCCCACAACTTGCGCACAGTTGTTTTTGATCTGAGTGTATCGCCCAAATTATATTTCACAGCTTAACCTTCCTTCAACGTCAATGCATGCCGACCTTTTGGCTTTGACACTAATTCAGTGAAGCGCCTTTCGGGCAAAGCTATCAGCCCGATTGTGACCTCAGAATTCACTAGACAAAAAACGGAAATAAATCTGAATTAACATTGTCATAAACATAATAAGATCATTTCCTTCGGAATGTGTTTACGAGAGAACTTTGAAGCCCGTTTTGTACTTTGCCATTGTCCCTCTTGCGAAATAATTCCCGGTTCTCAATCAATTCACAATTAAGTTATTTAAACAGTAGATTATGAGTGTGTATTGCAATTATTGGGATAACATCTTGCCCCCTTTTTAAGAAAACATTCGGTCACACCGTTGCGATGACCGTGGAAATATCTATCTTATCCGGAGTAATCGAAGTATATTGCTATCACCGAAACCGTCTTATCAACTCAATTTCGCTTGCAAAGAGGAAAAATAAACGCTTTCTTCGAGATTACACGCCACACTTTGCTGAGCAAGGGGCAGTCGATTAGAGGTGCTTGAGAGAAGAGAAGACGAAAAAACAATCGGCGCTTGTAAAGACTTCGCAAAAGAATGTGTTTGCTTATACAACACACGTCAATAGACTGAAATGAAAAGCAAATATGAGTGTAATAGCCCGACAACGGGCCAAAGGTTAAGTGCGCCGTGCGACTAAACTGGCACCGTAAAATACTGCATTGAAAACGAACGTGGTTTAGTCAATTTCGTTCAAAGACTACCCACTTTTCAGCGTTGCATCTGACAGCCTTTCGGCGAACGTATCAAAACTGTACTCAATCAACCCCTGATATGATTAAGATTATGAGAGATCAACACACGCGTAGGATGTTTCGATAATTAAATCTATTCGTGAAGATTGCCAATATATCTTCCAGTTTTTTATTCATTTGCTGGGCTCGTGTTATCTTATTCACGCTAGCGGCTAAGGTGTAAGAGCGCTCTGGGTTATCTGGGTTAATGCTAAATGTGTTCAAGGTCAATTCTTTTTTTTAAGTCCGTCCATGGAAGTGCAGGTATTAGATATTGTGGAGCACTTACAATGATTGCCTATCGATGTGTTCGCCTTAAACTGATAAGCGGATTTCCCATGCTCAAGAAGGCGAGTGTAGGAACCGGCCAGTGTTAGTCAGAGCGTTATTTGCGGAGTGTGTGCTGTGCGTTGACAATGTATCAGCAAGTTTGTGACAGTTTTCCATTGGCTAAGTCGGTTTGTTGCTGCTCAAAATATACCGGCAGCAATGAGTTGGGTACGTATTGTGCATTTTCATATTCCTTTTCTGATTCTTTCAAAATTCTTATATTGGGTGCAACTTCTTTTTCGTGTATTGCTACAGTCTGTAATGGGTAACAACAAACGATCTCTTGACAGCTTTTTACTGAAAGTGATTTGCCATATCAGTTCAGGCCAGAGCTGTCGTCTGCTTTATGTGATTCGCTTTAATCTACTCATAAGGGCATGTAACCTGCTATACACTCAACAATTAAGTCACATCTATCTCATTAAGACACACAAGGCGAACGAAGAGATTTTTTGTATTAAAAGTGCAAAATCATCTTTAACTGCTTCAAATGCATTTCGTGCTTAAGCGCCATTCAACTGAATGTTTGTAGTGCTTTTATTGTTCCTCTTACCTAGGGGGCAACAACTCATGCCGAACTTCCAGTTTTCAGTAGTCCAAGGAAGGCGAAGTCTGAGATCATCGAAATGCTTGCTCAGTATAGGATTTTATTTGCGGATCATTCGCAGTCACATGAACTTTAATTTATATTAAAATTTCTTTTCTCCATCGGTAGTGGTCTAAAGTTCGTGTTTCGTTAAGTTGATTCTATGGGCACTTGCAAGCAAATAATCACTTGACTTACAGGTTAATTGCGTAGCTACTCCGTCAACAGTGTCGGTTACTTAGTACTCCTGAGGAGCATTTTAATTTCTGGAAAAAAAGGTTTTTCTATTCACATATACTTTAGGGAATAAACAAAGACGTAACATTTGCAGGGAAGTTATGATGGTACTTTCCTCTCCCACCGTATATGTAGAGCTGGCGCTGCAAATTCAATTTTATTTTTGTCTGGTTCCCGTTGTCACAAACATCAAATTAAAGTAAGCCATTACTTTCACATTCCAGTGTACCACTTTTGACCCGGATTGCATTTTTATATTTATAACGAATACTTCATGACAGCCGAAGGCAGCCTGGCTGTTGAGAAAAAAAAAAACAATTTATGGCAACACGTTCTTGTTCCCTGTTTGATAATTCATGTCAATAAAAACTGATTATTTCGGAATAGAGACTAATATGTTAACAGCTTCACGTAACCTTTTCCCCCTTTATTTGTGGTATATGTGCAATCAACAAAAGTCGTCTGACCTTAGGCGTCACGTAAGAGTAATATGTACGAGCGATGACATTGCTTAAGTACAAAGGTACTAGTCTAGAATATAACATCTACTAATAATTTCGTAACGTTCTTCCGATAAGTATAATTTATTATTTATAACTTAGGAAGCAGTGTGCTAGGAAAATTCCTTGGAAATAAATATTGAAGGTGAAAAAATTTAAGAGGTTTGAATTAACATCTCAAATAACTACGCTGCGATGGCTTTGTTCACACTTCTTGATGGAACGAATATATAAGGGTTTTTCTAGGAGCAATCAGAATCACCACGTACAGTATTGACTTTTCAGTCATCTTGATGAAGTTTCATAATTTCTGAGACCAAATGTCTTTCTCTTTACCTTGAGCCAAGTATTTGTTTGATATGGCGCCTGCAAGTGATGAAAAAGCCTTGACAAATTGCTATGTGCAAGAGGAGAAAGATGTTTGTTTAAACTCAGATCCATCAAGTGTCACCTGCAAAGATTTTGTTTGCTTACCATTATCCTCCCCACCACACTTTCCAGTAAAAGGGTCACAGGTTAGAGCGATTCATCTTCTTGGTGAAACCGGAGAAGGCTCTAAGACTGAACCCCAGTGGTATTAGGAACATGTAATTTACACTTCTATGAAATCGTCCTGCAAGCAAACATAGAGAAAAACTTTTATTTCGCTCAAAAAACATGTTTCAGCTTGTAATCAGGAAACTTAGCGTTTATCTAGTTAAGCTGACTGCTCTAAAAATACACCCACCACTCGTCTGGCATGCATTAACAAGATCTTCTCATCCGACCATTAACCGAGGTTAAGTATATTCCCTTCGAGCATTGAAATTTAAATTCTTCTCCGCTCCAATCCACGACGTAGGAGAGATATGTACATTTTTTTGTTTGGAATTTCTGTTATTCTTTACAGAGAAGAATTGAGAAAATTCTTAAAATAAACACTTTCCATTGAACAAAGGTCAATGTATTTTAATTATTTTTTTAAATTGAATTTACTTGCAGCTATGCCATGGTTCGGCATGGACATCGGCGGGACACTGACAAAACTAGTATACTTCGAACCAAAAGACATTACTCCTGATGAGCAAGATCAAGAAGCTGAAATTCTACGCAACATCAGGCGTTACTTAACGAGGAACTCCGCCTATGGCAAGACCGGTCATCGCGATACCCATCTTCAGGTGAGAATCTACATTCATTCATACATACGTAATTCAGACACGGTCTTGGAGGAGGTTGATCGTATTCATTTCCCAATGTTATCGTGTTACCACCTGTTTTTTGTTTCATTTTTGTTTTTAAATGAAAAACGTGCCAAAGTACACTTGCTTTTGAGGCGACAAACACACAAGGTTTTGCCCTTTTCCCTCTTTTCTCCTTAACTCGTGTGCTTTGTTTAAATTATTAATGTGTGTTAAAAGGTTCTACGACTTCTATGTCATTTTTTGCCTATTTCGTCTTCTGCTTGGCTAGACTATGGTTCAAAATAGCACTGCCGCCAATGACGTATGCGCTAAATTGCGTAAGCATATTTTTTTTTCACGTCAAAAATACAATGCGTGTGTGCGTACTCATGGCTTGTAGAGAAATCGAAGTGCTTACATAAATGCCTTAGTTTACATGCATTTGGACATTGTACACAACATACATTTCAAAAGAAAAGAAAAGTGTGTGGCGAATGTGTGCTGAAATCAATCTTGACTAGGACTATGAGTTTTTCTTATGGATTAAACGTTCCAATTACTGGGTCAGACCAAAGTCAGAAATGTTGAGTTTTGAAAAGGGGTAAAACTGCATCTATCTAACCATAGATAGTTCGGCAAATTTAAATAACGAGCATGAGCGTGCCATGCTCATTTTTAAAACTTCCTTAGGAAATTAGAGAGAACTTTGACTTATTAATAAACTTAAGAATGCGTGGAATATTTCACTAAAGCCAAACTATATGTATGTGAGATCAGATCAAAGTCACAATCATCCTGTTAAACAGTTTTCTTAGTTCAAAGAGAGACCCAGCAAGTTATTCGTTTTCTTAAACATTCTCATATGGAATTTGTCATTTTTTTTCATTTCAGATGGACAATGTAGAGATTCGAAAACGACGTGGTTCCTTACATTTCATACGGTTTCAGACGTCAGACATGATGAACTTTCTATCGTTAGCCAAAGCAAAAGGCATGGCTGAGCTCGTGACAACTGTCTGCGCAACTGGTGGTGGTGCCTTTAAATTCGAAAAAAACTTTAGAGAAGTACGGCAAAATCCGTGACAAACCTACTTAAGAGTTCACCTCTGACTTACTTACATTCACAGGAAGTAAATATGAAGCTAGCCAAATTTGATGAATTGGACACATTGATAAAGGGGATCCTCTTTGCTGAGATCCAGAACAAAACAGAGTGTTATTACTATGAGAATGCATGTGATATTTTGTAAGCGCGAACCTGTTCCTTCCTTTCGATTTTTTTAAATACATGTTTGTCCTTCCAGAAATAGCGAAATACGAGCTTTTGATTTCTCCCAGCCGTATCCTTTTATTCTGGTAAATGTTGGGTCTGGAGTCTCAATTCTTGCTGTATACGGACCGAACAATTACAAGCGCATATCTGGAACAAGGTAAACGAAAAGCTTAGGCTGAATTGAAAACATCGATGTAATTGAATCATTTAACAGTTTAGGTGGAGGGACGTTCCTCGGTCTGTGTTGTTTGTTAACAGGCTGCAACAGTTTTGAGGAAGCCATACAACTTGCCACAAAAGGAGACAATCGGAAGGTTGACAAGCTGGTGCGAGACATTTACGGCGGGGATTACGAACGATTCGGTCTCACTGGAGATTTGGTCGCCTCAAGGTATATCGAATTGGAGACATTTTTAAACACTGACCCTCATACTTCTCAATTGAGCAGCTTTGGACAAATGCACTTGAAGGACAAAAGATCTTCAGTATCCCGGGAGGATCTTGCAAACGCGACCCTGGTGACAATCACAAACAATATTGGCTCCATTGCGAGAATGTGTGCTTTGAATGCCAAAATTGATAAGGTACTCCGTTTCACCTTCAAACTTCGGCCATATCAATAATTTTCAATTATTATTCCTAGATCGTTTTTGTGGGTAACTTCCTGCGAGTGAATCCGATTTCCATGAAACTCCTTGCCTACGCTATGGACTTTTGGTCCGATCACACATTGAAGGCACTCTTCCTCGAGCATGAAGGCTACTTCGGTGCCCTAGGATGCCTGTTGCAGTTCAATGGAGAAATAGCCGCCGCGCTAGGAGATGCGGACACACTGACAACATCATCTACAGCCCCTGTCGCAAACGCCACAACATCTCCCTCCGTGGATAGCACACAATTATCGTCATCAACAACCACAACAACATCGACTACATTTCCAACCAAGCATGAAGATGGTTCACCTAATCTCCACTGATTAGCTGACCGTCGGCAAGATGGCTGTTTACAGCAGTCTTCACCCTTTTTATTTCGTTTTCTCTCTTTAGTGTATTCATTCGACTTAGTTTTAGCAATTTGTTTCTTACTTTTTTCGATTCTACATACCTGTTGTATCTTTTATCCACAACGCTCAAGTTATTTAATTTGTACGTGTCCAGTTGTTGCCAAGGAAGAAATGAGTCCGAGAGCGCTGAAAGTGGATGCATTTGTAAACGAATGAATCCGTTTGAATAGATCAGACCGTTTAACAGTCGAACGTAACGGTAGACAAGGCATCTAAAAGCTGAGAAAAAATAAATATATATGAGAGAAGTCACAATCCGTCAAACGTGTTATTTAGATAAATTCCGTTTATATGTATATATATATTTTTATATATGTGTATGTATAAGTTAAATTATATATTTCGTTCTAGAGATAAGTTATAAAACTGGAGAATACAGAGATAATTCTATGTTCATTTTGCTCTGGGATTTGTTGTCTTTTCTTTGGAATGTGCGGTATGAATTAGGAATAAATTCAATAGCTACTTAGTGTTCAACGTTTTGTTATCTCTTTTTTATCTAAAAAGCAATACGTCATTTAGTAATAAAAGTTGTCCTTAATTGAGAAGAATGTGTACTAAACCGTGGAAATTTACGTGGAAAGCTCGAAAATAAACACCATTCCAAAATGTTGACAAGCAAATTAAACAAATTTTGTTGCTTCAAGCGAATTTTAATTTTTATTTATTTTTCTTTCATTTACAACAAAATTAGTTATGCGACGCTGTTTATCATGCAACCAACATTTGGTTTTAATGAAAAATTTCCACAACTATCGGATTCGTCCTTCGAGATGTTCTTTACCCGCCAGTTATTCTTACCGTTTTTACTGGAGAATGATATTCTACTCAAAGCGTACATCCTTTTAAAAGAAACAATTGGATGTGAATATATCACTTGCGCCACAGGAAAGTAAAAATGTTGCATTATCCTCGTATAATCGTGTGAAAGAGATTCCTATAGTCCCTGGGTGTCGCCCAGTCGGCCTTGAAGTCCAGAACTCTCAGACTACGATCGATGGCCACGAAAAGGTAGCGACTGTCACATGCAATGCTATACACTGGAGAGCTGCGACCATTCCTAGATGAGGGAAAGTAGTTCTGCACACATTTGTTAGGTACTCTGATATCGTACAAGTTCACTCTGCAGTGATGCTTGACCCCACATAGCACACCATACAAGCCATCGTAGTCTAAGCAGTACATCGACGACGCAAATTGATCCTCCCATATACTCACGTCACAGTCCAGTCGTCTGTCAAACATGCGGAAGGTGGTGTCGAAGTTCGCGGTAAATATCACATTAGGGTCTTTGATTTTGAGATCATATATGGAATAGGTTTGAGAGTTGAGAATATGGTGTTTCCCCCTAAAAAAAAATTGCAATTAATTACGGTTAAAACGCTTCAAAACTAACTCACGTCTCGACGTCGATTTCTCTCAGTGCTCTGTGGTCCAGAGAGACATACAAGCCTCCGAAGATCTTGTCGCCATCTTGAGAAAATAAAGCGGATTTGAAGGAATATCCATATTCCTTAGCAAGATCTAGGTAAATCAGACCGAACTGATCCGCTCGATGCCACAAACGAGTGCTCTTATCTGTGCTGGTTAGGTATATGCTTCCGCTAAAGTCAACACAGTACAGGTATTCCTTTATGTTGTGAAGACGCATTTCAGTGGCAACACCATCCTCATAGATAAAACCACTGCCATACACTCGCCCAGCAAACACCGTATCATTCTTCTTTACAAAATTCGAAATGTCCGTCCTGGAGTTCGTGTACAACTCCTTTGTACACTGCCTCTGCACAGCTTCCTCTCTTGACCGTCCATGGATTCGCAAATAACTCTGATTTGTAATATATACATTATCCCTGTCAATGTGGATTTTCGCGGCATACATCATTTTGCTGTGGAAATAGGTGGTCTCTTTGTAACGTCCAGCAAGCCAGTTGGATGCAATTGACAAACGGTTTCCATATGTTAACTCGTTGTGTGTCCTAAATGAATGGGCTTTTAAACAATTTTGTTACTCAACTCCTATTATGCATACCTATCACAGATTGCTGGATTATTTCGATGGCCACACATTAAAAGGTCTAGCGACTTAACGAAATAGAAGTGATTGTCTATGACAGCGTTAAAAAACGAACTGGAGTGGCAAAGGTTGACGAGGTCAGATTCATCACAATAGCCAAATATTTTAATAAGACAATCTACATTTAAATCATAAATGGTAACCATTTTGGCTTTGCTTAAGTTTTCCGGAAAAAAATTTTAAATTGTTGCTAATCACATCGCTTACATTTGACGTTTGCTGCAAAAAATGAAAAATGACAGCCATCCACTGTGTAAGGTGTGTTCGCTTTCATAAATATGTCAAATTGACAGTGAAGGTATGAAATAAGTGAACGATTTCCAAAGAGATTCTGTGGGGTAAAGAAGGAAATGAGTAATTCCTTTTTTAAAGATTCCACTCAAGTGGTGTTATTGATCATAGGCCTTCTGAAAATTGTTCACAACTACATCTCCATCTGGTTAGTATAGGAATATAGCTTAAATCGAATTCGCTTTTTAAGAATTTCCACATATAGCAGAAGAATTTACAAAGTGAACTGAACTTGTTTATTTTAACTTTCACACATTTTCTGCGAATCGCGCCTAGGGAATCTATACCGACGATTAAAATGAGTCAATTCTTTGAATCTGTCACAAAGAAAGCAAGAATTCGCATCAAATTTCCCACAATCAGATGTCCATTCAGCACACATTAGCGGAAGGATACGGCAAACCAATTACATAATGTTCCTCCTCCCTTTGTCGCATTGTTATTTCTGACCGATTTTCGTTGTGTGCACCCGCTGTGTGCTGCGGGAATAGTGTGCTTGCTGTGAGGATCCCTAATGACCGGATATGTTGACAGCACCATATCCTTATTATTCTTTCCCATCACTGGAAATTTATTGCCAGGAGCACATTTGCATTGGGCCTCGGGTGATTAGTTCTCCATCAGGAATCGATAACGCAATCTATTTGGTCCCTTTATGTGACAGTGATCTTTGAATATAGGACAATTAATCTGATTACAATGCGATGTGTGCTCTCACTCGAAGACTCCCATCCGGATGCCATCATTTGCTTGAACTGATAAAAACGATATCATTACCAACTGGGAATAGTTTCCTGCATACATTTCATTCGTGAACTCTCGTTTGTCCTCACATCCCTTTCAAGTGCTCTGTCTACCTATCGGTGGCAAGTGTAAATGACTGCCTGGGAAACACATAAATGTTTTTACTTCTGTTTTAGAACTGCCACCATAATCTCGTCTCTCACATCTGAGCCCATGTGTCGTCGTCCTGCAGCCGGAAGAATAATTACGTTGGACTGTGTAACGGCGCGGCGGTGCGTTGGTGGTAAAACAAGGAAAGTTGTTTGTCTCCATTGTTTTCGTGTGATTTCTCCGGCTTAAGGGATTTCCGCACGGCTAAGCGAAGGTGAAGGTATCGAGATTCTAATACGATTGCATTCATTTAAAGATTTTATGACTAGTATTGGGAATCTTTTAAGACTCTCCAATGTTCGCCTTTGGAGGATAATTCCTGAAAGATCTGGTGGAAGCAGGAGTGATCTTGTACCGCCTATAATTAAAACTACCAAAGCTATGATCCTCTCAAGCTATACAAGGGATTTGAAGATTTTCAGTGAGAAACAATTCGTCGATGATACGGATACCTAGCGTTGGCGGGAGTGTCTGCCCATGTAATCATCACTTGCTAAGCCTTCCAGCCAAAACAGATGTTTCGTCAGACTTTGCGGATCAGAAGAAGCGTGTGTTCTTCTAATTCTGTGCATCCTCTTATGAAGGATGGAACTACGAGATCCTCTTTAATTTCACCTTTTTCAATTATATGCTCTGAAATTCCTACTTTGGAAATGATCCTCGGCAAGTCTACACAAAGGAGAGAACTTTTACACTTTTAGTTTTCTTTCCATTTCACTAATGTATATTTTTGCTGAGTTTTAAGCAAAAGAGTCCGTCTACTGTTTTTTTTCTTTCCTAGCAACCCTTTTAGCATCCAGGCGTCCAGGCATGATTACTTCGTTGTTCCGCGAGATTCGATACAAGTGTGCACTCGCTCTATATTAACTCTATCAATGTTCTTCTTCAAAGAAAATAAATTGGCTTGCTTGCGGAAACGTGTATTTTTTATACTCTCTTCAAATTAGATTTTTGCAATGTTCCCGCTTTCGGCGCGCCATATCCCCTTGCCACTTCCCCTACCATTTTCTTAATGCAATTACACATCTAATTTTAACCTGCCTGTCCGTCCCATCAGGAAGCTCTTGGATCAGCGCAGGAATTCAGAACAGTGCAAAGTTACACAGACTTAAATAGAATTTGATGAGTTTGATCTAATTTTCTTAAACTATTGAAGTATCTAGAACTCGATGTCAGCCGGGCAAGAGACCACACAAAAGACGCAAGCAACTGATCTGAAATTCTTGCGCTTAGTTAGATTACAGATCTCTGTGCCCGTGCACCGCTTGTGCAGTTCATACAACCACATAGAGCTATTTTGAATTACTTCAAGCAAGATGTGTTACGCCAATCTGCCGTGTAGCTTGCGAAAAGGCACGGTTTGCAGAGGCGTATGTTTTGAGATTCTAGTATGCAGGCGATGACGCCGAGCTGCAGCGACGAGCAATTTGCGAGTTATTTGGGGCAAATGCTTCTGGCATTCCGTCCTGAAATTAAATACCCAAATTCTGAAAGAATTGAAAATGACGCAGGTCCCTTAAATTCTGGCACGCAATTTGCGAAAAAAAGAAATAAATTAATACACCTCCGGGCTCTACATGCAACTGCATCATCACCACCTGCTGCGCTTTGTTTTCCCCTCTAGCGTAAAAAGAACAGAAAACACTTTCGCCCACCCAAGAAAGAACAGAGGTGACTCCCTGCTAGACAAAAAATGAAGTTCCTGAAAGGGCCGGAGAATCCTAAACGGTGAGAATATCCTTTTAGGGAAGGCAGAATGAAGAATATTTTGGAAACACGCCCTTTCTGCGATTCGTTTCGCCAGGGTTTTGATAATTTTCGATGAGAATCATTTGTGTACTATTGGCATCCCTCATCGCATTAATGTGGAGAGAAATTGGATTGATCTCATGCCTGCATTGATTCGGAAACAAAGAAATGCCCGTTTAATCCTATTTTCGCTATCGGGAGATATGCTTCCGGGGTGATCCATCCGTTTGTGCTTATCCCAAGGGCCCGACACACTTCATGTTCATGCACAGGACCTTTGATTAGTTGAACTGATGATGATAGTATGGAACAGCCAGACAACACGTTTCATCCGTCGAAAAGTGCATCGAAATCCACTTGTTACGCGGATTATGACAAGAATTTCTCTTTCGGAAGGACATCATGGAATTTAATCATGAAGTAGAAGTCCAAAGACTGCACACAAACACTTCATGGCCACATGCACTCATCGAAACCACCCAAGGCGTCCAAATCAGCATTTTCTTCACCTTCGTTGCCGTGTCTTAGGTGACAACTCAATACCCCGAAGAAGCCCCGAAGTCCTTCGAATAATTGGCAACAATAAAGTACCTACCACCTCGCATAGCATGCTGGCTTGCCGATTGACAAATCAATTTTTACATTTTTCTTCTTTCTTTTTTTTGTTGTTGAAGTGCGCACAATATTTAAGGAACCGTGTGTCTTTGTGTATTGCAAACAAAAGTACATGATGTCCTTGAACCAGCAATTCATTCCACACCTCTCTCAATGGCAGTGCAGCGAAATCTTCCACGAAATTGTAAATCACTGCGTCAATGACACAGGTAGACTTCGCCGTCTCTTGGAAAAACGCAATTAGTTCGCGTGCTTCCATATGGAAATAAGGACACAGAAAAACCATGACTAACTTGGACAGTAGCTCGGAGATTCATATCGCTAAAACGTGTTGATTAAACAAAGATCTCTGGGAGAGTCCTGAAACCATCCCAGACATTATCCTAAGAATCATCTAAGACGCGACCCTTTGACGTTCCCGGAAGGAAAGAAAGCAATAAACCGGAGGCTATTGTCCTTGAATGAGGTGCACGGTTTATTGTATAACGGCGACTGCAGGGGAAAAGCGATGTCCTTGCAATTAGCTATTACAAAAGTCTTTTCGGACGCCCCGCACTCCGATGTCTCTGCTTTGACGCCGCAGCTTCTTTTAAGATTTGATACCTGCATCTCATTGAACAGCAAAAAGCGTTCACATTTTGCATTGGTTGAGTAACACTTCGCTTAATAAGTCTCAAGACATAAAGGGGCGCCCCCACCAGCAAAAATAGTTTTTAAATGGCTCCCCCTATATGTCCCTAGACTTATTGAGTGATCTGTAAGTCATAGTTTATAAAGTTTATAAAATGTTATAGTTTTACCGCTGCCCATGGTCAATCATAACGTTTGCGTGCGTTTGCTTACTCCGTCACAAGCGAAGGGAACCTATGGGAGCAGCTTTCATCGAGAAATTCAATCATAGCTTTGATGTGGAAGCTATCCAGGTCAAGGTTTCGCCAAAAAGGCTACAAACTTCTGTCCAGTAGCAGTACAACATAAAGTTTCTCAATTATTTTTCAAATTAAACTTGCAGTCACATGTACACAAACTCTGAAGTGAAAAGAAGAAATAGTGGGCATTTAAATTCCTTCCAAGTAGCCGGCTAGAAACCACATGATCTCCGCAAACAATTTTAAACAGAAACGTATCACCAACCAGGGCTAAAACTTCGAACGACAATTGATCCGTATTTAGCCCACACCTAAAGAAGGTGAGGTGTCTCGATATAGACAAACTCACGTTCCATCTCTTCCGCCCTTCAGCGCCCCCGCCGCCAATGTAACCTTCAACAGATGAAACACTGCTAAGGGGGTGCCAATCATGTTGCAAGAACCGAAACGAAAATAGATCGTTTAAGTGATAGACTCTATGTATCTGGCAATCAAAAAACTATTTATTTGCCTTTACTCCCCTCTTGCGGGGAAAACAAAGTGAAACTCTCGCGCGATGGCAGTCGTGTGCGATGCGATTTACAAGAAATTATGAAACGCTCTTCTTCCTCCTTATCCTCCACCTGATTTGTGCGCCTGAGTTGAGCAACGTTTCTCTTTTCGAAAATTTGATTCATTTCAACCCAAATGTAAACAGATACGTTCTGGCGATATGATGAAACCAGAACACATTTCGCGCAAAAGACACGCGCAGAAGGTCAACCGAATCGCGGCTAAGACTAGTTCGTTTCAGTCTGTGCGTCGCGTCGTCGTTGTCGCGCTTGCGCCAGCGCGGTGACACCACTCTTCATTTCACTGTTTGTTGAAACATCTGTTGCATCTGAGAATCGTTGCCGTCCTCGTCTACCGCAACAGTTCTGCGTGATAAACTTGAATTTGGTTGATTCTTGTCACCGGTGCTCTAATTTACAGGCTTAAACCATTTTTTTTTCTTCTTCTTTTCTCGGCCCCTTCACTGCACGGGCCTGTGACATTTGTTGCGACTTTAAGTGGCGACACCGAGGCAACTTTGATCTCGATCTCATTTACGCTTGTCGGGTTAGCATTGACATATGCATATCTCACTGGATCTTAAACCGAAGCCGTTTTTTGTATTTTGCGAAAGCTCGTGCTTGGAATATGTTCTAAATGAAACGACGGAGTGGTGGTGGCCGGTGCAAGTTATCGGTCTGGCAATGGTACTGTGGAATTGCTGCTGCAACTTTAGTCTGAAACCGAAACGCTTTGGCCCAGTAAACTCGATTCTGTGCTCTGCTGTTGTTGGTGAGCTGCGCTTGAGATTCTTGTTCTTGAGCTCTAGAACTAGGCAGACAACTGGTATTAATTGCTTATGATGCAGTCAGTAGTTATTACTTAATTGGGTTTGTAACCAATGAATTTGTCGCTCTCTGCGCGTGCTGTGCACTTAAATGCTGTCTCATGTATGTATATTTACGCTTGCAACAGAATTTGTGGGTCAGGCAAAGCGGTTGGAATTCACTGACCTCAAGGTTGTTTTACTATGATTGGCAAAACGTTCTTAAGAACAAGGGTGTTGCGATTCTTGTTGAAAACATTAACGAGGAATGTCGATTGACTTCTGAAGGTATTCAGCATTTGACGATGTATACACGGCTCGATGTGTGTGTCACAGGATATGGGGAAGACATGCAACTCAATTCGTGCATTTTTGCAATTCTCCTCGCAGTTTGGGCCTTAACCATTTCCGTCTGCATGTTCCCTCAAAGGTTCCCACCACAAGGGCCCAATGACACCGCAACCTACGTTGAGCGGACAAATCAGAAGGGTGCCGCCAGCGGGGCAAAAGCTTGGGTCATGAGGATAATTAAAACCTTTTGCCACCTGTTTTCAAAATTTTATTGCATAAGCCTTAAAGCCATTAAGTCAAATTTTCTAACGCAAACTTTACATATTATGTGCATACATTTCCCTCAAATCACGCTGTAAGCCATACGCGTGAATAAAAAATGTGACAAAGTATACATCGCCAAACAATCAGCGCAATTTCGCAAATATTACAGGAATCCGTTTGACAAAACTTATACACTCGGTGTGCTCACTTCGCTTCTTGTAAACGTTTATGAATTCTTGAACGTTTCATAAAACCACTTTTTTCCGTCTCGTGTTGGAACACAACTACACCCAAGGGGTTTTCTATTGCACACGGAATGTTGCCGATAGCGAGCACTTCCTCTTTCATCCAACATTTTCCCGACGATCCCTCTGTTCGCTTGCCACGAAACTGTTTTCTCTGCTTCGCCATGTTGTTGAATTCCTCGTTATTTTGAGTTGATGAAATTTAAATTCGTGTTTGCATTGACAAATGTAATTCCGGTCTAAATTCGATTTCCCTCGGCGTCGGCGGATGATGTTGCGAAAAACGTCTATTCCTGCTGTCAGGCCCCCGTCGCACGAGCTCGCGAACTGTGAAAATCACGAACAAAAAATTAAACAAAAACAAGCGGGCATCTGTGTAAGTGTGTATTTTCGTCAGGTGCTTGGCTTTTACGCGATCAGTAACAAAATACGTTGATCTGCAATCGCGCTGTCGTTTCGTACAATTGAAATACTTCAAGGGCAACCTGGTGGGTGTACTCGACTCGTGTTGAGAGGTTTTTAGCGACCTGTGCAGGGGGAAACAAAGAAAATTAAGGCAAGAGGGAGAAAAAACGGAAAACTCACGAAGTTGCAACGTAGAACATGTGCAAATTGATGTTGAAATTTGCACTTGGTTTTGTTTTAGGCGCAACCACTTAGCTGTCATTTTTTTCTCGGTTCATTTGCTAACTGACATTGCCAAATGAGAAGGAAGAACGATGCGGAAAAGTTGGCGTACTGTGGGTCTATTTCACGAGTAAATATGAACTTAAGGTCCAGCAATGTCAGCTGCAGGTAAAGTTTGTTCCTCATTCGCGCCCATTGGCACATTGTTTCGCAATGTCTTGCAACACTTGTGGTCAGGTGGAGTTTCGAAGGCTCCGTTTTTGAACCAGTGACGTCCATTGCAGAAGTTGAAAAGTTTGTTTACATGTTTCATCCTATCTGCTTGACCTGTCTTCATGGTTTCCCATTCACAAAAGTTAATTAAGTCTCAAAGCAAATTCTGATAACGTGGAATCCGCTCTGCCTTTGTTTGCTCATAAGGACGTCATTAATGATAGGCCAGTAATCGCTTCTTGGTTTGCGTTATTCCCCGCAATATCAGTTCCTCGGCACTCATCCGTTATCTTACCACGAGAATTTGATTAAATTTCACCTACGTGGTTTATTTCACATAGTTCTCGAATAAGCGAGCAATTTCGCAAATTTCTGTGCTTCGGGGTGATCATGATAGTATTTAGCTCGCACATATCCGTCCTTGTGGCTCTTATCTGCTGCCTCCGTGCCCGGAAAATAAATTCCAATCTCACAAAGTCCAATTCTGATACCCCCACTCGTGATAAGCCAGAACGGAGTTCTGCGGGACCCCGTGTGGTGGCGCTCCCGTTTAGCTTACTCAGTTTAACTCACTGTTCAGCTGTTGATACTGGAGCTCTGCAACAGGAAACCCACCTGATATCTGATTAAATTACCCAATAACTCCAGTTATCTGTCTACTTAAAGCCATGTGCACACGAAATGTGTAACAGCGTTCGTCAACAGCATGTAACCAAAATTTTGCCATTGATTCGCCGCGGTGAGTAGGGGAACTCGAAAATCGCATGTACTACTGCGGGTGTCGTATTTTCAAGTTCATTGAACACGTAACACTTGAAACTTATGAAACACATTCTTTATGACCAGAGATAATAATTGTCAAAATACCAATACACACTCACTGGGGGTTGCCAGTAATGGGAAACCGCAAAATCGCTTCCCAGGCCAGAGCAGCCTTTGTGTAATCGCGTTTCAATGGCAAAATCAAATCGCTGAAATCACAACGCTGCTGCTTGCTTGGGTGGCCGGCTATACTGTTGAAAGCAATTAATTGTTGGACTGCGGGGCAAGCTCTGCATGCGGTTTGCTTTCGGTGGACTTTAGCCAACTGCGGTCAGAAAAAAGAATAAAGCGTAAAGTGCAGCAGACAATGTATGATTGTGTACATTTAACAAGACTATAGAAAGCTATGAAAGCGGTATTTCACATGAGAAATCATATTTTGCCATCGAAAGCCTTTAGACTGAATGTGTTTTCATTTGCAGCTACTGAGGAGAGTCCCTCAAAAATAGTGTTCAATTTTTACTTTTCTTTTGTTGAAATTCGTGCAAGTCATTAAAGTCTGACAGACGGATTTGGATGATTTTTATTTGACTTAACTAGTGTACGAGTGAAAAGGATAAGTTTTGATATACCTCCGATTTAAAGGTTCTTCCGATGACTCATTACTTTAAAAAGTTTCAGTAGCATAACAACAGACTATGAATAAGCTAGCAACATCACTTAATACCGTCTACAAGATGATAGACATTATTTCTTACTACGCCAGTAGGACGTCTTTCCAGACTGCTAATTTCAACTAAATGCACTCGAATCGAATTGAAATGACGAGATTTTCAAAAAATGTAACAAGCCAACATTCCCAAATTGAAAACTCGTTTTAGAAGCTCCAAACGATAAGAGTGAAGTCACATCTCAAACGGATTTAAGTTGCAAATAATGCAATTAGCGATGTATCACCTCTCTGTCCGCAGCAGGTGATCGGTTCTGATCTGTGATCTTGAACTGTATGCCACTTTGTTATTTTTCACATTAAATATCAGCTCATATCACATGGCCGATAAAACAATCGTTCCTCCATCTACACACTCAAATTGCCAAATTAATCGGTCTGGGGGCAGCAAGCCGTCAAACAATTTAACTCATTAGAACAAAGTTCGTAGCTGGGAGAACGTGACGGCTCGCATGCTACACCGTTCTACTACGTCTTATGCCACGAGTTGACATACTCGGTGTTTGTGAATTTATCAAACTGCTTTTAGTCTTACCTGATTGACGATCAAAAGAAATTAGCTTATGCTTGAGGCGTTTTATTTACAAACAACCGCTGCGCATCATCATATATGTGTGTACATAGTTAGCAACCGGAAGTGTAGCGGAGGTAGTTCGCGTGTGAATACTAATTCGCAGAGACCACCCCACGGGAACGAGGTAGAAGTTTCGATGGCTAAAGTTTGTTTACCTCTTCTTAAGATTTGTTATGGGCAGTGGTATGTGGTATATTCTTGAAGCGTGCGCTTAGTTTTATTTTCAGGTGTCACAAGAAGAAGTACTCAAAGGGTACTCACAAGGTGATAAAACTTTTTTCTTAAACGTGTTTAAATTGCCTCGTAGTTGGGTGTGTGCTTTAAGGGTTGAATGAAATGCAAAATCAAATAAATACCCAAATGATTCAAGCAGGTTGGAATTTTTTTCTTTGCTTGCTGTATACAGTCCTTTATTTGCACAATTAGCATAGGCAACATCAATTGTAGATAATTCCTTCACTTCATTGATGCGTTCGACTTTGGTCTCGGGTCTCACACACCTAGTCTGTATGAACAGCCACTTGTAGTCCCTTTCCAGTTATGTGCACCCTCTCAAACGATAGCATCTGTTGTAGGGCTGTTCCTCAAAAATAATTAATTTCATAGCATGTGTGAGAAACTATAAACTGCAGACTGAATTTTATTGTCAATACTTTATTCAAAATCTGATCCGACAAACATACTGTATGTGAATGGAGGAACCTCGATTAGTTAGTAGCAGCAAAAGACCCAAAGGGAAGTGAATTTAACCAGAGATCTTTCTTAGGACAAAAACTTTTTTACTTTGCAAACCATCTATTTACCTAATTTACTTAAGGACAACTATCCGCCTCCAAGAAGCCGTTTACTCCCGATATGCATTGCAAGCAAATACCTATCAAGATCTCCGCGATACAGTGAAATACGACCAGGCCCAGAAATGTCAAGCTCCTTAAAAGTTATTTCAAAGACCAACAAAGAATAAGAAATGTGAATTCTATTTTTCAGTGTTTTATTTTCCAGTTATATTTCAAGTTTTTTTTTCTTTTTTCTTTCTTTTTTCATTCTTCATTTTTTAGTAAGTTTTCAACAAGGTGGTGAACAATTAAGAGAATAGATTTTTCTTTTAATAAACAACATTTGCGACCAATCATTGTCGCCTTCCCGCGCATTCTTCTGACATGTCACTAACAGATGACTTATGAACAGGAATAAGGCAAAACACTTTTGCTGTACGATGTTTCCTTCGAATGGTAAATCAACAGTATTGAAGGATAAGGTTACTGAGTGAAGGACATCGATCAACAATGTCTCAGCTTCACATCACTTGGTGTTATCGATGAACACAACATCGTGCCAGTGTACAACGTTTTAGACTTTTACTGCGCACTTCTCTTCGGATTTCTTGAATCCACAGGATTCATTAAACATTTGTAAATTATCACAATCATCCCATATCACCGTCATCGCGAGTATTGTCGGATGATGAGGAAGAGGAGGAGGAAGCACTGGTTTCATGTGATTTAGTGGCGGTGGGTTCATCGTTGTCCGTTCTTGATTTTTTCGCTTTTGTTGGCTCCAAGTCCTCATCTTCGTCCTCCTCTTCATCTTCGCTGTCTGAGAAGACTGCGTTTACTGGTACATACATGTAATAGGGTTTCTGCTCTTCCAACCAGGGATGCATGAATATGTGTTCCGCTTTCAGTCTCTCGTCGGGGATGCGGCGAAGAAGGCTCCGCAGCAGCCATCTGACTGGCTTGCTGAGTGCCATTGGGATCTGCACCTGGCAGTGACGTATAATCGTTATTAAATTGCAGCCACCCTTCTCGTAAAATGGATATTGTCCAACAAGCATTGTGTAGAGTATTACTCCAAGAGACCACATATCTGCCGGTTTTCCTGCGTACGTAGAATTTGGGCAAAGAAGCTCTGGAGCTGTATACAGCGGGCAACCAATTTTGTCATATAACGTGTCGTCTGAGGGATCGTCCAAAATCATCGAACCTTCCAGGGATTCGTACTGAATCTTTGTTCTGAAAGAAATTAAAAGAAATTACATTAGTCGTGTTATTGCATATTGTGTATTTCATTTCAATGTAGGCAACATTTTGATCTCCCCCAGCCTCGATTGATCACCGAGTACGATGTCAAAACCACCATAAATTGACACATTCCCACTAAATTTTGTCACACACTGTAAGTAAACTTTACATGTGT